>OZ018327.1:100904498-101572336 GCA_963969495.1 Ceratothoa steindachneri
AGACTAACTCAATCCACCACAGTGGTATAAATTTGCCGAAAATTGCCTTTCGTACATCCCATATAACAAACCTTGTTCTCAATTCTAGAAAGATGCTATGCGGTCTCTAGAGTATACCATGCATTGTTTGCGCCAACACTAGCGTCTATCTTAATCGGCAATGGCTTTCCTCGCATCCAAGGACGATCTTGACGGTGCATATGCCGTCGCTAGGCATTAATCTTGCCCTATCTTCTCTTATTTAAGGTAAGACAATCTATTCGAGATCACGGTGTAACTTTGTAGCTATCGAGTCGCTAGTGCCTATGGATCTACCTAGGACGCTACCCTGAATGTCTTTCACGATGACTCTGTTCCCAAAGCTTCTACAACTCTGTGGGTAATGCGTTGGAATTTTTATATATGCCCTTTCACGGTGGTTTAGTAGCAGTGTACACGGTTGGCTACAAATTCTTATGGAGTTAGGTTTACGCCTCATCTCCCTTTGTTGAAGCCGTTGGGGCTCTATCAGGTGTTACATGTCTTGATGGCCGACCTAGTTTAAATACACTGGTCGCTACAGGAGAATATGCGATGTGTCGGATTCAAAGTCAGGATTATAAACTATAGGAACACTCTTAGAACCCTGAGTGTCCTTGAGGCATTCGAATATACGTAAACCCTGTTTCCCAGTATCCGTGACGCTATGGATGGCGAATCCTAGGAAGATGCATAGATTCTTTGCTGTTAGTTTCTGGAACATGCAAGGAAGCAGGAAAAAGGGCATCAAACGGTCACCGAGCACTGGGTCACCAGACAAGCTTTTCACTCTTTAGCGATCTGACTATATGGCAGGATTCAGGTCAGCTATTATAATGTTGCTTGCCATCACGCTGCTACATTTCCTCTTGATCTACACCCCATTATAATGACAGTATCGCGTCGTATTCTGTCGCTTCCGAATCAGGCACAATAATGAGATACAGCGCAATCTGATGGAGCGCTCTGATGAACGTTTGAGCGTTGACTGCTGGGTCCCCTAGACTCTCCGGTATATTATCGTTTATTTACCAAGTCTAGGTAATCTTCGTGCACTATACGTTTCACGGTACCAGGACGAGCGTAGTTAGTGCACGCCTTATTGTTGGCTCAAAGTTCCTAGAGAAATCTGGCGTCCTTCATTCTATATAGCTGATATTTTTGTTATTTTGTGTGTGATATTTGTGTGGATGCTCGATTCTCGATAGATGCGGAACTTCTTTCGGTGCTTAACCATATCTCATTTTTTTCCTGTTCTCTTTTGTTTTTATTGTTTTATTTTGCATCGTTTTTTTTAGTAGTTCTTTAATTAAAATAAGGGCCTTTGGCCCTTACAGCAGGTTGCGATTCCGCGGTGTATTCTGGTACTCTTCATAGTGAGAGGACACCATGAGAGGTGTATACTTGGGTATTTTTAAAAATATTCTTGAGAGCTGATAATACGGAAACAGTCCCCTAAATTATACAATAATTAGGCTATATTTAGGTTATTTTAATGAAAATAAAATAGTATAAAAAGAAACAAGATAGAGAACAAAAATGAAACACTAACACCAAACAAGACAAAACTTTAATCGTATGCCTCTCATTCAGGGTCCCGAATATGCATCCAAACCTCAAACAACTAAATACTATAAAGGAGAACTACCTCCTCCAAAACCTCATAATTCTCAGTAGATTGTGAATGAACTTGATAGGGGTACAAGGGACGAGCGATAGTGACCTCGATGGTCGCGGTACCGAGACAGCGGGAGCAAAGCTCCCTTAAATTAGGAAATTTTCCCTCGATTTGGCCGGATTCAAATGTGCCTTAAAACAAACCAAATACGTCGAGGTTTTGAGTCCTAAGGCCACAGGAAACGACACGGCGCAATGGTACGCAACTTTTGAATCTCGTTGGCCATCTCACATATTCTTTATTATAGAGCACAAAGAGATGGCCTGATTCCTGCCATTTATTCTGACTAAGGAAGAAGAAAATTCAGTTAGTACTTGCAGACTATTTATCGGCTTGTCAGCATGAGCATTCTTGTCATGCAGCACAAAGAGATAGCCTAATTCCTGCCATTTAGTCTGAGTAAGGAAGAGAAAAATTCCGTAGTACTTGCAGACTCTTTGTCGCCTTCTCAGCACGTTCATTCTTGGCAATTCTTACATGTCCCAGAATTCAAGAGGAAGACAATCCCGACATCTACCAAGGCCGCATCAGCCATGGCGTTACGAAAACTGTGAACAAGGGGCTTAGTAGATTCAAATTCCTTGAGAAAACTAAGGTATCTAGGTGCTACGCTAAAATACACAATCCGGTCGCCAAAAAGGGCGCGATGCATAAATTGCCGTATTTAGTTGTGTATTGCATCCATCTAGGGTAAAAATACAATCGCAGTGCCCAGAATAGCCCCACCTGATTCGATTAGATAAGGGAAGAGGGCGTGAAAGCCGAAATTTTCTTCGGATATAGAATCATCCGTGTCCATTGGCTGGGCTACAGCGTGACGGTGACTGCTAAAAATGTGCATGCAGTACTTCCAGGGTTGTACAACCTGCCCGAGCATGGGACAAACCAAACTCGTCTAGCGACCATGAGCATGATTCAAATAACGATTTGAGGAAAAGGGAGGTAAGCATTAATTCTTTAGGAAAATGAACAGTAATAATAAAAGCTGAATCTAGGATAACAAAAATTGCTACAAAATTTAGAAGGTAAGAGGTACGTCTAAATGAAGAAAATGACCAATAATAATAAAAGGGAAATCTAGGATAAAAAGAATAGCTACAAATTTTAACTCCGCCTACCTAAACTTTTAGGGACAAAACTAAGAAAAGAGAATCTCTTCTCGTCGATATCTTTCCTTGACCTTTAATAACGACTCCCAAAATCTCGAACAAAACTTCACTAAAACTCTTTGACCGGGAGAGAAGTTTGAGGGGAAATTTAGCTCTTTTTTTTAATTTTCATTTTTAACAGTCCACCTTTTGTCTATTTCTTCCATTAATCATAGGTATAATAATGGCTGGAATCATTTTCTTTTCCTTTGTCATTTCTGTTTTTCTTTCCTCCTGATGAGCCATTTTTTGAAAGGAGCGAGCGAATATAAAGAGGGAGGAATCTATTAATTATCTGTGGGCGCAGTGCTCCATTTTGAGACTCTATTTCTCTTTGGATTTGCAACTTTACGATACGACGATTAAAATAAAACCTTTGATTATCCTCCAATCCTTGGAATGGAGAATCACCTTAAGAATTGAGCAGGAATGATCGGTCCTGTATACGGATGATTTAGAAGTCCTGAAGGGGAAGAAGGGAGGTAGCAAGTAGATATCATCTTTAATCTTTCCGCATGAGAGATCATCGTTGCGCAAGACAGCTCTTGCATCTTCCGGCAGGATTATAAAGGCGGTTAGTCGTCTAAGGTTGGACTTCGCTCTTTTGTTTCTAATCCTTAGACTCTATATGCTTTGGTCGTTAATTAATATCTAAACTTTTAGAGGTTTAGTTTTTCAAAAATGGGCAGTTGCCGGTTTGTAACGGCACGTCATCCTTGAAATATTGAAACGATTTCCTTACTTTTATTTATTTATGAGTATGTGCTTGAGGGGGAAAGATGGGCATGAGGGCAGGAAAGGAGTCGTATCCTGGGAGGATTCGCTGGGCGTATCCTAGGATGAGAGAGGGGGCCTATCGTAGGAGAATTCTGGGACCGTAACCTAGGAGGATTGTGGGGTCTTATCCTATGAGAATTGCGGGGGAGTATCCACGGAGGATTGACGGGGCATATCCTGGGATGATTTCTGGTGCATATTCAAGGAAGATTGCAGGAGCGTATTCTAGGAGGATTGACTGGGAGTATACTAGAAAGATTGACATAGTATATCCTTGAGGATTGTGTGGGCGTTTCCTTGAAAGATTGACATGGCATATCCTTGAGGATTGTGGGGGCGTATCCTATACGAGGGAGAACAATTTTTACAGTTCGAGTAAGCAAAGGACAAAGGAGTAAACGGAAAAGTAAATCGAAGAGAAAATATGGATAAAGAATTATTTTAAAAGATAAGAGTAATAAGTCTCTCAAGTAATATTTATCTATTCTCTTCTTAAACATATGCACTGCCTTGCTTCAATAACCTTCCTAGGCCAGTAATACCAAGTTTGTGTTATTTTATCAGAAAATAAATTTGTTGTTATCGCAATATTAAATATTTTGTTTACTAGCTTGAAATCGTTTTTTCTAGTAACTGACTGTTCGATCATCTAGCTCGAAAGTTAATATTTAGTTATAATTTATATTAGTTAGCCTGTTTAATATTAAAAGAATTTTATATGTTGGCTGCGTAGATACCGATTTAAATGCAATTCATTATTATTAAAACTTTAGATTACTTAGTTTGAGACCTAAATTCTTCTCCATGTTGGCTGGCTTTAAGAGTTGGCCATCTATGTTCTAAATCTCTTCGGAAATTATAAGGACCTATGTGCATGACCTTAAACTTGTTCACGTTGACTTATCATCTTTCCTACTATTTCCTACTTTATGTGACATTTTATGGTTTGAGTCAATAAACTGTTGTGTCCTAGTACCTGATTTCCTGCCATCGGCAATTTTTTAAAACTTGCCAAAATAGATTTATGTCAAGGTCATTTATATTTAAAAAAAGAAAGGTTCCCAGAACAGAACCTTGAGGTACAACGTTAGTGATCGATGCCCATGAAGCATCATTTACATCCACAACAATCTCTACCTTCGGCTTTCCACCGGATCTTCAATTATATTTAATAGGAGCAACAGTGTAAAAATCCTTTTAGAAATCGGAGTAAAACACACTAAAGTCATTACATATAACCGTTAATCTTTCCACGACGAAATTTATTTTAGTAACAATTATCGTAAACTCAGCGCCTACATAGAGCCTCAAACGTAATATCTTTATTGCCTTTCCTTATGATTATTAATTCATTACTAGCTTTTTTATAGTCAAGTAAGTTAAATTCTCCAATATACTCACAATTAAATCTATCTAGCCTTAAATTCCCTTTTGAGGATATTATACTGTTAGATAACACTGTCTAACAAAATTTAACTGTTTGTCGACTAGGAAGGTTATGATTTAGAATTTAAAATTTTGGAACACTTTTGTTGATGTTCATCCCTTTGTGTCCACCTTTGTAAGACGAAGACTTGGAGAAGCCTTTCACCCTGCTTGTGTGGTTACCAACTGTAAAACATGGAGATGATTCTATCACGGTATATGGCTGCATGTGTTCATTAGGGCTAGTGGAGATGTCTTAATACCAGGGAAGAATAACCTCAACAACTTATTCCACAATGCTGTCACATATTTTACAGTCGTCTATCCAGAATTTCATTACCACATCAACAAAAAATGAAATTATATTTCAACAGGACGATGTCTCGCGCCAGAAGTCAAACAACTCCAAAAATTGGTTTTGATAAATGGGGATTACCCCTCTGGAGGGGCTATCAAGGAGCATAGACTTAAATCCGATAAACTAACTTGTAGGGAATGCTTTGAAAAGCAATAAGAAGTACCAAATATATAAATAAAACAGAACTATGAAAAATTAAAAGATGAGTAGAGAAAGATGACAAATTTGTGAAAATTTAGTGAAATCCAAACCAAGAAGTATTATGAATGTAATTAAAGCAAAATGGGTAAGAGTAAGTATTAAAATATATAGAAATAAATAATATATAAGGTATATATATATATACATATGATGAATACATTGACCACAAATATCTAATTACATCATATGAAAGATTACATAGGGTTTTTTATACTTTTGGTCACGGCTCTATAAATTAAACAGTATGTTAACACGATAACAAACTTCATTAAATATAGACAACTCTTAAATACATATACATATTTCCATACACAACCATGACTAGAGAAACACGTACATATTTCTAATAGTATTTTTCTAGTGTCAAGGAAACATAGTTGAATATTATTGTTTTAAATTTTGGGGGTTGCAACAGATCATATACGATGTTTTCATAGGTATCAATACCCACACAAATATATTAATTGGTGTGCCTAAATTTTGTTAAAACATATGCATCTATATAAATATACATGCTTTGGTGAATACTGTGTTGCCTTTGGCAACTCTAAATTCCGTCCATGTGTGTTGCCTGGCGTCGGTTCTCCCTTTTTCATAACATAAAAGACTAAGTTGTGTATCTTCAGTGAATGAATCAATGCTATGCCTGAATGCAATCCTACAAAAATTGGGAAAAGACAAGATTTGCTGCTTATGATTTACGCCCAGACCTACAATGCAAAGAGACCCGAGTGCTGGTATCCCGATCTGAGGATGGTGTAATGGGTCAGGAAAGAATTCGGTTAGTGATACTGCGATTACGGGGTTACCGTGGCTTTGAAACCTGATTCTAAGCGTTCTTAGAAGAAAAATACATCACTTTATCGCGGAGATCCACGCAGGTTTTCACAACGATCCCAGTAAGTCACTAAAGTCCATAGCTACAGACCTAACAGTGCTAGCATCTTTCATCAGTAGTTAAGTAGATGAAGACCTGCGCTACTAGTCAAACATGATGGGGAAGAGTAGGGAAGAACCAGTTTCTGTCGCAGAAGATGAAAGATACGCGTAAAGAAGGCACTGCGAAGCTTGTAAACAAACTGAAGCATCCGCGCAAGACTGGCTCGATTTAGTTCATCTCAGACGAGAAGAATCTCTGCCAGGATGAGATGGTGAACTCGCAAACCAACCGAATGGTTGCTGTGTCACATGAAGATGTAACGATAATTATCAAGACTAATTTCTTGATCCACACCATGGTGTTTGAGATGGTCAATAGCGAAGTCTACGTTATGCGTTGTTTACCTTCCAGGACGTCTACATTGAATGCTTGGAGTTGTTTTGGACCTTGATTAGGAGGTGGCCGTTAGAAAGTCATATGTATGACAGACGGAGCTTGATTCATAGCCACACGAGCAGGAAGACCAATTCATGGCTGTCAAACGATTTATTTGACCACATCACGCCGAACATCTGGCCTCCCAATTCAACATAATGCAACGCCCTCGACTATTATCTATATAACGTAGTTTAGATAGAGACCAACAAGTCCCCTTCAACGTAAAGGCCGAGATTAGGTCCATGATCATCACCATTGTCACCCACTTAAACAGTGGGAGGATCGAGAGGCCTGCAGCAGGGTTCGACGACGCCTGGAAGACGTAAATGAGGCCGACGGTGATATCATTGAATATAATAAATAGTACAATACTTCAAATCTTTAGCGTGTCACTTTGGTAAATATACAATAATAAATTAACTGTGTTACTTTTTGTTATAATGTCTGCAACGCTCGTTGCAGACATTATGTAGATGACTCACTTGATTGTTGTAATGCAATAATGGAAACAACTCAAATAAAATTTAAATTACCAAAATTTTCGAAAACGAAATATTAAATGGGAGGGGGAGGGGAGATAAATGTAACTCTTATTTTGGACATCATCATAAGCTTCCATTTTTTGGACATCAACATTAGCCTCCTCTCTTTCAAAATCAAATTAAAGTCTCCTCTTTTTAGACATCAATATAAACCTCCTGTATTTAGACATAAAAATAAGATTGCTAATTTTTATCATCAGCATAAGTCGCTTCATTTTGAAGCTAAGCATAAACCACTTCTTTGGACTTTAATGAAAGAATCTGCTTATCTCATCTATGGATATCAAAAATAGCTTCCTTGATCCAAAGCTCTAGGAAGCTTGAGAACTGCTTTCTTAGTTCACAAGTACAAGATAAGTATCGGAACACCACGCTTCATCATTAATATCTGTACAAATACTGATTTTTTTCATTAACACACAACCTTTTATACAAAGTGACAGAGAAAAAAGAAAATAACTTCAAATGAGAGAGAGAGAGAGAAAGCGATATGAACACAAAAAACATGTAGGCAATAGTTATGAGTGGCTGCTCCTCTTTGGGATCAGATTCATTTTCCATAGCGTTCATAGATATGTCATTGTTTCATGGAACTCATATTGGATGGACCGTTGGGTCCATCCAGTGTTGCGTTGAGCAACATCGGCTCACCCAGGATGCAATGTTTTGGTTTTAAAACTCTAGTCGCCTTGTAGGGTAAGAGCCCAATTTAAACTTAAAAAACCATCTTCAACATCGTGTCACAGACCTTTATGCAACATTCTACCTGGATCTTTTTTACCTACGAATCTTACTATCGGTTGTACGTATGTTATAATTTGTTTTAATTCGCATGTGTATTCTAGTTCGAACGATGAGCCTGGACCTCGAAATATTTAATCAAAGATGATAATTCATACAGCGTACTTTGTCTATTTCTTTTATTTTCCAATCATACATTTTTTCTTCTGTATTCTTATTCGCAAATATACAACTAAATTTGCATATAATTATTTAATTTAGGGGGGGGGGGCAAATTTCCATGATATTTATGAATAAAACGAGTTGACTGCGTATTCATCGTTATAGTCTTCCTGTGTTTGTGTTGAACTTTTGAAATTCAGGATAAGTCTGATTCGAAATGCCATCATGAAAACAGGGAAATACATATTTCAGTGTATATTCCTTAGCATTATAACCTTATGAGGAGTTTTGTGGGTCTCCTTTGGTTATGTGACCTCTCCTAATTTCTACGTGTCTGTTTAGTAAATTCCAATGTGAAGATTTGGTGGTTTCTACAACTTTACTTTAAAGGCATTCGCAAAAAAATCTTCCGTAGAATTTACTCTATCAAGCAATGAATACATCCTGGACCAATCTGGAATCTGACACTTCCGGAATTACTCGGGGAAACAGGTGTCACTTCAGAGTGAGGATGAAGCAGCGAATTACTTGCGTATAGAACAGGATGAACAAAAAGTATCTCGACAGTAATAAAATTTACTGTTTGAGAATTAAAATAACTATCTACAAGTAATACGAGTAGTTATTAAAAATATAAATCGTTATTACGTTTTTGTCAATAAGTGTATATGATTAATCTTTATGTTCGAGTAAAAGCACATTTTCCGCCCTCAGTATAACTAACTGTATGACGTATTAAATTGCCTTAGTGCAGAGATACTTTTGGAAAACCCTGTATGACCTCTTCAAAGTCTATTTCACAGATGAATGTCGCACGATCTTACGAAACGATTTATGGGTGGCTAGAAGGTTCATAGTAGAGAAACAGTGGTTTTGTCGTCCTTAAGTCAAGATACTCATCGGGAATCTAAACCTTATCTCAGTCTAAGCCTCTTTTATATAATTTACTGCTATTTTTATAGGAAATGCAGATTTATACAGGCTATTTTAACAGTGTGAATCAATCCTGCCCATGCTTAGACGTTTGCGTGCCTGAGCTCTCTATATTAACGTTTGCATAGAATGGTAAAGAAAACTGCAATGTACCCAGTGATGGTATGCGGTTAAGTAATGAATAGCAACGTTCCCAATATATCAGGCACGTCAGGGTGTGTGTGGGGAAGGAAGGGTGGCTCTACATAGAGCGTCCCTACATTCGACCAATTTAACAGGGTTTAAGAATATCTGGATCGATTGGTTCTTTTACCCTTCACTTTTTGCTGCGGTAGTACACGGGATCCTCTTCACCCAGCCGCGGTGGGCAAGAGTGTAGGTTAAAATACTGAATTGATACAGTTAATTTTAAGGAAGTTAGATATTCTATTAGTTACAGTCACTTGCTTAGCGTGGAAGATTGGCTTGCTCAATGCAATGGTAGTTACTCATCGCTATAGTAACGGTTTCCAGAGAAGGTTGTTATACCCTCTCGGCAGCGGTATTTAGTCTGAAGAATTTTCCCTCAGCAGCCTGGGTCATGCTTGAACTTTCCACAATTCCTCCTATTATATATTAAGGTCTTTTGAAAACAATTACTAAGGATTATAAGACATCCCACTATATAGAGAATGACCTTGCTTAAATGGTATAGAGCAATTTCAAGATCTAGTTCATCATCTCTTATAGACAGCAGTGCGTTCTTATTTAAAGTCGTTATCTTCGTCCGGAAGAGCAACATATTCGTTATATCAGTTTATATGTTAAGTACTGCAAATCAGGAAAAGAAAAGCATATGCTGAGTGTATCCTGATGCCGTGAAAGAACATAAATGACACATGTGGTTTATAAATAAATATTAAACTGTGTGTGTGACCTCTCTGAAAGCGCCTCGTTCTGGAAGTTAAACCACATAGGATGATGATCATTTGGAAGAAACTCTTAAATCAGACCTCGTCAAATTAGCGATATGGCAGAGTACATAAATGTGTCTTGTTTAACTGTTATGAACATTACCGCAGACGTTTATTCTCATCAACGTGATTTTATGAACGAAGCAGTGCATCGACAGCGACTTGCTTTGAGAAACAGCTGCCTCAATTTCCCAAACGGTCGGAGAAAGAAGAGATCTTTTGCTCGTGTGCCGCTTTAACGACAACAATAACAATAAAGGTGTTATTCTGCAGCATAATAATGTAAAGGCTCACATTTTATGACAAACCCACGAAATAATAGGATTGCGAAAATGGGATTTCTTCCACATTTACATACTCACCGGATTTAGCACTTATACAATACCACTTATTTCATAGTAGAACATTTAAAAACAAAGATGTGATTAAAAATGACCTCTCAAAAGTTTTTCGCGCCAAAAATACTGATTTTTTTATTATCATAAATAGAAAATTTGCTCTCACGTTGCGCTTCAATTATTGATAATGATTATATTATTGATCAATAGATTAATTAAACCACAGTCATTTGTTTTTCTCTTTTTGCAAAATATAATTACTTTCTGATCACAATAAATTATATTTCCCCTTTAATCTCTCCCTCCATTTATTCATCTTTCATCCTTGCCTGCTCACAATTAAAATTATTCTAAACTCAATTAACTCTATTTCCTCATACATTTTAAACAAACAGAAAAAAGTCATTCTGTATTACTCTCATATAAAGTCTGTTCAATAGCAAAACACCTGCCTATTAAAGAGAAACTAAGTTTGAGATTAAAGTACAATTGGCACATTTAATTCAATATAAGTCTGCAATAGTGTCATTTAATGGGGACCATATCGCCAAGCATTAAGGTATTTTGGAGACTCCACACGATGCGGGTGAGGGGATGCCTCCTAATTTTCATTTCTTAATTCTTACGAGATCGTACATTCCGCTTAGGGCTGGGACAACCTTCTCCAGCCCAAGAGCTTAGGAACTGGGCGGATGGAAGGAAAGTGTCTTCATTGTCATAATGTTTGCCCTGAGCATAAAAAGTATCACCTCGGTGATGCTGGAAGATGTTTGTAGAGATATAGGAGTTAAACAAAAACCGTTAAGAAATGGCGAGTGTACATATATATCGAGGCCTCCCTCATAGCGAGGAGAAATAATGAAGTAATAACAAAGGCCACCTGGTTTGCCTTTTGCCCCTCTAACCGGTCTCCGGTAACATACAAGAACGGACAAAATTGTAAATTTAAGAGAGGATAAATTTCTAAATACGAAAGTCAAAAATGCAAACTCTCGATCTCGCATGACGCTATCCCCATAGATCTACGACGAGAAAGTACGCAGAGGTGACACCACACTTCTGTCGGATCAATAGGGATCATTTTTCCCAATTTCACAAATACTGAGGTAAGAGAAACAACAGACACCCAATGAGGAGACAACCCTTAAGTCTCACCTTGCGGGGATAATTAACGTATAAAACAGGTCGATAAGAGAAAACGAGGCCTTTTCGTTTTGGAGAAGAGATAGAAAAGTCACCGGCACAGAGTTTCTCTGCAAGTTAATAAAGACTAGAAGCTTCTTGGACAATATCAAATTGTTCTAAGTAGCCTCGGCAGAGTTCGAGCCCAAGGATCCTCAAAGGATCTAAACTACAAGTAGTATCGGCACAGTTCCATCCCAAGGATCGTCAAAGGATCTAAAACTTCAAATACTCTCGACACAGATCGATTACCCAAAGATCGCTAATTATCCTTGCGCTATCTGAATTTGACAACCCCGAAATAGATAGACGAAACATCAAACATATTCAACCTCGTTCGGAAGAAAACCTTTTCAAGGTCATCAACAGCCGCTAAAGCCAAGGAATCCTTGGTTTTGTTTTGATTGTACTTCGCATATTCGAATTTCCGCATAACGTCTCTCGCCCACTCTTCATCCAACAAAGCCATCTCTCGAGCAACTTAAGAAACCATCCTCTCCACGCCTCCCCGGACCAAAATCGAGTGAAGGGATTTCTTTGGGATTCTCTGGTTGAAACCCCATTATATAATGTGAGTAAGCTATCCCATTTTTATGTCCCCGTGCGTTAAAGTACTTTATTTTGTATATTTTAACTACGAAGTGAATTGGAGTAAATTTTTCTCCCGTAAACCCTCCCAGAACCGAGCATTGAGAGCGGGACATTAAAAACCATTTTTTATTCGTATCTTGTAAGTGTAGATAGTAATTTTATTTGAGTGTATTAATGTTAATTAAAAGTCCATTTTTTTGTAGCAATTTTTTTTTTTAAATTATCCTTGAACGTGTTGAATTGGCAATAGTTGCTAAATTCCAGGAAGAACTCCCCTTTTATTCATTCATTAGAATAAAGTTTAAGTAAAGCACTCTTAGAGACCGATCCTGAAGCGATAATTAAAGTCCGAACGTACTGCTACTTAATTTTATTAATCATAATAAACTAAAGAATTTATAATCTTGGCTAACCCACGACAATGTTTATACGCTCTAGTGGCAATAACCTAGTAGTTGCTCCACTTAAAACCAATCAATCTATCAATCAGCTATTCTGCCAACTCAGGAGCATCAAATCTAACAGGCATTGAATCGCATCCCTCACTATGCCGAAACGCAGATGTTTCGGTTTAACTTGGTCAAGACTAATATAGTGCTCTTCTAAGCCCTTCTTGTTTAGAGCTATGAAACTACATCGGGAGCTCAGTGAAGTTATTGGGCTTGTGGCGCCTCTGCTTCTACCCAGGACGCCATTCTATAGGTTACTATCATCTTCAACTTTTTTCGCCACACATCTAGTCCAAAAGCTTCCACAGCGCATGAAGTATTACCTTGGCCTTTTTGGACTAAACTTTGTATCACTTTGGATCCGTATCTGTGTACACGGATGGCTCAAGTAACCTGAAGGCATCAGTTTCTACTCCATATCTCCTCTGTTTAAAGTCAGGGGGACTCTATCAGACACTGAGTCTGTCTTCAGGGCCAAATTGGTTGAATGCACCATCGGTAAAGACTATAACGGTTTGTGCACTGTTTGGAGACCAGATCTTGATCTAAAGTGACTCACAAAGTGTCTGAGTGCTCTCGAGGAATTAGAATCTCCGCACTACCTTGTTTGAGGTATCCGTGATGCCACGGTTGCTGCGAACTTGGGGGATGTCTAGTTTATCTTATGTTGGTTCGTGGACTATTAGAACGCCAATGTTGGCGCCAAAGAGTTTACGAGGATTCGGTTACCAGTCTAGCACTTGGCTCTTCCTCACACTTATTACATGGCAGAAATAAGATCAAATCTACGGGCTGCGTGGCAAACAAGATGGGAGACGGTTAACAATGAGTTAAAGTTGCCTGCCACCGCACGTCTTCTGTTCCCATGACCTAGCTCGATGTCTCGGCCTCTTCAGGTCGTGTTCTGTCATCTTAGAAATGAGCTCAGTCCCGGGATGCGCCAATATTTGATAAGGAGTGTTTCTGCACCTTATTGCGACGACGGCGTTGTTCAATCAGACGGTCCAGCACGATTTTGTTGAATTTTCACTCTGGAAGATCTTCGGCCACGTTACCTGTCCCCGTATTGGGACGAGCGGTGTCACTACCGCTTATGCCTTGTACACGTAACTGGTTCGTGCAAACAGACTTGCGGACTCTGACTTCTTAGAAGAGGTTGGCCTCCTCCATTTTATTTGACTATCTTTCGTGTTGGTCGCATGGCCCAGAGCCGAGAGGAGCCGGGCATACCCATGACGACGGAGCATACTTCGTCATTCTTCTTGCCTTTGTTTAGATCCTCTTTTTGTGGTTTTTGGTTTTACTAATGTTTTGTGTTTTAGAATGTTTATTAATTGTTTCTTTGTGGTTGAAACCGAGTCTTAGGCTAAAATTTATTACATGAACTTATCCCCATGGTAGGATTTTCCAGATGGGAGCTTAAAGACCATAAACAACTATTTTTATTCGTCCACACCCTCGCCTTTCCAGGTTCCACTAATATACGAGAACTTTAAATCGCTATTCAGCGAAAAAGATATTAGTAATCCAACCAAGGTACGCAGAGTCACTGGAAAATGAAAAAGAATAAATAAAACGAAAGAAGGGAACCAATAATGAAAATAAATTTCTCATGCCAAGCTTCCTTAAATCTAATATCCTGAAGGGGATATAAATCCCCCAGGAATAAATCCTCACAGAGATCGGTACTCTGCAAGCCTAACCAAGTCAAAACATGAAATTAGTGTAGTAATCAGTATCCACCTTCACACTGCATCAATTACACCTGGCGCACCGCCCTCAATCCACGCCATCATGTAACTATCCAATAAACCAATCTAACAGCCCTAGGATATAATCTGCTCCCCTCCCCACCCTCGAGGGGGTGAAAAGGATCCTGCGTATGGCGACGGCAAAAGTGAAACGATCTCGTGTACTACCTCGGAAAAATTAAAGGTCAAAATATTCAATTAATACAATTGTTTTTAGGACTATTAAATTAGCCTATTTGTAGGGCTGTCCAACCTTTTTTCTCCAATGGGCCAAATTATAAGTATTAATTATATTCACTGGCCCACAGAGGTACTCAAATATAAATTTTCGAATGTTTCAAATGTAGTGAACAACAATTTTTAATTAGACACAAAATAAAATAAAATCAATGTGATGTTTGGCATTGCCTTCCTTTTATTAGGTTGAGGAATAGGTTTTTGCGTTTTGTTTAATGTTGTGTTGATTTAGGTTTTGTTGACGTGATTTGTGCACATATTAAGAAACAATAATAAATAATGAGAGCAAAATTAGCAAAGGTTAGGCTACGTCTCTTAACAGCGTAGACTATTAGGCTTTTGCTTAGGCTAAGTCTTGAAGTTGAGTAATGAGTTATGTGGTTTATTTAAAATTTGTGTTTATTTAATTTTTGTTTTGTACCCTCAAAATTGAATGTCATTTTGAAAGAAAGGCGCATTTTCGACACTTGTTGTTATTCATTTTCAATCGAGACGGCAACAATGCAAACGCAGCAAAGGTTCGTCACGATATTTGTGCTGTGTACGGAGAAAATTCTTTATCAGAAATGATAGCTCAATGGTGGTTTTCATGTTTTAAAAACGGTCATCTCAATCTTAATGACGAAGAACGTTCTAGTCGCCTCATTAAGTTGGATAAAAATCGATTAAACGACCTTCTTCATGAAAATCCTCGTCAATCGACTAGAGAATTGGCTGTACAATTAGCGTCTGATCAGAAAACAGTAGTGAATCACCTTCATTCGATGGGGAAAGTTCAAAAACTCGGTGTATGGGTACTACACGCCTTGAGCGAAAGCAATTAACTTCAACGCTCCACGATTGCCGCAGGTTTGCTTGCTCATTACAAGGCTACTCGTGGATATTAGGACACATTTCTTCGCCGCATCATCACTGGCGAAGAAAAGTGGTGTGTTTATATCAACATGAACCATCGATAACAATCGCTTAGCCACAATAAAAAAAACACTTCCGCGATTAAAGGAAGGACTTCATCCACGAAAGACGATGCTGTATGTGTGGTGGGATTGTGAAGGCATCATTATTAATGAGCTCCTTGCGAACAACGATATTGTCAATGCAGAATGCTACGTTCAACAAATTTATCGACTCGCCGAAGCTATTCGTGAAAAGCGCCCTCTTCGACGTTATGGAGTCCTACTACAACATGACAATGCTCGTCCTCACATTGTCAATATGACAAAAGACGCCCGCTTAAGTGGGAAATCTTGCCGCATCCTTCATATTCCCAGACTTGTTTTCATCGGATTTCTATCTTTCCCGATCGCGTTCCAACAATTTGCGCGGCGATTTGTTCAATACTGATGTGGAATTAAGAACCTGGTTAGACGAATTCTTCGAGACAAAATCCAGAGATTTTTATTGCAGAGGATTCGAAAAACTAGTTGAACGTTGGGAGGAAATCGTAAATAACAACGGAAAATACATTATTGATTAAAGTGCATAATGTTATCAATTAAAAATAAAGTTTTTCTAGAATTGTTAATGGTAATGAATAAATTTGATAAAACCGCAAGAACTTATTCCTAAACCCAATATGATTTTCTCAGTATCTGATTTTCAAAGTAAATAAAAATAGACGATAAAAATACCCTGTCAAATTTAGAAATTAAGTAAGCAGCGGCCCTCATGAAAAAATAATGGGCCGCAATGACGCCCGCGGGCCGCGGTTTGGACCTACATGTGCTAATGGTTACAGTCACTTGCTTGTCATGGATAAAAAGCGTTTAGTACATATATATATATATATATATATATATATATATATATATATATATATGTATCGAGGCCAACGAAATAATAAAAAAAGACATCTGGGTTTAGCTTTGCCCCTCCCATGTTCTCCAGTAACATAGGAGAACGGCCAAAATGATAAATTTTAGGAGACAGATTCCTTACCTCACCTCAAAAGGCAGGCCCTTTGAGGGTGTACTTATAAACAATAAATTCAAAAGTGCAAACTGCCGATCTCGTATTACCCTCTCTCAGAGCTACAAGACGCCACCCCTGGAGCCTAACTTGAGGTCTCACCTTGCGAGTCCCCCTTCAACCTCCCTATTAACCCGCAGGAGTAATTTGGGTATATAACAGGTCGACTCGAGAGAACGAGGCTTTTTGTTCGTTCCCACAGAAGAGACAAGAAAGTCACCGGTTGAGAGAAGATTTTTTGAGTTCGAGAATAAAACAGAAAAATCACCGGTAGAAAGTTTTCTGCAAGTTAAGGAGAACTTGCAGTCCTTGTATAAAACCAGATTGTACCAAGGAAGCTCGGAACATTCGAGCACCAAGATTATTTAGTATAAATCTACTAAGTTTGAGGACTCCAAATCTTACTCTATCTGAGTCAAACAAAACCCAACTAGATAGAAAAAAAAGAAGACAAAGAGTTCATCTCGTCCGGAAGAAAATGAGGTCAAGGTCGCCCCAATCGCCAAAGGTAGAAGTACTAAGCTTTCGCTTAAGCCTCCACCTAAACCAGATCCCTCGTGACGTCACCTGTCAAATCGACAGGCAGGTCGACGAACGCCATCTATTCAGCAAACAACCAACTACTTGAGCTGTGCCTCTCCGGACCAAAATATTTGAAGATAATGTAATTGGTGTTGGTTATTTAATCTCCAGTACCTTATATAATTAAGGAATAATCCTGTTGTTTATATCCCCGTGCATAAAAAATTAGTTATTGGATGTTTGGCTAAGGACGAAGATATTAATTTAAAATTGTTTCCTTGTAAAATTCTATCTGGAAACGAGCCTCAAGAGCTCGCCCAGTTATCCCATTTTCTTTTAGACTTGTATTAGATTTTTATTTTTTTACTGTTATTTAGTGAGAGGGTTTGTGTTCATTAAAGTCTATTTTTTGAGTAAAAGCACTGTTTTAATTATCCTCAAAACGAGTTAAAGTGGCAATAATTGATAAAGTTAAGAAAGAAACCCCTTTTATTTATTGCCTAGAATAAAAATAAATATTAGCACTCTTACAGGACGATCCTCAACGATCACTGATGCACGAAACAACGCCTCAAGTCAAAGTTTATTTGGTTTATTAAATAAAAATAATAAAACAAATAAATATATATATTTATAACCTCAGCTAACTCACGACACCGATGCAATGTAAAGGTGCCTCCTTATTGCTCTGGAAAGCGAACACGATTACTGCGTCGAGTGCAGTTCACCTCACAAATACACCTGGATTTTATGTATGGTTCATGTTTTTAAAATGCTTTTGAATGTTCATTTTAGTCTTTATTGAATCTATACTTTGTCTAATAATTTCCTCTTTTTCTTCTCATTAATCACCATTGAACTCAAATACTTTAAATTCATAGGAAAATTAAGATTTCAATTTGAGAAAAATGCCATTGCAAAGAATCTGAGCATTTTCCCTCATTTGGGAACTAATGCGAGGACCATAAAAAAAGTGTAAATAGAACACAAGAAAATAATGAAACAGGTGATAAATGTTGCAGAGGCAAACCTAATTAACGCCTGAATAATGAAATTTCGAAGCCGAGGAACATAATCGTACATAAAATTAAAAGTACGAGCTTAGGACCAATAACACACACATACACTCATGATGTAAGTGTTACAGCCTACTAGGGTGGGAAATCCACTTGCAGATGAGTTAAGTCAAGCCACAAAGGTGTGGTTTCTTACCAGATGATTTCCCCACTATCATTCACTTTGCCAAGGTTGCCATACGGTGCAACGACGCGTGGTTCGAATCCCTCTCGCGTTAAACTCTAACTCCTCACCGAGGCAGGATCGAGTGCAATTCGAGATCAAAATCATACGCAAATTCCTCGGGTGGATAGTGAATACGATGTATCTAGCGGTAGCTACGACTCCCTTCACATCCATACGAGTCGGAAAATCTTAACTACAGGGTGGTTCGAAAGTCTTGTCACCCCTGTAAATATTGTTTTAATTTTCTATTCCGGATGGAAGACATTAACTCCTACAGTTTGGAAGAGAGGCTGATTGCGACTGTATGTCCACATGATCGTGTGTCTTCTGATATTCATACAGACCTTCTCGATGTATGATAGTGTCAATAAAAGTGAATACACTAAAACAGTACATGTGTTTTATATTATTATATTGTTCTTCTATTCCTCATTACCTTTCGGTATCGGCTGACAAGACTGGACCACCCTGTATTTTTGTGCCCTTCGTCTGTTCTATTATTTGCAATGACTCTATCACTGTCATTTTATTATCTTCCGCCCCTTCTCATTCCTTCGTTACGGTGTATGGAAGACAGGGAATTATGAAGGAGGGGAAATCTTCTGGAAACCGCGCCAAATTATCACTGTTTCCCCTTAAATTAATTTTGAATAATGAAAGAAAGAATTAAAAAGAGAATAGAAATATTTTTAATGGAATTGTAATTATGAGATATTAAAATTAGAAGATTTAAATCTTCTAAATAAGTCATTTTCTGTTTAAATTAAAGACGATTTTGTAATATTAGGATGGCCATAATATTTAATGCTTTGGTTCTTTAGGAGAGGCAACGAGGTGATGAAGATAAATGTTGGAAAATGAGATATTAACAGAAGTAGTGGAAAAGGGGGTGGTAATTGTGAACGGTCATAGCTCTAATATCTAAGCAAGGGTAAGAACCTAATGGTCGCGCAACTCTCCCGGCCTACCCTTCGAGCCTTTATCCGGTCAACGAGCAAAGTTTAACAGAGTAGAAATGATTGTCTTTTGCTAGTGGAAGAGAAAATGTGCGTAATCCATCAAAGGGTCGGAATATCAACGATTCCATTCCCAACAAATCCCTTAAGTTTGAATGACAAAGAAGATGGGAGAGGTCAGACGGGAATTTGCGCCCCGATCATTTCCTTGCACCTCTTTCCCAATGCCTGGATGGAATCAAGTCATTTTCTGTTGTCTATGAATCAGACACATCTTTTGCGGAGACCGCTGGGTTCCTCATACTGTGACCACATTTGTGTTGAAAGTTTGACCGTAGTGGAGCTTCGTTGGCGGCACTGATTTTAAATACTCGGTCTTGAGGGGGTCGCTACCGTCTATCTCTTTTTCTGTGCGAAGCGAAGCCTCTATCTCCCCCCCCCTAGGAGAGTGGCCCCCTTCATGCTTTTATTAGTCCAAAATGATGACCTCAGTCCTGGGACCCTGAGAGAGGCGATTCTCTTCTGGGAAGGCTGATGGTGCCTCTCATTCTTTTCGCTGGTTCAATTTTTTTATTGTTTATTTCTTGTTTTGTTTTTCTTATTATTGTGTTTATCGGTTTAAATTAGGCGACTGCTACGGGTTTTTTTCTCTTTGCTCGCAGCCATGGATGGCTTCGATGGTGATCAAGAGTCTTATTTAGAAGTGAAAATAAACCTTCTCATGAGATCTTGCAAGTTGATGGGAATAGATAAAAGAACAAAAGAGGAAAAGATAAAAATAAAGATAATGAGGATGTTTATCAGATAGCTCGGTACCCCCTACTCCCCTCTCCTCTGGTTCCGTTGGTACATTTACAAACTGCAAAGTAAATGGTATATTTGGTAGAATATATAAAAAGGTGTAAGTTCTCTAGCGTCCAGTAGGGAAGTGAAATGTAGGGAAAGAACATGAATATATAAATAAATGGGGTTTATTATATTAAGCAGAACGATGTCAATTTTAAGAGGGGGAGAACAGGGCATTTTGAACGTTGAAAAACAAAAATGTCAGGAGGAAATATCAGGAGCGAATTTCAAGAGAAAACTTCAGGAAGGAAATGTTAGGAGGAAAACTGTCAGAACGTTAAAGAAAAATGCATCCAGTCTCCTCAAGCAACAAACCTTAAGGAAATCAACTTGTAGGAAACATTTCTAGTAAATAAACCTTTTGGAAAACTTTGTTGAGAAACCTTATTAAGAGACAAATTTTCAGTAGGAAAATTTCGGCGGGAAAGTTTAGAAGAAAAATTTCAATCAGAAGTACAATCCGTTTTTTTCCGTTTATTTTCTTCCTTTTACTCAAATTTTCCACTTTCATCCTGGTATCGAGTGGATTTGAAAGTATGCGCTGGTATAAAATTATTCTTCGATCTAGTACAGTATCGTAAAAAAAGATGAGAATGCTTTTGTTTCCAAAAACAATATCTTCCAAAAATTTGCCAGAGAAATACTTATGTTCGTTCGTTGCTAAAGGAACGAACCGACTGTTGAAACCCATGCATAGTAATCTTGCTCCATTCATCTGGAAGGATTTCCCAGGGTTCATGTACTGTTTACGGATTCCTGGCTTCAGACCCCTCATCGAGTGTCTTCCAAACATCTTCCATGGGATTCAGGTCCGGAGTTTGTTCAGGCTAGTTCGTAACATCAATGTTCTCATCGTCCAAGAAGGTCTTCACCGAATGGCCGCGTCGCAGGGGGTGTTTGCCTGCATCATATCGCAGGTTGGTCTTTGAAGCCTCACAGACGGAGCAATGCATACTGTTGCAGCAATTCCATGCACACTTGTGTATTCATTATGCCGAAATCACGTCTTAGACCATGATACTGCCTCCACCATACTTCACACCACTTTTTATGCAATTGACAGACAATATTTGGTCTGCTCTACGGCGAAATAAACTCCTGTCATTATATTTTTTCCACTGTTGAATAACAATAGCTCTTTTCTTTTGCGATTATTTCATTTTCAAGCTTTATTTGTATCAATCTATTGAATTCTTTTATTTTACTGTAGGAGCTTATTTTGATTGCCATTATTTTGTCAGAAACGAAAGAGTAACATCTCTTTCTGTACCCTACTGAGGAAAGAGTTTTGTGAAATAACTCTCGTCCCATTTCTGACATAATGCAATAATGATTCGGGGCCAATTTAATTTTGGGGGTCACTTTTTATCCTTATCCAATGGTCTCTAATCCTGCTGTTTGGGGGTTTTAGTTTCTTGCATTTATTCTCTTCTACCTTTTATTTGTCTCGTGACTTGCCTTGTAATGTTTTTTTCTTGCTAATCAGTCGCGTTTTTAATTGTAATAAATATGACGGTTCTTAGAATCCTTTCTCCCGATTTCAAATATATATGTATATACAGAGAAGAGGATCATAGGTTGGTGGCGTCTTTTCCCTCACCGTTCGGCCGAATGAGAATCCATTCTGAAGGTATTTGGTTCATCTTCGGTAATTGCTCCCTATTAATATGGAAGGTGATCCTTAATTTCTGGGTCATTACATTTTGCTCATTTTGCTTGGGGCGCAGTGGCTTCTTCTTGTTATATTCCTCGAGAATGGATTGTTTCTATTTCTCTTTGGGATGCGAGTTGGAATGTACTGTAAGTTTAGGAGGCTTCAGATTAAGTTTATAATAGGGAAATTTTGTTTTAAAAACCTGTATTTATTGTTAAGATGTATATAAAATATTGGTAAACTATATAGAATAATACGATATTACTTTACGCCTCTTGCTTTTATATTTACTACTACATGATTTTGTAGGTTGTCAAAAAATCAATATCTTGTTTAAATACATATAAAATGTCTTCCTAAAGATTTGTTTAGATGGTTCTAATTTTTTGGCAAGTTGTATAAAGATAACTGTAAGAATGACGAGGCACTATAAAGCTATAGGAATGCCTACGCCCTTGAATCTGTAGTAATGCTTAGGCCCTTAGCCTCTTTTTAGTATACATATTCTTAGAACCCTTAATTAGTGATGTTAGCAAGTAAAATACAAAAACCATTACCTATGTCTAAGGAAATCTTTTGGTTAAAAGATTGCGTTCAGCTGAATTCGGAGTAAAATTGGAGGATCGAGGCCGTCGTATTCAACTGATGTCGATCTTCTTAAGTCCCTTGCGACGCTTAAATCTCGACAAGAAACTCATGAAATGACGGGAATTTTAAATGGTAGTAATGAAAAAATGCGTAAACAATCTTAAAATATCAAAAAGTACACAGAATTTCAGTTTGGGTGTGGGGGTAGAGGGGCAGAAAAGGTAAAGAGGAATAAAATTCCTATTTGTAGAATGGCGATGCCTCTACTGACAAGCAGAATGGAAACGTTCATGTAAATAGTTATGATTGAAGATTATAAGAGCAAGATGACACAGTTGAATGCATATGCAGTAAAATAGAAAGTGGAACAAGTAATTAAACCAAGTAAGAAAACACCAAATAAAAGAATTGAACTAAAGATGAATGAGGATACCAATGGAAACAGGAAGCTAGGTGGAAGGGTTATAAGGTGAGTAACCAGGAGGAAAATAGCTCTGAAGTTGTGATATTATCAAGAAGATGAATCGCATGACCCTTGTGAATATTTAGGAGAAGAGGAGTAAAGAGCAGGAATAGTGTAATAGATGTATAACTGCTTCTAATCTGAACTGTTTGGTTGTGCTATTCGCGTAGCGAATAGCAGCTTACCTTCACAAGTGTCTTTTCTCTCTTTGCTGGGCCTCAATGAAGGCAAGTGAAGAGAGAGGGAAAAAGAAGATTTCGTCGTGGCCTAGGGTAAAGTAGTGAAAAATTTAGTTAGTTCTTGGACATCTGAACATTATTATTTCCTCCGCCTAATCTTTTCCCTAAAATGGCTCACTACACACACACACACATTAGCTTACACCCAAAACTCAGGTCCTCTTTTCATTTCCCCAAAATTCCACGCCTGGGTGAAATGAAGGAGCGATAAGGACACAGGGCTTATTGCCTGGAAGACTTTACTTACCCAGCCGAAACAGGACAGAGCTAAGGTCTTTAAAAAAATTTCGGAGAGTTGAACATTGCACTTGTAAAGCTAAACGACATTCCCAATGGCTACTCGGTCATCTGTGCGAGAGAGGAGAACATTGAAACCCTCACCTACCCGCGTGCCGCAAATACCCTAAGAAAAATCAAATTACACTTACAGATAACATAGAAGTACCATTTGCCGCCGTCTCGACCATTTGGTTAGGAGACCACTTACCGAAAGAAATCACCGAGGAGATTCAGCAAAATCATGCTTGGGCTAAAGTAGCCGAAATTATTAAATTTAAACGATACACCCACGTATTCAAGGTGGTTTTCATGGAAACTTTAATACCATTGAAAGCAAAGGAGAATGGCCTACTCCTCTTCCATGTCAAAATCTGCCCTAAGCAGATTGAGCATGAATATTTTTTTGACTTGCAAGTGTGCTTTCAAGTGCTCCAAATACAACGAGCACACTACCACGACATGCCCTTATGCGACAATTCCGAACTGTTTTTTTGTGCGCCCAACATGGCCACGTCTGGCATGACTGCAAAAGTAATGTCCAGAAGTGCCTTAACTGTGGTGGTCCAAACAGGAAAATGTCCATGTGCTGTCTTGTAAAGAAGGATCAAACTAAAATTACTAAATAAAAGGACAAAAATGGAGAGGAGAGAGATGCCAACGCCATCTGCGCAGGGGCTGCCAAGGCCGCTGACGCTGAGAATAATTTGGCTGAAAATCCCACTACTCTCTAAATCGTAAATGAAAAATCAACAAAAATAATGCGTTGCATATTTTATGCACACATTGAAAATCTGAAGCAGCGTGGCACCTTTGCGAAGGAAATGAACAATATGCTGTTGAAAAACAGCATGGAGAAAATGTGGTTTTCCGAAAAGCCTCAGTCGGATGAAATCCTTCGCGTAAACCTCCAGCCCAAGAGTGAGAAAAACTCTCAAAAAATCCAAGCCCCAAGCAATGCCCTCTCACGGGATCCTCGGATCCAAGCTTTTGCAGTGAAGCAAAATGCTAACACAAATATTACTACAAATAGAAAAACACCCACAAAAGTACCCACTATAGGACGAGAGGAAGGGATGGGTGCCCAGCTTTGAGACACAAAAAGCTGGAGCATTCGCCCCATCCTCGAAAGGCCTCTCAGTGACGTCGTCTGAGTATAATCTCATCCTCAAAAAATAGGAAGCCCATGTATATGTATAACTCGTATTGTCTGAAGACCAGACAACTTTAATGGGACTACTCGGATGAACCCCAGAAAAACTGATGGAAAAGGTCCTTTTTCGTGGACAAGTGAAGATCTCGTGCGAGGCTTTTTTTGTTCTTACAGACTTTGAGTTCCGGAAGAAAAGAATCAGCAAGAGGAGGACTGCACCACCCACTCCACCTTGAAATTGCTAAATTAAACCGAAGTTAACCCATTAAAGGCCATAATTATTCTGTAATGAATTTTAATTTTATCTTGGCAGATATTTTCTCCAGAAGACCTTAGAATAATGTTAAAACCATTGAATAATTAATTTTTACTTATCTTGGGCCTAAAAGACGGCGTCCCATTTTTGATACATTGGCCGTCACACATAGTTTTTAGGGTAAATAAAAGTTAAAAGTTTCAGATTTGTTTATTTCTATTTTTCTATGAAGAACAAAAATGTAAACTAACTATATATCAAAATGAAATTATGTTTCAATTCTTTTCATAATGTAGACGTAATAATGAACAATGGAAAATAATAAACTAACTGGCATAATGAAAAAATAGTGAAATAAATTGAAAAAGGGAAAATATTTAGTTTGGGAACAGAATTATATTGTTCACGCATAATAAAGGCCCTTCTTGATAAGTATGGTCATGGTAAATTGCTGTAGTTCATCAATATTATTTAGTATGGAAAGTTGCAAAGCACAGATCATGGAGTGGAACATCACAACGACTGCAAATTTTCTTTGTTTTGTTCCCACACAATGCACAGCGACGTTGTGTCTGAATTGCCATCACAAGGTGATTTCCTTGATCAAACCTTATATCTTCACTTACTCTTCCTCCCAAAAGCCTACTTCTTTGTGGGCCAAAGCGTTTACGGCTTGATGGAGAAGGCTTTGAAACACAAGCCAAAACAATTTTCCTTCTGTCATCTAGCAAGAAGAGTGTCTCACCTGGATTTGCATGTTGATAAACCCCCTAAGAGTTCACAATAGTAATGTCAAGCAGTTGCGTAAACAGTGGGAACCACCATTTCTTCCCACATATTCTGACCCTATATAAGGACACTTGTTTGTCTAGTAGGTCTACCTCTCCCATTAATATGTTGTATTCTAAAATAGCTTTAGGGATTTGCACTTCTATTTCCTTTTTGAGTTTCTGGGAATAGCATGTAGCCATACCAGTTTGGAAGACCTGACTGTAATTTGTAGCAACTGCAACTGCAGTGTTGTCATGCCATTTTGTGACTAAAATTTCATTGTTAGAATTAAATCTATAGTCTATGAACCCTCTTTCTGTTGTTTTCTCCATTAATTTAGATGGCATAAGGGGACATTTTTTTGTACGATTTTCACGAATTCTGTTAGTTTCCTTCAAACTCCTATCTTCCAGTTATTTCAAAGTATCAATGCTTGTAAAGAAATTATCAAAGAAGATTTCGTGATTTGCAGCTTCAGCTTCAGGAATTACTGCTGTTAGGTTATTTATAACCCTCATTCCTAGAGGTTCACTGTTTGGTTCCCTCCCCTTACCAAGATATGGCGAAAAGTTGTATAGGTATCCGTCGGAACCACAAAGACACCAAAAATTATAGCCAAATTTGATTGGCTTACCCTTTCATAAACATTTTAGCAGAATGCATGCCATAATACCTTATCATCATTTCATCGATTAACAAATGTGAATAAAAAAGGCCAAATTTCTGAAAGTTTTCTCTTCGAGCATCTAGATATGGTGTCAGCTTATACATTTTATCATTTTTATCAAGGTTGGTATTGTCAGTCAAGTAAAGAAACCTTTTATTTCATGAAACCTTTGTCTTGACAGAACATTGTAAACAAAGGGCACTCCTGCATCTGGCGATTGCTCCCAGAACATATTTTGTTGAGGAAGTTTATGGTACCCACTAAACAGAATAATTCTTACAAATATTTTCATCTCTTAAATGTTGACAGAAAAATTAGGATTATTTATCTGCTTAGAATATTTCATACTCTGCTCAACAATAAACTTCAATAACTCATCAGTCAGAAATTCTTAAAAAATTTTACAAATGCTCTTACCCTAAAGCCTATCTAGTTTGTCATAACTATTTTGAGAAGGCAGATTCATTTTTTTCCATTTGGGAATCGAACTGATGTCAGTTTTTCTACACTTACCTAAAGGAGGTTGGGTTGCTGAAACCCCATTTGATTCAATTTTCTGTGAACAATCAACTCCAGTCTACCTGCAACATCTTGAAGAATGCTTTGTTCGGGGAGGTTTTCATCATTGATAGCTTTAGCATCAGACATTTTATCTGGACTTGAAGGAATAATTGCCACCTGCACGTTTTCATTTCATGCTTCATCAATCATTCAAGTTCATTAGCGCATTGGCAAATTCATTAGTTGTCAATAAAGAACTTCTTGTAATAAAAGTAAAGAGTAGGCCTCTGAAAAAGAAAAAATAACATCATATACCAAGTTTTCATCTTGAAATGTGATTATATATATATATATATATATATATATATATATATATATATATATATATATATATATATATATATATATATATATATATATATATAATATTATATGTACATATATAATAATATATATGAGTCATAAATGTTCAAGATTACTAATAAAAGTCCTAGTGTGTTAATTTTGCATTAAATAATTATAAATGATAACAAACAAATAATTAGATCATTTATATCAAATTGCCAATATCTAGCCAATGTCCCCAAAATGGGACGCGAAATTATAAACAACACAATGCTTACATTTAATATTTTACAAATCAGTTAATGCTTTTCTCGTGTTCTCTTATAACCAATGCACACCATTAACACAACCGACCTTCCTCCTATGTAGATAGTGAGGAACTGAGGGCATTCATGCGTTAGCGTGTCTTCTCAGAAAAAATCGCGCGACTTTGGCGCCATCTGATGATAAAAGTTGTCAACCATATACGATTATTTTTATGGGATACTTTGATATGATTGTGAAATCCATCCTAAAAAATTAAAATAAATAATTAATCATTCCTGTAATGATTATACCAACATAAAAAGTGGTGTACCTAAAATTGGACATTGGCCGTTAATGGGTTAAGCTTGTTTAAACAAAAACAATACGCTTGCGAGTGTAGTTTCAAATATTTTCCCATAAAATTAATTAGACCTTACCAAGATAATACAACCTCACATAATATGACAAAAGTTCTAAATTGACAAACAATTATACGACTATAATCACCTAAATTATCAACTCCTGTAGTAGCGGAAAAACAATTTGTTACAAAGGTTTGAATACCACTACACGATGTTACCACAAATATTCAGACTTAATCTAAACTATTAACAATTCCAGAGATACCCGGTCACCGGTGACCTTTTTATATTCTAATACTATGATCATCTCTTTTGTTTCAAACGCCAGGGCTACCCTTTCACCATGCAACAACCATTAACACTAGTTTATATTCTGAATATTATTAAATTTTCCGAAATCCTAAGATATTCTTTAACCTGGGATCTAAAAACTTTTCGTACTCTAACTAACTATTTTTTTTCCATCTTTTCAAAATTTTCACCACTATTCCCGCTCTTCCTATTTATTCTACTCTTCTATCAATATTTACTCCCTTTATTTTGTCCAATACCCAAAGTCAAATGGATCACACGTTCGACCTTGACGGCCCTCTTGACTTTTAACAGCTATTCTTTGATGTCTTCTCGGTTAGGGTACTCTTTCACGACGTTTATAGTAAAGTACTGTGTCTGCTTCACAGGCGAGCCTTCGGGTGTACGAAACGCATTGAGCAGGGACCGCTCTACTCACAACAAGAATTCAATCCTAGAAAGTGTCAAACTTTACTTTCCTATAGAGAACCCTGGCTAATGTTTGCTCTCATGGTGAATATGCCCTTTAGAACATGCTGCCCTCAGAAGACCGGATGATAGGGAGCGTTTAAACCCAGCAGACACGAAAACACTGGGCAATACCTTTGTCGTAGTATGACATTACATTATATTAATACCATATTATATCTATGGGGGGAGGGACCAATAACTTAAAGCGCAACCGACAAGGAACGGAACACCACGGGGTTTCGAACTGCGGAACAGCGAGAAAAGAGCGCAACTAGGTCAAGTAAAATTTAAGCAATGGCAAAACTCAAGGTTATTTAAAGAGGCATGCACAAAAATATAATTTTATTTGCATAAAATAAAAGAATTAATGGGCAAAATAAAATTGGTAAACGATGAGGGAATTGCAGAGTTATGCATCAGACTTTGAAGTTAAAAATTAATGCGTTACAGAAGGAGACTATTCAAATGGGGAGGATTAACTCAAATGGGTTGCTGAAGCGAGAGAGGAGTTGGCTTACGGAGGATTCCGTGTGAGACGTCAGGGTAAGGTTTCACGGATTTCTTCTGCAGGCAATAAACGTTAGGGTGAGGGCGCTCGGAGCTTCTGAGCGGGAAGTTGACGTGATGACGGTTCTCCCAAGGGGGGAGAGGCGGTAACGTCCGGTCCAGGGGAGAGTATTTCGGCCACCCGAATATGAGGAGGAGACGAGGACGGCTTCGGCAGGAGTTGATATTAGAGTCGAAAAAATCGCTCGGTGACGATCTTCAAATGTAATTACCACACTAGCTGGGTTAATTCCAAGACACAAAAGTTCAGCCGTCACTTGGCTTTGTCGTTAGCACCTGACTTGGAAAGGGCTGAAAGCGCTGTCTCCGTGAGTTACTGTGGGAGCCGAGGCTCCCACAGTAGAGAAACTATAACATATTAAATGCAAGGGCGTGCACTTAAGGATCTTGAAATTTTAAAGAATATTACTAAATAAACAGCTAAATTCTACTATTAATATTAAAGTTAACATCATCTTCTCGTTTATGTCATTAGTTAGATGGTTAATCTACATATTAGTCAATGATATAGTTTGTCGAAGTCTGGCGAAGTGTACGGGAATAGGCGCACACAGCTCTAAGGTAGGCTAAGCAAGGCAACAAATGTTATTGTTCTAAGAGTGCGATTTGAATAGATAGCTGCAGCCGCGTGACCAAGGAATATTCCAAACACAACGACAAAATTAGATTTTAATACACACTAAATAAAAGGCACAACAATGAATATGGATATATATATAGGTACATGAATAAGACAGAATTAGGTTCCGAATACTAATTAGATAACCAGGTGTTTTAATAGTTATAATGGGAGATTTAGGGTACTCAGTGATTTAGTTATTTTGAACCTCGAGAGTAAAGCGGGGGAAACTTGTACGGAGGTCTTGGTGATCTTGATTACTCACAGGGGTAGCAAAAAACCAGCAGCGGGTGCAGGACAAGAGATGCAGGCTCTTGTCCTCAAGAGGTCACCGGACGAACTTCGAAGGGAGGGGGAGACTTTTCCAAGCTCGAGTTGAGCGAGCTATCCGACCTTTTGTCCTCAAGAGGTCACCGATCGAACTTTGAAGAGGCTTGGAGGAGATGACTTTTCTACACTTAGCTTAAGCGAGCTATCGAGCCTCTTGGCCTCAAGAGGTCACCAGAAGAACTTTGGAGGACGGCTTCTCCAATCCTTGATCCAAAGGCGGTTGAGAAAGGCTGACGTTGCCTCACGAGACTCTTCTCACTGAACCAAAGATAGGAGTGTGATGTCCAGCTCTTCCGTGGCTTAAAACCGCCACTCAAACTTCTCGAGGAAGAGCTTCGTTGAATTGAACTCCTTTCGGGAAAGTGTCGTCTAACCAAATCTGTCTGAAATCCTTGGAGGGGTGCATATATACCCTGCGTTCTCTAAAACAGGGAGTGAGAGAGGCCTTCTCGGACCCTCGTTATCGGCCATGAGAACCGAGCGTCTCCTTGCGTGAAAGCGTAAGAGGAAGAGATCAGCGTCCAGACGGACGACCAGCAACTGGACCCATAAAAGCTTTTCGAGGTGAACCTAGAAAATAGATGAGTAATCTCCCGACTCCAGGGTGGGGAAGGGAAGATTAAGACGGCGGGGAGGTAGCCTTCAATTTCAACGTCATGCCTCGGTCTGAATTTTGCGGTCACCTGGTGGCAAGTCCAAAAAGAGTGAAGTCAGAGGGAGGGTGGTAACAGCTCGCTTTCTCTCCCGAAGTAATATCTTAGGAGGTGTGGAAATAATATTATTCTAGGGGCTCGCCCTACATAGTTTATTTACTGTAACTTTCTACTTTTGCTTCTTGGGCTAGCCTTGTGTAGATTTTAGTATTTGCTAATCCCAGCTCTGGAATTCTTAAAAAATACTATGCTAATTGCTTTACATAAAAGCAGGTCATCCGATCAAATGATAGTCTTTCAATCCTCCCAAATACGATACTGTCCAAAACTAGAGAACGAAATACCAAAATCCACAATTTCCTGTCAATACTCTTAAAATTTCAATGAAAATCGCATTGAATATTCTTTGAAATTTTCTCAAGAATATGTCCGTGTCACTTCATCGACAGCTAATAAAAACAAGTAGTCATGTGTATATGAAGGAAGGGTGCGTCAAAGACTAGAGAAGAATAACTTATAAGGATGGCCAAAGAGAAGTTACTGTCGACAAATCCCTCAGAAATCAGGTCGTTAAGTGGAAAAGTGAAAGAATGACTCTGTCTAACATTTCGAGACATTGAAGTCGGTTAAAAAGTATGATTTCACTTAAAATAAATCTCCTTTCGGCTACGGCACCTGGAAGAAATGATTGCCGATGCAACGGAGGACGGTGAAGGACCGATTTGAGGCCCTATCTGCTAAGAACCGTTTATAAATACACTTAATAAATTAAGAAAGTGTTTTCTCGCGACGAAAGCAAATTTAATCTGTTCGGGTCAGATTGGAAGCAGGCTGTAAGGAGTCGTACTTGTGAAAGATTGAGTCCCACTTGTACGAAAATGACTGGTTAATTTGGAGGTGCTAGCATTATCGTAGAGGGAATGTTTATAAGTGTTTGAATCTGTCCTCTTGTCTGTTTATGTGACAAAGTAAAGGCCGCCGTATAGAAGCTGCTTCACGATATGTGATCCACTCTTTCAGAACATCAGGGCTACGTAATCCTGCGTTATGCAGGACAATGCTATGTGACACACAGCAAAGACGGTGAAGCAGTTCTTGGATGCTAAAAATATCAACTTGATGAGCAGGCGTGCGCAGAGTCTTGATTTAAACCCGATAGAAAACTTAGGGAAGATATTCGATGGGAAAGTTATGTATGACTCGGAAACCGACGAATGGTTTGTGGTTATGGTTGTATTTATACGTATCCTCTAGTTTAGAACGCATCCTTTCTTATTATACACATTACGTTTGTCCAGGGTTCTATTAAATGAATCTTGGACATATCAGAGGCAAATTTCCAAGATTATGGTATGCAATTTTCAAGGCAATTCAATGAGTCTTTTCAAGTATATTTAGAGTTTGCTATTGTTTTCCTTTGTTTTGAACGGTACTCTACTATGCGAACATATTTGTGGATCCAGTTTATCTTTGATTAGCAAATAAAAAGCTAAATATATATAATAAAAAAAAAATAAAGTGCTCTCAAGTAAATTACTTAAATAATTCACTTCTTTCAATTGAGCGTTCCTATAAGTTTTTTTCCCCAAGTTGTTTTTGTTCATTAAATATATTCCTATGTTCCTTACCTTAATTCTCTATATTTAAACGGTCCATGTACAAATTGCACAAACCATCAACATCTTCATTCTTTTTTACACACTTCTTTTTTGTGTACTCTTTCAGGTTTACCCCTGGAAATTTCTGAGTCCTATCTCATCTCTCGTCTGCTTCGCAAAGATGTCTCTGACACTCCCTCTATTGTCTTACTCAGACATAATCTGCCCAGGCAAATTTATTTTTCTTTGTGGGGAAATCAATATCGCGAGGACAAACAGAGGCTAATTTGGTTACACAGCGTCAACCGTTACGTTCCACCCTTCCCTTTGCCCAACTGTCCCCAAAATCCTCGAGATCGCTCGAAAAGAAGGAGTACCATCAGCAGATTTCTTAGTCCGTTAATATCAACAAAGAAAGGTGAAATAGCCTTTAGAATAAAATTCTATCAACAGGTTCACTGTGCCTTCCTATTGTGTCGGTCTATTTTCGCCAAATATACGAAATTTCACTTTCTCCAACGTAGACCAGAAGGGTGAAGGGGCACAACATTGAAAAGTGATGCCCTAGGAGGGAGGCTTGAAGGTGGGCCCTTATCTCCTCCTCTCCCCCCATGGGATAATCGATTTATATATAGTTCGATCTGGAGGAATGAAGGAGGAGAATCGAGGTTGCAATCGAGAGAGAAGAGCAGTTCCTGAATAAAACACGGAATCAAAAAGAAGTGCAACCGTGCGTGGTTAGTCTTCCCGAGGCTGTTCATTTGGTCACATCAAAGAGTAGACCAGCGGTATAGAGAATCACTCTCATACTAATCTCATTCAGAGAAAACCTCTATCTCAGTTTTCCAAATAAAAACAGAGAAATACCTCACCATTGAGGAATACCAATGTTAAGTTCCACTCGAGAAAAGTCAAGAAGCATTGCCACACGTTCCCTTCTTACCTCGAGGTTAGCTCTTATTCCCGAGTAACCTTAACCAATGTATCCTCGCGTAGCGAGACGGAGAGCTCTATTTCGGAGTCAGCCTCATGCCTCCAATCATCGTATTAACGAGGTTCTTGTTCAAGGTCATCCCACTCTAGACTCCCACCTAGTTAAAGGTAAAAGGAATTCAACTTATATTCGTTCGTTAGTTAAATTTTCGTTAAAAGTGAATTCCGCGTCAATCATCGCGTAGTACTCATTGGTAGTATTATTTTTTTTTATTCTCTTATTATATAGCCTTAGTATATTTAAAGTTTTAATATTTCATTTTTTATATAATTAAAAGTATATTTTTGCCCTAGTTGTTTAATTAAATCCTCGAAACGCTGCATATGACAATATATCTATAATATTACTTATCCTCCCTGTTTAAAAAAAACAAAAGTAAAAAATTAAAGCAGTCTGAGAGAAAAAATGAACGGAGTTATTCATGTACGGAACAAACGTCCATACATACCCGGCCGTATACAACGACATTATAAAATTGGTGTCAGGTATTTGGGGTATTTACAACTCAATAATAGTTGATTGTGTTGCATCCCCTTGATTAGTAACAAATCTGTGCCTAAGCGTTGGAGCAAAATTTAACATAATAAGAGGATAAAGACGTTACATAATTTTTTGTTAATTATCTGTGGTTAGCCTGTTAATGGTGTTAATTAGTGTTTTTAGGGGGAATCCAATTAATAGAAAGTGTGGATGATAAGGTTAGGAAAGGTGCTACTTGCTTGTTGGTTGCATAAGTACCTGTAGCGTACATCGGTGAGTTTCTTTTGAAGGACATAAGTAAGATGTGGTCGTCCGGAAGATTCCACCATCAAGGCCAAGTTCTTGGACTAGCAAGCAAATAACTTATTGCCTACATCCAGGAACAAGAAGATTTAAAAGAGAAAAAAGACGAATGTAGAAGACAGATGGAAACAGAAGAAAGTATAAAGCACATGGAAATAGAAGTAGAAGAAAGAAGAATACGTGCGCGTGTGTGCGTACAATGTCAATAATCCTTATTTTAGTATGATGGATAACCACTGTATTTTCACGGTAACAATCGAACTTGGATGTGTTTTTTTTTGTCGTTTATTTGTGGGGGGAATTTGAGTTATCGGCCCCTCCTATTACCTTTTTTAGAAGGGAGGAAATGTGGCCAAATTAATATTGTGAGGACAAACAGACAAGAGTTTGGTTAGACAGCGTCAAAAGTTACATTTCATATGGTCCGATACTTTACACGCTCCCTCCTTACCTCGAGGTCAGCTGTTATTCCCGAATAACCTTCACCAACTTATCTTTTGCTTAGCAAGACGGACAGCTGTGTGTCTGGTTCAGCCTCACGCCTTGATTCATCGTATCAACGAGGTTCTCGTTCCTTGTCATCTCAAGCCAGACTTCTTCTTAGTTAAAGGTAAAAGGAATCCAACTTATTTACGTTCATTATTTACCATTCTGTATTAAAGTGAATTTTGCGTCAACCATCGCGTAGTACTCATTTGTAAATATTAATTTTTATTTAGATCCTCCTATTATAGCCTTATTATATTTAAAGTTTTAATATTTCATTTTTTATGTATTTAAAAGTATACTTTTGCCCTAGTTGTTCAATTAAATCCTCGAAACGCTGCATAAGGCAATAGATATATAATATTACGTATCCTAACTCGTTAAAGAATCAAAAGTAAAAAAAAGCAAAGCACTCCTAGAAAAAAAAGGAAGAGAGTTATTCATGTAGGGAACAAATTTACATACATACTCGACCGTATACGACGACAGTCTTAGTGCAGCACAAAATATCTTCAAATTTAGTCTGGAAAAAATAAAAATATACTAAATCAAAGGAAAAGACAAACACGTTCTTATCTCGCAGAGTTTAATATTTTTTAATAAGTGAGGTTGAGCGCCAATTGAAGCAGATGAGTCCTATTCAACAAAGCTGGCTGGAATTAAGGTACAGAGGCGAAATGGAAACAGGAAAATGAGAGGAGGACAAAAGTGGTAATGTAGCAGAGCAAGGAGACGGTTGGCCCTGACGAAGGAAAAAAAAACTATTTGTGGAGAATCGGTGGCCTTCTGCGACGATCAGATGGTCGAAGATCAATTTTGAGGAACAATTTTAGGAAATGGAAGAAGAGGCGATGTTAGATTCACAAGCCTGGAACCAAACGTAGGATGACATTCAGCTGAAAGTAACAACCTTGCCGAATGCTCACGTAAGAGTTGTTGGATCTCACGAATCAGAAGGTTGGGACGAGATTGGTTGGATTGGGCAGCGATCGCACTTCAGGAATCCATAAATAAAACAAATTGTATGAAAAGGAGTTTGTAGGGGATAGGAAGGACCTCCAATATGGTTTACAATTCTGCCAAGTATCAAGAACACCCGGGAGGAAGCTGATGGAAGAAGAGCAACCAGAAACCTTCTCAAACACGAGGTTGGGAGCGGACGAGGTGTGGATGGATTTTTTTGTTGTTTTATTCTTATTGGCCATTTGGCGACCTCCACCAAGTGCATAAGTAGCCAAAATAAATCCAGCCTATTCCTTACTAGGTTAAAAATCCCCTCCCAAAAAAACAAAAACCACGACGAAAAACAAACAAAGGCCATAAAGCAAATAAAAAGCAAGATCCAGCGTTAAATAAAAAAAGGATGCTAGCCTACTAAAAAAGGCCAATAGTCCAGTCTCAAGAAGGCATAAACCCATTCTGAGTTAATGGGACAAGCAGTAGCAGCCCCTTTTGTCCAGGTACTAGGACAAGTAACGTGCGCAAATATCACCCAGGCTCGTGTTCTACAAGACTGTGATGAACAGTCGTGGGGATAAGGCAGTCATCGCAATAAGGAGCGAGCGAGCGCTCCATCAAATTGCTCTGCATCCGGCGAGTGTGTTCAATTCCATAATGACTGAAAGAAACCTGAAGCTACACAAGCAGGCAACTTTAGGTTCCCGTCGGCAGTCTTTAATCTTTGTCGAGGAATAGGCCGTGGGGTGGTTAGAGTTTTCCCCGACTCTTATATATATATATATATATATATATATATATATATATATATATATATATATATATATATATATATATATATATATATATATAAATATATATATATATATATATATATATATATATATATATATATATATATATATATATATATATATATATATATATATATATATATATATATAAGAGTCGGGGAAAACTCTAACCACCCCACGGCCTATTCCTCGACATATATATATATATATATTTATATATATATATATATATATATATATATATATATATATATATATATATATATATATATATATACTTCGTTCGGCCAGTGCCCTGAATGGGTTTATTGACTCAAAGTGCTTAGAGGTTGGCTACGGAGGGATTGAAATAAACTTTCCCACCAAGCGACCCAAAGGAAGTTATATACACAACAATATGAAAATAAATATATATATATATACAAATAAGGTTCTCTGAGAGATAAATTGAGAAGTGAAGCTCTGATATCTCACTTGGCTTGTAAATAACTGTTCACTATGTAAATCACTATACACTGTTAATGTTGGTAAGCTTCGCGGTAAGGTTGGAGGATTTGAAAGGGAACGGTTACCTTGAAACCTGATGTTCGGGTGGCGCTGCTGAGTGAAGGTAGTGAGATACAGGGTGGAGACGATGAGGTAGGTTCTCCAGGGACCGACCTCATCCCACAATTCCGTCACGATTTTACTGGAAGAAGGCAATGACGGGAGCTTCTTGTTAAAGAGGGCCCCACGCTCGTGAACTCCAAGGAATCTTGGGTGCCTCTGTGAGCGGAGGAGGCGAAGTCATCTAGCAACGCGTAGGGTCACAGAGAAAAGCCGGGATGTAGTTTTCTCGATTAGGGAATCAGAGTGAGGCTGTTTGTCGCTTCGGCTCTGAAAACGTGAGTAAGAGCCTGGGTCTGCACTGCCTTGCAGACCAATGGGATAAGGAGCCTCCCTAACTGGGACCGATCTCCTCTCTGAAGACTTGGTGCTTCGACGATTTACCATAACATCGAAATAAATGGCAATTCTTGCCCAGCCAGACGCTGTGCAAGCTCTACTACCGAGGGTTAAAATAATTCATGTTTTATACCCGAAACTCGGGAGAGGGTCACATGGCTCGGGAATTAGATTTGATGTCAAGCGCACTTCTTAGGGTGACAGCTGCTTGATTATCTCATCGATTTCGTCCTTTGTAAACTTCCGGAAACCAGCGGAAGTCAAGATGGGCTCCCATCTATCGATAACCAGTCCAAGAAGCAATGCGGTGCTAGCTGAAATGGCCAGCGGGTTCTTCCGGCGGGAGACCACCAGACATCGGCCTTGAAAGAGAAGGTTTGCTATCGCGGCCCGCCTAGAAGGGAGGTCGGGAAACTTGGGAGCATTAGGTTATTCTTCTAGAATCTTCTTTGCCAGTTATCCCGGAGAAGTGACTTGATTCCTTTCATGTAGTCAGCCTGGGGAAGATAAAAACGATGATTTTGTCGCCCAACTGTCACGGAGTATTTGGTGCCGTTGTCCACGAAATCATTATACGCAATCTCTCAATCTGCACGAACGCATCCGTCAAACTCACTCGCGTCAATCTTGGCTTCAGGGCGATTCCAATGCCACGTGAGTTGCTAAAGGTTATAATCCCGTCTTCCAGTCGGGCAACACGGTTTATTTCTCACTCCAAGCAGTGGTTGTATTACAATCCTCTTGACTATGAAGAGAGATGCAGCCGTTGGAAGAGCCACACTGAGTTAAAAAAGATTGAAAACTCTGTGGAAACCGATCCCTCTTCAGGCTTGGAGCTATCCAAGTACACTGGCATAGATCCAACGTGACACCACCATTTTGCACGATTTTTTAACTAATCTGATATGAGGATTTCTTATTAACATTCTATCGAAGGTCAATCCCAGAAGACCATCTTCAGTCACCAAAGTCAGCCACATTAGTCTTCTCGGTCAAAAATTGGTAGCCGTGTGCAAAAGTCCATCTGTTGATTCTGTCGATAACGAGCTGGAGGCGTCGCTCTCCCGTAGCCATTTCGGAGCCTGCGATGAAGATTGAGAAGTAGTATACGCAAAGATTGGTTAAAATCTCCTGAGAAAGGCTTTCCAAGATTTCATTGATCCACAAAGCTAACAGGTGCCCGTTCAAGATGCCGCTCTGGGACACGCCTTCTTCCCTTGTATAAAAATGCATTTGACTCTTACTAATCCTACAAAAAATGTGCTTTTAGGAAGTTTTAGAGGAATTCCTGTAATTGTCTACGCAGGGCTAGATTATGGAAGACTTTTAGATTGGTTAACGTTATGACGTGTCTAACGCATTTTTGAGGTCAAAGAAGACATCCATTGAGTGCTGTCTCCTGCATCATATACCGAGGGTTCTAGGCGTATGAGAGCATCTGTCGTTGAATATAATTTTAGGAATTCACAGTGTGATGGGGGATATTGTTCACCATTTTCTATATGAGATTGCACATGTATGAAAATTGAGCGATTGGAAAGCAAATTGGTAGCTACATAGTTGGGACCTGACTTACGAAAAGCGAGAACTGTAGCCATTTTCCTGGCATCTTGTTGAAGATATCCAAGAAGAAGTGCTTTCCTTCTTCACCCAGGTGAGGCAGAATCACGCTTGATATATTGTCGGTGCCTGGGCGCGTGTTGGCACAGGATAAGAGAGCTGACAAGATATTATTTTACTGAATTTCTCATTATAGGGTTTGAGCTTACTTCATGACAAATTCAAAGGATTGGGCACCCTCTCTAACCGAAGTCTAGTGAGCTCGGTTGTTGCATTCACTATACTTTATACTGTAACGAATTATTCCCTTAACGTGTTTGCCATGTCATTGAGATTTCATTGTTTTTCCGTTTTGCGTAGTACGAGGATGAGGTTTCGGCTGAACATACCCAGCAGGGCTCAGCTCTTGCTTCAGTTGCGGTGTATGAACGTTTTAGCATCTATTGTGGAGACGAAAGCTCTCCATGAGTTTCGAGGGGTTTGCTTAGTGATATATCTATATTTTGCAAGTTTTATTAAAATCAATCTTCGTCGCATGAATCTACAAACTTTTGTACGTTCGGTATACTTACCTTTCAGTGTGGCAGAGCTTTTTACGTTACACTAGGTAATTGATTAGTGGTGAGGTTGTCTTGAGATAACTGGAATTGGTTTGTATCCTGCTGCTTGGTAGATAATGAAAATGAGAATCTGCAGCACTTCATTTATTTCTTTGATATTGTTCACCTGAATGTCTTCGAAGTTCTTGAGGTTGGTGAATTTTGGCCAATTCGCCTTGTCCATTTTCCAACTAGTCATACCTGAGGTGGGTACGCCCTTGTCCAAGAAGATGAGCACGTTTGTATTTTGATTCGGGCGCTTACTTCGTGGTTCATGTTTCCGAGTTGGTGGTTCACTGTTGATTTAGATAAATCGTTCCCTCTAGTGTTACAAATGCTTTCGCTTCCACTCGTGATGACAGCTGCTAAACATTCCCCAACAGTCGAGAGTTAGAGGGGAGGGGAAGTCCTGTTATTGTGAGGTAGATATTAGCGATTTTATATTGTTTCCCTATATTCAGGGTCATATTGACAATGCACTCCGGTTTCCGATCATGTACCTTTTATTGGGGGTGGTTTCTTTAGTAGACGCTTTAGGTATAAAAGCCGCAGCATTATGTGGGGGTAACTGCAATTCTTGTTCAGGATTTGGGGGAGTGGCCCTGAGAGATCATAGGGGTCCATCCATTCAATATAGGGGTTGATTGGCTAAGGGAGGTCCTTGATTTCCATCCCTATTCTACCTCTCTGGTGGAGATGTGTTTCAGCATGGAGGTGCGGAGTACAGGATCCTCACAGTGAGGTAATTGCCTCTTAAGAAGAGATGGTCGGTTCTTGGCTGACACTTATAAGGTGGTCTGAAGTGCTTTTGGAGCTTCGGGAACCAACCTTTTGGGTGGAGTATCGAATCCAACAGGCATTGAACCGCATCTCTCGCTATGCCAAAGGGCACAGGTTTCGGTTTTCTCTGGAGAAGAGTAAGATGGTACAGTTCCTTTGCCATCCACGGCTCTACCCCGACTTGTTTGTCTTTTTAAATGTAGTTCGCCCGGAATTGGTGGACTCGCACCATTCTGATGGTCTTTTTTTCGAGCGAAGCCTCACATTCGCAGTTATAAGGACTAATGTACCTGCGCAATGGACCTTTTTTGTTCGGTGACTTTGTGCAATTACGGTGCTGAAATGTCTTATTTCTCTAGGGATTCTTTGTTTGTTCAAAGCCTGAATACAGATGCGAGTTTTACGCATCTGCCACAGGGCATGTAATTCGGAAGTTGGCCTCGATTCAGACTTGGATTCAGGGGGAGAGACTAAGGGGGGCGAACCCACCCAAATTTCAGAACCGTTTATGTTTATACTTCATTTTTAAGACATACATGTATTGTGCTATTGAGAAATAGGTAGATAATATTATAGAATATGTATGGACCAGTGCGATCGAATGTATCTTACATGATATATGTCTAAAGTACAGCTAAATCTCAAAAGCAATTATTGAATTCATTATCATTCCTTAGTTGACATCCAAACACTAAAATAAACCACAATTCATAATTTTCTGATGTATAGAAATAAATTCGTATCTGAGAGAGTTAGCGCTCACTCCTGTATAAGATATTATTATTTATTATTAATGCTGTGTAATATAACCATTATTATTTATCAGTATCCTTTTCTCAGACTACTCATAGGGATGAATTCAGGTTAGCCTACCCCAAATATTTATCCTGGATCTGCTACTGCCCCGATTCACCACACTGGTATCCGCTTACAATAGGTGCTTTTCGCGCCTTCACCATTGAGACCTACTTGGCGATGCCAGGGGGATTTCACTTGCTCTGAGTCGTAGAGAGTAAATTTTACGCTTGCAAGCACAAACGTGGCGTCTCCTTCAGTCTCCAACGGCTCTCACTGCATCCAAAACCGATTTCGAAGGTGTTTATGCCCCCGAGTGACACCAGTCATGACATAAGCCTTTTTGCTTTTAGTGCTAGGTAAATCTTTCAAGAGTTTGGTGTATCCCTCGGGCGTATCATCTCTAATTCTGCCAAGGACGCCGCCCTGGAGGGTACCACCTTTGAATATTTTTCGACTCTGCCTCCGAAAGCTTCCACAGCTCCGGGAGTATCGCATTCGGCCTATTTAGAGCACACTTAGGTCACGCTGGATCCTACCATTGTACACTGTTGGCTCAAAGTTACGCTATGGGATCGGATTTAACGCCGCATCCCGTCTATTTAAAGTCACTTGGGCTCTACCAGGCGCAAGGTCGATCTTCACTGAAAAGCTTGCTGCAATATATTTCTCAATACGGGATGTAACTTCCCATATGCGGTTCTGAGACCAGATTTTCATCTTTAGCAGCCCAGAGTGCTCTGAGTGCTACCGGAGTATTTGAATCTCGAAACCGCCGGGTTTTCGGTATTCGTGACGACACGGTTGCCGGGAATCGGGTGAATGTCGAGATTATGTTTTGATGGGTTCCTGGAATGAGCGCGCCGATGTGTGGGCCAAAGAGTCCACGAGGATTGTAAGACATCACCAGCGTTTTTCTTCTCTTCACACCAACTACGTCGCACAAGAGAGGCCTGCCAAAGAAAATGGGAGACAGCCGAGTCTTTCCATGGACCTACACCCAATACCGCGACGGCTTCTGGTCGCTTTCTGTCGTCTTTCAATTGGGCAAACTTACTGGACGCACTGCCATTTGATAGAGTGCTCCTTTGAACCTTATCTCTAGGCCTGAGTTGTCCCCCAGACTGTTCGGTACATTCTTTTAAATGTCCCAGTCTGGCTGATCTTCGCGCACGTCACCTGTTCAGATATCAGGACGATGGAGGTCGCTACCATTTGTCCCTTGTACTCAGGATGCTTTCGTACACAGAGACTTGTGGAGTACCTGACTTTTTAGAGGAGCCTGGCCTCCTGTATTTTATTTGACTCCCTCTAGAGTTGTTCGCTTGATCATAAGTCAGGGCGAAACGAGCCTCCCTCCGAAGCTGGAGCGTGCTTCCGTTTCTTTTTGCTTTAATTGTTGTTTTTTTACGTATGATTTAAAATAGCCTAGTCTCAGGCTAGAGATTGTGTACGGCGACTTATGTCCTACTAGGAAGTCGTCAAATAGGTGCAATATAAAAATAATAATCCTTTAGCTCGAGTCTACAGCTGGCCGACGGCTAGCCTGCGGAAGAGATTTATAATCTTGCTGCTTTTCTGGTCTATTTTCTTGTCTATTGTACTATTTTCTAATACCATGAGAGATTATAAATAATCTTAGATGTAGTATGCAATAAAAAATATATATTCCTCTAATTTAGCGTTTGTTATAAAACCTTCTCGAAGCGATCATTTTGTCTCGTGGGAAATATATACAAAACGCTCGTCGCCAATTCTAATCGCCACAGATTAAGATTCGTATTATGTTTCAAGTGATCCCTGGAGTAAATAATAAATCTCTCAATATAAGATTTTGTTTTCGATTATAAATTCTCTCTTTCAGTTCAATATAAAGGCTGTAAGAATTTATAGCCTCTTTAGAATGCTCAGGAAATCAATAAAATGATTAATTAGTTACTAAGAAATTGAGAATTTCTTCATCATGCGTCTGGCATCTCAATCCGGCATAATAGACTCTTCTACATAATAATCTTTGAGCAAATTGGACCCAAAAGTCCTGAAGCCTTTTAGACGAAATTCGAGGAGATAGAGGTATAGGTAAATGATCCATTCTGATTCCTATAGATTTCATGTGTCCCCAATTTCTAATTACAAATACTATTTCGAATAGATTAATTGGATTCGCAGAGTATTATTGGAACTACATTTCGCTGCGGAGTCGGTTACCTTAGGAAGTGTTCGACAAAATTTTAAAATTGCTTACATATTTTATATTAAGCTTTTACTACTAATTAAATAAGTATGGCGAATTACAAAATTAATCAGAAAATATAATGTGCAGGGAAGAACATAATTTAATAAAGCTTATGTTACAAATTAGGCATGGGGTCTGACAGAATTAGAAGAGATTAAATTTAACAAAATATATTAAAATTGCATTTTCATTCTTAGGACAACCTCATGGCCGTATTTACCCTTAAGACTAGATTTTTCGTTTGACCGAAACCCTTTCGATCACAGTTTACTTCTTTTTACCCCACTTTTTCACTCTGCTATTCTTATGTCATTTCGCCTTATTTCTCCTTTTTTAATCCGCGTTCACCCACCTCTCTTCTACACTTGGATATCGGCCACCAAAGGTGAAGGAACGGTATACGTACATCCAAAACAAACCCATGTCCAACTTCTTGTTTACGGCTCAGAACATTCAGTTTTTGAGGGTAACAAGCATTACCGTTCGGGAATTTCTGTGGTAAACGTTAACCCACCCTACTTAAAACATGATATTACCGTATTGACTTCATTTTCCCTTAGAAATCAAAGTAAATATGAAAGGTTAAGCTATTATTTGTCAGCTTATGCTCTATTAGACTTTTACATGTTTTCATCGATGAAAGCAAAACAGTCGTTTTTACGTGGTGTAAATTCATGAACACGAAATCATTCAGAAGTTGGTTAAATAAATACAAACCTTTTGTTCAAGTGCAAAAGATCTAAAGCAGAATGTGCAGTGAAATAATAGCTTTACATATCAATATTTAAATAAAAATGGTTTTGTAGCAATATTGTCGTCCGTATTTTGAAAACCGAAAATTTACTTTCATACCTAATATTTTATTACCCCTGTTTCTAGCTTCGAAACTCTTTATAGTTATTTGAGGCATTTAATAAACATGCAGGATATGTTTCCACATACCTAGGTAAGCTATGTGTATCATATGTATCTAATTATGATATTGAGTGGCTGGGAGATGTGGCAGAGTGTTTCTTGAATTAATTGGAAATCTATTAGTTGACTCTGAAGAAGATGATCGAATATCTGATACAACTTTCCATGCATTGTTGGCAACAACCCGAACGCTGTTAAAAGAAGGGCGATTCGTAATTCTTGCATTTCACGATGATTTGTGAGGATGGAGAAGAAGAAAGGTTCATTATTAGGAATTCATTCATCAATTTGAACCAATATTCAGTAATTAGCGCTAAAAATGGGCAACTGTACAAGAAGTGTTGTTATATTCTTTGGAAAACTTGAAATCATACTAAAACTAAACTCAATCTCTAGCATCACACTATGTTTATTAAACCATATTTATAAAATGAATTCAACTTAACTCCTCTTTTGTCGACTGAAAGTTGCATTGAAATAAGATTCATTTTAATTAATCCATTAAGAAGCATTCTCGCATTTCCCTGTTTGGGTGGAATTCTGTTATACTCTGTTCACATTTCTAGATCAAAGTTGTTTGACAGAATTTTATCGTTTGAGAGAATTTAGCAGACGTAAAAGGGCACCAAAGAAGTAAATAATGCAAATTTTCTTTTTAATTTTGTACTTGATTCCAGATTGTTTTCTTCAAGAGGGTCTCTCCTAGCGTGTCTACAGGGGCGTGAGCCACGATAATAATATTAGCCTATTACTTGGCTACATTAAAACCAAAACCAAACAAGCACTAAACCATACAGACAGTAAACAATACATGCAGTGAACCAAAACCCCACAAACAAACCAATACTAAGAAGAAGCAAAAGAAGGTATGGTCCCGCGTCTCGGGAGGTCTATCTCCACACGGCACATGAACAAGCAATCGACATCAAGAAGACGCCAAATGAACTGCAGGTGGCTAACCTCCGCCAAAATATCAGTTTGTCCAGAGACAAGCGGTAATAGCTCGCCTTATCGATGAATTCCTTTAGCAATGCCTGAATTACTTCGTTTGTAATGCTTCATTTGCTAAATGAATTCCTTTTGCAATGAGTGAAGTACACCGTTTTTCCTCCTTGGTAGATTTTCCTTCGTTAGGAAAAAATCAATCATTTCATAAAGTGGAGAAAATGAAAATTAAAAATCCTCCCATTTTACTTGAAAAAATACCTCACCCTTCCCGTTTAAATAAAACTATAAAAAAAAGGAACAATTTGCAAATCCTTCTGGCACCACCCTTAATGCTATAAGAAGCCTCATCACATTACCAATATTTTATAGAAAGGTCAATTGCTTTGCCATCGCCCGATCTCCTCTTTTATTTCTCTCTGATATCAAGGGGTAAGTAGAACAGATCATATAAAACATCAATAATATAATGAAACCATCATTTTAATAATTGAAATTGAATAATGCGGCGTAAAATTAACTGCATGCTGATAATACCGATGCAAATTTACATAGCGTTAAGTTATGCATTATTCATATGTTCAATATCTGAGTATCAGAATTCATGAATTATTTATATTTTGACAATCCAGAAATTATGGTTATGGATTCCGACACATTGACTGCCAAGCGATTGGGAGACTCATATATATATATATATATATATATATATATATATATATATATATATATATATATATATATATATATATATATATATATATATATATATATATATATATATATATATATATATATATATATATATATATACATATATATATATATATATATATATATATATATATATATATATATATATATATACATATATATATATATATATATATATATATATATATATATATATATATATATATATATATATATATATATATATACAAAAAATCCCACAGGAAAATGAAAGACGGATTCCAATTACTTTTCCTACTTGTTCAGTTCATTATCAAGGAATAAAGAATTTTTTTACAAAAGTGGTATATATATATATATATATATATATATATATATATATATATATATATATATATATATATATATATATAAATACATATATATATATATATATTTAAAACAGAAGATCAATGCCCCACCCATGTACAACGAAAGGGCCCAAAATAGAAGAATAATATCAACGACGGATGTGAAGTATAAATCCAAATAGATAAGTTTGCAAAGTATGCCGACATTTATGTGACTAAACTAAATACAATCAACAAAATTAACCCCTTCTATACTATTGTTATTATTATGAATAAACATTTTATACATGATAGACTGATATCTAAATATAACAGAAATACTTAACTTATTGAAAAGGCGGGAGAGCAAGGAAAAGCACTCAGAAAAGGGTAAAACAAGGAAGTTCTTAAATTGTATGCGGAAGTGATTTTCGTTCTATAAATGGATTTTTTGGCCAAATTTAGGAACCTTGGAAGAGATTTAGGAGAGTAGCAAAGATTGGTACCAATTTCCATGATCTTAGAAATCTCATGATCCAAGAATTCCGGGCTAGTGACCCGCAACCCCCGAAGAAACATTGAAATAAATACAGACCGTTTGACTTTATCATTATGACCTGAGTAAAAATGAATATAAGAACAGGCGTTGGTAGGCTTACCATAGACGGAAAAATTAAATCCAGATATTGTCCTATGAATAAGTAGATCTAAGAACGGATGGACGCCATTTTGTTCGAGTTCAAGGATAAATTTAATAGAAGGAGCCAGAGAATTAAGTTCAGAAAGAAAACTATTAACATCCTTCGAAGAAGTCCACAAACAAATAATATGATCCATATATCAGAACTAAACAAGGGGAAAATCGATAATGGTGGGGAATAAGGTCGTTTAAAAAAAGTCCATATATATGTTAGAAAGAATAGGGGATAAGCAATTTCCCATAGCCAAACCAAACTTTTGAAGGTAATATTTAACATTAAAAGAAAACTCAGAGTTTTGTGTAGGCATTGAGATTAGTTTAATAAAAGTATTAACTGGCAAGGGAATATCAAAATTACACAATTTATCAATAAGGAAGGGGAAAAGGTCATTTATGGGTACTTTAGTAAAAAGAGAACTAACATCGAAACTAACAAGGGATGGAGTTGAGTTTTTCAATAAGGTCGTGACTGTTTTTAATATGAGAATTAGAAATCATACCAACAAGGGGAGTGAGGTATGAAGTAAGCCATTTATACAAGGAATATGAAACTGAGCCAACAGAACTAATAATAGGGCGCATAGAGTTATTAGGATTATCAGTTTTCACAAGACCATATAAATATGGCAGAGAGGCATTACTAAATTTAAATTTAGCAATTAAATCGGGAAAATGTTTAAGATGGGAACGCACTTTTTTATGGAAATCATTATTAACCTGAATCGTAGGTCTTTAGCAATATAATACACTTTAAACAGATTAACGGCAGCACCAGTTTATCAGCTTTGGTAATATGTAATGAAGCATTATTTATAATGGCAGCTAAAGCACGACGGAAACGCAATTATAATGAGTAGGAGTGGCTACACAATGGTAAACGCAATCTTTAGCAATAGAGACATGTTTGCTAGGAATGTCACTAGATCTTTCTTAATTAGCAAAACCTTTAGCAATTGAAACGCTGGAAGGTATGGACGGAATGGAGTAGTTCAGGCCAAATTCAAGGGCAAAAGTTGTGATAACATCAAACTCTTGAGAGGAGAGGTTCACAACCGTTTCATGTATCGTGCTGCTTTAATCTGTGCGCACGACAGGAAGGAAAAACTTTCCTTTCTTAAGAACTGCTTCGCTAAGAAGGTTGTAGTTACTTCTTTTTTAGTAATTCTTTGAAGTGTATTGATGGTCAACCCTTTGGAGATATTGAACATATTCTTCTCTTCAAACCTATCTCGCTGATAAAATATGAGACCTACATTGCCTTCCCTCCTCCCTACGTACAGTAACATCTAAAAAATTGATTTTGTTTTTTGTCTCAACCTCCTTTGAAAACCTTATATTTGGGTGTTGCTCGTTAATGTAGTGTAAAAAATAGGGCTGCGTGAGATTTATTACCAAAGAGGAGAAAATAATCATCCACAAATCGTTTATAAGCAAATGGTTTGTAGGATAATGGGCAATTATCAAGGCAAATTTATTCATAATGGCGCAGAAATGAGTTGGCAAAGGTAAGACCTAATAGAGTTCCCATTGCCATTCCATCAATTTATTTATGCAATATATTTTTAAATACAAATATCGTATCTTCTACTGCTAGTTTAAAAAAATGCCAAAATAAAGACTTATTTAAACTATAAATTAACGAGTTGCTACTAAAAATTATTTGGCATGTTTCTAAAACAGGTTTATTAGTAAAAAGTCATTTGACATCAAAAGAGACCATGTGATATTTACTATTGGATAAGGTCCTAATAAAATCTAAAAATTCGAAAGAATCCTTGAGGTTATAATCCTTACGAGTAAGGGGTTCAAAGATCGGAGCCATAAATTTAGCTATTTTAAAACTATGTGTGTCAATCGTAGATAAGATTGGACGGTACGGGATATTTATTGGCCTTGTGTATTTTGCGGAGACCATAGAAGACTCCTGCTATGGACCCTGAAACATACAGACTATCGTAAAATTACTTAAGAATGTTACGGGATTTTAGTGACCTAAGAAATTTATTTATTTTATCATCTAGTTTAAGAGTATATTTATAGATATATGTTACAAGAGGTATTAATCTAGATCTATCTGAAAGAATTTCATTTATTCAAGAGTAGTAATCGTATTTATTCATACTAATAACGCATTAACCTTTAGCAGGTTTGCTAATGATTATAGAATCATCCCGTTTTAGTTTGTGTAAAACCTTTAAATCATTGAAAGAAAATAACGGGGGAAAACTCTCTGCTGTTAAACTTATAAAAGTACTTATTAGAACAATATTTAATTTCTTCTAAGCACCTATTTTTAAGAGAAAAAATGAATTCTAAATTTTCCAAAGTATGAATAAATGATTTGAAATATATGAAATATGAATAGTAATTCAATTTAAAAACTGGAAGTTTCAAATTGAGGTCCAAAGATAAGCTTCTCTTCTCATCACTCGAGAGAATTCGGTTGGAAAAGTTACGAAATTAAAAATTAAAATCTTCCGTCTATAGAAAATCCACGGCCACAATTCTAGGGACTAATTATTTCAGTTCCACGCAACATATATTTAAAATAGCAAGTATTAAGATAAAATAATTAGAGCCTTCAGAGTTTGCTCAGCTTGGACGGATTTTCCCAAAGATATGAATTTTCTCAGAACATATTTTTCATTTAACATGTTTCCTATACACCTATTCGACAATTATGCAAAAACTTTCTTAAATTTATTATATCTCCCTACCCCCAAATATACCACTGTTTCAAAATACCGTATTTTTATTAAGCCCCCATTTATAGTACCACCACTTCATTTTTGGACGGCACTCTTAAGTAAATCTTGCAAAGCCTTCTCCCCCAATGCAAATTTAACTTGATAAAGGCCTGCTACGTAGTCCAGACTAGCCTACATCTTGAACAAAGGGTCAATAAACATCTTGGATCATCACATAGAACTCAATGAACCTTAACTACACCCGAATTTTCCAGCATACAAAATCACGCAGAAAATACTGGCCACCTCATTTCATCGAGACATTTTCCCATTCTCTCTGGGGCTCCTCAGCCCCTTTGTTAAAAATACTATAGTCGCTCTATATTACAACTCTCAACGTGTCTGATTCCGCCTTTGTCCTACGTATCCCCAAACCCTACAACCTACCAAGTCATTTTCATGCTCCTTTGACGTTCACCTTTTCATTATTGTCCTGGAACGACTATCTGCTTAAGGTAATGTGTATATCATTCACGTATTCGGTTCTTTTAATATTTTAATTTTGTAATTTTATACCTCGTCATATTTTAACTTTAGTCTCGTTTATTTGGCTTTATCTGATTTGCCCTAAGCTTGTTTTTTCAGGGTTCTTTTTAGTTTTTTTTATTATTCCTATTTGTTTGTTTTTTATGTACGTTTTTAAATTGACTTACTTTACTTTAATAGAATCACTCTAAACGTTCCAATGTTTGGAACAAAACGTCTGAGAGGAAATAAATGTCTTTTTCAATCAACTCATTAGTCTTCATTTACCTAGATGTAGATAGATAGATTGAGAGATAGATATAAATATAGAGATAGATAAATAGAGATATATATGGAGGCTGTGGTACTTATGTGCATCATGGTCAACTATGCTGTAGTTGACATTTTGATACGTGTCTTCCAAGCCTCAATATTCACACTTATATCTGCTTCTATATATCTTTCACACACTTTCAATTCCTCTCTCTTTAACACTTTCTTTACTAAGCACCCCTTACAACTACCTAGAGAAGATGCCATGGATGGTTGTCGTTCTTGCTTTTTTTAAGCAACAACCACGACATTTTTACTCTAGAATACTTCTGGGGTAGGTCAGTTTCCGGGATCAAGTTTACTCTGTCCACTAGTTCAAAACCTTAGCAATTCATGCAGGCTTCCAACCATTGTTTGGACTCCGTTCTGGGGGTGAACAATTTCTGGTAGCAAATATTTTCGAGGCTAGGAAGAATCGTGGATACTTTTACTAGTTAGCTGCGTGGCCTCCGGGTCTATAAATTAAAAAAAATCGGCCTTTTTATATTCTGGTTTGAAGTTAATGGCTATGGACATTTGTCTTGTTTTTGCGGATTGACCTCCACTCGAAGGATTAAACAAGACACGAATCCTTATATCAACAGACCGTCCTGGTACCAGAATAGTTATCGTGTGTAAAGATCACCCAGGCTAAGACATTGAACAATGATCTGCAGATGAATCATGGTGGACAACGCAGTAGTCGCAGTAAGATGAAGGGGAGCGCTCCATAAAATGTCGGTGCGTCCCGCGAGTGTGACCAATTCGAAGACGACAGAAAGCGACTTGAATCAGTCGCGGCATTAGAGGATAGGCACACTAGTTTAACTTCCCCTTAGCCACCTTCCATCTGCTTTGTCACGCAAATCTGCAAGGACTTCGTGGCATTGCATTCAGCGATACCACGACGATAAATTCTGGCAGAGCATCCAGCTACAGAATGTTGAGAAAACGGTAATGAATGACTCTGCTATGAAAGCTAAGTACATGATTGCGCTCCCGTTCTCCCGGAGGAAGCGGAAGAAGAGACCTTAGAGAACTTAAAAATTTTATATCTATAGAATCGGTAGAAGGAGACGAACATGGCTATTGCGGTGGCTTACGTCTGTCTTGTCATCATACCGAGATTTCAAATGGTAAGTTGCATTAACTGCACTGAAATCTTAACTGAACTGAAATCTTAAATATCGATTTTCTCAAAACAATGATTTTGGAGTTAGTTCATTTTACCTTTTGGATGCAGAGTAGCTCTCCCTTGATGAAATTACAAAATGGTAAAAACATTCGAGCAGCGCTTGAAAGTATATCACTTCGGATGTTGGTGCGTAAATAGATCCAAAATTAGGACACGGATCTCCATCTCTTCGATTAGGCCGGAGCAACTTGAACCTTGGGAGTTATCGTGTAGTCCCCCTGAGGATTATGGTCTTCGGCAACCTTGCCACGACGCAAGGTATTTCTGCTGCATCTAAGTCTGCTGAAGGAGCAATGGACGGTGATATAGAAGTAAACCTCCTATCAAGGTATAGCCTCATTGCGACTGCTTGAAAAGACGCTAAAACAAGAAGGAGAACGGATACATCATGACGGACGCAAATCGTTAACCCGCCTGCTAGACCTCCATCCCGTGTGGTGAAGTTAAAAAACCCTTATACCCTTGGAGGATAGGCAGGGGGCGCGGCACTTTGAAGAGCTGCACACAATCCCGGGATGAGAGGATAATAAGAGAAAATGGCACGACAGCTTAATTTGAAAGGAAGAGAGAGATAGATAGATAGAGAGAGAGAGAGAGATAGAGAGAGAGAGAGAGAGATAGATATAGAGAGAGAGACAGAGAGATAAATGGTGTAAATTAACTTAGGAGCCAATTTTATTTAGATTAAACCTTTTCTTGATTATGTTTTGCGTCATTAAATTCCTTCAATTCAATGGGTTTCTGCATTAACTTAATTGGTTTAACTTTGAGAACGAAATGACAAAATTACTTTTCTGAGAAAACAAAATCCCACATTTTCTCTAGCAAATAGAAACGGAAATTATTTAATTTCTTTTCATTCTTTTATAAATTTATTTGGGCGACTCATTGCCATTTCTAAGAGTCTTTAACACACTTTAGAAGAAAGATCATTCGGAGTCGTAAAAAGGGGGTATTTTCTCGCTGTTCCACAAAATACTTTCGAATTTGAAATTTATTCTTCAGCTTTTGTATATCATTAATTAATTGATATTAATTATTGTATTTCATTAAGTAATAGATAGTGATTATTGTATTCCAATAAATAATTAATAGTTATCATTGTATCCCATTACGTAATTATTTTTTAATTAGGGCTACTTGTGCGTTTGGCGTGGTTCCTCGACCGGATAATGAAACCAAAATAAAGATCAGAATGCTATTCTCTAGCAAGCATGAGGGTATTCGGTTGCGGTTGCGTGTTGCGGTGTAGGGGCAAGGAGAAGAACGATACTATGTATATGCCAACATCCAGCGAGCGTTTGTAAGCACTCGTGACGTAAGGAAAAGTCGCCCTTTCTACGTCGAATGAGTGTGGATTGGAACTTCCTTTGGATGGGCTTCTTGACGGAAGTGATGCGTCGTGTGAGGAAAGAAAGGAATATAAAAAAGAAAGCGGGGTGGCAATTTAGCTATCTGGGTGATGATGTATGTGAATTAAATTAATAGGCGAGATTCTAACCACCGATTACGTGTGCTTCAGTTACAGTTTACCGACCCCTCAATTCACTTGGTTATCCCGATGCTAATGAGCCTCCCGCTTCACCCTCGTCACCCTACAGCTTCATTAGGGGTTGTGCAGAGGGTTATTGTCAGGGGTCAAGTTGGGGGGATGGCATTCCCCTTGAAATAAAAATTGTCCAAATCATGCCCCTTCTAAACCTCCCCCCCCCCTCTTTCCATCCCTACATCCTTAATGTGATTTCATCAACAAACATGGTATTTCTGGTGTTATTGATGCGGGCGAATGACCGCGAGTCCGCATGCCCCAAAATTTTACCCCGTCAGACTGGCTATAATTTGAGGTCCCAATAGAGGGCACGATCCTCCCGAATATTTTTTCAAACTTGAGCACTGGTTATTGGAAAGACCCCACCCCCAGGATCGTACTGTGGAATTTGTGTACGCGTTTTTTGTGTTCAGCCCAAAAAGGCATTCCTTTATTACAAAGAACACAGTTCAGGGACTAAAAAATAAACCGCCCGATTTTCCTTTATTAAGGGGAATTCCGTTCGCTTAGCTGGTAAGTAAGATCTAAGTTCGTATTATTGAATTTTTGTACGGATCACTACTGTCAATTATGCGATTTTATGTGCATATATAATAGCAGGAGGAAAGATACGAAGAGTTTCGTGTCCCCTCCCTCACCAGCTCGATAGTATCTCAAGTACTCGGTCTATGTAGCTATCTTCAGTGGCCATAATTAGGCCGGCTACGCTTTACGCTAAATTTCGTTCATAGAGTTGACAAATTAATTTTTTTAGGAAGGATGAACTGCTTAGGGTATGTTTATAAATAAAATAATGAGATATTTGCCAATAAATAAAATATACCGAGTTTGTTGCGTCATTGTTGTTTATTTTACTATTCAAATATTTTGTCACGGTTTCGTTTCAAAGCAGGTGTGCTAAATTTCCGAAATATGGCATATATCTAGCTTATTTCGCTTTATATATTTTTGCAATTTTTAAACATGGAGATCACATAAATATTTACATTAACAAGTGCCTTTTTGGCGCGATGTTTAACTTTCGAGTATGTGTGAGGAAAAATAATTTCACTTGGCAAAACAAGACAACAAACACTAGTAGCACAATGCAAGCCTAACATCACCTCTTTTAATGCGAATCCTTCTTCAAAAACATTAAGACACTGGTCATTCGTTAATTTTCCTTGGTCTTCCTAAATAACTAAATGAATTGACCTCTCATACCTTCCTAGTATACTAATAAAGTAATTCACCTCTGAATCTTTTACCAAGATTTGGGAAACCGGAAAACCTTTTCTTGTATTATAAACCGACAAATGCGTCAAATGGCCCTGTGTCTAGTGGAGGAACTCCCTGTCCTAACTTAACTCAAGATAACCTAAATTGTCACTGTAATTCCTCATTTGTATCCTATAGTATTTTTATCATACGCAACGATGTCAATGTGCTAGAGGTTGCAGGGCTGAGAATGAAAGCTTCCATCCGCGATAACTTTTTCCATTCGTCCTTTCCTTATTTATGCTCCCTAGCCGAGGGCGGCGTTTAATCGTCGATACAAAAGCTCGATTCCAATTTCGACCAAACTCCATTATTTGCAGGTGGCAAGTAAATTAAATCTAAAACGGCATTTATTTCAATGGGAAAAGGAAAAAGTTCAATTTTAAATAGGGTCTCTTGCACCCGTGCTATGGACATTCCTCGTTGCGTGAAATTCGGGTTCATTGGGAAATTCTAAACGCGGAAGGAGAGTGCCTTAATAGGTACAAAATTGGCGTCATTAATATATACGTTAGACGTAATAGTGTCCTACGAGTAAGATCTTGATACGGAGATAAGGGGCTATTTCCTTTTATCATGTCACAAAAGACACTATTTCAACCCGATTTGGCAACTCACGAATTCTTTAGTGACTCATATTTGAATGCGACAAGACGGACAATGTTACGGTCGCTCGCGCATTTCATTATTTGTTTGAGATTCTTTACTTTTTTTCACCCCGACACAATCTCATTTTTATTATTGAAACAGTGTATCAAGGTTGTTCTTGAGCGTTCGCTATCTTAAATCCTTTTGTGTGAGAATAAATAAAATTTTATTAACTTCCTTTTTGAACATAAATTCTACAGAGAGGGATGGCGTGAAGATACTGTAATAAACAATTTACTTTTCTCTGTGACAGACTTTATTTCTTAAGGTAATAAATTAAGTGTTTACATCAATGGTAAGTTTCAAATATCGGTTTTAGTAAGGAGATTTCTTCAAACGCGCACTTCTCCCCACGAGACAATCTTGTGGATTGTGTAATAGTGTGTTTGCAACAAACTGAAATATACTGAAATCTCCGAACGGTTAAAATCTCGGTAGAAACCTTGGTGGAGTGGTTTAGTTTTTCTCGAAAGTTGATATTTCATTATTTCGAAACGATCTCTTATTAAATCAGCAGCCCAGGGGAAACGGAGGAAATAGACGAGGCCTAATTCGGGAATCGAAAATACAATCGAGGGCAATTTAGCGAAGGTGTATAAGTTTTAGGGGGGTTTGAACGGAAATCGAAATAACATTTATGGTGCCGGTACCCGATAGAACTAGTGAAGCTCTGATCCGAGTAATCATAAAGTGGAATTTGCCGCGGCAGATCTTTAACCTAAAACAATAATGTAAGGTTTTACTGTTTTGAGGGTTAAGTCAAGTTTGTTTAGAGCAGGGTTTCCAACCGGGGGCGATGGCACATCTGAAGGGGGCCAAAGAAAAATTTTGAGCTTTAGAGGGGCCACAAATCCATGAAGGGGGCCACAGGACTTAACCTATTAAAACCTGAATTATAGTTAGGGCAGTACCTAATTCTAATTTATGCAGTTGAATTAAATTTTAAAAATATTAATACATATATTTTCCTTTTTTAAAAATATTTTATTAGCATAATATTAAGCGCACTCCATTGTACGCTTAATCGTTATGCGCCTGGCATCGTTGTTGGCTTGATGAAAATCCTTCAGGTGGAACTTTAAATCCTTACAGTGTGTTTATCAAGTGGTTCGGCGTTATAGTATGTAAGTAGCTTTTATTTGTTTAACCTAATACTGCGAAGTTGTAGTAATTTTACTAGTTTTTAAAATTATAATAGACTGCCACAAGCACAATAATATAAGACTTTTATAAGTAAATAACTGAGCATTTCTGATTATAAGTAAAGTGAGCTATTGCTAGGCCTACACCAAATCATTTTTTTTTCACTTCGGTTTCACTTAGGGCTTATTTACGAGATTAGCATTTAATCTTAGATTCTTATGATTGTACTTATCGTTTTGTATCTGCATTAATTTGAGTAATATATAGATATATATAATATATTACTAAAATTAATGCAAGTCTACCCCCCTGAGTGAGTAAATTTCTGCTGTTTTTCATTTAGCTACAGGTACGGATTACCACGATGTACAATCAACAACGAAAATTTCGCACATGTCCAATTAATACAACCGCTCATGAAAATAGTTGCATTGTTTTGCGGTTCTTTTTTTGGTGTCAAATATTTACCATCAAGGGCAAGTATTTAGCCCAAAATGGAAAACAAAATTTTAAATGTAGCTATTTTTATGAGCGTTTCTATTTATTGGATATGTCTGAAATTTTCGTGGCCGACTGTAATAGGAGTTGGGGTTGGGCACAGACTCGGTAGCCTGCACAGGGAATGGAAGTTGTTTCTAGTTTTTTTCTCAGAAATACTCATTCTGTTGCGGTGAGCTTCGGCTATAAAATGTAATATATATATATATATCATTAATATATTAAATTTCTGCTGCACAGATTACCCATGGCTACGGCGACGAAGAAAAAATGTCCACAATACTCCAGTGAGTATTTAGCTTATGGTTTTATACATTCGCCAGACAATATAACACAGCCATTGTGTATTTTTTGTATGGCTACACTTTCTAATGATAGTATGCGACCAAGTAAGTTTAAAATACATTTGGGGAATAAGCACAGAGCAAAAAGGACAAACATTAGATTACTTTAAAAAGCTGCGGAATGATTTCCAAGCAAGGAGCACTATTAAAGATATATTTAGCAAAACAGTAGCAAAACTAGACAAAGGTTTAATTGCTTCTTATGAGATTTCCAAGCTAATAGCGAATTCAGGAAATCTCATACTATTTAGGAAGAATTGATTTTGCCTTCAGTATCTGTGTTTATTTCAACTGTCATGCAACAAAATCCGCCCCAAATCACTGAAGTCATTCCGCTGTGCAACAAAACAGTACCAAGACGTATTGACGAAATGGCAAAAGAAGTAGAGGAAAACCTCGTTAAACATTACTAATTGATAAAACGTTATTACGTAATAACGAAGCCCTTCTCATGGCGTATGTTAGGTTTTTGGATAAAGATCAACTCAGAGAAGGAATGCTTTTTCCCGAAGCCTTGTGACAGATACTAAAGGTGAAACCATTTTCAAAGAAGTAGTGACCTATATCAAAGAAAATGATATTCCACGTAGGAATATTATTGCTTGTGCAACTGATGGCGACGCTGCTATGGTAGGTAGATATAAGGGATTTATTGCACATTTAAAAGAGGCTGTACCTAAAGTTTTTTGAATACACTGTGTTGTCCACCATCAAGATCTGATTTCAAATAACAAAGGAGGACGTCTGAAAGATTCACTTGATAGTGTAATTAAGACAGTCAACCTCATCAAGTCAAATCCACTTCAAGAGCGTCTTTTCCGACAAATTCATGCTACCAATGAAGAAGGGTTTGAGCGCCTACTTTTGCATACGGAGGTGCGATGGCTTTCTAAGGGCAATTGTCTGAATCGCTTCATTGCACTTTGGGATAGTTTTGTGTTATTTCTGGATGGTAAGCAGCTCGGAGTAAGAATCATTGCTGCCAAATGTGACATATTCTACCTTACAGATATATTTGAAAAACTAAATATCTTGAACAAACGCTACAAGGTAAAAATTCAAATATTTTAAATTGCAGAGTCTATTTGTGCATTTATGGGAAAAATTAGGCTGTTCAAGACAAATATGGGGCGAAAAGAGTTGATACAGTTTCCAACCCTCCGCACTAGCGAGAGTGAGCTGAAATAAGATCATATTTTAGTATACATTAATAATTTCGAGAAATTGCATAGTGATATGGAAGTTAGGTTCAGAGATCTTCTACAACTGGATATTCCAGGTTGGGTGGTAGACCCATTTTGAATTAATGCAGCTGATGTTGATATCAGATTATAAGAAAGCCTCATTGAGTTACAAAGTGTTTAAACTTCTCTGGCTAGGTTTGAGCATGGTGTCAGGAACTTATGGACAAGTTATGAAATTGCTATGAAATACCATTTGCTTTGGGACGAAGTAAAATTATATTTTATTGCTTTTTCTACTTCTTATCTGGTTGAGTCGGGTTTTACTAAAGTGTCACACCTCCTATCAAAAGCTCGCAGCCGTTTAGAAATAGTAAGAAGAGGTGATCTTCGTCTGTCCTTAACAACTATAGACCCTGATATTGAAAAACTTGTGAAACTGCATGAAGCACAAGGATCGCATTGAATGAATAAAGAGTTGATGATAATTTATTTCATTTTCTAAAGGATTTTATTATTTGGAAAACTATTTATTTATTTTAAAAGAGAATTACATTTTTTTAACCACTGTTTAATTTTTGCTATGTTTATACTCCTATATATGTGACAAATATAATTGTAACTGAATGCAAATAGCTGTTATAATATCTTTTATCCTTTAAAATAGAGTTAAACTGCATATTACCTACTGAAAATAATGATTATGGGCCATAGGAAAAAATAAGGTTCATAAGGGGGCCATAAGCCAAAATCGGTGAGGAACCATTGGTTTAGAGTACGGAAGAAGCGGTGAAGGTTTTTTCGTTGTGAGCAACGATTTATAAGGTGAAGGGTAGCAGGTTATCTAAACACGTTCATTTTGGTAATTCTACAGATTAACGACAAAAAAGTGCCAAAAGATCGTGTTAATAAACATGCCTAAATAAACTACTACTCCTAACTTTATATATCTTTGTTCGGAAAATAAAAAAACAACAACTAATCTTAATATAAAAAACGGGCGAGTGTAACTTCTACCGTCTCGCGGCATTTCTAAATGGCGTCGTCTAAGAATCCTTGCGTTGCTGAAGCGGGCATAAATATTTTTTATGACCTAATAGAGGCTGATAGACTCTCTCCACCAACAAATATTACTCTAAAGACAATATTACAAATAAACCAAGCAGTATTACAGAATTTAGTAGCCTAAAACGAGTGCTCGCGTCTTATTCAAAATTACCAATAATAAAACGATGAAATTAATGTAATAATCTACTACAACCAAAAAATCGCAAAATCAAGTCAACCAACATTATTAACGAACTCACCTACCCCAACGAACACTATCAGCTTCTTTTAAATCTAAATACTTTGGAATAATGACACACACCCTTGTCACCTAACTATGGATTTGGAGGATAGAGCTCCAAAGTCACAATATTAGAAGCATTCGTTAATTGCTCTATTATAAAGGGTAGTGCGGATGCATTAAACTTCTTATATTAGAAGTCTTAAATATTAAAGAAGAAAATTCCGAATTGAACAACCATCTAAACTAAACTACACGTGTGCTCCGACTTTTTCCGACTATTATCCAAGCATGTAAACATAAGATCCTTTTACACCCTATAAAAGAAACACGCATTCAATTTTCCCTTCTGTCTTGAATAGAATTTTAACCATCTAACAGAAGAAGCCAAAAGCACATATAGAACGTACAATCACACAGATAACAAACAGGCTGACAACCTATATACATCTACAATATAATATAATACACTAACTGCATCGCGATGGGATGAAGAGATAAAACAAATAATAGAAGAGTTGAAACGACTAAATAGAAGAAATAAGGGAATTAAGAAATAACATAGAAAGATATCGAAGGCTAAGAAACAAGAGAAGCAAATTGGAATATTGCTTGAAAAATCAGATCTGGTCTGGAACGAAATACGAGTAATAAACAAAATGGACATAGAAACTAATATAGAATACTTAGAGGATCTAAAACCCAGGAACAAATTAAAAATATAAATCAGAACTAAGCCAAAGCAACGAGATTGGACAACACTTCCTAAGATAACGAAAAGATATACGTCATCTCACACACCCCGTTAGAGGCACAGCAATGTGTTTCCGTAAAGACGTGCTGACGGTAGTCGGGCACTCTCCGGATCCAGCTTAACCTTTCCTTCTCCTTCTGTTAACTACTAACACGTCATTTTGTACTAACACTCTTTCAACCTGAATTCATCCACCCATCCCCCCTTTTTACTCAATCCCTTTCTCTACCCTTTTTTTGTCAACCTCTTCAACGGCCTTGGTATGATAATAAATGATAATCACTACCCTTACTCGTTAGTGGAACTGCCTAACTCTTCATCTCTTTATTACTAACTCGTTTACTCCTTACCCCTAGCCAAACGTGCTCTTCTATCCAAAGAGGTTCTGGCTGCCCGGCGCAGTCTTGTCCTCTTATTAGAGCTTAGTCCAGTGTCACTATATACGATGAGGTGCCTACCTACTGCCAGGGATGAAAGGACGCTGCCTAAGGGCAGTATTAAACACGGAGTGTGCTGGGCCGTCGAATCTGTTCACCCCCTTACGGCACACATATAAGGTGGCTACGCCGGCACCATCGCTTAAGGTCAAAACTCAGGGACAAATTCGCATGACTGGTGGTCTGGGTTGACAAGACACATTGTAGCTCATACCTGTATTCTGAGGAGACTTAAATGATAAAATTCGGAAATTTTCTGATCCCTCATATTTTAACCTACTATAGCATTGGCAGGTCATAATATATACTTTCCATAGGTCTCTTATTTTTTTCTATGAACGCGAGAAGAAAGGAAAAGAGTGGGCAAACGCATACGCAAGGAGATGTGACTCCAAGCGCGGCCTCGCCCTCCATAGGGCTCTGGGAGAACGAAGGAAAACAAGAAACCCCTTCGACCGGTTTCGGGGATTTTCCCCTCGTCATTTATATACGGCAAAGGGGCTTCCTCTTTGTCATCTTTGAAGCTGCCGGCATGTAGCTCCAATTCAGATTAAGGTGGTGTCCAACTGTGATATTTCAGGGGCCCTTACAACATTCTTCTACCGATGAGGAAATTTTCCCCTCTCCCATATCTACATATGGATGAGATGGCTTTTCCTTTACCCCTTTTTTTGTAGCTGCCCTTAGACTAATCCAGCCCTGCACCAGCGGAGGTACCCCATGTCTTTTCAAGGGGGACTGCCAATAAAGCAGGCAAGTGGTTAAGCGGCCCGATAGGAGCAAACTCCTTGGAGTGAAAAGGGATAACAGGGCTCCTTGGATCGTCCCCCATACTGCCATGCATGCATGCATCCTAAGATACAGTGGACCAGCGTGCTTGCCATCTTCTCTTTTGCAATGAAGGTTGATTTGCAGACCTAAGCAAATATAAGAGACAGGACTAAAGAGCCCTCAAGAAGGGGGTTCATTCCAGACACGCCTCGCATAAAAGAAAAGGGAGCAAGAAGGAAGTAAAGAGGACTAGGGGCTCCTCTCTCTCCGAGGGAGCTCGTTCCGGGGAAGGATGGGTCTGTTGCAGTTTTGGCTGAAGACCATGCCAAGGCCAGCATGTTAAAAAAGAGGAGGCGCAGTGGGATGGAGATACACAGACAAGTACTAAAGTCATAAGTGCCTGGATGGAGACCACTTACGTCGAGGCCTCTCATTCAGAGAATACCTGTTATTTTCGAGCCCACTAGCTTGAAACATGTTCTAGTTAATCGCTTCACAGATTGCACCATGTTAGCCAGCCAATAATTCCTCTGGAGGAGCATTAGCTAGTCTAACTTATAGAGTGTCACTCTTTTCTTGGACGGGAGCCTTCTGGCAAATGCTTCGGACCCCTCTTAAAAGGCCATGCTTAGTGCCCTTCATACACTCAATGACTCGCCGGTGAGTGTGACATCACATTCTACCATGAACTTCGCGAAAGGAATGGTTTATGCGAGGGAAGTCGTGGATTACTCCATAGAATACATGACCTTATGGTCTGCCGAGTATGGATTGTTCAAGGTCAAACATGTGATGATAAAACAGAGAGAGGCCTCAAGACCCAGCCCTACACTCGACGGATGTTCGTGCGTGACAGACCCGAAGGCAATACCGTGTGTATCCTCTTACACTTGGTATCCGTAGGAGTTTCACGTCCTCGCGGCATGAATGCAAAGTACGGAAGCGCTGTCACTGGATTGCCTTGAACTATTTGATGAGGCCCTGGAGAGTTGTTGGTGTACTTTTCCCTCGTCCCCTCTCAACACTAAATTACCTTGTTATTATCAGTATTATTTTTATTTATTATTAAGAGAATTAATATTAGAAATATATATTGTAATTATTATTAGCAATAATAATAATTAGTAGTAGTATTTTTATTTATTAGTATTATTAATTATTACAGTCCTCCTCCTCAAATTTTCTACCCGTTCCAAGAGAACAGTCCTCAACTGGCCAGAGTTCAGTCCTCTAGTCATGCTGCCTTGTTGGACTGCATGCCACCCTGCGATCATCTAGCACCAAGGTATGATAATAATATTTGATTAGCCACCACATTTGTTAGCAGACCCACCTACCCTTTTCCAATCATGCTCTTCTATCCACAGAGGTTTTGGCTTGCCGACGCAATTTCGTCCTCTTATGATCAGTAGTCAGTGGCAGAGTGAGCATGAGGTCCCTACTACCTGTGCGATGGCCGAAAACCCGCTGGCTAAAACAACTATTGGGTAGAGGGTGTGATTGGCCGTCAAATCTGCTCACCTTCTTCAAGTACGCATATAAGGATGGGAAATGCCCAGAATAAGATCGACAAGGTGTTACAGAAGTAAAGAAGGAAACAAAAGATGCGCCATGCTCAAAACTAAAATATGAAGGAAAACAACAACAACAGGAAAAGCATAAATAAAAGAGAAGAAGTGCCCACAACTAATATAAGAATAAAAAACAACAACAAGAAAATCGGAAATAAAAGAGGCGAAATGCCCAAGTAAATACCGAACTAGAACAAGTATAAGAGACAAAAAGAAATTGTTGGCGTGTGCTACAGATCTCACTACTGATTGGCTCTGCTCGAATTTCAGGATTCCCATCCTCCATTCAGAGCTCGAGTTTAAGATAACATGTGAATACCACATGATGCTTCGGCGTAGAACAAAAAGATTAAACAGCTTAGTCATATCTTTCCAAATTATTGTCATTCTCTCAGTGACTTCCTTATTTTTACCAGTAACTAAGTTTTTTCCGTTAACGGAAGAAATATAAAGGCCCTCTTAAAAAACGAAAGACTGAAATATAAAAACTTTGGTTCAGTTATTATAAAATTTATGTAAATATATGTACGTAACAATTACAATCCCATTTTCTAGCATAAAAATAAGAGAAATGCTTATGTATAATAATAAAACAATTAAAAGATTCAATGAATATGTAAAACATAAAATAAATTGAGGAAATGTAATATTTTATTTAATCATAATGTATGTATTGATCGGCCTAATATGAGCTCAGTTTGCTTATTGAGAGTCCTGAAGAGAACATATTCTTTCGCAGAAAATTGAAATATGCAATTCTGAAATTAATATGGATAATATAAAAATACTTAGTGATATCCTCCATCCCAACCAAATACGGTATTAAATCACTTTACATCATAACATAACATAACATAATTTCACGGATGACAATAGGCACAATGCCTATCAAAGGTCATCCACATCTGTCAAAACCCACAAGAATCCATACGATTGTGACAAACCATGCATCTACAATATACAATTTAAACAATCCAAGGATTGTCTCAGATCATGCATATACAATATACAATTTAAACAATCCAAGGATTGTCTCAGATCATGCATCTACAATATACAATTCGAACCACTCACAGGAATGGGTCAAAAACAAAAAGCATCATCATTAGCATAGTCAAAATCCAAATCAAAAGTATGGACTGTCTACCGTCTCAGGTAGCAACCTATTCCAGTAATCTACCACTCTATTGGTTAAAAACTATTTTCTAACACCCAAACTGTAAAACTGTTTTTTTAAATTTTAAGTGGTGATACCTAGTCCTATTACTACCTTCTAACTAAAATAACTTGGTAAAATCCAACTTATCCATCCCAGAACGGATTTGCAAAAGCTCAATCATATCTCCCCTCACACACTTTAAAATGAGAACGTATTTAATACCTTCAGTCTACATATTCAAGCTGCTTCAGGGAAGGTATTACTCTTGTTGCCCTGTTTTGTACTGACTTTAGCATGTTGATGTCATGTCTAAAATGTGGTGACCATGCTTGTATACAGTACTCTAAATGTGGCCTAACGTTCGAATTATCGAGTTTAAGGATAACCTCTTTACTCTTGTAGCTAACATTCCTGTTAATGTATCTTAGCACCCTATTTGCTCTATTTTTTGCCTCAGTACGCTACTTTGGAAACTTCAGTGACCTATCTAATACTACACCTAAGTCCTTCTCATCCTCAACTGAATTCAGCTAATGCACATCAATTTCATAGCTAAATTCTTTATTATCCCATCACATGTTAAGAACTAAAACTTTAGTCAAATTATAAGCCCAACTTTTTTTAAGATAATGACACTTTTATTCATTTTCCTTCCTTTTTTGGTAGCCCAACATAATTATGATACTACAAATAGGTTTAAATGGCTGGTTGGCATTCCCCTCTCAATGACAGCTTTCATACTGACATCCAGTACTTTACTTTCATCCATCGCAAACAACCATTCCGTTTAATATTCCACATTAGAAATATTACCTTTCGCTAGCATGTCTAAACACTTCCATACTTACAACGATACATTTCACCCTCCCGCAATTCACTCATATTTTTCTAATGGCACTGGGGAACAATGTATTTGGTGAATTGACAATAGTACATTTTCCTACCTAATTCGAGCATACTGAACTCAGATTCTCTCTAAATTCTACAGATTTTTCGTAATATCAATAACTAATATTATACAATAATTTTCATTTAATCACGCCTATCATCATGCCCTGAAGTAATTTTGAATCATCCTTTTGCGTTATTTATAGTAAAGCAGGATTTTTGCACAAACTTTTTATTGCATATGAGAAGAAACTTGAATTACACATTAGGATAACAAATACTGTAATCAAATAGATGCTAATTTATTAATGACCTTACATCAGGCTGGAGAAGCTCTTCTTGATTTCAATCAGGCAAAAATATGCGTTGGTAACTCTTTCTCTTGTAAGTCTTCTCTGGATGATCTCTTCTAATCGTCCAACAGTAATCCGCCATCTTGTGCCTATCCCAGTAATCTTGGTAGCGCTCTTCAATCGTCATCAAAGCCTGATGGAAGCGTTCCTCTTGTTCGTCGCTCACGGCTCCCAGATTCTTTGGGAATACGTCGAGGTGACTATTTAGGAAATGCAGCATCACAATCATGTTGCATCCGAGATTAAGATATGCTAAAAGCATATTAGTAACCAGATCTTCGTAGTTATGCGCTTTTTTTCCCAAGAAGTTACGAACAACGGCAGAAAATGAGAGCCAGGGTCAATTCTCTCTTTCATTCATGGTGTTCTCGAATCTAGAATCCCTCGAAAGTCTTCGGATTTGGGGACCATCAAATACTCCTGCTTTTATTTTTTTTTATGCCAAAGCAGGAAACGCCAATACTATGTACGAAAACAATCATTTTCAGTGCTTAACGCCTTGACATACTGCATCAGCAACACCAGTTTGAGATGAAGTGGAGGGAATACAATCTTTTTTCAACTTACGATTGGCTCATTAACAATGTTTGGCATTCGTGCTTCCAAAGTTTCTAGAAATGGATGGTTGAAAATTAAAGCAATAGTCCTATCAGCACCCTAATTGCTGAACGTCACGTAAGGAAGAATGTCCATAGCGTGGATACAAGAGACCCAAAGGCGAGGCCTCGGTTAAAAATAAGACCAAGAAACCAGTGCAAATATACCACTTCTGAGTATTTCTCAAATAAGAACCAGGCTGGGTGCTTTAGAACCATGGATGGTTTCAAAAGTGCACTATCTTTCCCTTAGCTAATGAAAACCGAAGATTGCTCTTCTGCATAGAGAGAGGTGTGGTTCAAGCCTGTTAAAGTCGACCGTTCAAAGTTTGCATCTGAGTCAACGAAGTAAGATGGAAAGGTCGTCCAAGTAGAGCGTAGCGAGCACTTCTTCAGACAGGACCGAGGAGATTCGTTTGATGCTCAGGGCAAATAGAAGGTGAATTTTAAAACACTTCCTTGCAGGATGCCTTATTCCTGCTCATTTTGGCTATAGATGATCCACCACCTGTATGCGGAATAAAGAATCTCACAGAACCTCATAAATAAAGAGTCGAGACCTCTCCCATCGTCCGGAAAGATTCTATGATTCCGTATCGCCATTCAAAATAATAGGTCTGCTTCTAAACGAAACCTTGTGGTGTACTCTCTACGAAGGAAGACGTCACGGAAAACATTTTTCAGTCGGGGCAGAGCATCAAACGTTGAGTTGAACTTACGCAAGCGGAACTGTGCAGAGAGACATGTGGCTTCCACTGCCTAAAGAGAAGGTTGGTCTCACAATGGACACGTTTTGTATGAACTTGCACACGCAGAAGGTTAGAGAGATTTAGCAGAAACCGGCAGGAGAATAATGATCTTTCTCCCCTTTTGCAAAGAGGCAGCACAGTATCCATTAAACAATATTGTGAGAAGATCCATTATGTGCAGAAAATGCTAAACAAATCTAACAGAAAAGCCATTCCTCGCTCACCTAGGTGTAGAACCATGGCGTATGGGAGGTCGCCGAAACAGGCGTGGTGACCACGTACGAAGAGAGAGCGCAACACAAGATAATCAATATATACCTATCGTGAAGAGTTCTCTGCCTCTGGAAGTAAAGTCCAGTCGGCGGCTTTCAGCGACATTCAAATGTCCATTAAATGCTGGCAGAGCAGCGTTTTGGCCAAAGAATGCTTTCTCGAAGGACTCCGCAATGGGCGCGGGGTCCGAGCTTGCGGTCTCATTCTCTTGGTGAAACTGTATATGTGTGGGAGGTCTTACTATAACTTTCCCCGAATCTTTTTTAATCGCACTAATATCTATGATTGAGGGGATTTCGCGTCAAATGAAGACGTGTATGCCTATCAAGGAGAGAGGAGGTTGGGATACGGAACAAATTGGAACCTAACTTTACCTCGACGAAATTGGCCGAGAGTGAAATCGCTCCGGCGTTTGCTTATAGCGCATGGAAAGATAACTCTTGTGTTTTAAGGGCCGCCTTAAACGTCTGTACACTACGGATGCGGTAGCATGTAGGAAGGAAGAAGTTGTAGAAATCGTAGTTAGGCACACCGTGATGAGGTGGTCATATAATTCAACGTCCTCATCCACCCACCTAAACTTCTCGACTGGGCTTCAGAAATCAGTCAATTTCTAAAATGCAGACCACCGCGCGGTCTATATAATGATATTTGAATTGGAAAGTGATCAATAACATGGAGGTCATCCATCACCTACTATTTAAAATAAGGCTGAGCAGCCGGAAATCATCAGGAATAGTTCAAGGTAGGAAGCGATTCTATGTCAGTGATGCGTAAACTCATTCACATTTAGGAAACCTATATTCAGCTTTTGGATCAGGTCGGCAAGGAATTCCCCCAAGGATTGATCAAGTCGTCATGCCAGAGATGATATCTACCAATCAAATCTCGGAGCAGTAGATAGGGCCTTAGGAACCGTGCCAGGACTCGGCAGAAGTCTCTCGCGTCGAAGTCGCCTCACTGTGGAATGGACAGAGAAATAACAATATATGAGATACTCATATCCAAGTGTAGTGGCACTGCCAGTGGCAGTAAACAGGTTTTATTTCAAAGATATGTGAGAGATCATACCGCGTGTAACCGTGTATCCTCTTACTTACCCAACTCAGGTAGTGGTGGGGTCTTAAAATCCTTATACCCCGGGAGGGTGGGCAGGAGGCACTTCCCATAATGGCCTCCAGAAAAAAATAGCAAACAGGAAACAGGTGAAGACGAGCACCCGCAGCCTTTTTCCGTTGGCCCAGAGTCGATGGCAATTCCATTGAAGGAAGACGCTCCCCAGGCATAGCACGAGGAGAGGTGGAGGACTTCTTCGAAGAGAAAACTCTTATAGGAATATTCGTACTATTTTCGCGGGCAGATCACCGGGCGCTGTTGGCCGAATAATGCGCTAAATGCGCTGTCGCCTTGAAAGATTTACCGGGGGAGGTTTGGCTTGCTATGCTAGTCGTTTCTCCCTCCGAAACGAAACATCTGGCTGGCAAAGCGTCATCGAAAGCAAGGATCCTTCCCATAATGGATCCACCGTCTCCAAACCACCCAGTCCTGCCTATGGATGAGTTGGGCGTAGGAGCAGAAGCTTCTTTGGTGCTGTCGTCATTGTGGGGAGCAGATGTAGGAGCTATGAAAGACGGCCTCATGACCACCTTCAGGGGTGTTGCCTCCTGTGAGTCTAATAACTAGGCGTAGTCACGCGGTTGTTTCGCCTTACATGAAAGGGTCATGCTGGGGAAGTGAGGGAAAGCCCTGACTTTGACGTGTTTTATATTTCCGATCCTAAATCGGGATACGGCAAAAGAGTCACTATCCGAGAGAGGATACCTTCTTAACAAAATAAATCAATATATGTCCATAAAACTTATTTACATGTGAAACAGTTTTATATTTGCTCAAACAAGGTGGCTTTAATTTTTTACTCAAGGATTTATAGAATAGGCAGCTCATTTGTGGGTGTTTGTTTTGAGTGATTGTCTATACTGATTAGTTAGCTCTCGGCCGGTGGTGCTCCTGGTTCTGCCTAGGACGCCACCCTGGAGGGTATTCCGTTTGGATATTTGTCGCCACGCCTCTGCTTTCAAAGCATCTACAGCGCCGGGAGTAATGCGTTCGACCTTTTTGGAGCACACCTTTGTGTCACACTGGAACCGTCTCAGTGTATTCTGATAGCTCCAAGTCCCAAGAAGACTTCGACTTACACACCGCATTACCTCTGTTTGAATTCAGTGGGGTTCTGCCAGGCGCTTCGTCTGTCTTTATGGCCGAGCTGGTGGCAATACACTACTCGGTACGGGAGATTACGCGACGTGCTTGGTTCGGACACCGGATTGTGATCTATAGCGATTCACAAAGCGCCCTGTCTGCTCTAGTGCATTGGAATCTCCACCTCCCCTGGTTTGCGATATCTGTGACGCCATGGTTTTGAGAGGCCGCCTGGATATCAAGATTATCTTCCGCTCGCTTTCTTGGCATGTAGGAATTGTAGAGAATGAGCGTGCCGATGAGGGCGCCAAAGAGTCCGCGAGGAATGGGCAACCGGACCAGCGTTTTGCCTTTCCTCAAACCGACCACCTGGTTGGAATACAGGCAGCTCTCCGATCTGCTTAGGCAAAGAAGATGGGAGACATTCAAGGGTAACATAAAGTTGCGTGCCATTGTGCTGCGACAGTTCACATGGCCCTACCCCCAATGCCGCGAAATCTTCAGTTTGCTTCCTCTCGTCTCCGAATTAGCCACACTCGTGGGAGGCACCCCCATTTGAGGGTGCGCTCGCCTGCGCCTTACTGCGACGACGGCGTTGTCCCCCAGACTGTTCCGCACATTCTTGTTAAATGTCTCACTCTGGGCAATCTTCGCACACTTTACATGTCTCGGTACCAGGACGAGTGGGGTCGCTAACGCTTATCACTTGTACTCGGGACTGGTTCATGCACATTGACTTGTGGACTTGTGGACGTTTTTGAGGATCCCGGCCTTCTCCATTTTATTTAACTAGTTGTTTTTTTTATTTTTAGTTAACTTCATAGGTCGGAGGTTCCTGCGCCAGGGAAAGGTGGACCTACCAGCGACGCCTGAACCTGCTTCCTGCTTGTTTCACTTTTCCTTTTTTCTTTTTTATTATTGGTGTTATCTTTTGTTGTTTTGTTTTGCTTTGCATATCGCTGTTTTAAAATAATAAGTTAGTACCTTAAAAATACTTATATCTCATCTTGCATTAACTATATTCTCATAGCTAAATTATAAAATTATCATTATATATTAAATCTTATGCTCTAAGTTCTCTTTATAATAATAATATTCGATATTTTCCATCGTCTTTCCCCTCTTCTCGAGTTGCCTAGGCTGCCATTTTTTAATATAATTATTTGTTATAGTGATGTAACAAGCAACATTTTGGCGAAATAACTAATATTCAATAACGGAAGCTATAACAGTTGCTTTAGTCTTATAAAACATTATTGGGTCCTTCATGGATTTCTAATTTATCATATTCAATAGGGAAGCTATGGATATTAATCCATGTTTGCATATCTACATCTTACCGTAATAGTAAAACGGATGTAATAGAAAACAATTAAAAATTTCATTTTTTATAATATTTTTTTAATTTAATTTGTTAAAAAATAAATAATAATATTTATTTCCTTTTCATGACCTTTTACAATCAATTTACAATCTAAATTTCTTATCTTAATTATCTTCTCAATTTGAGGGTAGAATTATTGTTTGGAAATATTTCAAACCTTGTTCGACTGATCCAACCTCCTGCTTATGCAGTTGAGGTCATGCCAGGTTTCATCAAGAAGGTGGAAAATCTTTGAACAGCGATGCTAAACCACCTGATAAATAAGTATACTGAAACATAGAAAGCAGATGAGTTGAATAAATTAACAGCATAAGAAAAGAGAAACAGCATCTTACAATGTTGGTTTAAGTCTTCAAAATGTTTATTCAATGCATCAGCCAACATTATTTGAGATTATAGATATTAATCAACGTAGAACTGTTGAATTTAACATGTTAATTCAAGGGGTGATGCCATACATATACAGCAATTTTCAGTTATTTAAAAAGGTAAAAATTTCTTTAGGAAAAAGGCTTGCCTTAATTATAACATTCCGAGTATGTGATTTTTTTTAGGGCCTTTGTCCTTAATATATATCATAAATTGTTTACTAAAGTTAAGTATCTCACAAACAGAATTAACCAACCTCATTGGTTTTATAACACTATCAAATATTTCACTGTAAATTTACAGCAATCTACTGGCAGCACAGTAGCCAGCCGATTCCTGTAAATTTATAGCAATATTACTGTAAATACAAATTATAGTGGTCAAAATTAACTTTAGATCAACAAAAAAATGTCTGGTGAATAAAATTATACCCGCCATAGTTATTTTGTACCAACCACAAAAAAAATGTATGTCTCGGCTTCCTGAGTGAGTATATTTCTGTGCAGAGAATTTTTCTGCTCAACAATAATCTAATAAGCTTGACCCTAGTCCAGATGCACATTACAACACTTTTAAACTAGAGAACTTTCAATATGTTATTCAATGTCTGATAATGTCATGAATCAAAAAGGCATTATGAGATTCACAAAAACACACCGCTTACAATTAAACAATCAGGATGAAATAACCACATTAGTATGTAGGTTAGTGTAAGTGAGCTGCTCACTTTTGAAGGAATTCCAGCATATAAGCTGCTTTATCCTGGTACTGCAGGTTGGCAAAAAGCACTGTGAGGCCAGACACAAAAGTGGTTCCCTCGCACACCACCTGGACCTCAATGCTCACCATCCAGTGGTGAGTATCACCTGAAACAATAAATCATTTAGGATCTCATATCTAAGATGAATGGTTATGCCTGGTACCATACGATACAATATACCTTATAGTAAGTAATTCTGAGGCGGGGGATATCTGCTCGTCAACATGTCTGATGTCAGAAATATTAAGTAACCCAACCCGCTCTATTCAAACTACCTTACATGAATTTTGGAAGGTTGACTTAAAGCAATATGGAAAAGCTATTATAATACTTCACCACTGCACATATACAGGCAGTCTCAATACAAAAGCCCCAATGACGAACCATGTAGTACATACCAAGCACTATCAGTCGAGGACTAGCAGGTAGGGCAAGTTCTTCTTGGACATCAGCAGCTGATTCACCTGCCTGTAAGAACCAAATGCAAGAAAGAAATTATTTATGTATTCCTACCTCGCTCAAAACAATGAATGAGTGAGTCTAGATGAAAGGCCGTAGAGTCCTATAAATTGAAGCATTTCCTACTGGACAGGAAAAGTCCATTCTTTTACATCAGCTTGTACAGATACAAACCAATAAAAAGCCAATATCAAAAAATTAAACCAAACATTTGTTCACACCCAAACCAATGGAAAAACACCCAAACAAGACAGAAAAATACCAATAAAAAGAACAATAGGCAACTGAAAACAGAAATATACATTCCTAAAATGATATACACACAACGACGCCGTGTATATGAATGGAAAGGGTGGGTGAAAAACAAAAAACATTTTAAAGGAATGTTTTAAAGGAATATGTATATATACAGTTATATACACATATATACTCTAATATACGTATGCGTTCTTCGTTATGTTCAAGTACGTTCACTTCGTAAAGTTATCCGTTGATTTCGAGGTATAAGAGTGCGATTTTAATACAGGGGCCGATAGCGTTTAATGAGTTTACCCAGTTGCAGGTTAAGGATGTATTTAAAGAGTGAAAACCAAAAATATAATTTTAATAAGTAACTAGTTAACATATATATACATTCGGGAAATATAGGAAATGTAAATAAGGATAATACTGACAGACTATATATAATTGGCAATCAAGTAACGTTAATTACATGTTAATTAGCTTTAAAAGTGGATATTATCAATCAGTTATACAGAAGGAATATTTAAAAGTCGGAAAGCGGTTCGATTAAGGAAGATACAATCAAGGGTCGTTTTCTCCTTAAAGGGGGTCACATCCAGGAAGAAGATTCCTTTGGCAAGTCTGCGCCGAGAATGGAGAATGAAAATAGTCGAGATTCTCGGGCCGAATATCCTGATGATGACAACGATGAAGAAGAGGGGGGCAGAAGACGGTTTACGATCCTCCTTGAAGACGGAGGATGTCACCTCTGCTCCAGAGAAGTGCAACCTCCAAAAATCGAGACTGACGCGGCTCGGCGCGAAATCTCACACAGGAAACTGAAGATCCTTGAGGGGAGGTTCCAGATGAAACGATTCGATGTTTGCTCTGAACATAGTAAGCATTCACAAAAGAGATATATCTGCGTGGTGAGATCCAACCTTGATGATATACGCGAATACCAGGGACTTGGCGAAACAGACACACCATCTGAATCGAAGGCGACGCGTTGTCCAACTCAATTTCTCAATCTTCGAAAAACCCAGGGTATTTATATGCCCGCCATTTTCTCAGGGCTCAATCACTGGAGGGCACAGATGTCTGTGAGAAGGCTTCCGGCGCCTATAGATATTAGCTTTTGTCGTCCTACACAAGTCTTAATTGTCTCCAACGATGTGGGTGGGATACTTTCGGCTAACATTTTCCGGACTACAGGGATTAGCGTTTTATCGGCGAGGTGAAAGCTTTTAGCGCCCAACTTAACTACACTTGTAAGGCGCTGACGGATATTCAAATTCTTACTTCTTTTATTTTTCTCTTTGGAAACAAAACTTACTTCACGTGGAGAAATAAAGAGGGAAGGAATTCAAGAAATATATGAAGGGGGTATTCTTCTTGGCGTCCCTTTTCCTTATAATATATATTTTTACATTTATATATATATATATATATATATATATATATATATATATATATATATATATATATATATATATATATATATTAATATATAATATATAATATATATTTATATATATATATATATATATATATATATATATATATATATATATATATTATTATTATTATTATTATTATATATCATTATATTAATAAATGGTGTCAGGCTTAGTTGGTTATTTATTTTCTTATTTTAAGAACCCGTTTAATTTCAATTCCCAATTTTAATTATACTTACCGAGTTTGTCTAAGTTCACTCAAAGTTATTCAAAGATTGTGGAACTACTAATTATTAACTTATTCATTTAACTATTTAATTGTGTGCTTGCGAGTCCATAAGTTTGATTTTTTTGTTGGTAACCCTCTACCATATCCCTAGCTGGATTAAGAAATCAGAAAATTTTAATCCGATAGGTATTAAATTTTCGCTGTTGTGGCTAAATCTTTGTAGAATTAAAAAAAAAAAGAAAAACTTCCGTGTACGTTCAAGCTGTTAGACGCACATGTACTGTCAAGGATGTCTTCCTTTGATAAATTCTACAAACAAGGTAAAATCTTGGGATTAACAGGCAAAGATTTAATTGGTTATATCCAGAACGAAGAAATAAATGAAAGCGAAGAAATAAAAGAAAGAGAACAAAGAGAAGCTGAAAAAAGAAGAGAGGAAAGATAAGCTGAAGAAAGATGAGAAACAGAGCAAATAGAAGCGGAAGAAAGGGAAAGAAAACTTCAACTTATACAAGAAGTAAGTCGGGATAACGTCGAAACCCATTCCACTCGTTCAAGGAAGATGCCCCTCAAACCACTTCAGTTAAGTTATCCGTATTTAAGGATGGCGAAGACTTCGATGCCTACTTCACCCACTTCGAAAAGATTTTCGAACTGAATTCTTAGAGCATCAATGCGAATGGAGCGGCACGCTTACTTTCCTTTTCTAACAGTCATCTTCGGGGAGTTTTCAATTTTCATCTCTTTTCCTGCCGAGGCCACCCTTAATTATTCGACTCCCAAGGCCGAATTGCTACCGGCAATCAATATGAATTCCGATTTCTATCTGGCCAAGTTCCGCCAGGCAGGAATATTACCTGGCCAAACTGACCGCCTCTTGTCTTCATCCTTCAGAGAAGCCTACAATTATGGCTGGACTCAGCTCAAATAGGCGTCGGATACTAGTCTCTGTTTGATTTCGTCTTCCGTGATCAGTTAATTACTACACTATAATCCGAGATTCGTGCATTCGTAAAAGATAAACGAGCGTCTACCTTTAAGGAATGCCAGGAAGAGGCAAATATACATGCATCCAACCATAATCTGTATCCGAAGGACCCCAAGAAATCGTATCCCTCATCTACTAAGAGTAAGAGTAATTTCTCTAAGTCCTTCCATAAAAATTAGCCCTATTTTGTCAAATAGGCTGGTCTCCCCAACACTAGATCCCTCCCCCGCAAGAACCGAGGGATATTAAGCCTCTCCTAAATAATACCCCACTATTCAATTACCCCAGTGGTCCGTTGAGTGTTTCACGCTAACGTGGACGGACATGTAATAACCAACTGACCACAAAACTCTCACCTTCGCTTTTCCCCCATCCAACAAATCCGTCAAATCAATGCTTTTCTCTCTCTCTCTTAACCACCTGCAAGACCAATAACTACAGCTTCTGCCCCGACTAAGGGTTCCTCAGTACATTACGTCAACTTTTGATTTAATAAAAGCTCGCCTGGTAGGCTTGAATTTGAAGAAGGAAGTGTGAACAGGTGCCGGGTGTCAACCCTTGTGAGAATTACTGGATGCACCTGCGTAGTAGCGTCGGAAACTTGCTTCCCCCCGTACGTCCCGACTACGATAGGTATGCAGTATTTAACGACTACTTGAAACGCGCCAACGGTTCCCAGTGGTTTGCTGCTACTAGAATGCAAATACTTCACCGGTTGACTGGAGGCCGTTGCAGCCTCCATTAAGTGCTGCACCGTGTTGGTCGGCCAGAACCGCCAGGTCTCAACTAATCCTGTCGCCGGGCCTGTCCTTACGAGGGCTCAGGCCTTAAAAGAGATTGCAACCCCCGTGCTTTTAGAAACTCCTTATTACACCGAATTTGTATACCTTCCCAACAAGGAGTTTAAAGGGAGAACAAGAAGTGCTCTTCTCCCCAGCCACTGTGGGAAAAAGCCCTTTAGGACAATTGAGTTTCTGATTGTGGCCCAATGAATGGTATATATCTCGTTATAGATGATCTCCTTTACCGTTCTACCTCGACCAAGGATAGTGCTAAGACTTGCTCCCTTTGCATTCCCTGTTCTCGCGTTTCCCGGGTTCTTCGCCTTGCCCATGATGGCTTATTGGCTGGCCATTTTAGCCACAATTGAACGGTTCAAAGAATCTGTTTATATTTCTTTTGGCCCGGCGCTGGCAAAGAGATTGCAGAATTTTGGCGATCCTGTGATATTTGCCAAAAGACGACGGCAATGGACGGATCGCACCTGCCTCCCTACAAAGGACCCCCGTTATATCTGAACCATTTTTTAGAGTGTCTATTGACTTGACTGGTCCAAATCACCCCCCGTTGAGCAAAGGACACTTTATATCTTCACGCTCGTGGACTTCGCTATGATGTTTCCTGATGCAGTTCACCTAAAAAGAATCGATAGAATAACGTACACGGAAGCATTAATAGTTAACTCCTCTAGAGTGGGAAAAATTCTTATGATAACACCTCTCTTCGCAACCCCCTTCCTCCCTGCGGTTATCTGAGTCTGCGATAAATAAAACGGGGCTCTGAAGACCATCCTAAAGAAGCTGTGCCACGTTCAGCCTCAAGAGTGGCATCGGTATCTGTCAGTCGCTTTCTTTGCGTACCGTGAGATTCTTCATAGGACTTTAAGGTTTACCCCGTTCGAACTCCTTTATGGACGAATCCTCCTAGGCTCTATGAATATTCTCATCGAATTATTTGCAAATCCTCGCCTCGATAAAGCAATTAAAACCTCGTATTCGTATATATTGGACTGGAGAAACCACTTAGAGGAATGCGCTGAGATCGCATATAAAATCTAGATCCGAATTTGGAGAAATACCGGACTTATTTGGAAAGGCCCATTTCCTGTTTTAGAAGCACGAGAACCGTCGACTAGCTCATAAAGACGCCCCCGGTAATACGTTATATCACATAAACATGCTTAAGCATTACCCCTGCGGCGCGTGTATTAACATAGTCACACTTGAGGAAGATTAGGTGATGGAAACCGCTTACCCCACCCAGCCTCTCAACCTGATACAGAAAGTTTGAGTCGATTCAGAAAAGGAGCACCCCCTACCTACGCTCCCCAGTTCCAGTGAAGAAACCCCCCTGAACTCTATTTAAACCCCCAATTGGATCTCTCGCAAAAGGCTCAACTAGATAAGTTATTAGCTGAATTTGAGAAGATGATTTCGTAAAAGCCAGGATGTGCGCGTCATTTCGTACAGGAAAACACAGGAGCATGTTCGAACTAAACCGTACCCTTTGCCTGTGCATCTTCATCCTGCCTTTAATTCAAAAATGGAAAACCTATTTAATTTGGGTAGCAATGAGCACTGAACATCTGATTTCTGCTCCCCCATTTTAATGGTAAGGAAGCCCGATCAAACATTCCGAATGTATGTAGATTTCCGGAAATTGAATTCCGTGACAGTTTTTGACGCAGAACCAATCCCGCTCATCGACCAGAACCTACACCTGTTTGAAGAGGCCAACTTTCTTCCGGAAATAGACCTATTTAAGGCCTATTATCAAATTCCCCTCAAGGATAGTGCTCGGAAGTACACTGTGTTCCTCACGGAGAAGGGCCTTATACAATATGGGCATCTTCCTTTTGGTTTGATTATGCTTACAGTAACTATAATAGAATGATTCGGCGAATCCTGGATGGCCTCGGTGAGGTGTCGTTTTATTTCGATAATGAGTACGTTACCACACGTACATGGGAGCAACACCTAGTCTCTCACCTCTTCCTCCTCATGAGTTTACGGGAACTTGAATAGTCCATTGGGCCTAGTAAATGCCATCTTACCTATAATTCCATTTTTTATTTAGGGTTTCATATCGAAGAAAACCAGATGACACCAGCAAGATGAAGTAAAGTCTATTGCTAGTATGCCTCTTCCGCGTACGAAGAAACAGCTCCGCTCCTTTTGGGGATCCATCTCTTTCTACCGGCAGTTTGTCCCCGATTTTGCCTCCTTAGCTTTTCCACTTTGCGACATGTTAAAGATGCAATCCCCAGATCCCGCTGTATGAAATCCTAAGGCACCCGCCCATTTTGACAAACTTAAGGATAGGTCACATCTGCCGCCATTCTAAGACTCCCCAATCCGACCAAGGATTTCGGAATTAGGACCGACGCATGCAACCAAGGAAGAGGATGCGAGTTGTTGCAATACGATGATGATTGAAGCCATCCGATTGCATACACATGCCGGAAGCTCTCGTCGCGTGAAAAGAATTAAGCGACCATATAACGTGAGGGTCTCGCGATAGATTGGGGATACAAAAATTTAAAATGTATTTTTTGGGAAAGGAGTTCTTGTTTGAAAAAAAATAGTAAAAGTCAAAACGGTAGGCTCATGCGATGTTGTTTACTGTTGATAGAGTACCAATTTCGCATATTTTTTATTAAAGGTTCAGAAAATTGTATAGCTGTCTGTCTTAGTAGAAACCCCAGAGAGGGGCTTTCTCCTACCTCGTAAGATCGAGTCATCGAGGGTGTGTCCTCACAATTGTATATATTGTTAAGCCTTGTCCCTCTGTATATATATTGCTTTTAATTATTATTTTTTTTTGTAATTGGTAGTATTATTACTTATCGTTAACTCCTAAGTTCCACAACCTCATATGAATTAATTTTTTCTGTAGGTGGCTAGTTAGGCCTGAAGTTAAAGATTCCCCTATTAACTTGTATCCCGTCAGGTAAATTGCTTTCTTTAATCATTATCTCTCCCATTTGTGAAGAGTGACATTTTCCATCCCCCCCCATGTCTGTAAAATTTCATCTTCTGGAGGCAGGCGAGTAGAAGCATGAAACTCAATACGCCATTATTCCGCTCAAAGATGGCAGCGGTTTCTATCTTCCCCCTCTTGGGGTAGAAGGAAATGTCTCTTATTTCATGTTCCCCTCGTCTTTGCTTAAGACGCGTCACATATCCCTTGGGATTCTCGCTTAATTTCGTATCGTCTCGTCGATGACAGAACTTATCAAGGTCCATGTTTGCTTAAGCCGGTCTGATATCCCCTTGGGAGGCCGGCGTGCGTGCTCGAACCCCTCTGTCGACCATGGCTGTGGCTCCTATTTAGGGTAATGTCTGCAAATCCTCAGCAGATAGAGAGAACCCGAGCTTCTTGCCATGCAGATCCTAGTATATGTCTCCCGTGAAGTGGTCCTCTCGCCCTTATGATCTCATCAGCACATAGTCTTCGTGTAATCTGCCCTGATCAGAGAAAGATTACGGAAACCCCTTATTCCTCGGAAGATTACCTGGGTTTCTCTCATCTCACTACCTTGGTGGAGACTTCCTGCCGTCCGCAGACGAATCTTGATTTCGTAATTACTTCTCTCTGTAGCTAAGGTAATCTCAACCCCCTTCAGAGTCCCTCTGGACGCCTTCGCATTGAGACCCCATTGACGAAGACCTTTCCATTGGTCTTCCACATCCTCAGTTTATCTTCCAGAGGTAGCCAAGAGTCCTTTCCTCATAAGCCCTACCTCTTTGTTCCCGGTCCTATAAAGATTTTCCCATTTGGTTTAAGGCCAATTAACTTGGTAATTCTTTCCTTTAAACCAACATATTGGATCACTTATATATTTCGCCAAACCTAGTTTCCTTAATTTTTGCCTGTCATGATATTCTTTTGTCGTATAGATTTTATTTAGATTTCCATATTTATCTGTACCCTTGTTCTTATTATTTGCATTAAAGTTTATTTTTGTAGAGGGATTTATCTTTCGAATAACCCTTGTGACGAACCCTGCAAACTTATTCCCTTTTAAAGAGCCAAACTATAATATTGAACTCTAAGTATAAGCTCCTTATCTATTTCTCCAATTCAATTGTACCCAAGCACAGCGCCGAGAGGTTCTGTCTGGCGTATTATGTAGTATGTACCTTTACAGCCTTTAGGGTCACACGCCTTCGTTCCTCGACAACAAGTCAGCGACTTCTCGACAAATTTCTTTGATGCCAGAAAATTTATCATTGTGATGGGTAATATGCGAGGTCCTACGACATGTTTCACGATTCTCAAACCAAAAAATTCAGCTGTACAAGTCACAACCGTATATGATTACAATCTTGGCGGACAATATTCGTGATGTGTAAGCCCAACGTTACAGTTAGTGCAGGTCAAAGACTGATCAGAAAAGATTGGACTGAAATTGAAACTCGTGCATTTAGAGTTGTTTACCTACAAAATCGTGCAGTGTTTGCGAGTCTTAAGTCAAAGAAACTTACATCTGCTTGAAGAAGAAGCCCGTCCTTGTCATACTTGAAGTGAGTCAAGAGAAATGGCAAGGTGGACGCGGGCACACCTGCTCCGACTCTCAGCCGGGAAGACTGGACCTTTTTGTTGATTAAGTTTCCTCTTGAAGTACTCGACAAGTGGTGTACCCCATTAAATTTGCGACTGCTCAATCTGTCTGCCTCAGATTTTTCTCTGTCAGCATTTGAAAATGAGTAAGCCTTTTGAGGGGTATGACCACGTGTACGCCGTTTACGCACACTGGCCAACTGGCAGACCGAAATAAAGGCTCCACCTGGGGATGGTTCTAAGCGTGCTTTAGATACAGAGTTACTAGGCCAAAAAATATTCAAACACGGCTACAAAAATATAATTTAATAAGAATAAACATTACATATACATATAGGGCAAGTTAAATGGCAGTGCATTTAAACATTAAAGGTTCACTGCTAAGATGACTGACATCATCAATTAAGTTTGAACGGAGGGATATTAATTAAGTAATGATTTTACAATTATGCAAGTTCTAGAGCAAAGGGGATCCTTGAGGTTCGACGCATTCAAGTCAAGTGACGGAGTAACGACAAGCTCTTTCATGGCTCTTCAAAAATCTCTCAATTCTTCTCTGGAGGAGAATATAGTCGATTTCCTCTCAACTGATGAAGACGTTACGCTTAATCTACTCGACGGTGGCTTCAGACACAATCTCCTGTGAATTCTGAACTGTCGAATATATATTCCAAAATTACCTAAACGGAGAGAGAGATTCATCACCAACAGACTTCTTTAATTGCCTTCGGTCGCGATACGGTTCTATATCGCGAAGTCGCGATGCCCACTTAATGGTCTTTACATTGTTCTAATTTTCGGTGTATATAAGGCAATCAAATTTAGAGCGTCAAAGGTGAACTAGGGAATTCAGAGAGGAGTGGAGGAAATTCCTTGTCTGTCTCATTCCTCCACACCTTGTATTCATTTATCCGCATCTCCGTGGCATTCTCAACTGCAATACATATACTTCATATGCTTTCCACAACACGTTTCACATCGCCATTCCACTAGTCAATCTTTGGATTTTTCTTTCCATTTCTCACACACAAAGATACAACCCTCGTGCTTCTAACTATTCACCGAATTCTGTAAATTTGGTCAATTTTGTATATCCAGTTACATTTATTTATTCTCTTATACTTTCAAACATTCTCTCGTTTCTCTCTGATTCAACAATCTTTCACCTTTGATTACACCTTACTACCGTAGTCTCTTCGATGCATCAATCAACTTATCCTTAGCTCAAAAATGTGATCGAATACAGGGTGACCCAAATAAAACGGGGCCTCAACTTTGGATAGCCCTTATTTCTTAATTTTCTGCAAGGATTGAATGCAACTTTGGTGATAACTAATATACTAATATATAATATACTCCTAAGGAATTTGAACACGGTTCTTCTCATTATGTTATGCTAAAGCAAGAGAATATCGTAGATGATGTGGCTAGAAGTGAAAAAGAGAGACTCTTTAATTAGTCTATCTTCAATGCAGAAAAAGGAGGCAACTTTTCCTTGAAGAGTGGAAAAGCCGGAAAAAGAAAAGGCTTGATGTTGAGGAAAGTTAAGATAAAAAAACTCAGTTGGCACAGAGTTAAAATGGTTAGCAGAAGTCTTTGATGACTTTCGTGTAGAAAAGGGTTCAGAGACGACACGAGAACTCTGCTAACTGCTTTGGTTTCTTTTTCAAAGTTTATCTACTCTGGCAGTTGCGTTTTTTTTAAGTCCATTTGAGTTTCTCTTGATTATGGACATAAAGAAGGCATTTTATACTGCTAAATCAAGTCAATTTGTAGCTAATGAGATTTAATATATTTGTAATTTAAATATATTTTTAGGAAATTCTGACGGAGATAACCAATCTTCATATGCCTCAAATCTTTAGTTACATTCCTTCGATATGTTTGACAAAATAAGAAAACGTTTTGAAGGCCAGCCAAGTCAAAGAGAACTCGCCCCCCCATCCCCCCAAATTGCTGAATTTAAGTGAAAGCAAGGAGATGGCATTTTACACAACCACACGGGCTCATACTGTAAGTGTGAGCAACCCAAACTGACAAACAATGGCAGATTGATGATGAGACAAAAAGTTGTCTGCTGGACAACAAGGTCTGCTGAAAAAAAACTCGCGTGACATAACTTATTCTGATTTATGTTCTTACGACTTTGAAAACTTTCAATAATTCCCTGAGTAACCTTAGAAAGACTTTGGCAATTATACCATTCGAAAGAGAATGTAAACACCTTAAGTGTTTCAAATTTCGTTAGAATTGGCCGAATAGTTATGATGTTATTGCCAAAAAAACTAATTCCCAGGATAACCTTAGGAGAACCTTAGCAATTATATTATTCGAAAGGTAATGTAAAACAGCTTAGGGGTTAAAATTTCGTTAGAATCGGCCGAATAGTTATGATGTTATTGCCAAAAGAAAATAATTCCATGGCTAACTTGGGAGGACTTTGGTAATTATATCTTCGAAATATAATGTAAAACAACCTAAGGATTTCAAATTTCGTTAGAATGTGTCCGAATAGTTATGATGTTATTGCCAAAAGAAAATAATTCCCTGGCTAGTCTTGGGAGGACTTTGGCAATATATTTTTTTTTAATTAAAATAGCGGGCTTTAACTTTTGTCACACCTCATTTAGGAAATTGAAAAGGTGAAAAAATGGTCACACCCTAATTGCTTAGTCTAGAATAGTATAGCATAGCACATTATAGCATAGTATAAAATAGCATATTATTGCATAGTTGTGCTTATCATATTAAGGATAGTATAACATGGGATAGTATAATATCCTAAAATTGTATAGTATAGCATAACATAGCAAAACATATTATAGTAAAGTGTAATATATAATAGTTTATCTAGTATAGTATATCCTAGCATAGTATAGCTTAGCATAGCATTTCCTCGTATAGCCTGGCCAAACTAGCTTACCGTAGGAAAGCTACCATAGTATTACCTCACCTAGCATAATAAAACCTAGATAGCCTAGCATAGTATATTATAGCATAGTAAACTATAGCACCGTATAACATAGTATATTATGTCATAGCATAGCCTACCATATTATCGCCTAGACTAGCACGGGCAGCCTAGTCTAGCCTAGCCTAGCTTAATATAACAAAGTCTAGCCTATGATTGCCTATAATAGTAGAACTTACAACATCCTCTAGCGTAGCTAGCATAGTATAGCTTAGCTTGGCATAGTATGACGTAGCCTAGACTAATCTAGCCTAGCCAAGCAGAGAATAAATAGTATGGCCTATCTTAACCTAGAAAACATAGTAAAGCCTAGCCTAATCAAAACTAGCCTAACATTACCTAGTACAGCCTAGCATATACAGGGTAGTAAAGCTTACCATCGTATAGCTTATTATAGTATATTATAGTCTAAATAGTATAGTATAGCATAGCCTAATCGCATATAGCCTAGGCTAGCCTAGTCTTTCCATGCCTAGTATAGTATAGCCCATCTACCCTACCTACCATACCCTAATCTAGCTTAGCATACTATAGTATAAGCATGGTATATCCTAGTAAACCATAGTATAAACTAATCTAGCATAGTATAGCCTAGCTTAGTATAGTATATCCAATCCTATTATAACATTGTATATCTTGGCCTAGCAAACCCAACCATAGGGTAGCCTAGCCTACCGTATCGTATGGTAGTTTGGCATGGTACACTATAATCTAGCCTAGTCTAGCGTAGAATATAGTCCAGCATAGGCTTGCTTAGCATAGCATACCCTTGTATAGCGCAGCCTAATATATCATAGCATAGAATGGCCTACAATCGCATAGTATACCATAGATTAACTGGGTATACCATAGCCTAGCTTAGTATAGAGTTGCATGTAGAGCCTAGCATAGCATATATTAGAATAACCAGGCTTAGTATAGTATACCTGAGCCTATCACAGTGTATCCTATCCTATCCTAGCCAAACCTATCATAGAATAGCCAAGACTGCCTAGCCGAGTACAACGAGCCTAGCTTAACCCAGCCTAAAATTGTATATTAATTCTTATTCTAGCTTAGCTTAGCTTACCCTAGTCTAGTATAGCCTATCTCAGTATAGTTCAGTGGAGCCTAGCCAGTATATTATATCCTATCCTAGCCTAGTTAGCATATTCTAGCTTAGATTAGCATATCCTGGACTTTACCTTACCCTAGCCTAGTTAGTATAGTATAGTATATCATAATTTGCCACCCTAATTATACTATTAGATCTTAGTGTAGGCTTGCATAGTAAGCATAACATAGCCAAGCCTACCCTAGCAAAGCCTCACTTATCCTACTCTGGTATAGCAAAGTCTAACCTAGCAAACCATAGCGTAGCTTAGTATAGCCTTTCATCTCCTGAAAACCTAGTATAATTAACCTATCCTAGATAGCATAACCTAACCTAGTATTAACTATCCTAGATATGTATAGCTTATTCTATACTATTATAGCCTAGTCAAGCATAGCTTATTATTGTCTAGCCCTACATACTATATGTTTTACTAGCATAGCATTTTATAGCCTAAATTAGCATAGTATATCTTACCCTTTTACATTATATCTTAGCATAGCTTAACATAGTATAGCCTAGCATGGCCTATTTTAGGCTTGCCTAGCAGAGTATAGCATATTATAGCCTAGTCTAGTCTAGCAGAGTATTGGCCGAAAAGTTATGATGTTATAGCCAAACCAAAGTAATTCCCGGGATAACCTTGGGAGGACTTTGGCAATTATAGCATTTGGAAGAGAATGTAAAACAACATAAGGTTTTCAAATTTAGTTAGAATCAGCCAAATACTCACAATTTTATTACAAAAACAAAGAAAACGGAAAACGGGGGCAGACCGACCGATCGAAATAGTGAGATGTACAGTCGCTCGCGACCTGACTTGCACGCGACTAAAAACGTGCGATGTCAACAGAATAAAGTGAATTTCGTTATGGAAATCCCAGACCACGAAATAAAATTGTAATTTCATTTGAGAATTGCGCAATTTGCATAAAGTGTTTAGAACAGTTAGGGACACTTTTGAGTTGTCACTCAATAATAATTTTGGAATGGTGGAACAATTTTATTTTGTTCTGTGAGACATTTTGTTGGGTTGGGGTAGTCTAGGTTCCGGAGATCGGGAAATTTGGTCTTTATAGGATTTATTTATGTCGTAGTTTACGGACGAGTACGTATGTAATATGCTTCGTACATGGGTAAATCCGTTCCACTTTTCTCTAAGAGTTCTTCTCGACGATTAGACTAAACCAAGATGTGAATCTTTTTCGAATAGGAATTCCCTTTGTTCTCCTTCAATGGTGAGGAGTATCTCTGCTTTTTCAGCAAACTAAGATACTGGATTTTCTCTGGCCGAGAATGGCAGGAGAGTTGGTCTCAATACCACTGGTCTGCTCTTCTAAGTGCCCAAAGGAACAGTATCGGGAGGGTAAGTCCCGCTTGGTTCATACTATCTTCTTGATTCCCGGTTTGAATCAAGTACTCGTCTTCTTCTCTCGAGGGCTACAGGGTTTCTTCTAAATTTCTCAAGATCGAACTATATATACTTCGATTGTCCCATGCGGGGAGGGAAGACGAGGGAGTTTATGAGGGGCGAAGCCTCACTAGCCCACAGTTAAGCCTCTCTCCTAGGGCATACATTTTCAACGCGGTGACACTTCGCTCCTTTAGATTTACGCACGGGGAAGGTGAGATTTGGTCTATTTGGCGAAAATAGACATAAACCCTCGAAGGGGAAATTGAGCCTGTTCATATATTTTCTGCCGACGAAGCCTTAGGCAGCAAGATTTTTATTCTAAAGGCTTTCACACCTTCCTATATTTATATTAACGGACTACACCCCCAATCTCGTAAATTACGAAATCTGTTGACCGAAATCCTTCTTTGCGAGCGACTTCGAAGGGTCTTGGGGCAGCGAGAAAGTGGGGAGGGAGGGGCTAATCTTGGCATATGTAGAACGTAACGGTTGACGCTGTATAAACAAACTAGCGTCTGCTTGTCCTCGTTATATTCATTCCTCCATAATTTAGAAATAAAGAAGTTGGGATTTAGTCTTTGGTATCGAACTTTTCGCCCAAACCTTTATACCTTGTTTTGGGGGTAAGTTAGTTTCTCAATTTTTTTTTCCGGAGTGGTTTACTTTTTAACTGTTCATTTTGGGAGTATTTATACAGTTTCATCCACTGTAATTTCTATGTTTGAATTGTTTTTATTCTTTTTTTAGTAATTTTCTTTTAATGAGTGATTTTTATTAGCTTGTGTCGAGTGAGTTTGTCTATTCGGCGTGGGTTATTGGGCTTGAATTAATTTCAGGGAAATGGAACCCCTAACCCTTTACTCATTTTGAATAAGACGTCAGAAACTCCCCCCAAACTTTATTTCCCTTATTCATCCTTTAACATATCCTGAATGTCACGTCATGTATAGAATGCGCAACCTTGCCGAGGATGACATTTAGTTGAATCTGTCTCCGGCCCCTATTCCTCCAGGAGAACCTAGTACTATATCTGTTGGGTGATAAGGTCCGGGAATTATTATTAACTATTTAGAAGGGACATGTGGTGGGAAAAGAGTAGGGCAGAGAAATAATCAAACAGATTTGAGTTGGAAACTTAATTTAACCACATAGGTCTTGCTACTCTTAAATGGTGGTGTTGGATGGAGGGATATAGCGTTCATTAGCCATCAAAAGCCTTAGAGCGAATAGAGACATCAGCAAAGACAGCAACTTTGAAGGACCTCGGATAGAACCAGCGTACCCCAAGGCTAAATATGATCGAACAAGGACTCGAAAAGATTTCCAATTCATATGGAGGAGGGGTGGTGAGGCATGGAGATGACACATGGTTAAATGTGTACGCATTGATTTTGTACTCATAAAAGACAGCATGATTGAGACTCAAAAGATGCATTAACAACATTAAAAGAAAAAATTGAAGTTTTAAAGTGAATATTGGGGCGAAAAAGTTATACTAACCTAAATAATGACTTGATCACGTTAGAATTTTAAAAACCAATCATGACAAACTAAATGGTGGCTTGATGAGCGTAGGAAATAAGAACCAGCAAGTTGAAATGATGACAAATATACGTATCGTAGTAAACAGAAAATAATGTCATCTGAATAAGATCATGAAATCAAGTCGTCCTTTTCCAATCTTAAATACTGGGACGAAAATAATGGGGGGATTATAAATCGTTAATGACAAGCCTGGTTAAAGAATATAACCACTCGAAATTTTCAAATCCCTCCCGTTTATTGGGGAAATCCCCCGAACCCAGATGAAAGTGACGTTGACTGGAGCTGAACTTGCCATTTAATTTTATGTATTAAATTTCTATTTAATTCTACATAAAAATGGTTGAAATTGCCCCTGAAGAAGGCTATACTTATACCTTGTATGGTATCAGGTAAGATTAGAGGGCGCAAGCAACTAGGAGGCATTAGACGTTTCCTAGATTTTAGCGCCAATCAGTAATGTGGAGAGAGTGATAGTCGATGAAAATTAGTGTTACAGTGTAAGGAACTCCTAAAGACCCTAGGGTCGACACGAGGCCAGCTCATAAACAGGGAGCTATATTTTCATTATTAAGAATACCCAGATCCCCACGGATGTGGCCCAATTAAATTTTATGTAACGTTATTATTTGCAAAGTATCTAGATCAGAGGAGATAATATTATCTCAAACTTACATGACGTTTGATCTGAATGTGGGAATTTGCGTGGTTGGGTTTATAGTGTTGTTCTAGTAGAAGAACCAGACGTAAGTCGTATTTAGTAAGGGCGATTTTTACTGTAGCTAAAGTTAAGTATCTCAGCACTGAAATAATTTCATCGAGAAAATTGAGAGCAGATCCATCTTCAGTGTGGTGCATAGAGTTCTGTGAAGTAGGGGAGCGGGGTAATCAAACAAATGTGATGGAAGGTTTCACTAATCAGGGAACTAGGGTGAAGTAAGCGTTTCTCCTGCCAATATCGGGCAGGGCAGTTTTCTTCAATTAGGAGTACCAGGGATGTTGGAGATTACAATGTTTCAGAGAGAGGAGTTGGTATCAATATGGGAGGAGAAAAGAGTTCTTCATAAAACAGGTTTTTGTGCCTTAAAATTAGGAACAAAGAACTATAGAGGTCACAACCGGAATGAAAAATGACGAACTTGTCCTTGAGATACGTCGAATTAAGGCAGAAATTTTAGTTCTGAATTTGTGGTGGTGGGTGGCTGGGGGTGAGTCTTTAATGGTATCTATGTTCCCAAGGCACTAGTCAAGGCAGCTCAAGGATGCTACTGTGATTAGCTGCGAACGCGCGTGTCAATTTATTGTTAATAGATCATCAGTTGATTCTAGATGGCTCTCGGTCACTCACAAGGATCACCGGCACTTGGTGTAAAGCTAATTGATGGGCGAGCATAAATATCATTTCCATTTAACAAATTTTATTGTCGAGGATCGGCAAAACAACGCCCTCAAACACAGGGTTCACGCCGCTATACAAAAGCATTGGTGCCTACCTCAAAATATCCCCCAATTATGCACACAAAAATAGCTTAAAGCACGTAGACGCACAAATATGTGGAAGCATCCAAGTCCGTCAAACCAGTCGTGTACGTCCAAGATACATGAAGGCAATTATCATACGTGCCCATTGAAATAAATCGAGCTGATGGAAAAGCTAAGGTCACGATTTCTGTTGCAAGGCTGATAGGGATGATGACAAACTTTTCAGTACAATGATACGAATAATCTATTGTAGAAGCTTGTCTAAACCCGCTTTGCCCAGCATTAAGAATTATGTTCTAAGTTGTTGTTACTACTACTACTTCTTAAAAGAGAATTATGTGCTCAACAGTGGCAACTACGTACTAAGTTCTTACTTTTTCTAATACCACTAACAATACCAAAGACACAAAAATAAAAACAAGTAAAAAACAGAATAAAGCATAAGATGTTATTTCCATTGTTAAACGTCTGACTTATTAGCATTCCTTTGTAAACAGCCAAATAATCCTAAACACATCCCTGCGGTTTATTCCTAACCATTTTTATCTCTTTCGCTCCATCTCAACACCCCTATCAAACACTTTACTGCCCATATAACACCCCACTTTCCTACATAATTCACACATTTGCTCCTTAAGAACGCGAAGCTTAAAGAAATGGCGCGAAGCCAACGATGTTATTTCTGCGATGCATAAAAATGTTACCAAGTCTCTTGCTCATATTATGATGCTTTCATTAAACCCGCTGAAGCCAAGGTAAATAAAAGCGATCTGGATCATTATTATATTTATCTCCTGCGGGGGATCTGCTTTGACTTCCTCATAATCTAAATCAAATTAATTCATAAACTTAAAGTTATGTAGCTCGTACGAAGAAAGAGTGAGGTACTCCAATTCACTATCAATGGATGGTTGGAATCGAAGCAGCTAACGTATTGAAATGTTTTAAATCCCTTAACAGGTTCACTAATATAAATTATCAATCAATATTTTAGCTAGATGACCGAGCGATCACTAGAAATAATAGTAACAAGCTAATAAAAAAAAGATTCAACACTGCGATAACACAAATTTTCTTTGCTTATAATATAGTACAAACTTGAAATAGCTTACCTAAGAATGACGAAGAAAACATTACAGTAAATAAGTTTGAATAAAAAATCGAAATATTAGTGGTGGAATTATTTATTCCCTTTCTTTGACTCGGTTTTCACCTCTGGCTGATTCCTAACCTCTTACTTCTATTTTTAACTATCCTCAAGTGGATCTTATGGGGGAGGCGGAAGCGATCTCGAGGAAGAACGATTGCGAATTGGATGGTTTTATCGGCTTCTGTGTTTTGAGCGACCCAGTATTCATAAGGACCCTCAAATTCGCACTAGTGAATCCAGTAATCTGTTTAACAGTGTTCTTGGGGTTTATCTTGCCCCTTCCCACTTTTAAATTTAGGTTTTAGTAGCTTTGATATTGCAGTCTATCAACCTCAACCATTTCCATTATCCATTTCCCTTATATTTAGTGTTGTTTTTCATCTTTTTTCAGGCAAGTTGAGCGGTTTCCTAGTTCCTAGATCTCGGGTAGCTAACTACGGTTTTATTCGTTTCATAGATTAAACCTTTCTCGAAATTTCATCATAAATTTTCAACATCCTAAATTTCAAAAATATTCTGCTGGGTGGAAGTATTCTTATGGGGTTTCAATTTGTATATAAAGGGTCTTTCAACAAGGACTCTCGAGTTTTTCAGGCGATACTGGCCATGTTGTTAAAGCGACATCTGGCAACCTCTCTGTGAACTATTCAGTAGTACTTGGCACATCACGATGAGAGGTATAGCATTGAACAGCGTGTGCGAATCATCAAATGTTATTATCAAAATCAGTGCTCCGTTCGAGAAACGTTCGCGCATTACATGATTTGTATCTTCGATCCAATCGTCCTGCCGAGTCCACTGTTCGACGCTTGGTAGCCAAATTCGAGGCAAAAGGGTCAATCTACAATCAACCAACACCCATACATCGCCGAAACGCAAGGTTTGTTGAAAACATCGTTGCCGTAAATAAGAGTGTACGGGAAAACCCGAGGCAGTCAATTTCTCGTCGTTTGCAAGAACTTGGCCTTTCTGCGACTTCAGTTTCGCAAATTATGCTTAGGGACTTGGGGTTGCACCCGTACAAAATCCAAATACAACGCCGTGTGTTCGCTGATTGGGATCTAGAGCAGTTGAAAGTTGCCCCAAATTTCCTCCAAAAAATTATCTTGAGCGACGAGGCCCATTTTTAGATGAATAGATTTGTGAACAAGTAAAATTGTCGGATTTGGAACGAAAACAATCCACATGAGATACACAAGCACCCATTGCATCCCAACAAAGTCACTGTTTGGTGCGGATTTTCGTCTAACGGAATCATCGGTCCGTATTTTTTTAAGAAAGAAGATGGGATTGCCCTAACCGTCAACGGCGAGAACTACAGATCGATGATAAGCAACTTCTTGTGGCCTCAACTGGAGGATATGCCTGATATGGATACTCATGACTTGTGGTTCCAACAGGACGGCGCTACGTGCCACACTGAGCACGCCACGATACACATTTTTTACCAGCGATTTCAGGGCAGGGTCATCTCGCGCGGCAATGAAGTCAACTGGTCATCGAGATCATGCGATTTAACGCCATTAGACTACTTTCTTTGGGGCTATCTTAAATTGCAGGTCTATGCGAATAATCTGAAAACAGTTGATGTCCTCAAAGGCAACCTAATGAACACCATCCAGCAAAGTTAACCAGATTTATGCGACAAAGTTATCGAAAATTGGGCCTCCCAAATACGTTTCACCAAGCGAAGCCGCGGCGGACATTTGAACGACATCATATTCCACACTTAATGCCATAAAATATACTTTCAAATATAAAATAAATTTAGTTCATATATCACACACAACTTGTTTTATTTAGATTTAAAAATCGAGCGGCTTCTTTGAAAGACCATTTATATATATATATATATATATATATATATATATATATATATATATATGAGGAGTGTAGAAAATTAATTGGAATATGTATTAAATTTAATGAATATTTATTTAATACGGAGTTGGTCCTCCTTTTGCTTTCTGAACAAGGCCGATGCCTCTTGGAATTGATTCATACATTTTCATGACTTCAGTGAGAGGAATCTTGAGCCATTCTTCTTGCGAGACCTGCCCCATCTGTTTCAGACATTACTGTGGAAGGTAACGACTTCTAACTTCTCGGTGCAAGACGAATCACAAATGCTCAATAATATTAAGATCTGGAGATTGTTGGTTGCCAATCCATGTGTTTTAACCCACTCTGATGCTCTCCATACCAATTTCTAACCACATAAGCGGTGTCTATTGGGGCATTTTCACTTGGAAAAATCACTCACCATCAGAGAATAAAGTCTGGACCGTGGGATGGACTTTATCTTTCAAATTACCTAGATATTCGCGGCTGTTAATCCTACTATGCATAGCATTGATTGGACCAATTGAATTCCAAGATATCGTTACCTTAACAATCACTCACCCTCATCTGTGATTCACTCTAAGAAAAAGGCAGTCAGAATTAAAAGCTTCTCCCGGCTGCCACCACAAATAAACTTACCCTGCAGTGAGGAAAAGAGAAAAACTGCACTCGTCGAAGAATATTTCTTACTTCTAGTGTTCTGTTGACCAGCTCTTGTGATCTATCTCTACAGTAGTTTAGCCTTCTCTGAATGTTTTAAAGAGAAAGGAGCGGTTTCTTGATGGCGGCTCCCCCATGATATCAGATTTATTGAGCTCATGGCGAAAGGTTGTGGTCGAAACTGGGCTAGTGAGATGTTGAGTCAACTCTGCAGTTACTTTATTGACAGTTATCCACGATCTGAAAAAGAAATATAATTAATCATTAAAGTTGATAAATAAAACTATGTACGAGTATTTACAATAAAAGCAAAACAAACATTCAAATTTGGTTGGATATTCGTAATATAATTGCTCATTGAAATATTATTGTTAAATTTCTACTGTCCAATTATTTTATTATTTTTCCCAACCCCAGTATATGGAATATATTTATATATATATATATATATATATATATATATATATATATATATATATATATATAGTGATAAAGATTGCTGTTAGAGAGCCTGAATTTAATTTCTAACAGAAATTCCAAGACAAGAAAAATTGCAACTTACATTTTTATTTATTTAGTGGCAACGTTTCACCATAATACGGTCATCTTCTTAGGCCTACGAGGGGCGGTCAATAAGTTTTGCGAATCGGTAGGGCAAAACAAAGGAAGGAGTATGGCTGTTTGTGGGGGTTTTAGGAGAAGTGATGACAAGTCAAGCCCTGCAGCCGCACACTCCTTTCTCGTCCCTTTACGAAGCAGTAGCTGATCGCAGATCGTCATTCAAAATTTTTTTAACAATGGAGAAGGTTGAGCACCGCGCAGTGATGAAATTTTTGACCAAGGAAGGCAAGAATGCAAAAGAGATCCATGAAGGCATGATTGCAGTGTACACCGACACCGCCCATTCCTATGCAACCATTGCTCGCTGGAATAGGGTTTTCCACCATGGTCGTGAGTTCCTTGAAGATGACCCCCATCCAGGTCGCCCGTCAGACGTGACCAACAAGGAAAATGTATCCCATGTGGAGAGAATGATCCTCGCAAATCGACGGGTGAATGTCGAAGAAATCGAGCAAGAACTTGGAATATCACATGGAAGTGTTATCGACATCATCCACGAATATTTGGCCATCACCAAGGTCTCTGCATGTTGGGTCCCTAGAAACCTCACACCCCATGATCGACTTCAACGTCGTCAAAGTCCACAAGGCAAGAAGTGCACAAGCTGCCATGAGCGAGTGTGGATTCGAGAAGCTAAATCTTTCCCCCTAGAGTCCAGCTCATGCCCTTAGCGACTACTTTTATTTCGCCACCTCAAGGCTGCACTGCCTGGACACCGGTTTGGGGACGATGAAGATGTCCGGCTCGCCGTCCAGAAGTGGATTGTACAGCAGTCGCAAGATTTCTGGTTGTCGAGAATTCGAAGCATGAAGGACAAGTGGCGCAAGTGCATTGAAGTCGAGGGTAGTTATATTGAAAAGTAATAAACACTTTTCCTCATATCTCGTTTTCTTATATCTGAATTGCAAAACCTATTGACCGCTAAAGTTACAAATATAACATTGATAGTTTTAGTCTTTGAATAGGAAAGAAATAGAGTTTAAATAATATATAAACTTATTGTTTAGATTTATATTAAAAAAGACAGGTTTTTTTAATTTAAATCAGTTAGTAACTGCAAAAATAACTTAAGTTTAATAAATAGGAATATCATTTTAATGTTTATAATAAACTATTAAAAAATATATATATAATAAACGATGTATTAAGCACTATTAACTTTCAAAGGCAACATTTTACTTTAGTTATGTAGGAGTGGAACCGACGACAAATTATGATTTAATTCTGTGTTGAGCTGTTTTATATAAAATGTTTCCAAGATTCGAAGTGTAAATATTTATAAAGATATCACTTTTACAATTTATTGTGTCATCTCTGATCGCTAAATTTTCTTTAGTTTGAAGTATTTTGGTTGTTCGATTACTTATGCCCATATGAGACGAGAATTTTGCCTTCAAGTTCTCACGGACCTTCCAATGTATATAAAGACATATATATATATATATAAATATACATATATATATATATATATATATATATATATATATATATATATATATATATATATATATATATATATATATATATATATATATATATATTGGCGATGGGGCGATTTGCCGGCGAGGTGCAACTTAATTTTCAAGATGAAGTTAATGAAGAAAAATAATCAAATTATTTTCTAAATTTATTTATTCAAATTAAGAACGTTTCGAGGTTGTGCGCTCATTTTCTGGTTCCTAGGAATATATGACAATTCATTAGTAATTTAAGAATAATGAGGAATATAGCTTTATATTACTTAATTCACTCTTTGCAATGTAAATAAATAATACGGACAATTATATATATATATATATATATATATATATATATTTATATTTTGATAACCCGTCCCACAGTGATTTTCTAAAATTTAAATTCCATTATAATTTAAACCTACGAGTACATCAGTGATTCTCACTCTTATGCACTATGACTGATTTGCTTAAATACACCGCTCCTTACGGGAGATAATTCGTCGTCCCCAATTCAGAGACAGGAATGTGATCCATAGCGCCTTACAAAAACTTTCCGACTGCTTTTGGGGCATTTGAATATTCGCAAACCCCTGCTTGTGGCGCCACAGTACACGTGAGCCGAACGGTTGTTGAGATTATCTTCTGCTAGGTTCCGGGCCTTGTTGAAATTGCGGGAAACGAGGGCGCCAAAGATTCCGCAAGGACTGGGCAACAGACCAGCCTTTCTCTTTTCGTCACCCCCTTTACATGCCAGGTATCAGGGCAGCCCTCCCTGGTGCCTGATATAGAAGATGGGAGAAGGCTGAGGGTAACTTAAATTTGCGTACCATCACACCGTGACTCTTCAGCCGGACCTCCCCCAACGTCAGAGCGTGAATTCTGCTTCTTCTTCTTCTTATCGCATTGTTGTGTTTCTGTTTTTTATTTGTTTATTGTTTATTTTTTTGTTTCTTTTAAATTATCCTAATGATAGGCTAAATATGATTATGCTGAATTCTTTCCTCGATAGCACTCACTAATTGGGCGCTCAGAAAAAAATGGCCTTAAGTCATTTTTCACTAGGAGTAAGGGTGTCATTCCATCTCTCTAAGAGGAAGTTAAATGGAACACAGAGGGTAAATTCCAATTAATCTTGGATAAATATAAATGGAATATTTAAGCATTAGAAGGTGAAATATTTACGTCTATTCTCAATTCAATCTGAGCTTGTGTGTGGGGGGGGGGTATGTATTGGTAAAAAAGGAAAGAAATTGACGGGTAAAAGTTAGAAAATATACAGATCATAATGGAAAAAAGGAATATTTCTATTTTCTCTTTAACGTCTGCCACTAAAGAGGACATATGATATTCCTCCTTTCAATTACTTTCTTTACACAGCTGCAAATCCAATAGCAATTTGTCTCTCTTGTGCTGTAACGAATGTCTAGTATATCGTTAAATAAATCTCTGAAAAGCGTTTCGTTGCTGTACTTCGGCACAACTGTCCAAAGCTGACTGTCCTTCGCTAAATTTGGTGGTGAAAAGTTCCCCGATAAAGAAAATGAAGCCATATATAGAGTTGAGCCTTGACCCAATCTCACTTCGTAATGGTCTTCAGGCTCATTTTCTCAACTTACAAAGTTGATCTACGTTGCCATTTGACGTTTACGACACATTCACCCACACACGCTAACATCCCATACGTGTACAAACATATTATCACACAAACATAGTGCCTATATAGAAAATTGGCTGCGCAAAGCGGGCAATAAATCCGTTGATCTAAGGCGGCGGAATGGAGTGGGAATAGCCGATCTCGCTATGAAGTGAATTGGACAGAAATGATACTTGATAAAGCACCGTGTTTCAGAAAATTGGCCTCATAAATAGTTTTTGACCTTGTCTAATACCAAGTTAGCGTTCAAGTGTTGCCCTGGCAGGAAGATTGCATATCATGTTTTTATTTCAATAAAATAAATGCTTAAAGAACGAAAGGATGCAAAACAAAAGGAAAGTTGCTGAACATTATTTAGATAAGAATGGCAATAACAAAATTTATAGAGAACCACAAAAAAAACCTTATCAATCAACTAGGATTTCATATGATATGGTTTAGGGGGCTATATTTGTTAGAGTACTCTTAATATACCGTTCTAAATAGGCTAATTCAAACTTAAGAACTAAAACTCTATTAAGAATTCTCCCAAAATAAACCAAATATACACAGAAATTAAAGTATAATGCTTGCTTACAAAAACAGGTTGATAATGGTGTTCAAAATTAACTCTTTGATACTAAATTCGGGTTTTTTGGATGCCTTGCCCTCTGGCAAGCTTGATTCGTGGAACCGTTGAAAATACTCGCTATTACAGCTTTGCGCTTTTCATAATATCCAAGATTAATAAGGTAAACCGCAATGTAGGCAATGATCGTATGCGGTTAGTATTGCAATGGTAGCCACCTTCACACTGATGGTTCACTTGCTTGGCTACTCTTTATTATTTATTTATTATTATTTGTTATTATTATTTACTAGTAGTATTTACTATTATTTATTTATTATTATTTCGGCTATCCCGTCAACCTTTTCTACCCGCACTTTGTACCACGATTGCCGTTCACGGGAAGCTGCACAGGGTTCGATGCGGTTGCCATGGTGCCTTGGTAGACTGTGATCACCTAGCACCAGGTCATGATAATAATGGGTGAGCACCCACCTTACTCGTTAATGGACCTACCTATCTCTACTTCTCTCTCTTATATACCCTTCTACTCCTTTCCACACTTGTTCTCCTATGCACAGAGGTTCTAACTCCCCGACGCACTTTTCTCCTCTTATGAGCCTTAGTTGAGAAGGAGTAAATAAACTGAAGTCCCTAACTGCTGCAAGGGCCGAAAATCCGCTGACTACAGCAAGTATTAGTTACAAAGTGTGTTGAAACTTCTACTCTGCTCACCTTCTTCCACAACACATATAAGGTGTCTACGCCGGCACCAACAGTTAAGATTAAAGCTCCAGGGCAATTTCGCATAAATTGCGAGCAGGGTATCAAAGCCCATCAATGCAGGAAAGGGGGACTGAGTATATGTAAAAGATCACATTGTAGAATTTTCTGATCCTATGGAGACTTGACTTAACCTTTCAATGCATTGGGAGGCCATAGTATATACTTTATATTTAATTTTTATTCATAATTCATACTATAGTGACAATAGAAGGCAATAGTTGGAATGCGCATGGAGATTCACCTCCAAGCAGGTTATTTCCCTCCATAGATTGCAGGGAAGACGAGGAAAACCGAGCCACGGGATCGAGCGGTAGAGGCACTCCCTCTCATCATCGCCATATGGCAAAAGGCCTTTCCATTTGACATCTTTAAATGCGCTCTGAGGCAGCTGTACCTTAAAAAGGATGTGGCCCCCGACTGTACTTTCTAAGGGATCCTTCTAACCCTCCTTTAACAGAGAGGGCGTTTACTCATCTCATAGGCCAACTGCTAGGGAGGTTACCCCCTCACCCTATTCTGTGGAGTTACTATGTACGATTTTACTTCTAAATAGGCGGTGGCTCCCCACCACCGTTTCCTTTAACAGGGGATGCCAAGAAAGCAAGCAGACAGAGCAGAATTGAACGCTCCATGTGGGAGCCACTCGAAAGAGCCAACTTCCTTGAAGGCGCCAGGAAAAGTGCTGCCCGTCGGGAAAATCCACATACATTCATGTATCCTTAGTTTGCGGAGACTGTGCGTACCTTCCCACTCTCTTCAACTGTCGGGTATATGTCCTTAAATTAATTGCCTCAGACTACGGAGCCAACTAGGGGAAGCTGCGAAGGCTTGCCACCTCCCGTTCCTCGTTAGCTATCTTTTGTAGGAGACCATGCTGCACGCACGCTCCTTGCCAACCCTTACGGAGTATATGAGCTTTGCCACCCCACCAGTATCGGATAGGGGCCGTTATGTCTCTGTTATCTTTCTTATGAATACAAGTACATCCTTTAAGACAGTATCCGTGCAGCTACACCTGGATAGAAGGTATACTATACTTTGTGAGTATAAACTGGACATTACCTCACATGATCGGATCACAATGACAAGTGAAAACAGAAAAGGAAATTTAAGATTAAATAGAGCTTGGTTCGTTGTTGGGTTATGATAACGGAAAGGATGTTGTGTCATTATTTTAATTAAGGGGGTTGTATTTAATGCAGAGAGATTCTTGAATGCGGGGAGTAAACCTAGTTAGATTTAGTAAATTTTAAGACAGAAAAGCATTTAAGGACACGTCTGTTTTGCTATCTATTGCATGTTTCATAATGGTGGAATACTTTTTATTACTAAATGTTTTACTGGTTCTATAGCTAATGCTCATAAAAGAGAACAGTATCGTGCCTGAAGTGACAGTACTCTGCTTCCTATATACGAGGGGTGGTCAATAAGTTTTGCAATCGGATATAAGGAAACGAGATATGAGGAAAAGTGTCTTATTATTTTTCACTATAACTACCCTCGTCTTTAATGCACTTGCGCCACTTGTCCCTCAGGCTTCGAATTCCCGACAACCAGAAATCTCCCGACTGCTGTTCAATCCACTCCTGGACGGTGAGCTGGACATCTTTATCGTTCCCAAACCGGCGTCCACTCAGTGCAGCCTTGAGGTGGCGGAATAAAATGTAGACGCTAGGGGCCAGATCTGGCCTGTGGGAGGGATGATTTAGCTCCTCGAATCCGCACTCGCGCAGGGCAGTTTGTCCAACTCTGGCCTTGTGGACTTTGACGACGTTGAAGTCGATCATGGGGCGTGAGGTTTTTAGGGACCCAACGGGCAGAGTCCTTGGTCATGGCCAAATTGTCGTGGATGATGTTGATAACACTTCCATGTGATATTCTAAGTTCTCATTCGATTTCTTCGACCTTCACCCGTCGATTTTCGTGGAACATCGTCTCCACACAGGCCACATTGTGCTCGTTGGTCACGTCTGACTGGCGTCCTGAAAGGAAGTCATCTTCAAGGGACTCACAACCATGGAGGAACTTCCTAGTCCAGCGAGCAATGGTTGCATAGGAATGGGCGGTGTCCGTGTACACTGCAACCATGTCTTCATAGATCTCTTTTGTATTCTTGCCTTCCTTGGTCAAAAATTTCATCACTGCACGGTGCTCAACCTTCTCCATTGCTAACAAATTTGTGAGTGATTATCTGCCATCAGCTATGTCTTCTTAAAGGGACGAGGCAGGAGCGTGCGGCTGCAGGTCCTCACTTGTCATAACTTGCCCTAACACCCCCACAAACAGCTATCCCCCTTCCTCTGTTTTGCCCTACCGATTCGCAAAACTTATAGACCTACCCTCGTAGGTCTCCTGCTTACACCAGGGGGCAAGTAAATTTATATACTTTGCACGAACTTAAAGTTGTATGGTGTTTACAAAACGTTAATAACGCTGTCTAACAAAATTTAACTTTTTTCGACTAAAAGATTAAAATAACATTTTTTTTAATGTAGTTTTATGTATAGATTTCAAAATGGAAGTCATTATAATCGAAATGACTCCAGATCTTTTCTAAGTTGCTATTTACTATTTAGGGAAAATTTAAATTTTTATGATTTTTGGCGAATTTCATTCTTTTATTTCTTATTTTCAGGTTATTTAACTAAATAAATTTTTAATCAAAGCAACAATTTTAATTAAAATAACAAGAGAAGAGTGCAAAAATATCCCAGATAAATTCTGCTACATATGTGGTTCAGTAACATTTAAAAAAAATCTAAGAAATTTTTTTTTCTCTAGTAAAAAAACTATATAATTATTTATTTTAATGTTAAATTGGCGACCAAGATAAACCATGGAGACCACATACCTGTTGCACGACATGCTTTAATTCTTTATCAAAATGGTCTGAAGGAAAAATAAAGAGTGTTCAATTTGGTGTTCAAATTGTATGGCAAGAGCCCCAAGATCATGCCACTGACTGTTATTTCTGTTTGCTCAACATACGAGTACAAAGTAAGTACGAGGGGCGGTCAATAAGTTTTGCGAATCAGAAAGGCAAAACAGAGGAAGGTGGATGGCTGTTTGTGGGGGTGTTAGGACAGGTTACGACAAGTCAGGACCTGCAGCCGCACGCTCCTGACTCGTCTATATAAGAAGCAGTAGCTGATCGTATATCATCACTCACAAATTTTTCAACAATGGAGAAGGTTGAGCACCGCTCAGTGATGAAATCTTTTATCAAGGAAGGCAAGAATGCAAAGAAGATCCATCAAGGCATGATTGCAGTGTACACCGACACCGCCCCATCCTACGCAACCATTGCTTGCTGGAATAGAGAGTTCTGCCATGGTCGTGAGTCCCTTGAAGATGACCCCCGTACAGGACGCGCTTCAGACGTGACCAACAAAGACAATGTGGCCCATGTGGAGAGAATGATCCTCGAAAATCAATGGGTGAAAGTCGAAGAAATCAAGCGAGAACTTGGAATATCACATGGAAGTGTTATCAACATCATCCACGTCAATTTGGCCATGACTAAGCTCTCTTCCCGTTTTATCCCTAGAAACGTCACGCCCCATGATCAACTTCAAATTCGTCAAAGTCCACAAAGCCAGAGTTGCACAAGCTGCCTTGCGCGAGTGCGGATTTGATGAGGTCAACCCTTTCCGCTTAGTCCAGATCTGGCCCCTAGCGACCTCTTTTTATTTCTCCAGCTCAAGGCTGCACTGCGTGGACGCCGGTTTGTGGACGATGGAGATGTCCAGTTCGCCCTCCAGGAGTGGATTGAACATCAGTCGGGAGATTTCTGGTTATCGGGAATTCAAAGCCTTAGAGACAAGTAGTGCAAGTGCATTGAAGTCAACGGTAGTTATATTGAAAAGTAATAAGACACTTTTCCTCATATCTCGTTTCCTTATATCCGAATTGAAAAACCTATTCACCGCTTCTTGTAATTATTTATTGTCTACTGTACCTATATTTTGAAGTAGTATACTATAATATTGTTTTTACAAATATAAAATTAATTAACTTTAGAACTACTTTATTGTAATCACACATATGTACATAACCTTGAACTTAATGCATATAATTTCCATACTTTTATGTAAAACAACGAAGTGCGCTTCAGCTGTGTTATATATCCCAGCCTTATATCTGCTTTTCGGCCGATACCTCGCTCAAAAGACATTCCAAGACCTAAATCACCTGCAGAAATTGTTTTTTCTATCTCTGATGAATAAGATATGGAATCATGTGAACCAAAAACTCAATTTTAGGTTCCTGACTCTGTTGATACTACTCAACCACCTTTCTCACAACTTGATCTAGATGAACTTGTAAGAGATCTAAACTTAACAAATCAACAAATTGAATTACTAGCCTCGAGACTGAAAGAAAGAAATTTAGTAGCAGAAGATGTTCGAATTACTAAGATTCGCATTCGATCAAACAATTTACAAGACTACAAGACAAATCTTCATTAGAAAACAATTTATGTTGCTCTAATAATATTCCACGTATATTTGAGGAATTAGATATACATATGAAATCAGTCAATGGAGACCTTTCATTGACGCTTATTTATATAGTAGTAAATCCGTGCTTCTGCATAATGGAAGTAAACTACCATCAATACTATTAGTTCACTCTGTTGTTTTGATAGAAACTTATGAGAATTTAGATTTCATTTTAGAAAGCATTATATACAGTGAACATAAATGGTTAATTTAGTAGCCATTTTAAATGGCTTGCAGTCAGTCTACACAAAATTCATGTTTTTTTGTGCCAGTGGGACAGTAGAGCTCGGGGATAACATTACATAGGCTCACAATGGCTTTTAAGAGAAGAGACAAAAGTAGGTTGTCATAATGTCATACGTAAACCATTGGTTCCTGAGGAAAACATAATTTTGCCCCTACTTCAGATAGACTTAGGTTTAAGAAAACAATTTGTGAAAGCCTTAAAGCACGACCAGCCATCCTTCTTATATTTAAAAACAAAATTTCCTAAGATTATTGATACTAAAATTAAGGAAGGAGTCTTTGTTGGGCCTCAAATTCGACAACTTATGTCAGATAGTGAGTTTGAGGCAAAAGTGAGCAAGCCAGAATTTGAGGCCTCTCTTAGTTTCAAAGGTGTATGTAATGGTCTGCTTGGAAGGTACAAATCAGAAAATTACCACATTCTTGTTTAGAATATTATTAGGTCTTATAATGAGTTATGATGTAGTATGTTACTAAAGGTGCATTATTTGCATTCCCATCTGTCTTTCTTTCCAGATGATCCAACAGACATCAGCAATGAGCACGGTGAGAGATTCCACCAAGTTATTGCTACTATAGAAAATCGTTATAAAGGAAAATGGCGTCCTACAATGCTTGCTGACTCCTGCTAGACCCTTCACAGAGAAATACAAGATGTTGTATATAAAAAGAAGCCTAAATATTCTAAAAATATATGACTATTGTATAGATTTCAGCAATTTTGAAAAATTCTTAAATCTTCATTATTTTTTTAAATATATTTTTATAATACCACACTCTGAAATGTATTAAAAGTACTGGTCTAGATAACCAGAGGGGTTAGGTTCGAGTTCTTGTCTGGCAATGTTTTTTTTCTCTTTGATTTTTCTCGGGGTTACCTCCAGTAGGATCTCTTCTCTCTTGTTTCTCTGTATCATTTCTCCTCATAAATATATATATATATATATATATATATATATATATATATATATATATATATATATATATATATATATATATATATATATATATATATATATATATATATATATATATATATATATATATATATATATATATATATATATATATATATATATATATATATATATATATATATATATATATATATATATATATATATATATATATATATATATATATATATATATATACAAAGACTTCTAACAAAATATTACGCGCATACTCGTATTGATGAAGTTCTTTGATTCACGCATATGGATAAGGGTTAACCTCCCAAATGGCGTGACAATTAGCATCCATTAAAAGCCCATTTTCAAATAGTTTGTTGATTATAAGCAGCACTGATAACCCACTTTCAATCCACCTGTGAGGTTGGTTCCTGAAAATTGGGACATCATTGCCTGCAATACTTCTAGCTTTGAGGAAGAAAACTACGATATCATCATCTGAAGCGATGTTTCCAACCTGCCCGACCTTATCTAACCTGTGTTCTCAATCACTAAGTCGATAATAATAATACAATATTAATATGATGCAACTGGCGAACCCCGTCCTTGCCCGCATATTTACTCGAATGACACAGGAAGTCACACCTTGATGAGGCTCCACTATCCACAAGATAGGAAGTCACACCTTAATGAGTCCACCTTTTACCCGCATGATAGGAAGACACACCTTAACTAGGCCTCTTTATCGCATCACAGGAAGTCACAGCTTGTTGATGTCCCCCTTTTCCCGCATAAGACAGAGCCATTAAGTCTAAACCTTCTCTTCACTGCTACTATTCAACTCAGAAGAAACATCCATCCTGCATCAATAACGGGCTTCCTTAGGAGGGCTCTGATGTAGTCACCATTCAAACCTAAATACGGCAATGGTCAGATCAACACAAACATTTGCACCCGATGCTAATACAAACCACAATTTACAACATGCCCACTTAAGATAAAATCAACAGACATAGCGAGGTGAATGTTTGGAAGAGAACTCCATCTAGTTTGCATTAGGGATGCCCCTTAGGCAGAAGAGACTCGAGGTCATAGCTAAGGTTATAATATAAAATAGAGCAAATAATTATTGAATGACCTGATATTTTTACCTAACCCAACCTAATTGGGCTAAGAGGAATTTTATTTTGCTGAAATCAGAAAGGAACGAAAGGAGAAAACTTTTCTTTTATTACGCGTTTGAACCAAAATAACTTAGTGACGTACTCTTGGAAAGACGATGTGGTCGAGAAATGCCATAAATTCAGGTTAGATAATTTTATATGGTATTACATCAGGACATCTATTATGAATTTATGAGTTGCGTTGCCATATCTTCGAATTATCACAATTTATATGGCATTATTTCGGGTCATCTAGTATACGTTAATGCGTTGCCATAACTTCAGATTAGCACATTTTATATGGCATTATGCAGGCCATCTACCATGCGGATTAGCAGATTTTATATCGCATTAGATCAAGCCATCCAATATGCGTTTATTTGTTGCTCTAAATTAGAATTAGCACATTTGTAATCAAATAGAATTTTTATCATATGCATGACTTGGAAGGAAGAAAACATTTCACTTAGAATAAAAGCCACATTAATATTTCGTTCTTATAAAAAAGATGTAACTGCTGCAAAGCATCAAGGGAATCTCTGTAATGATTGTTGCCTGTCGCGAAAATTGTTTGAAAACACTTATTCGATTGTAAAATTGTTCGAACCTTTCGAACCGAAATTTTTTTGAAATGCAGAATACTAAAACCAAATATTAAAACAGTTTATTCCGAAACATTTACATAATTTGAACTTACTTGCATAATGTGAACATTTCCATGTATATGTGACTTTTAAAACTGTACCTAAATTATTTGAACAATTGTATTCAATACATGGTGTCATAAATATCTCACTCTTCCGTTAGTGTATGTTTTACTCCCAGATAGGAAGGCTGACACCTACATGTAAATGTTTGCTGAAATTAAGTCTCATGTGAATTTAAATTTTAGGTCAATAACGTCAGATTTTGAGCTGGCATCTATCACTTATTTCCAAGAAGAATTCAGCACAGCTGCGCACTTTTTTACTTATGGCAGTGCGTATATCGAAAGATTTGTGAGTGTGGTCTCAAAGTCAACTATGACTCTGATATTGAGTTTGCCTTAAACATTCGAGTGATAATAGCCATTTGCTTCGTTCCTAAGGATAAAGTAATCGAATCATTTGAGACTTTATTAGATTCAAATATATATCCTCCGATAACGAACCAAGTTCTTTATTATTCTGAGGATGTATGGATAGGGCGTCCTTCAAGACGTCAAAGAGCGCACCTATGTTTTGAAAGTCAAATATGATTTCCCTAGAACTAAAAACAACGTGGAAGGGTGTCACCTCATCATCCTACAATTTGTACATTTTAAGAAACCCTTAAAAGAGAAAAGGACTCACAAGTAATAAATATTTCAAAGGTAATTTCAGGATACGAAAAAAACAATAATGTAAAGAAATATCGTGACGTTAACAAAAGAAGAAAAATTAGTGGCATCCTTTAACAAATACGTTTCAGTCGTTGATGTCTTGCACGCTAAAGCTTATAACTTAAATATAGAAGAAGGCTAATGCAAACTTTTTTATGATATGTGATGAGAAAATTAACTATTTAACTGCTTTAATATTTTATCATTGTTTCGGTATAAACTGTATTAATATTTTGTAATTATTTCTATATAAAGTATTCTGAAATTTGAATAAACTTCATTTCGAATAGTTGCCAATTTGAACAATTTTCGTTCGGACAATTTTACAATCGAATAATTGCATTTCGATTAAATATTTTCTAACAATTTTCAGTAAATCGATTGTTGTATGAGCTTTGAGAATGTGCAACGAGGCAACGCTTTCGTCAGAAGACTTAAAAATTTTCCGGTTCAATTTGCTGCGTTGAAATGACATTCCGGTAAACAAAACGCTTATACAATTTTTCGGATCAATGCACGAGAGAGAGACTGTAATTTCTAGCAGTTGGTCATTACGGATTCGTTTTGGATTATGTTCCAAAGGAAAAGCGGGGCAAGATAAATTGAGTAATCAATATATCATACAGTATTTGCTGTTTGCAAATGGATCATAGAATTAGTGACATGGAATGCCAGTTTACGACGATGCACGATAACAATGACGTTATAAGCTTTATTTTGTGTCATATTGAGTAAAAGGCTTTTGTTCACAACTAATCAGAATAAAGATGTGGTACTTTCGATTTGATTGAAGGAGAGGAAATGAAGCATCAGTAAATTAAAACCTTTTCATTTTGAGTAGTAAATTTCTTGAAAAATGAATACATTTGTATCTATGTATGCAAATATTCCAAAGATGGGCTAAATATACATTTTTAGAAGAATATATACGAGAACTCTGTTGCTAAGCAATCCCAGCTTCACAAAATGGATGTGAGCCACTCGGAAAGCCATGTGGCAGAAAACTGACTATAGGAATTTTCTTTAACCATGCCCTGTCTGTGAGATCCGCTCATACTAACAAAAAGTATAAATAAGAGGTCTATCTTGATTCAACAACTTAAGATCTATTTTATATCCTCAAATCTATGAAGAGGGAATTGCCAAAAAACCCCTCCCTAACTTTTTGAGGCTTAAACTCGCTAAGAATGGAATCATTTTGCTTAATAAATTTATCTCACCTGTGGAAGAAAAGCTTATTTACTAAGTTCTAATATTGTCCCAATTTTCCAAAAATATCATGGATTTTTAAAAATAGGCTTGTTTTATTTTTCGATTTCTCAGCCCATTTTCCCATTTTCTGGACTCATCCACTCATGAGTCTAAAACAAATTAAATATAAAATAAACCCCGCTACCTAACCTTCACTAATATATTTTAAAAACATATGGAAAGATAAATAAAAAATAAAACTACAATATTAGACTACCAAGTACAAAATTTGGACATATATATTATAAAAACAGCTACCCTATTCATTTATCCTTAAACGATCATGAAAAACATCGAAATTGCAGTTCCCAATAAACTATATTTGGTTTCTTTCATTTTCTGTTAATCATATCATGCTTGCTTGCTGTTAAATTTGAATAGTTGAGGTCACTTGCCTGAGTATCTCATCTCTGCTAAGACTTAACTCTATTATATTTGGGCCACACCTGGGTTCCTCTACCTTTTCCGTATGTTAGAAGGAGACAAGGTCAAAGAATTTTTATCAGCACCTTTAAAATTGAGCTACTTGCCTGTAAACTATTGCGATAAAAAAATGTAAGGTTGGTAGACTCAAAATATGTGAACACTCTTCCATCACCCATTACATCTCTATCCACATTTCTACATTTCTTATTTGAACCTAAGACATTATTTATTATTCGGATCAAACGTGCCACGTGTGGTCGTGCATGGTCATGATGGAGGATGACACCTTTTTTGTTGAGCATTAAAGGAGGTTTTTGTTCAAGATGATCATGAAAGTTGCAAATGTTGAGTTTGAAGGTCTACAGTAACTATTCGATTATTATTGAAGAGCTGATAATGAATAATACCTTTAATATCACACCAAATACAAAAAATAGCCTTTGGCTGTTGCAGACCAAGTCTAGGAAGAGGAATCTGCTATTACTTGCGATTAAGCTTCATATTAATGTAAAAAACCCGCTTTTCATCTCCCGAAACAATCCTGTCCAGAAAGGGCTCACAGCCATTTTGAGCCAAGAGAAATGAACCAATATTCACACGTAAATGTTGTCTTTCAGACAATTCATCTTACAGTCAAAACCCATATGTGCGAATTTATCCTATTTTTATAAGATGTTTACGAATTGTTGCAAGACTCACATTTAAATTTCCTGCCATTTTACTACTGTTGTGTCGATGATTAGATTACACATAAGCTAATTAGGACTTCCCAAAGATTCGCGTTGAATGAAGTGTTATGTATTATTTATTAAGCTATTTATCTACAGATGGTAGACGATCATAGCTCTAATCCTGAACTCCGAGAATTTACCAACGACCAAACTTTTTAAAAAATGGGCCGAAGGTTTCCATGATCAGTCCGATGCCTTTTTTTTAAATTAGCTTTGCCTTTAATTCTCTAAACTCCTTAGTGATATATTCACTACTCTATAGTGGATGGAAGCAAAAAGGGTATCTATTTTTTTTTATTTAACCACACAATAAATAATATGAATTGATCATTTTAGAATTGCACCCACATGAAGAGATGAATTTGCAATTTTAGAATAAACAGGCTTTTAATTGGAAGGATTATATGAAAACTATTTCACCTGGTAAGATATTATTTTACTGGCTAGAATAATATTGCGCTTTAACATTTCACTCGTTAGAATAATATTTTTCTTCAATATTTCATTGATTAGAAAAATAATGCCTTAATATAACACTATTTAGAATAAAATAGCTCTTAAATATTTCACATGAGTTTAGAGATCCTCAACTCCGTAATTTTCTCGGGGTGAAACTTGAGTTTGTGTTGTAGAAACATTAGTTTTCGCCTAATGGTCTTGCCGATAGAAAAATATGAGGAAATTATTTGGCTCAGAGCCGAACGATGCAGAAATAAAGAGTAGCGAGCTAATCAGGGAGAAAAGGCAAATTGGATTATTGCTCTTTAAAGTTGGCTTAGAATTCAGAACTTCCTAATGCAGATGGCTATTCATTATTGCGAGACGAATAGCCAAAATATCTACCCTTTCCTTTTGGCTATATCAGCATTGTACCTGCATGAATAAGTGAAGTAGAGCATGGCTATATTTTTCTGGTGTAAATGCAAAATAAAAGACTTACGATTTTTAATATACGCGCCAATAAACAAGAACACAGTTAAGCAAAGCATTTAATGTATTCTTGCGTGATGAACGAAACATTTACGTGAAATAAAGACACTTCATTATGGGAAGAATCTCGAAAATCCACCCAGCGACGAATCTGTAATTTTACCCTTTTTTACGCAGCTTAATTGACACCTAAAAGTTGTGTAAAAACTTTGCATTTGGCAATTTTCTACTTGAAATCTATTAAAATCCTCATAATTGTATTAATAGGTTGTTGATTTTGGAATAATTCAATAGAAATTTTACTTATTTATTACAATATTAATTTTAAAATGTATTAGATGTGTATTAAAACATTAGGCCTAAAAAGCTTAACAATATAGGGTTGTATTTTATTTACATAAAACGTACATAGGTTTCATAATGTCACTTCATAAATTTAGGCATTATAATTTTGTTGTTATCTCCATCTTTTTGGTGACTGCCATCGTGGATAGCTGAAGTACGACCTGTAAATTCTACACTCAAACAATTTGGTCTCAGCTTCAGGCCAGACGAGAGATGCCTGTAACTAGCATTGGGTTATCGTTAGGATGAATTTCAGTCTGAACCTCAAATCTGACTAGAGTAGTCTATAACTAACATTTGGATGACTAAATAAGCCTTATTATTCATAATGATCAAGCAGAAACCTTTTATTCTACATTCATCATTATTGAAATTATGACCGGAAATATAATTTATATATTAACTTTGTGCCTAAAGAGAAAGAATATAAAAAGTACAAATTTATTTGATATTGTTCAATTAATGGCGTTTTTATAAACATTTTAATCTTAATAATAAAATATATATATAAGTTGTAGTGTGGTTTTATTAATTTCCAAGTGAATATGAGAATAACACCTAACTTGGAGGCAATCCTGGATTACGACTACGACACTTGGATGTATTCTGTGTGAGGTTAAGTTGCAACTGCACTTCCATTTCCTAGTTGTTGAATGGGTCACAAGCGCATTAGGTGGGGTTGTTATAACAAAGGAAAAAGTTTCCTGTACATCTCTCCTAATAATTTACTCTTAGTCTTAATTTTGTTCTCATCAATGCTTATTTTGTAGGCCTAAAGGAAAGAAAAATCTTTTATAGGAATTCTTTTGATTGCGGAAAATTAATCTTCAGAGCTCCTTTTTCCCATCTAAATTTATTTTATATACAAAAAATCCAGGCCTGAATTAATTTAATACATTTTTCTGAGCTTCACAATATGTAATTATTTCTGTTTAAAAAACCCTAAACATTCGAAAATTATATATATTTTTCTAAACGCTTAGAAAGAACTTAAAGAAAAGCTTCTAATAAAAAAACAGCCCTTCCAGCTGGATCAGAACTGTAAACATAATCTTAAAAAGAACTTGGCTAAAAGCTTCAAATATGCTGAGATGACTTATAAACTAAAATTCAAACTGTTAGGATAAATTGCATTCAAAAAATATAGAATACAGAAGGATTAATCGACCTAACAAAAGAAGCGGCTTCGCTACACCTCACAGGAGGATCTTGAACTTCTCAGACAGACCTTCAGTCTGTGGCTAACGTTCTAATCGGCTTTGGCAACGGCCTATTTGTCTAAACGTTTTTTAAAAGTTTCAAGTTCATATCTCCTACTAATTTACTCTCGGTCTATTTGTTTTATCGGATGTCTTTTTAAATACGAAAAAACAAAATCTATTTGTAAATAACTTCGATAAAACTTTCAAATATACGGAAAAATAGCTGCCATGCCTAAATTATAATAAATTTCGGAATTTCACCATTTGCAATTCTTTTTGTTTAAAAAAATTCCGAAACATTCGATCCACGTATTTATCTGTGAATTTCGCCATTTTTTTTTCAAACTTTTAAGTAACTCTTAGAATCAACTTGGATAAAAAGTTAAAATAAAAAAAAGGTCACAATCGAACTAAGAGAATAAAAAAAGTCGATTATGTTTTAACCCCTCTCCCAAATCCCGTTCTTAAAATATAGCGTCATAGATGAAAGGTTGCATTTTGTTCAAGTGTGTTTGTATTATAATTTGAAGGTTAAATGAAAAAAATATTAGAGCCCAAACGAATACAGCCAATTGATGCGCGCAGGCAATATCTATCCTGATGTATCTCCTTTATCAGGACTACCTCAATTCGTTTTCGGCATGCTGTAGACAAATATCGTGATGATATTTCACTGACATTACTCCCATTTCTGTTTATTAACCACCCGCCATTGCTTTCAATTGGATGGCTTCTGTTTATCAACAGCCGATTTAATTATCGCCCACAAATTCTCTATTTGCTTGAATTCGTGCTAAAACCCAGACTAATGTCCCGAAGGTTTAATGTTATTTTCAGGCAAAAACTGTTTTTGCATTTGTTTTGTGACAAACTGCGACATCAAGCTGATAAATACAACTATCAACCAAAATTCGTCATGAACTGTTGGAAAAAGGTTCTGATAAAGCACGTTTTGGTACCATTTTAGTACCTGGCAGTGTTCTTGAGCAAGGATGTTAGTGCTCCAATTCCTTTAGATGAGAAGCAGCCCAGGAAATGTAGAGTGTCCGGATGCTTGACCGCGGGTACGCCACAGGACTCGTTAAAGTGGCTTCCTTTAACCGCCTAAAGAGGCATCTTCTACAAGATCCAAACAAGCAGGATGGATCTTCATCAGATAATATCACTTTACTCCAGTCTTCAACGGTCATTGTACATATTTTCAACAAAATTGAACCTATTTTTAATGTTCTTCTTGGTGCCATGATGCTTCTTGGCAGCCCTTTTTGACTTGAGAAGTTTTTCAAAAAGTTTCTCCCTCACTCTGCGCGCTGAAGGTTTACACCTCCCTCTTTCGAATCGTGAGAAAGGATGTCACTGGAGGTATCCCGATCCTTGAACTGGATCTTACCAGGAGACCATCTTAGCGTTCATTTGCAGCTCTTGAGCCTCCAGAAGACTTCTTCACAAGAGTGTAACCAGTCTTTTAAAATTCATTAATAAACCTAAAGATGGCGCTCGTTGATGCAATACACTTAGCAAAATATCGCCTAGCATTGCAGGCCACTTTGGTGCAGAACAGTAATGGTTGCACCATTTCTCGAATTCCAAAAGATTCAAACATATATTTTTCACAAACAATATTAGCAAAATATTATAGATACGCACCATTCATTTGACCCATATTTGTCATTATTTTACCCATTTTGATCGAATAGCAAAGCTCCAGGGACGGAAACTTACCTACTACAGGACCAGAGCGAGATTTTGGATTCAGCGAAGAAATGGGCGTTTTTTCTTATTATTTTTGAAATTCTGACTTTCTAATAAAGTTGCAATAATTTAAATAATTATTCCTATGATGTAAAATATAGAAACGGATAAAAAATATAAAATATATATTAATCTCGAAACTTTTAACATTGACTCTATACTGTAATTTACTGGCACCTAAGCAACCCGTAACCACTATAATTATTACAGTATCAACGCATATTACTGTTTTTTTGAACCTCCCCTTACTGTATAAATTACAGTACCAAACTATGGAAAATTACAGTAACGTATTTTAGTGTCATACGTTTCTGTAATATTTATAGAGGCATACTGAATAGGGAAATTCAATAACGTGGATATATATTATTGTATTTTTAAAGTTACTGTAATTTCTACAGCAGAATACTGTATGAAAAAACAGAGAGGCATGCATTGTTGCTGTAAAAAATGGAATATGTTATTTTCTGATTAGATACCAGTAAATCCCTGTAAAATGACATCAACTATTTTACAATGAAAGATTGGAAAAATATAATGAAAAGATGAAATGTGAAAAAGATTGCGAGAGAAAGCGACGTTAATCTAATCTGTATAAGCGCGTAGGGCGCATTCAATGGCTCTAGGAGGAATGCAGGTGGCACTCATACGGAGGGCATGTTAAAATGACGTGGCATGAGCGGCTCTTTGAATTTAGTCGAACTTCGCCACTTTATGAATTTCATTGAAAAACCTTATGGCAGGGATTCCCTTGATGGTTTTCTCTTTATCAATGAAGACAAGCACTACTATTTAACTTATTTAAATGTTTTAATGGGAGAATTTGAGGGGAATCAAATTTAAAGCGAAGACCATCAAGTTAATCTCTTGCAGAAGAGATCTGCAAATTGTGAAAAGGCGCCACGTTATATAGCAACCGATCTGATGTAATTGGGGTTTGGGGGCACGCTATTCACCAGATGTTAGCTGTAGCATGTTCTTCATGCTATACCTGACACTTTCTAAGAGAGTACACACTAAAGAAGGAAGGGCGAGCCGTTTTTCCAAGTTTTAGGTGTAGTACGGGCTTTATTTACCCCTCAGCACCATTCACCGAATGGGGGTAAAAATGTTACCTCTCTGATCGCCTAAGGTGAAAAGTGATTTATGTGCAGTATTGCGATATGTGTATCTTGAAGTATGCACATAATTGTTCCTCGCAAGAGAATAGTAGTTCGTGCTCTCAAGTAGCTGTGTTCTTTGTACCGCTTGTTCCTGCGGACTCAAATTCAACCTGAAGCCTTCCCTAAGGATTAGGATTGCTAATGCCATTGACGTCTTCTTACCCTTTTGTTGACTATTCCCTTTATTTATCTTCATTTTCTCCTTTATCCCTACAATGAATGAAAATGCCTCCAGTTGGTAATCTTCCTTTCCTTTCTTGAAAGAAGGGAATTCTTTCCTTGCCTTTCATCAGGGGAGGTTAAAGGGAACTCTCCCCTTTCGCCCTGCTTCAATAGATTCGATATTTTGTAAAACTCGAATTTTTCTAAATTTATTTTGCACATTTATGGCGTTTATATTAATTATACATAAAATTACACTTCATATTTCTGGACACTTTATATAAGTCATGTCGAGTGGGCCTTCCTCTGCTTTACAAGAAACTCAGATTATCAACATGATTTATCAAGAGAAATAAAACAGATTAATTTATGCCAATATCTACAAATGATCGAATGGAGAAATTGAAATGGGGAGGAGGGAGGAGTGATTTTCCCTTCTGTGTTTCTGCAATATCCAATTTCCTCGGATTCATTGAGTGTAAGTAAGCGAGGATTTTCCCTCCACAAATTTCTCAATTAGCCAATCTTAGCCAAATTGCTCTCCAATCCTTCAAGTCACATTCCAGTGTGTCTCCTATTATGAGGAAATGTCACCTAAGATTAATTGTGATTTCTGTTGCATTTCAAACTTCCTGTACGATGCGATTAATTTCGAGCCTTGATTGGGGGGAGATAGGGAGCCGAGATTAAGGGAAGAGCACCTTAAATAAAGGGATTAAGTGAATCAAATCTTCGGATGCGAAGTTTCTTTGACACGTTATGAATAATGACATAGGGAAATGCCAAGTGGCTGAGGACAATTCCAGGGATACGGCAGAGACAAGACAGGAAACCGAGCTTATTTGGAAGAAGTGAGCAAAGCACTCTAGAGGCGTAAATAGAAAGTTCCATGGATCAAAAATAGGAAGGATAACGGAAAGATAACCTAAAGAAATATGACTACAAAAAGGAGGAAGTACAATAGTAAACGCCATCACTCCACACCCCTCGCCCATATTTTTATAATTATTGTTTTTTTCAGTCGTGATCACTGTTAAATTACATAAATTTGTATTCCAAATAACAGATTTAACCGATCGTATCTCAGTACTTTCAAAAGGGTTAGTGCACTCGAACGTGTGAAACCTGAACTTTTCATTTGAGGTTTATAAAGAAACCTGGTAATGGCTTCCTACTAAGATTAAAATTTAAAATCTAAAATAAAGCAGTTATGGTTAAATTTTTATAAATTTTCTGATATTCGCCAATTATAATAATTTTAAAAAGGAACACTAAACTAATTTTCCCTCCTTTCAAAATATCACATTGCTAAAATATAGACTTATAGAAAAGATATAGAAAAATAAATTTTCTGAACTTCACTCTTTGTAATTCTTTGGGTTTTAAAATTTCACAAAATTGTGATACTTATATTCATTTCTGAACTTCACCATTTGGTTTTTTGATATTATAAAAGAATTATTAGAAATAACTTTGCTAAAAAAAATAAGTCATAACCAAACTAAGATGAATTTATTATTCAAATACTCAAAAAAATCCCCTTTTTAAATTATAGGATTAGTGAGGATGATGATGATGATGATGATGAAGATGAATACTTAGATAAAAAGCAAAAATTCTGGGAAAACTGGAAATAGTAAATGTACTTCCCTGTCGACCCATCAAATCTCTTAAGAGGCGTAAGAAAATGTGCAGCGGGCGTGACTCGTCACGCCCATAATTATGATGATAATCTAACTCATATTTTAATTCGTTTTGTAACACGATCTTAATCATTTACTGGAATACTAGAGATTAAAGTCCCAGAACCTCTCGCAAGAACAAAAAATGTTACCGTCTAGCTGTGCTTCCCTCTTTGTTTGCCAACATGATCATTTTCTTTTGTTCTTGAGTAAATATGCCAATTTAATGACCAGTGGTATTTTACAGGATTCTCTGCCCACCGTCGGTTAAGGTAATTAAAGGACCTAGTTTTATACTGAGCTTTCTGTAGGGTGAGGTCAATGAGGCTGAATGCCTGGCAGAGGATAATATAAACCAAACCCCGTCGAGATTCTCGTTAACATTGATTGACGATGGACTATAAATAACCGAAACCAGTCGGCATAAGTTAAATGTTTTCATGTCTTCTTCCAGTCTATATTTAAATGGAAAGTTGATGAAGGCCTTTTAAGATTATAAAACAAGTGATATTGTTTGATTTCTTCTCTCCTTCTGTATCAGTTCCTAAGACGATGACCTACAATGCTCTGATGATGCTGATGTCGTTGTTTATAGCCCCCCATAATCACAGGGCAGCTCTGCTCCCTCCACTACTTAGGAGATTAAGGGAGGAATCTTCGATCCTACAACATGTGTTGTACGACCCCGTCAACGTGACCAAAATTATGTGAGGCCACGCCTTCTGTGAGACTCTCCTGAGGAGGTCACGTTAGATGATGAAATTAATAAAAATGATGATGGTAATAATAAGGATGAAGATGATAATGAAAATACTTATGATAATGGTAATGATAGTAATAAATATATCAAAGCCAACAATGATAACGTTAATAATGTTATTGCTGCTAGTAATGATAATGCGAGAGTAATGATGACAAAAAATACAATATTGGTATCCAAACGGTAACAACCATCAATTGAGGGAAAAAAGTATAGACCAATTTAAGCTTGCCAAAATAGCCTTCCACCCATCAAAAACCTATCCCGCCTCGCCAAATGCTTCAGGAATTTATTTGGCAGTAAGCATCTCCTACATTAAGCAAAATAAAGCTTCCTATCTCCCCTTGATCCATATCACGATTTAAAAGAACAAACAAATTAATAAAAAGAGTTAAAATATTGTATCGCATTGCCTTGTAAGCTATTGTTACTAACTATATTTTAAGAGGGGGATTTTTTGAGTATTTGAATAATAATTTCATCTTAGTTTGGTTATGACTTATGTTTCTTTATTAAAGTTATTTCTAATAATTCTTTTATTATATCAAAAAACAAAATGGTGAAGTTCAGAAATAAATATAAGTATCAGAGAATTTACTTTTATATATCTTCTATCTATAACTATATTTTAGCAAAGTAATATTTTGAGAGGAAGGAAATTTAGTTTAGAGTTTCTTTTATAAATTATTATATTTGGCGAAGTTAAGAAAATTGATAAAAATTTAACCATGGCTGCTTTTTTTTAGATTTTAAATTTTAATCTTAATAGTTAAGCGCAAGCTTCTCCCGTAGGAGGGAGTGGCGAAGCCATTGCCTAGTATTATTTTAAAAATACTAGGACAAGATTGAGATAAAATTTTCAAGTCAAAATATTCTGCAATTGATCGTATTTTAAACTTCCCCGAATTAGAGATTACAAAAGTGGACAAAGACGCTGAAGAACAAAATCCGTGCCTGGCGTTGGAATTGAAGGGGACGATTGAAGACGCTGGTGAGGGGTTGCTCCTTCCAAGCCAATTGTATTCTTCCCTGAGGGCACAAGTTTGATTAGTAATCATGTTGAAGTGTCTCTAGGGTGTTTAAATGCAGCGATGGACTTAAATATACCCATGTATACTAGAGTGATTGTTGCGGTAAATGCTACAACGAAGTGAACTGTCGCCCATGCAACTAATAACTAAAAGGAATTCGGATCCCTACTATTAAACGCTTATCATTCTTCGAATCTACGCCTCAACCCATTCCAACACTATTAGCAGCTCTCCTACCAGCCAAGAATGCTTCAAATTACCTTATAAGCAGAGCATTGTGAGGCCCTGGCGAAGGAAAGGGAGTAATTCAACGGAAAAAAATAAAAGATGAACGTTTGTCAGTACAGGTTCGAATCCCCATCACTTTTTAAAAGGTTTAATGTTTCTTTAACTCTCGTTACATTTATTTCCAAATAATAACTTCCGATAGATTCTGTTGTTGTTTTTTGTGAGCATAGAACGTGTTAAGAGATAGTGGTGTTATCGCACGAATGAAGACGACGTAAAAGATGTATTATGTGAGTGCTAAATGGAAAGGCGACCGACGAATAAACAACTTGACATTCTGTATCTGTATCTATAAGACGCTCGATCTGATCCTGCGCCATAACTTTGTTCGATCATAACTAACGATCATTCACGCATGCACGTAGCTGCTAAGCGAACGATGTGAAATGTTTTACTCACTGTAATTATATTATAGGATATTATAAAATATTATATGATAGGGACAGTTTGCAACTCTCCTGAATCTGCCTTCACCCCACAAATAATAATAAGTATCAGCAAATAAAGATATTTTCTTGCCCCAATATAAGAATTTCAAACATCCATCTCTTTTATATGCGACAGGACCTGTTTATCCAGGCAACGCCGGGTACCGCTGCTAGTGATAGATTAACAAAGAGAGAGAAACCATCTAAATGGTAAGAGTAAATAACCTGAAGTAGGAAAGTTAGTAACTGTAAATTTTTTAATGATGCCGAAACATTTCGTCAATATTAATGATACTTCTTCATTCCTAAATGGGCAATTTTATGTCATTTTCTGAAGGACGTTGGCCTCACCAGATTCCCTCTCTATCAGCTAATCAAAGAAGGGTGTTTGGGGCATGCTTGGAGGCACCAAGGGAGGTGGCGTTATTCCCCCTCTAAAATAGCAGACCTACAGCAGTGGGTTCATTCTGGGCGATCCAAGGTATAGGGATCTCAAAGAGACCCGTTTGCACCCCCGCAGACGAGAAGCTATTGTTCAAAGCCAACTTAGGCCCATCTTTTAATGTCTTATTGCTACATCTTTGGCCTTTCATCACTCAGCTTCTATTATATTATTTTCTTAAAAGTGAGAGAAGAAAATGTGTGGGAGGTATGAAGCTTAAGTGGAGTATTCAGAAAAGAAGGCGCTCAACTCTCTTGCACTCACCCTACTTGGGTAATGAAGGCATGGCTACTTGCTGAGTGATGCAATGCGCCATGCTTTACCATCAAGGGAATTGACGTCAATGAGCTAATCTGCGTTAAATTTAAATGATTGGAGTTGATTTAATTATATAGCTATTGCCTAGCACATAAAATCAACTCCATTTAAATTTTGATTTTATTTAGGGGGAAGCATCCACAAGAAATCCAAGTGAAATATTATATAAAGAATCTCGTTTCCTTGGAATTTGAATGAGCAATGAAAAGAAGAATCAGCTTAAAACAATCCATTGCTGTCAGAAATGACAAAAAGAGAGAAAGTTGCGCACTGCCGCGCCTTCAATGGAGAGAGAGAGAACAGACACCTGGTCGACCGATTTTATCTGCGCTAATGGAAGTACGAAATCATGAGACACTGTAGTGGCCTGAAAGCCCACCATCGCAGAAAGCTGCGACAAATTCGAGAGCCCCAAAACTCCCATCGCGAGTCGGACAAAGTTTCGCCGCACCGACTTAGGAGCCTTCTCGCGATCGTGCTAATAGGGCAAGACTACTCTCGCCGGCCAATGCGCCGTACTTTGGAACCCTCTCTTTCAGACGGAGGAGGAGGGAATACGATTCGATTTGGCGACCGTCCCAGACAAATCTCCCCCGGTTTTTAACCGTTCAGATTCGTATACGTCTAATGTGTATATGGTTTGCTTCAAAACCCCTTTTAACCTTGTGAAAGAATAATAATTTGCATATTAGTGAAGTTATTTTTGTACCCGTTTTTCTATTCTTCCGGAGCCTCTAAGATAGTCGACTATTTGGCCAACCCATATTCAGTTAATTTACACTATGCTTTTATTATAAATCTCCCACGAACTTAGCCGTCATCGATCTCGGCTTAGAAACGCAGAAAGGGTTAACTTCACCTTATTTTATGCCAATTGCATTAAACGAACGCTATAACTCCCTTTCATTCCCTTTCATGGACGGTTTCGTATATTCGGCTGAAGAAATCGTGCACAGCTAGTTTGGAGGCGCCAAGTTTTTTTTCTTTTCTTCATATAAAGAAATTCCCACTTTCTTCTTCATTCGAGTGGGGATGAAACTGTCATTTTTTATTCTTTCCTCTTTCTCCCTGGCAGCTTAAGCCCTTGACCATCATTCCGATGAGACACCTCGTCTCCGATCTCTCATTTACCATCGTGCTCACTTCTGCTGATTATTTTGGAGAACGCAGTTGTTCTTTTATGTCAATGATCGTGCTTACGTCTATATGAAATTAGAATCTCTTTCAAAACTTCTTTTTTTACCTGTCCAATCTTAAGTGCACAATACATTGGGAGAGGCTGGAGTCTTGAGTGTTGTTTTCCAGGAAAAAATCAAAGTAGACATTTCTCCGCAGCAAGGTTTCCTTCCTTCCTAGTTTCTTATCAAATGTGCTCTTTAATGTGTCCCCCAGCCAACATCCTCTACTCCTATCCCGAGTGTATAGGCGTTTGTTACCCACATTCTTACGATCTTCTACTTCCTAGATAAGTAATCCATTCCTCTATTATTATTTAATCTAGAGTCAAAATCATAGTGACGTCTACTTCTATTCTTTTCATCATTTTTAATCTTTTATTTTGTTGTTTAGCCAAAGGATGGATAGAGAGACAGCTCGATGAGGGCGATGTCCTCGCTAAAAACAGATTTCCCGTCGCCCTGCAAGGGCCTGAAGGGCGCTTTATCGCCAGCATTTCGAGTTCATGGTTTGATTAATGATCTAATTAAGCCAAATATTTGGCCGTATTTTTATTTTGACTAAGAGGTTCTGGGTTCTCGCTAATAATTAGGTAATTAAAGATGTTCAAGGAAAGGTATGCATTCGTTTCGGGTTCGACGAGAGCTACATGGGAGAACAGATTTAAAAGGGTGTATCCAGGTGTCACACGAAACTACTTGCATAAAAGAATAGATGAAAAAATATAAGGCAAGATTTAGAAGGAGAAGATGTAGGGATGAATCCGAGCCCCTTTCCTGGCATCAATCAGGGATCATTGGACGAAAGCTTGTTGGCGATTAGCCTCCAATATTTACTACCGGCCCCAAAAATATGGTTTGTAAAAAGTGTAAAAAGAAAGTATCAAGAAGAAATAAAACCTGGGTAGATTCCACCTAGTTTGACCGGGGCCGATATGTGCAGGTCTTCTAAGTACCAGTGGTAACATTTTACACGTACTCCCGAAGAATATAATCTCAAGATACAGATTCACAACTATAAATATTTAACAGAACTTTTCATCCTAGATGGCCTTACCTAATGCAATAACAATGTGCTAATTCAAAAGTTATAACAACAGATAAGCAGATAATAGTGGCCTGACATAATGCAAAAATAAATGTGCTAATCCGATGTTAGGACAACACACAAGAGCATAGTAGATGGCCTGACATAATGTCATATAAAATAATGCTCATCCTAATTTATGACAAGGCATAAACGGATACTCGATGGCCTACAAAATTTCCATATGAAGTACGCTAATCCGAGGTTATGATAACTCCTAAACGCATAATAGATGGTCTTACATAATGCATGTAAAGATGCTAATTGTAAGATATGGCAACGCTACAACTGATACCAGATGCCCTTTAAACTTTGCCATATTAATTGTACTTATTGGAAATTATAGCGATGCGTAAACGGATACTAGATTGCCTGACAAAATGCCATAAAATGTGCTAATCCGAAGTTATGACAACGCATATCCGCATACTAGATGGCCTAAAAATGCTGTGTTAAATGTGTTAATCCAAAGTTATTGAAACGCATAAACGGACTGTCTTGGTACAACCACTCTATAACATACCCTACTCCTATATTAGGTGGGGGTAACTTAATCACCTACTGCAACGCGAACCCTAGAAGAACTGTTCGCAGGGATTAACGACCGACTAGGAGGTCACATTTGAGGCGTTCCGTTTAAAATCCTTAATAATCAGAGTAAATAAATGGTTGGCGAGATTTACTTTAATAGGCCGAGAATATCGTTCAAGCTTATTTAATGATGAAAGAACAAAATATAATTTTATTTACACAGATCAAAATAAGAATAATAATAGGCAAAGGGGAATTATTTAAATTAAAATAGTTTTTTGATAATTATTATGAGGAGAGATTCTCAAATGGAATTACTTGATTAATGTTACTAGGCTCAGATCAAACGGGGAACCTTGACAATATTAATAATGGAGGGAGTTTCAGTCTTACGGGTCAATGACTTGGAGGAATGTCCTTCTTGTGATGAAGTGATTGTCGAAAGATCCGATTAAGCAAGTGGAGCACGGTCCGAATGAGGCAGGTGGGGCACGATCTGAACCAACCTTCCAATGAAGATAGCCAAACTTCAAAGATAACGCTCGCGGTGAAATGTGGGATTACTCGTAATTCCACTGGGAGAGGAAAATTCTCTTCCTCAAAGGTATTCGATTGAGATTTTCTTCGGTTCGATTAAACGAAGGGAGACTGTTCGCAAATTCAAAGGCTTGCCGATCAGAGAAGCTACCAATTGACTAGGGTAGAAACATAACTGAGAAAGTCTTGCTGTCTGACGAACGGTCACGGGACTTGAGACGAGGAGGACGGCATTGAGTTGCGGACTGGACTCCTCGAACTACAGAATAACCTGAGTATTTGTAAGCCCGATTAAGAGTTGTAAGGGAGAATTTAGAGAAATGAGTCACAGGCTCCAGACATCTTAATCCGGAGGCAGAGTCGATTTACAATTTAGCAGCAAGGTACGAGACAGCGCAGCTCTTTCTCGTCTTCTCCCTGGGGGAAGGGGGAGGGGGCTTGGGATGAGTTCGCAGGATTAAGAAATATTATCCCAATGCGCTTAAGAGTCAAAAATTTATGAATGTTTAAACAGGAAATGACGTCATCCACATTGGGATACCATCGCACGTGGTCTCCAGAGGTTGTTCTTTTACACGGATCTTAGAAGGCCCGACCTACTCCCATATAAAGTGTCCTAATCCGAAGTTATGACCACTGATAACACATAATAGATGGCCTGACATGATGCCTGTAAAGTGTGCTAATTGGTAGTTAGGGCAACGCATAAATGGATAATAGATGAACTGATGTAATGCAATAAAATTGTGCTAATCCAAAGTTATGACAACGCATAAACGCATACTAGATGGTCTGACATAATGCATATGAAGTGTGCTAATTCGAAGTTATGACAATGCAAGCATAAACGGGTACTGGATGACCTGACTTAATGCCATATAAAATGTTTTGATTTGAAGTTATGGCAACGCATGACCATTATTCGCACAATCGATCGTCCAAAGAGTTCCTCACTGTCTCTTAAGTTGAAACCCTTAATTAAGGAAAATATTTCTCCTCTCGTGGGTGAAAATGGGAAAATGAAGGATAGTCGAACCAAGTTCAATTGTGAAATAATCTCATGAATACATGACCCTGTTGTATCACATGAATGTCTATTATTCTTATGGTCTGGTAATTAAGAACACGGGCTGCGCAGGGTCGGGCCAAGTAGTAACACAGTTTCCTGTAATGATATCGTATTTTTCTTCTTCAAATTTAAACGTATTACAGGCAATAATATCCCAATTTTCAGAAGCCAACCTGACAAGCGGATTAAAAATGCGCTTTTCATCGATCCTAATAATTAATAAACGCGTAACAAATTGGCTTTGTATGGATGTGAAAATGAACAAACGCTTTAAAAATAGGCTTTTCATCGGTGCTAAAAATTAACAGGTGATTTTAAAATGGGTTTGTAATGGATATTAAAAAAACACAAACGCTTTGAAAAGGGGCTTTTCAGTGATGCCGAAAAACGAATGCATGCTTTGAAAAATGGGCTTTTCATGGATACAAAAATAATAAATGTAAAATGACAAAATAAGCTAAAAATAGTTAAAAAGAGACTTCTCATTGGATTAAAAGGGCTAAAAAGAGACTTCAAAAAGAATTAAAATGGCTAAAAAGAGACTTTACATTGGATTAAAATGACTGAAAAGAGACTTCAAAAAAGAATTATAATAGATAGAAATAGACTTAAAAAGGATTAAAATTGCTAAAAGGAGAGGTAAATGAGTGTAAATGCGTAAAAGGAGACTTAGAAAGAATTAAAATAACTAAAAAAAATTTATTAAAAGGATTGAAATGGCTAAAAAGAGACTTAAAAAGGAAAGAATATTTAAAAGAACTAAAGAGTACTATGAAAAATGTACTTACTCAACAACCCACATTCAGAACCACAACCAACCAAGATTATCCAATAATTCCCGGAATTTAATGCTCCTGCCACCGCTGTAACCTAGGGCGAGGGGGGGGGGGAGACGCGCTCTCCCGAGCCAGGTAGCCCAGAGGAAGTGCTACTCTCTCTCTCTCTTTCGGGTCGTCTTTTGCTCCTCTTTTAAATCTCACTTATCTTTTGCGGGTTTGTTTAGACCCAGCAAAGGATGTAAGAGGGCGTTAAGCGTTCTTCAAAAAAGACCCTAATGAATATTTAAAGAAATGGATCCACCGTTGGGTGAAATGATAGGAGATGATGGGAAACTAGTATAGTTTGTTGAATTATTATACTTTTATAAATTGAAAATAATTTTACTTTCCTTATTTAAAAATATTAATACTTTTATACTTTAATAATTTTCAATTGGGAATTTAAAAACTACGAAAATCAAATGTGTGTCTTTTATAAGTCCGAATCTTCCATAAACGGCCGAACTTAAGGAGAATTTGACATTATTCCTACTGTAGCGTTACAAGGGCGAAGCGGACAGAGGCTTAGAAGTTCTTTAATTATTAACTGTTTTGACCTCAATGATAGCAGATTGGGCTAAGCTGCTCGTTCACTGTATATCAGCTAGGGCTACTTAGTGGTTTCGAATCCTGTTACTAGCTGCAACCGTCTTTTTTTCCACTGGCTCTGCTCCTTTCTTCCCTTAGCCCTTTAATTGTGACACCAAAGTAGGGGCAGCGTTCCACATCTCTTTCTAGGCGGCACGCAAACTACTTTAAAAGAAATAAGTATATACTGACTAGAAGTGGAGGTGGGGGTAGCTTTTATCTTTGAGAGTGTGAAGAGGACAGCTGTTTAAACTCGTTTTTAACGGAGTCATTTTAGGATTAGGAATTACTAAGTGGACTAATACGTCTAGGTTTTCACCTGTTAGTATACTTTGTATACCTATTCTAACTTGTACGTATGCTGTATATACCGATTCTTTCAGCTCGTAGACTTTGTATATCGATCCTAGCTTACTCGTATACTTTGTAATTCCAATCCAAACTTGCTCTTATACTTTGTATACCCGTTCATAACTTGTTCCTAGACTTGTATACCAATAATATCTTTCTCGTATACATTTTATACCGATACTAACCTGCTCGCATACTTTGTATACCGACCATAATTTTCTCTTATACTTTCTATACTCAGTCCTACCTTCTTCGCATACTTTGGAAACCGATCTTAACTGCACCATCGAGATTGACCGCAAATAACATGAGAACCGTTGGTGACTGAGGGAAATTGCAGGGCCAACGCGTGCAAGCGCATAATGCACCATACGGCGCAGAGTAATTGGCATCTCTCGAACATTGACAAATGGGTTCTGAATAGGTGACCTGTGGAAGGCAACGGGTGCCAAATAGAGATCGGAGAGGTAGCTCGAGTCCATCTATGTACAATACACGTTTGACTGGGGTTCCGTAAAACTCGGATTCGTATTCAAGCTTTGAGCGAACAAAGGATTGATAAAATACCAAGGCTAGGCATATCATCAATTCAAGAGGTCAACGTCTACGAACGAAGGATGTCCTTGGTGGGCAAAAGAAACGGTAAGGCTATGGATATAGTCCTTCCAGTAGAGCTGACAGTAGAAAAAAGTCAAAGGAAGGGTTGAAGCTACCACTACAAAGAGCAGAGGATGATGGGAGAAGTGCACTAGCTTAACCTTGAACAAGGAAAATGGAAACATGTGCGCTTTAGTATAGAGCACAGGAGAATAACGTGTGGAGGGTGTCCATGGTAGCGCATCAACATGCACTATCATTTATCCTCTCCACATCGAAAAACAGGGTAGCAATGTGCTGTATACGAAGGAAGGCCTGGCAGACTGCTTTTTCCAGTCGGATCAGAGCATCCGTGGTGGAGTGGAACTTTCGAAACCTGCAAGTGTGCAAAAAATAATTCGTTTCCTCCTTCCAGAAAAAAACTAATCTAACATTTACTAAGTTTCCCAGCAAGTGCACACTATGACTTTAGAGAAATTGGAGAGACACCGACAGTGGTATAGTGATCTCTATCTACAATTGCGAAAAGCAAATGCATTAGATATTCGACACCGAGTCTGGGAAGATCCCCTTTGTCCGGTTTCTGATGAAAAAATGTAACAAAAATGCCATGATTTGCAAACCTAGGTATCAAAGGGTGACAAAAGGGACATTTACTAAACAAGGAGAGGTGTCCGCGCTTCAAAAGAGAGTGTAATGCAACTTACTCATCGTAAACATGAGGCGAAGGTAAATTCCAGTCGAGGCCTTCAGCCTTATCAGAACTTGCAATGAATCATGGTGGAACAGGGGCCCGGCCGGAAAATGTAATGAAAGAGGTCATGAAGTAATTCCAAACAGACGCGGGGTATTTCTTGAACATCGCCGATCTCGACCAAATTTACCAAAGGTTCAATCATTCAAGCAGCGTTTATAGTAAATGTAGGCATACAGCTTCTGTTTTGTAGGTCTTCTCACACTCGGTTGGCCATACGGAATCCGTCGGCGTGCAAAACAGCTAGACATTCTAGGAATATTAATTAAGCTCACGGTGATGAGGTTTCTGGAGAAGAACTCGATGGCCTCATTACCGACCTAACCTCCCCGAATGGGATAGAGATTTCAGTAATTTTCTGAAATGCATACCACTGCGTGGACGAGATAACGATATGGATTTGGAAAGTGATCACTACCATGAAGGTTACCGAGCACCTGCCAACTAAAATCAAGGTGCGCATCCGGAGAGTACAAAAATAGTTCAAGGCATTAAAATGAAGCAGTTCTAGATAAGTGATGCATAAACTCATCTACAATTTGAGCACATATCCCTAGCTCGTTGTTCAGGTCAGCAAGGACAAGACTCCTGGGATTGATTACGGAGTTTTCTCGGAGGGGATGTCTACCGTTCAAATCCCCAAGAGGTAAAAAGGGCCTCGCATCCGTGTTGTAAGGCGGCGGAAGTCTCTCGCGTCGAAGTCGGCTGACGGTGAAATGTACGTAGAAATTACAGTATACCTCCTATCCAGGAGCAGTTGCACTGCTCATGCTTTAAAAGAGGGTGGCATAGGAACGATAACGGGGACATGATGGCCTCATCCTGTGGTGTTAGGATGGCAAAGCCCCTTATATCCCAAAGTGGGTGGGCAAGGTACATGCGTCCAGCATGGTCTCCTGCAAAAGCTAGCTAACTGTGAACGGAAAGAGATGAGTCTCTGCAGCTCCTCCTACTTTGCCCGGAGTTCGTTACAATTCCATTTATAGCAGAAATACTCTACAGAACTAGTTCGGAGGAAAGGCTGGGGATATATTTGAACAGAAGACCCTCACGAGAATGGCTGTTCTCTTCTTGGAGGAACATATCCGGGAAGTGTTAGGTGGACAAGGCACTGACGGCGCTGTCGCCTTTAAGGACTTATCGGGAGAGGTTGGTCTTACTGCCAAGTCTTTTGCTTACTCCTTCTCGAAAACTTTAGCGTTCGGAGCGGCTTCTGAGGTGGGGTCCCTTCTTTCGATGATCCACTATCTCCGAGCCACTTAATCGAGCCTAGGGTCGGGTGGGATCTTATAAGCTCTTTTGATGCTGTCTTCCTCTCGTGGAGCAGCTTTAGGAATCTTGTAAGACGGCCGCACGACCATCTTCATTGGTGTTGCCTTCTGTGAATAAATGGACTCGGTGAAGCCACGCAGCCGTTTTGCTTTACGGGAAACGGTCACAATGAGAGAGGAGAGACCTCTTTCAACAAATGCTGGGTGTGAACCATTTCTGTAGCTATATACACAGGTGTATGAGCCCTGGGACAGGGAGAATCCGCGGAACAGTTCCGATTCGGCGCTGAAACAATCGTGCTTGTAGGCTTGGTTGGCCAGGAGCAGAAGGTTGCTTTTTAAAATTCAGGCATAAGACGTCCCAGGTGGCGCCAAGTGCCCCAGAACCAAGTTCTTAGCCTCAGAAAATAAGAGACGATCCAGCGATTGAGTAGCCAGAAATTTCCTCTCCACAAGATGCGCACCACATTGCTTCGAAGAAGCGGGGCACGGCTTTCCAAAATTGACAGACTTGACCATACACGATAGGGATTATTGTTTGCGGCCTAGCGCCAACTTACACAGAATTCAGGTAAACCTGACTTTGAACCTTACACGAGCCATTCGTATGGCCAAAGTCGTAGCAGTTATAGCACCTCCGCGGCGGTGACACGAATGCCTCCACGCAGTAGCGATAACATCTGCAGTCCGCGACTCTCAGACCCTCTCACGATCAAACGTAACCAACGGTGTATGGGTTGTGTCTCGAGCCCATCCCTGTTTTCTCATCACACGTTAGACATTGACTGCCCCATGGACTCCAAGCTCTAAGATTCTGTCATATATGCAGTAGTCCAAGAGTTCCTTGGAATAAACTACTCATTTCGCTAACTTTATGTTAGAGTGCGGTATTATACTCACCAGCGAACCATTAAGTGTAGGAACGCACTCATTAATCAGGACCACCTCGAACGCTCCAGACGCATTCGCCAGATGCCTCAAATCTGAGAAACGGCTCACCTTTGGCTCACTCTCAATTAAGTTAGCTAATGCTCTCCTCTTATGAATCATTTTGCCCCGTGAATAGGAGGGCGGGAAGTTAACCCTCTTCTCTCAACCCCTGAAAGGCGCCCTTAGGCCAGATGGACTGGCCTCACCAAGATCCTTCTCCGACATGGAGGACTCAAGTTGGCAGTGAGCCTGGGTTCAACGTCATGAAAGATCCCGACGTATGGATCTGAGTCACCTCCAATGCCATATTCAGCTCAAGAGGGGCTTCTTTATGGTCATTTACTACCGAGATAGCACGGATCCCTACCAAGGGCTCTTTATTTTCGTCTTGATCTGCTTTGACGAACTCAATTGGTGAAGAGAGGGGGCAGGCACGCCGACGCCTCTCGAACTCAGGATGCATGACTGCAAGTGGCAAAGCCCGACCAGCTCCGCTTTCCCTTTCCCTTCACCCTCAAGGGGGTTGGTCGCTCACACCGGCAGCGGTTGATTCTGATCCGCCTTCGGGTTTTCTTGGCAGTACCCTCTAAAGAAAAGGGGGAGGTGGCACCGCTGCAAGTGCATAGGTGGAAACCTATATGGCGACTCCTAGGAGACAAGTAAACGTCTTCTGCGATAAAAAAGGGTTAGAAGTGACCCTTACCAAGTACAGTCGGGGTAACCTCCTTTTCAGATGGGAAGCTGCCTGACGGCGGTTTGAAAGATGGCAAAGAGGAAGCTTCTATTTTTCCCTTCTTATCTGACACCTAAGGAATGCAAGGCCGCGCTCAGAGGCAGATCTCTATGCTTATTCCTACTATTTCCTTCTATTGTCATTATACTATGAATTAAAGTAAAGAATGGATGGATCGAAGGTATATACTATGGCCTCCCATTGCCTCGAGGAGTTAAGAGAAGTCTTCCTAGAATCAGAAAATTCTAGAATTTGATAATTTACACATACTCAGTCCACCTTTTCTGTAGAGACGGGCTTTGCCAACCCGGCCAATTATTTAATCGAAATTGTCCTAGAACTTTAATTCTAAAGGATTTTTCCGGCGTAGCTACCTTATATATTTACAAGAGGAAGGTGAGCAGAGTCGATGGCCCAGTAAACACCCTACCTGATACTTCCCTTAGTCAGCGGCTATCGCGTAGTTAAAAATCTAAGGGTATACTCTACCACTCGAATAAGGCTCATAAGAGGACGAAAATGAGCCGGATAGCCAAAACCTCTTTGGATAGGATGGCAATATTCGAAAGGGGTATGAGGGTATGTAATAAAAGAAGTAGAGAAAGGCGTGTGCACTAACGAGTAAGGTGGATGATCACCTATTATTATCACACTCTGACGCTAGATGATTCCAAGATCATATGCAGTCCACCAAGGCACCATGGCTAACGCACCGAACTTTGTGCAGGTAGGAACAGTCCTCCAGGTACAAAGTCTGGGTAGTAAAAGTTGAGAGGATAGCTATAATATTAATAACAAAAAATACTACTATTATTACTAGATAATAGTAAAAAAAAATAATATATAAATAATAATAAGTATTACTATGAATAAATAATATTAACAACACTGACCTGCGTTTCCAAAAGTTTTTTCAAAGCTAATTGGTTTTCTAACTGATTTAGAATAAATTTGGATGCTGAATTTAAGAATATAATTAGTTTTCTTTTGTCAGGTCTGGTTTCTAAGATAGGCCTGATTTATATTAGAACGTACATTTTAAAAAAAGGCCATCATCCAAAGGTTTATTACTTCTGTTTTGTCATATCTAGTGATTAGTGACCACCATACATAACCTATTTTTTCCATCTTTTTAGGTCTAAATTTCATTACCATGGATCATACATTTAAGAATCATCCGAATGTGTTTGTTACATCTGGGGACAAGTTTGATCTTCCAGACCGTCAGTCAAACATTTTGTAAAAAAGGCATGTCATTCTTAAATTGGAGTAAAATAAGGGACAAGGAGAATCAATTTGATCACCATATTTGCTGTAAAACATGTGGTGTGAAATATTTACGGGATTGGAGTAATAATAAAACGAAGAGTATGACACTTGGTGTCTTACTGGTTTGGGGAGAAGGCAAAGGTCACGTCACCGACTGCTAGTTCTGCATGAAAAATTTAAAAAGCAAGAATCGCAGGAACAAGCATAAGATTCGAGACCACAATATTACCTCTGCTGTAAAACCAGTCCCACATTGCTCTGATCTTCCTATTCTTGAGCCTGATTTTAATATGGGTTCTAGCTCAGATTCCGAGGTTAGTGTCACCACCAATACACTGAGTTTGATGTATACAAGCCAGAAGGGGACGATCAACTGGTATCATTTACGCAAGCCGAACTCAACAATTTAACAAGAGATCTGAACTTTTCCAATGAATCTATACAGCTATTGGGTTTAAGTATTCGAAAGAAATCTATGCTGTAGCCAGGGACAAGAGTATATTGGTCTCGGGACCGCGAGAAAGAATTTAGGAATTTGTTCCTGTTTGATGAAGCCTCTTTACTGGTTTACTGTAAAAATATTGCTGACCTGTTCAACTTAATGGGCATGAGGTATAATGCTATGGAATTTTCTTTTTAGCTTAACTGGCGACGGATTACATGGGAATAAGTCACCGTATTCACCACTGCCTAGTACTAGGCTGCTTTAAAATAACATGTAAAAATACTAAAAAAATGACAACAATAAAAAAAGGAAGAAAACAAGAGACAGGAAGCACGCTCTAGCGTCAGGGGTAGGTCCCCCGGGGCAGGAAGGTGCAACCTACAAAATAACAAAAAGAAACACAAAAAACAACAACTAGTTAATAAAAAATGAGAATGACGGCCTCTTCACAAAATTACCAGTCAATGTGCACGACCCCGCCCATCCTGGTACCGGGACAGGCAACGTGCGCGAAGATCGCCCAGACTAGACTGGGCCATTCAACAAGAAGGTGCTAAAAAATCTGGGGGACAACGCAGTCTTTACAGTAGGGCGCAGGCGAGGTTTCCATCAAATGGCGGTGCGTACCGTGAGTGTTTCTAATTCGGAGACGACAGGAAGCAACCTGAAGCCCTCACTGCATTGCTGGTAGGTCTATGGGAACGATCGCGGCGCAATCGTATGCAACTTTAAGTTCCCTTCGACCATTTATCATCTTCTTTGCTAAGCAGCCCGAAGAGCTGCCCGTATTCTTATGATGTAGTCGGTGTGAGAAAGCGCAAAGCGCTGGTCCGGTCGCCCAAGTCTCGCGGACTCTTTGGCACCATTATCGGCACACCCATTTATGGAAATTCCTACATGTCCAGGGACCCAGCAGAAGATAATCTCGACGTCCACCCGGCTTGCCAAACCTGTGGCGTCACGGATATCGCGAACCAACGGATGTGGAGAATCCAATGCCGCGAGAATACTCAGCGCGCTTTGTAGGGCGCTATAACTCAATATCCGGTCTCCGAACCGGACACATCGCGTACTCTCCCGTAACGAGTGGTGTATTGGCACCAGCTCGACCGTGAAGACAGACGCAATGGCTTTCAAAACACCACTGACTTCAAATAGAGGGGATACGGCGTGGAAACCGAATCCCCCTTGGGACTTGAAGCAATCCGTATACACTGGCACGGTTCCAGCGTGACACGAGATTTACTCCAAAAAGTTTGAACGCAATACTCCAGGCACTGTAAAAGCTTTGGGAGCAGAGCTGTGGCGAAAAATAGCAAAAGGTGGTACCCTCCAGGTTGGCGTCCTGGACAGAACTAGGGGCGCCACCGGCGCTAGAGCTATACCTAGCTCTCTAATGAGTTTCATAGCCCTAAAACCGACTTGAGTATCACGGCGGCATAGGAACTGTCGAAATCAGCTGTTGATGCAGTGAGAGTGGTTGGCGACGGAGGGGATCAACGGGCTCGCGCGTACAGGTTAATAATGCACTGTGGACGGCGTAGAGCAAGTAGCATCTCCCAAACCATCGACAAGTATGCTCTTAATGTTGGAAGTGCGGAAGGCACCGCTGGCAAGGCGAAGGCCAGTGTGATGGATTAAGTCCACCTTCTGTAATACACGCTTAGCTGCGGATGCATAGAACTCAGCCGAGGTTTGAACGAACATAAGATCGATAAAAACTAAGGCAGTAGCCCTATCAGTGCACCTAGTGCTGAACGTTACGGAATTAAGGAATATTCATGGCGCGGGTACAAAAGACCCTAAGGCTGCGAATATGAGCCTCCCAGGTGAGGTGTCGGTCAAATACAAGACATAGGAAATGGTGCGATTCAACCCCTTCCAGGCATACCCTAATAAGAAAAAAATCTGGGTCAGAGTGGAGCCATGGATGGAGGCAGAAGTGCACTAACTAGGCTTGGCCAAGGAAAATCGATATCTGTGTGCTTCGGCATAGCGAGAGCCGTGGTTGAATGCCTGTTGAAGTCGAAGTTCCAGATTTGGCATTGGGGCTGAGCCAAAAGAGATCGAAAGGTCGTCCACGTAGAGCGTAGCGAGTAAATCTTCCGGCAGCACCGAGGCAATGCCGTTAATGCTCAGAGAAAAGAGTGTAAAACCGACGAAACTTCCCTGTGGGACATCCTCTTCCTGCCCCCCGCGTACGCGGAATTAACGATCTCGCAAAAGTTCAGGTACTAAGATTGGGAGGCGTCTCCTCACCCCCATAGTGTGGAGACTTTTCATGATTATGTATCGCTATACGGTCGGTTTTTTAGGCTTCCGCCAGATCGATAAACACCATGGGGTTTTGCTGTCTACGAAGGAAGGCCTCACAGACCGCATTTTCCAGTTGGAAAAGAGCATCCGACGTGGAGTGGAACTTGCGGAAGCCGCACTGCGCAGAAGACAGATGCCCTCGCCTCTCTATAAATAAGGCTAATCCAACATTTACCAATTTCCTCATTAACTTGCACATGCACGACGTTAGAAAGATTGGGCGTAAACCAGCCGGGTAGAGTGATCTCTCCCAGGTTTCCGAGAAGCGAGCACAGTAGGGATTTGCCAGGTATCTAGGAGGAGACCCTTCATCCAGATCCTGTTGAACAAATCGAACAGAAAGGCCATTCCTCTATCACCCAGGTGTCGAAGCATGGCGTACGGGACATCATCTGGACCATGAGTGGTGTCCGCATACGATGCAAAAGCGGAACGCAACTCACTCAGAGTAAACTTGTCGTTGAAGGGTTCTCCGCCCTGGAGTTTAAGTCCAGCCGGCGCCTTCCGCAACATCACGACGCGCATTGAATGCTGGTGGAGCAGAATCCCGGCTAGGAAATGCGGACAAAGTGGTCACGTTAAATGAAGACGCGTATGCCAGCCAATAAAAGCGGTGGGCGTTATTCGAAATATACCATAACCTAGACCTAGCGCAACGAAATTTACCGACAGTTAAATCGTTCGGGCAGCGCTTATAGCGCATGTAGGCATAACGCTTCTGCTTGAGGGCACACTTTCTAGGAATAGTAGTTAGGCCTGCGGCAATGAGGTTCCCGGAGAAGAACTCACTGGCTTCATATACCTACCAAAATTCTTCGACTGAGATAAAGAATTCAGTCATTTCCTGAAATGCAGACCACCGTGCCCTACCCAAGCACCACCGGGGCAGGCTTTCAAGCGACAGCAGCCCAGAAAATTATATTTAAATGAGAAAGTGATTACAACTATGGAGTCCTTAGCCTCACGAATTGAGAGATGATCTGAGCCTGAACGGCAACGATGTCCTTCTTAAGGAGATACGCAATACATTTCTTTGAAAAAGCAGGGTGCGGCTCACCGCAATTGATACACTTAGCCACACACGATTTGGACTTATCGTGTGCGACCAGGTAGCAACATACTCAGATTTCGAGTAACGCCGACTTTGCACATCGAGAGGAGTGATTAGTATGGCTGAAGCGGTGACAGTAATAGCACCTCCGTGTCAGTGGCACGAATGTCTTCACGTAGTAGCGATTACAACTAGCACGCACCGACTCAGGGAGCTTGTCACAGTCGAACGTGAGGAAAAATGTAGGGGTGGGTCTCGAGGCCCCTCCCTGTTTTCTCATCACATAATCGACCTCAAGCGCCCCATGGTCGGCCAGCTCTAAGGTAATGGCATATATGGAGTAGTCCACGAGTTCCCTCGCATAAACTACTCCTTTCACGAAGTTCATGGTAGTATGCGGCGTCGCACCCATAGGTGTGCCATCACGTGTCCGAAGGAAAGAGTTTTATTCTGTGGTTTTAGATCATCGGGAATAGGGACCTTATTCTTTCAGGGAGAAGCAAACGCTAATCATCCCTCGCAGTAGTCCGCTCTATAAGCGGAGCCTACGGGGCTGGCTGAGCAAGGTGCTGCCATTTTAGCCCACCCCTCCTGTCTGGTGACCGGGAAGCCCTTCGGCATGGCGACTCCACCTTGGGCACGCCTTAAAAATATAGATAGTAAAGTGGAAAGGAAAGGGGATGTGAGGAAGGTATGGGTGGAGATGAAGCAGCTTGTTAAAAATCAACCATCAAACCAAGTTTGACGGAAACCTTTGCCAAGGAAATCAACAGGGAAGTTATATCTCTTATCTCAGGCAACTCAGTTTGGACCGCAAGGTCTGTCGTGGCCTGTTCATCTATGTAAGTTTCCACGCGTCAACAAAGAACAACTGAAAGCAGGTGTATTTGATGGTTCTCAAATATGGGAACTCATCAAGGACACCAATTTTGATGAAGCACTAAATCCTGCTGAACTCTCTGCCTGGTTGTTCCTTGAGTCAGTCGCTACTAACTTCCTTGGGAACCCTAGAGGTCCTTAGTATGGGAGGCAGTTGATGAGTTAAAGGAGAATTTACGCAAACTTGGTGCGCGTATGCCTGTAAAAATTCACTTCCTTCGGTCCCACCTGTATTATTTTGCCGATAATTGTGGAGACTACATACAAGAAGAAGGTGTGCGCCTTTACCAAGATATCCGTATAGTGGAGGAACATTACCAAGAGTGTTAGGCTGACAATTTTAAGTCTAACTACTTCTGGTGCCGAAAAGGGATTTGGTGTCTGCTAGGCAGAATCGAAATTCCCTGAAGAGACCATTTATCCATGAGTAGCTTTTTTGTATGTTCTACTCTTCTTAGCATTAATTATAACATTATGTAAACCTTTTGTGTATAAATCAGTTCAAAGTTTACTATTGTGTGTACATTCGCCTCCAAATAGATAGTAATATAGGAATTTCTGCATGTGCTTATATCTGAAAAACTTGATCTGGTTAGATGAAATGAGCATGATTTTCCGATTCAGCGCGAAAAACTAGCCGAAAATCAAGTATTATGTATTAGACCTTGAAAACAGCGTAGACCAGTGCAATAAATTATAATACAACTACTCAATACTACGACTAATAATAGATACTACTACTACTACTAATAATAATAAAAATAATGAAAATAATAATAATATATACTACCCCCTCTCTTCCTCCTCTACTACTACTAAAAATTCAACTACCAATAATAAATTATATTACTACTAATAAATGTTACTATAAATATTAAATAATACTACTACTAATAATAATAGGTAAATAATTGCTAAAAGAGAGGTGGGGAGAAAGCGCACCAATAACATCCCCATGCCCCGTCATAGAGTTTAAATCAACCCATTGACATGGCTTCCCTCATTTGCCCTCAGGCCGGGAGGACGTACACCTCCTCTAGGTACCATGTGTATCAGACTACACAGGGTACTTCAATGGACCGTGATCAGTGGAATAATCTTCTCCGGGTTTTTACCCAGTTGCTGGATTGCGATATAATGTGTCGTAATAAACAGCTGTCATTATTACAAGACTCACTCGAATCACACTTTTCCGTTAAATCCAAGTTTTCGGCCTCATCCTATAAACAGACGCCTCTCTCCTATGTAAGCCATGGCAATGACTTTGTGCTGCTGCAACCGTCCTTTCCTTTGCCTCTCTCTGTCTCTCTCTTGGTACTCCTTCTAAGAATGAACAGGGCCAAATCTAGTCATCAGAGACTCATAAGTTGAGTTGATTCTCTCTATGTAATCTAAGATGCAGTTGCCATAACAATGAGTAGCCAGGAAAGTGAACTAACAGTGTGAAGTAGGCAACCATAGCTATATTAGCGCATACCATCATTGGTACATCGCAGTTTACCTTATTCACTTAGGACAATACGAAGATTGCCAAGCTGTAATAACGAGCATATTCAACGGTGCCACGAATCAACCTTGAGAAACGGCTTGGCTTCCAAAAAGAACGAAATTAGTATTAAGAGGTCAATTTTGGACGCTATTATCAACCCGTTTTTGTAATAAATAAGACTGGTCTAATTTCTAATTAAATATAAGGAAGCATTATACTTCCATTTCCGTGTATATTTGGTTTATTTAAGGACACTTCTTAATAGAGTTTTTAGTTCTTAGGATTAAATCATTTTTTTTGGAACGGGTTACATTAAGAGTATTCACACAATTACAGCCCCTACCCCATTTCATAAAAAATCAAGGTTGATTGATAATATTTGCTTGTGATTCTCCATAAATTTTGTTACCGTCAGTCTTTTCTAGTCAATGTTCTCGAGCTTTCCTTTTCTTCTGCCTCTTTCATTTTTTAAGCATTTATTTATTTATTTTAATAAAATAAAATTTCATATGGAATCTTCCTTCTAGGGCGACAATTAAACGCCAATTTTGTGTGAGATGAGATCAATAACTATTAACGAGACCAATTTGCTAAACCCGGCTCTTTATCAAGTATCATTTTGGTTCAATTGACTTAATTGCGAGATCGGCCATTCTCACTCCATTTAGCCGCCCTAGATCAACAGATTTATTCCCCGGTTTTCGCAGCCAAATTCCTATATTGGTACTATGTTTGTATGTAAATGAGTTGTATATACGTGTATGGGATGTTTGTGTGTGTGGGAGGATGTGTCGTAGATGACAAATGGCAACGTACATCAACTTCAGAAATATACAAAATGAGCCTGAAGACTATTAGGAAGTGAGATTGAGTCGAGTCTTAACTTTATACATTGCTTCATTTTCTTTATCAGGAACTTCACACGGCCAAGTTCAGCGAAGCACAGCCAGATTTTGACAGCTTTGACAAATTACAGCAATGAAACGCTTTTCAGAGATTTATTTAACAATATACTCGACATTCGCTACTGCACAACAGACACAAATTGCTACTGGATTTGCAGCTGCGAGAAAGAGAGGCATCGAAAGGAGGAATGTCCTATGTCCTCTTTAGCGTCAGATGTTAGCGATAAAATAAAATAGCTATACATTTTACACTGTAATCTCTCTCTCTCTCTCTCTCTCTCTCTCTCTCTCTCTCTCTCTCTCTCTCTCTCTCTGTCTGTCTCTCTCTCTCTCTCTCTCTCTCTCTCTCTCTCTCTCTCTCTCTCTCTCTGTCTCTCTCTCTCTCTCTCTCTCTCTCTCTCTATATATATATATATATATATATATATATATATATATATATATATTCTAAGTTTATCCGTCAATTTGTTTCTCTTTTTACCACTACATATCTCATCATTTTCCTCAAACGCCCCTCCCCAATGTCTGAGATTGAATTAAGAATACAGGTAAATATTTTACCTTTTCATGTTTAATATTCCATTTATATTTATCATAACATTAATTGGAATAAACACTTTGTTGCCATTTGAGTCCATCTTGGAGAGATGGAATGATGCTCTTACTCCAGCTAAAAACCTCATAGGGCAATTTGTTTTAGAGCACCTATTTGGTGAATGCTACCAATTGCAGAATTTGCTGTAAGTATATTTAGCCTCTTTTTAGGCTAATTTTAAAATCAAACAAAAGAAAACAACCAAACCAGAAACAACAAAAAAACGACAATGTGAAAATAAAAAGCAGAATGCACGCTTCGAGGTCGGGGGAAAAGTACGCTTGAACAGTCGCGACGCGAAAGCACGTTACTGTAATTTCTCTTCGTCCTTCTTCCATCTTCTTTGCCAGGTAGGCCAGGGGGCTGCTCTGATACTTACCGTTTAGTCTGCGTGAGGAAAAGCGAAAAGCTGCTTAGGTTGCCCAGTCCTCGCCGACTCTTTGCTCCCTCATTCCCCGCAATACCAACATATACAGGAATACAATACAAGATAATTTACACATCCTCCCGGCTCGGGAGGACCGTGGCACCGCGGATAATGCGAACAAGGGGTGTGTGCTGATTCCAATGCTCAAGAATCATTGAGTGAGTTTTATTGCGTTGCTATAGATCACATTCCGGTCTCCGAACCGGGCACAACGCGTTTTCTCTCGTACCGATCGGTGTGGTGTAACCAACTGGTCCAAAAAAGGGTGAAAATCACTGATTTAGGTTATAATTAAAATGGAACTTGAATTTTTAAAAATCACATTGAGGAGGGGGGTGTACATATTTAAATATATATATATATATATATATATATATATATATATATATATATATATATATATATATATATATATATTTATATATATATATATATATATATATATATATATATTTATATATATATATATATATATATATATATATATAAAAATCCAAACCACACCAAAATACTTCAAACCAGAATATTTTTGAAATTTGGAATTTCGAAAAAATATGATGAAATTATGAGAAATGCAAATGTATGGAAGGTAGAAAATCTTAGTTAGGAACTAGGAAACCGCTAAACTTGCCTGAAAAAAGATAAAAAACAACACTATTAATAAAACAGAGAGTGCGTAAGATTAAGGGTGATAAATTGCGATACCAAAGCTATTAAACCATAAATACAACAGTCGGAAGGGCGCAAGATAAACTCAAAGAACAAGACCGCAAAAACGAGTACTGGCATTCACTAGTGCGAATTTGAGGACCCATATGGATATTTGGTAGTGCGAAACACAGGAGCCCATGAAAAACAGCCAATCCGCGAACGCCCTCCTGCGAGATCGATGTCACCTCCCACATTTCCAGAATCACAGACTAGCAGACACCTTAAAATCCACACGACGATAGTTCACAAAAGAAGTAGAAGGGTAGGAATGAGGGGTAAAATTCGGCAAAAAGAAAGGGAGTATATACATATAGAATTAATTTCACCATTAATATTTCCGCAAGGTAATATTTCAAAATAATTTTTGTTGATTTAATATTTAAATTTATTTTTTCTGATGTTTTCTAGGGCATCCTTATGCCGGTTATTCCAAGTTTGTGTTATTCTATATAATAGGAAACTTTATGTTATCACAGTGTTAAATCCTTTGTTTATTAGCTTGTTACTATTATTTCTAGTAGTCGCTCGGTCATCTAGCTCAAACGTTGATTCACAATTTATATTAATGAGCTAGTTAAATGTTTTAAACATTTCAATATGTCAGCTGCTTCGATTCCGACCATCCATTGATAGTGAATTAGGGTACCACAATCTTTCTTCGTGCGAGCGACATAATTTTAATTTTCCTAATTAATTTAATTTCAATTGTGAGAGAGTCAAAGTAGATCACATTATTGAAGGGAATGAAAGCATCTTAATATGTGCGAGAGACTTAGCAAGGTTTTTAACCTGCGCGGAACTTATATTGTTAACTTCGCGCCATTTGTTTAAGCGTTTCGTCCTTAATCAGAAAATAATTAAATTATGTAAAAAAGTGTGGTGTATTTTGGGAAGTAGAGTGTTTGATGGGGATGGAGGGGATAGAGCAAAAGAGGCACAAATGATTAAGAATGAACCGCATGAGTGTATTTAGGATTATTTACCTGTCTGTTGACAAATGACTGCTAATAACTAAGACTTTTTAACATTGGAAGACACATCTTATGCTTTTTTCTTTTGTTTTTGTTGTTTTTATTATCTTTGTGTTCTTATTAGTGTTAGCGGTATTAGTATAAGTACAACTTATTATATAATTCTCACTACTAAGCACATAACTCGCATTTTAGAAGTAGTACTAACAACTATTAACAAGTTATAATATAGTTCTAAATACTGAGCGTACACGAGTGTTTAGGTGCACATAAATACTAACACATATTTAGATATCAACGTGCGTTAGCTTATTTGGAGAGGGTCATTTTAGGGGAAACTTTTAAGTGGACTCGAGGGCTTTTGTATAGTGCCGCGAAACTGCTGTTTGGGTGCGTTTTTTTGCCAATCCTCGACCGTAAAATTTGTTAAATAGAACTGAATTTTATGCTCGACCATCAACTAATTTTACGCAGAGTGCCAGTGACCATCGTGAGCAACCGGGAGCCATCTAGAGTCAACTGATAGCCCGTTAACGATTAATGGATGGGCGCGTTCGCAGCTATACCAGTAGCACTCTGGTGCTGCTTCTACCAGTGCTGGGAGACAGAGATAGCCATAACCCCCATCCACCACTAAGACTTCAGCACTCTTTTATATGTTAAGTTTTCACCTTCATTCGACGTATCTTAAGGACAATTGTCATCATTTCCCTTTGCGGTGGTGACTTCCTTAGTTCGATGTTCGGAATTTTAGGCCCACTAAATCCTCATGTACAAACAATTTCTCTTGCAATATTGATACCCACTTCTCTCCTTGAAACATTCTAATATCCAATATCTTTCGTACTCCTAATTGCTTGTAACTCGAAGATAACTGCACTAATTAGTGCAACCTTTCATCACATTTGTTTTATTACTTCGCTCCCCTACTTCACTGAACTCTATGCATCACACTGAAGAGAGATCTCCTCTCAATTTTCCAGAGGAAATTATTTGGTTGCTGAGATGTTCCATTTAAACTGCAGTAAAATTACCACTTGCCAAATATAACGCACGTTTGGTCATTCTACCATATAAGCCCTAAAAAACAGACCACGCAAATCCCCACATTTAGATGAAACATCATGTAAGTTTAATATAATATTCTTTCCCCTGATCTGGATGCTTTGTAAATAATAACGTTACATAAAATAGAATCGGGCCGTATCCGCAGTGTTCTGGTGGATCTGAATGATGAAAATATAACCTCTTGCATATGGATTGTTCTCGTGTGGACCCGAGGGTCTTTGAAAGTTCCTTGTAGTATGACACTAAGTTCCAGTGACTCTATTTCTCCCTCTCCATATTACTGATTGGTGCTAAAACCTAGGGAACGACGAGCGCCTCCAAGTTGCATGCACGCTCTAATCATATCTGATCCAATGTAAGGTAGAAGTAGTCTTTTTCGGGGCCAATTGAAACCATTTTTATGTTGAATTAAATAAAAATTTAATACACAAATCTAATTAGATTTTTTAAATAGATTTGTAGGAATTTCAACTTCAGCTCCAGCAAACTCCGCTAAACGGGTTGAAGCGAAGTTTGTCTTTTTAAGTGGTTGTAGTCTTATTATAGGCTTTTTCTTAAAGATTTATAATCCTCCTCCCTCCTGTTTCCAGTATTTAATCTTTTCAGATGACAGTGTTATCTGTTTACTTCGATAAATATATTTGCCACCATTTTGACTTGGTTGTTGTTATTTTCTACGCTCATAAAGCCACCATTTATTTAGTCATGACTGGTTCTCAATATTCTAAAGTGATCAATTCATTATTTTGGTTAACGTAACTCTTCGCCCCTTTTCTTAATTTTTAAAACTAGCAGTTTTTGCTTTTAATGTTATTAATGCATCGATTGAAGCTCTTTCAAGCGGTCACTTTTAAGTACAACACATAGACGAATACATTTAACGATGCGTTATCTCCATCCCTCACCTACCCTCTATGAATTGGTAATTTTTCCGAGTCCTTGTGCGATCATATTCAACCTTGAGGTATGCCGGCTCCATCCAGGAGCCTTCAAAGTTGCTGCATTTGGTGGTGTTTCCATTCGCTGTAAGGTTTTGATCAGCAAGGATTAGAGAGACTTTTGTAGTGGATTTAGTCTCCAACTCAAATTTGTTTCACTCTTTTTGGCATCTATGTGTACCTCATATCGCAACTCCCTTGACACCCTCTGCCTTACCTTATTCCCACCACTTCAACCTTCGCCATTTTCCCTAAATAACTAAAACAAATACTCCGAGGCACATAATAACCCAACAGATATAGTCTCAGATTCGACTGTAAAAAAAAAGGCCAAGGAGTTAAAAATTTTGGATTTGAGACCTGGAGAGCCAAGTTGAGACGTTTGGGCCGAAACCACAAACAGGGTGTTAGGGGTAAGGAGGAGACACAATCCACAAAATGTCATCCTCGGCAAAGTTGTACATTCTACACATGACCGCATTGAGGTATGTAAAGGATCAATAAAGAAAATAAAGTGCGGTGGGGGGAGTTTTTTGATGTCGCAGTCAAATTGAAGGAAGAGAGAGGGCTGTTCCATTTAAATGAAATTAACAATTAGCCTGCATGAAGAAATATATAAAACTACCCAAATATAAACAAAAAAAACAATAACGAAAAAAAAGAGAAAAAAAATTACTCCTAAAATAATGCATAGGGTATGTGGGTCGGGGCGAAAATTAATAGATGACAAACACTGCAATCGCAACCCTCTGGTTTTTTAAATAATTCGTATAAACACCAAATTTTCCGATCTTAGGAACAAAGACTTCCACAACCCCCAAAATTTCTTACTTAACAAAGTAAAATTGTTCACACAATTCCAAATTTATTATTTAGTGTCAACACGAATTGTCTCTAAATGTCAAGAACACTGGCTGCAAATTGGCCAATTCTCAAATGAAATTACTATTTTATTGCGCGATCGAGAACACTGGCTGCAAATTGGCCTATTCTCAAATGAAATTAGTATTTTATTGCGCGATCAGAGATTTCCATAACGAAATTTACTTTCTCTGGTTGACATCTGGCGTTTTTATCCAGCAGAGTCACTTTTATATCTAATAGTAATTCAGCCATTGTCGGCCATTGTCTGCCAGTTTGGGTTGCACACATTTACAGAATGAGACCGTGTGGTTGTGCACAAGGCCGTCTCCTTGGTTTCACTCAAATTCAGCTGCTAGGCTTTTCTGTCGCTTTGAGTTCGTTTACCTTAAAAACGTTTTTAAAGTTTGTGAAACTTTTCGGAGGGATGTAACGAGAGATTGAGGGACAGAGATAATTGGTTATCTCCGTCACATGTGACCCGAAGTATTTAAATAAGTTTGCTAAAGTTAATATATTAAAAGTACCAATATTTAAAATCTCAGCTTCAATTTACTTGATTTAACAGTCTAAAATACCTTCTTTGTGTCCACACTCAAGATAAACTCAACCTTAAATAGACAACGAGACTACGCGAGCAGATGAACTTCGAAAAAGAAACCAAAGCAGTTAGCAAAGTTCTCGTGTCTCTGAACACTTTTTTCCACTAAATTAATAAAAACTTCTGCTACCTATTTAAACTCGGTTTCAACTGAGTTCTTTACTTTAAATTCCATCAACATCGAGCCTTTTCATTTTATAACTCTTCCACTCTTTAGGGAAAGGTTGCCTTCATTTTCTGGAAGAAAAATGGAACAATTGAAGAGTTTCTCTTTTTTACGAAGCCACATTATCTATGAGATTATCACGCTTTAGCCCACCTTAATGACAAGAAACATGTTTCAATTTCTCCAGGACTATATTAATGCGGGTGGGGTCCGATAGTCGAAGTTCCATAGAAGCACTCATAAATTTATATTCTAAAAGTGAGGATTTTCCCTTTCATTTGAACTTCATGTCATAAATTGCACAGGATGTTTCGAATATCTTGTTATCTCTGAAGAACAACTGTGAGAATGATACAATGTAACAGGAGGAATAATAAGTAACGGAAGAAATATTTCTAGTTTTATGATACTGAAATTATTTAAGGATACCTATGTGGATTAAAGAAGAGAGAATTAATGAAAGAATTAATAGACAAATTGGGGACGTGTTAAAAGACATTTTGCGATAAATAACAATGGTCTGCGTTGTTTTCATGGTCAAATATATAATACCTGATTATAGTTGTTTTTTGCACTGAATCTGAAAATCATGCTCATTTTACCCAATCAGGTCAAGTTTTTGAAATATGACCACATACCAAAAACTCCTATATTTTCAAATAATTGTTCTGAGTCAAGCACATAATAGCAAATATTTACTCACAGAAGGTTTACAGGATATTTTTAATAGATAGCATGAATAGTACATTGCACAAAATAAGCTACTCATGGATGAATGGTCTCTTCAGTGACCTCCAATTGTGCCGAGAAGACACCATATCTCTCTTAAGGAACCAACAGTAGTCAGCCAGTAAGTTTACATCCCATTGGCCTTGATAGCGTTCCACCATGACATGGATGTCTTGGTGAAAGCACTCACTCTGTTATTCACTGAAGTCTCCAAAATTTTCTGGAAAATAGTCCAGATGGGACCGAAGAAAGTGCATTTTCATTGACATACACGCATCAAATTTGCGGAAATTCTCCATTGAGTTATCAAACATCTTCTGGTACTGATGACTTCTGTGGTTACCAAGGAAGTTTGCAATGACTAACTTAAGGGACAACCAGGAATAAAGTTGAGGAGGATTTTAAAATAATCAAAAATAGAGTTTATTATGAGTTCTCTTATATGAGGACTATCAAATATACCTGCCTTAAGCTTCTCCATGCTGATTTGTTTGAACTTGTGGTGGAGGAAGGCAAATCCTCAACCTTCCCTTTCCAGTGCTTTTACAAGGTACTTCATTAGGCCAAGATTAATGAGTAGGGGTGGAAGTTACACCTTGCTCAGTTCAAGCAGAGGGTAGGAAAGAACATTGTGTCATCCGGGTTCCAATTCTTGTTTAGATGGCCACTCAGTTCTGACATAATGCTGGTCGTCAGCCCGACTATCCCACAAGCACAAAAAATATCGATACTTTGTGTACTTACCTTGAAGTCCTACGATGAGTTCAACAACTTTAAAATCTTCACAAATCAGCCATTTATGTTCCTGGGAATTGGGAGCAGACAACAAACGTTCTATGCTGTTGTGTGATTCTTCATTTCAACCGAGTGTCCAACAGGGATTGATGAAACCTTATTTTCGTTATTCAGAAGAACTGCCTTGAGACTTCTGTTAGACGAGTCAATAAAAAGTCTCCATTCCATGGCAACATACTTCATACCTATTAATTTAATCAGTTCAGCAATATTGTTACAGTAGATCAGTGAAGACGCTTCATCGAACTTAAAGAATTTCCTGAATTCGCTCTCGTGTTCCCGAAACCAATAGAACGTTGTTCCTGAGGCAAGTAGTTGTTTATCTCGAAGACGAAAACCCAACTGCTTAGGTAGGTTCAGGTCTTGTGTCAAGTCGTTGAGTTCGCCTTGGGTCAATGGCACCGATCGGTCGTCCTTTTCTGGTTCGTATGCCCCACACTCACCTGTACATATTATTCATATCAGTAGATTCGGAATCAGAACTAGATTCCATGATTTTATTCGGCTAAGGAACAGGAACATCTGGTCTATAAGGGATTGGCTTTATGGCAGAAGGAACATCAGGGTATTGAACATGGTGCTTGTTCGTGCGATTCATGCCTTTTAAATTTGTCATGCAAAAGTAGCAGTCGGTAACGTTATCTTTTACTCTGCTCCACACCATTGGGACACTAAATGGCATACTTTTCTTTTCCTATTCTTCTAATCCCATAAGTTCTCCACACATGTTTTGCAGCAGATATGGGGAGCAAATGCTTTATCCTGCTTCCCTAGTTTGACTCCAAAATAAGTGTAATAAGCCTTCTTCACAAAATCCGTGATTTTCGCTTGACGTTCTGGAAGAACTACGTGACCGCAGATGAAACAACATTTTTGGGATGGTTCTTACATTTCCGCTCCATCGTACTGTACAACTAGAACTGAAAAGAGAAAGAATAGCTAGTTAACTAAGGTAACCCATGACTAACTGTGGCAAAAACAAAGCCCATTTACGCTTGGATGATAGCTCCATTTTGAAAAAATATGCTGTAATAAAAATCGAGTGTATCTTAGAAACCAGACTTGACCAAAGAAAATGAATGATATTTTTGAATTTCACACGCAAAAGCGATCCTAATTCAGTTGGAAAACCCTTGACCTTTGAAAAAAGTTTTGAAACGCAGGCCAGTGTAATTAGCGGAATTAGAAGCTCTAAATGTGGAATTGTAATTCACTAGATGAAGGAACTCAGGTTACCAACTGTGCGCAATTAATGGTATTCGCTCCTTAGATAGATGAGTAGGATATTAAAGGAGAACTTCCTATTGAATGTAGCAGTTGAACCAAAAACCATAAGTGGGGATATTTTTGAGATGGTTGACTTATTTTTTGAATAAAACATGAATTGGCATTGAAAGATTTGAAAAGCTGCACAACGGATGGAGCACCAGCGATGCTTGGTGAGAGGGTCCGGTTTTTGAGTACATGTTTTGACATTAGTTCCACACATAAGATTTATACATTACATCATACTTCGGTTTGAATTGACTTGCATTGTCTTACCCAATGATTTTTCCATTGTTTTATCAAAGGTAAAAAAAATGTTAATTACGTGAAAGGGAGTGCTTTTAACAGTAGAGTTATTAGGTTGCTGCGTCAAGATTTCGATGCAGAACATAGTGTCCTTCTTTTTCACATTGGCTTACTCGAAGAAATGTTACAAAACGTGTGTATAAATTGCAAATTAAACTGTTGAATTTTTTCCAAATTTCCAGTAGTAACTCTTGTAAGGATTTTCTAACGTCATTAAAAAATAATCACTCTCTCATAAAATTATCAGGTTTGGTTGACATCTTTGATGCTTGAAATAGGCTTAATCAAAGTTCGTATGGCCAGATACATCAGTATGCGACTTTGTGTCAAAGATTAAGGCGGTTTTTAGCGAAAATTAGCGTTTGAAAAAAGAATATTAGATCTAATACTTCGGTTATGTTGTTAACAATGACTGAATTTCTAAACAAAAATGGATCTGTAGAGACTGATAAATTAACTGGACTAACCTGTGATCACCTTGAAGTTTTAGAAAGTGAAATAAAACTTGTTGAGGAAGATATTGTTTATCTCCGAAATCCTTTTACTGCGAATCCCTGTGCCACGTAACGAGGAACAAGCAAGAAAGAGGAGCTAATACAATTGAAACATGAGGCAATGGCTCATGAAACTTATACGGAATTTAATTTAAAATTATTCTGGCTTAAGATGAAAAACCTATATCATTTGGCTGCTGAACCTGCAATTCAAGCGTTGCTGCTATTTCCATCGCCGTGGCTATGTGACTCAACTTTTTCAAAACAGTTAGTAATAAAAACAAAGCATCGGTCCTGTTTGAAAACTACGGATCATGATGTTTGTTGCGCATTTACTAAATTACCAACGAATATTAATGAACTCACAAAGAAAATGCAGGCGCAACAATCCCATTAATTTCTAAAGTGAATAGGCATATCAGTCTATAACTACACAATACGCATACTACCATTTTTTGTAAAAATTCATTTATCTGGAGGGAGGAAGTTTTCTTGCAAGTTGGCTACTTAGTACTAGTTACTTGCTTCATATTATCTTTATTGTGTGATAGAGAATGTTAGTCCCTATTATAATGAACCATTGTTTGCTTATTATTACTTCTAGGTTTCATAATGCTAATTTCAATGTATTTTATTCATGTTATTTTTTCTAGTTAAGCAGATTAATATTTCTTAGTCTCCTAGTATTAATTACAAGTCGTTTGTTTCATATTAATATACTAGTCCAGGAGAATATTATTATTAACCACCGTTTGCTTTTTCACTATTATTATTTCTTTGTTTCCTATTATTAGTTATGAGTCATTTGTAATAAGAAAATGATATGAAATACAATGAAAAATTTGCGAATTATTTTAGAATCCTCAACTATTGGGGGTACACAGGGAAATGCCGAAACACTAAAGGTGTACATGACAACAAAAAGGTTGGGAAGCCCTGCTTTAGGGTGTAACAAGACATTCTGATAACGCTGCATGCTATGTTGTAGGAATTTTAGATTACTACATATATTTCGATGTGGGTTATGTTTCAATGATGTTTTGCTAACAATCAATTTGTTTGTTTGATAAAACATTAAAAAAAAAAATAACAACTTATTTTGGTTCAATTTTCTACTGAAAGCTCTGATTGGGGTGGAGGGGCAGTTTTCCAATATTCTTATTAAGATTTTGCAATGGATAATAATTTCTAGAGGGGCGAGTATCCCTCATGTTCACGAATGCATCAACAAGATAGCCTACTTGGATTAAGTACTTCTATGATATTTTCGCTTCACTGGTATCTTTACAAGTCTCTTTTTAAAATACTCGGCAGAGATGCTCTTTTATTTTTAGTCACGAGCGAGTCTAGTCGCTGGTCGCTGGTGACTCTACATCTCACTATGTCTTTGGCCTTTAAAAAAACTTCGGTTTCTTGTCTCATTTGCTCATTCGCGTCCAATTCTTATTACTTTTGTACTGTATGTATTTATAGTCAGCTACACCAGGTTTCTGCATCTTTCTTTCTGTCTTCAAATTTTATTTGAAAGACAGAAAATAAAAATGGCATCGCCCTGTGGTGGTTGTATAATCACCCGCAGATCCTGTAGTCGTTTACTTTGTATATATATATATATATATATATATATATATATATATATATATATATATTTATATATATATATATATATATATATATATATATATATATATATATATATATATATATATATATATATATTAATATATATATTTATATCCACTTCTCTCAGATATACACCTATATTTATATATACTTTTTTCTTTTATTTTAATTAACAGTTTATAACTTATTCTACCGGAGTTTAGGTTTTTATTCCATTTCTCTTTATTTTGCCTCAATAGTGGGCACTTTGCCTATTTTTCTTCAGTTTTTTTTTTTGTTTTTTGTACACTTAGGTGTTTGTACTTTACTTGTTTAGGTATATATTCCGATTTGGTTTTCTCGGGATCAGTTTCTTCCACTCGGAAATAGGGCTTGCCTGGTGGTGCGTCCCCTAACTGCCGTCGGAATGTCTAGTTCGAGGTTGATGTTCGGGACTATATCATTTTGAATCTTGTCCCAGGTCTTTCTCCCTATCCTTTGGAGTTCCATATTCAGTGGGTTCAGGCCTGCCCTTGCGTGCAGTTCTGTTTGCTGTATATGGTCCATCCTTCGTTCTCCACCTATTAGCGGGGCTTCTTTGTTCTGCACTATCTGCATTCGTCTGAGAGAGGTGGAACTCGTAGCCTGCATGAGCAATGCCGAGTACACTAGGGTCGAGCGCACCAGAGCAGTGTACAGCTTTTTAAGATCAATGGGGCTAAGTCTTTTAAATCTATACAGTTTTCCGAGATATATTTTGGCTAGGGAGATTCTGCTGCTAATGTGCACTTTGTATCCTTTGGATATAAAGAGCAGTACTAGGACCTGACCTTCATTTCGGTAAGGGGATAGTTCGTCGTTCACTAAGACATCCACACGTTTTCGGCGTTTAATTGGAAGGATATAGAACTTTCGGCGGTTGGTCTTTATTTTCAACTTTCGTTCGTATCGATTTATGTTATGGATTTTGTTGGCTGTCTGCCTTGATTGATATCTAGCATGTTTTAGTAACTGGGGACGATTTGTGTAATATCTTAAGGTCCGCTGGTTCGAATATAGCAAGGATTTCCTTGTAGCGTCCCTAGTTGGACGAAGCGTAGCTTTTTCGAAGAAGGATTGGAGCTGTATTGGCACGAGGACTGTTGGGCTTGGCTCACTAAGGTAATTGAAGGGGAAGCCATCGCTAGTCATGATTATGTCGGGCTTCGTTGCTGACCTTACCAGGAAATAGGTCGGAGAATCCGTACCTATCCGCTGGATGTCTTTCCTTTGCATAATTATTTCTAAGTTATGGCCTCTTTCGTTCGTGCTACCATAGCCAGCCGTTCGGCATCTGGCATTAAGATCGCTCCAATGAATACCATTTTGCCGTGGCCAAACAGGGTGTAGGAGTTTGTGAGAGGAAGGTACTTCCATTGAGGTGGTTGGTGTGCCGCCGCGATTATAAGCTTGCCCACTAGAGTGTGCAACTCTACCGCGACGAAGGACTCGTCCATAACCGGAAGGTTTCTGAACGAGAAATTTCTTATGGCGGCAACGGCAGCACCATCGTACCTCTTCTGAGAATGTTTTTTTGAGATCACTCTGTAGCCTGGTATCTTTAACTGCTTGTTGATCATATCAGTACCATGCTTCGTGATTAATATGATATCAGGATCAAGCACACGGAATATTTTTCCGTATGCCATGGCTTTCCCCATTCACGTTGAGTGTCAAAATCCTTAACCTGTTGTTCTAGTTTTCCATTCTCTGTTCTGGCTTAAGTGGATGAATTAGTGTTTACGGGTTGTTGACTTGCGTTTCCCGTTCCTCTTCTTTTTGAACTTTGCTGGGGAGAGTTCAATAAATGTTTCCTGGTAGAAGTCGACGTTTGGTTGTATGGGGCCTCCTCAACCGATTCTTCCACGCATTGAGCGTCGAAGTCCCATTTATAGTATTTCTGTTTTAGTCCCACACAAATTTTGTTTACGTCCCAGTCCTTTGGGAAGGCGAATTGTTCGCTCGCGTAGATGCTGAGTTTAATCTGGTCTGCATCTATCTTTTTCTTTGTTCCTCTTTTGCCATTTTTGCTTCGTACTTCTTTTTTGAGTTCTCTGAGTCTGAGGTGTCCGTAGGTTCAGAGGATTCAGTTTCTACCTGTTCCTCTTACTTTGGTTTGGTCGATTGAGCTGTTTTTGCGGACGCCTCTCTCTTTTTTTGGTTTTAATTCTTGGGTCAGGCCTTCTATTTTCATCTTTTTTTCTTCTCTCTAGGCTCTTTCCTGACACCTGTTTAGGACTCAGCTGGCTGCAGCTGCAGTACATCCAAAAGGAGAATGATCAGGGAACAACATTTCACTCATGCCATTTTTTGCGAGCATTTGATTGAGTTCCTTCACGAATACTCCCGGTTGAATTAGATTTATGACGTGAGCGTATAAGGTGCAGGTCAGTATCTTCGTCGAGTTTTGGTTCTCGATTTTCAAGTATGTTTTTTTGTTCTCATTTTCTGTGAATACTGCTTTTGCCGTCTGAGCATATGATTGTTTGCTTCTGCGTTCATGCTTGTCTTTCTTTAGCTACACCTTCTTTTTATAAGATCCTTTTTCATTTGGCAGGCCATGGCCATGGAAAGATGTCCTTGGCCGCAATGAACACACTTCTCCATGAGACTGTTGTGGTTCTTCCAGTGGTGCCCCGGCTCGATGCACCTTGAACATATTTCCTGTGGCTTTGTGCATTCTTGTGTTGTGTGCGTCTCCCTTTTATAACATCGTAAGCAGAATTGTATGGGAGTGAATTCTTCTCTATCAATCTGCTCCCCACTGCAGTAATCCATTCTCCTTCGCTTTTTGCGCCATTGTGGTGTCGGTGTAGACAACCTTAAACTCGTAAGTGAATTCAGAGTTGTCTGTCTTGTTCCAAAACTTAATAATTTCGGATACTTGGCCCATGGTTAATTTTTTGAAATTTCTTCTTTTATCTATTCCTTAGAGTGCTGTTATAGTCAAGGGTCTAGTCGTCGACAGACTACGCTCCTGTGGGTTTGGATCTGTGGTGGAATTGCCGGTTGTAGGCCTATTCCACGGATTGTTTTGACTGCTTCTTCTCTTGCAATACACTCCACATCCTTCCCCTTTTCACATATCACAACACACCCCTTTTGTTACTCCGAGCAGTCGTAGCATTGCGATCTTCAACTTTCCGTAAACAACTTCAAAGATCTTTTCTTGGCACGGCCTGCTGCTTCCGCTGATGGTGCGCAGCTGGATCCAAGTTGTCCCATTTTGTTCCATTTTTCCCCAAGGGGGCGTCCCTTCGGGATACATTTCTTCTTGCTGTCTCTTATATGCTGCTTCTGATTATTCGTCGTTGTATTGTATGTTTTCCCTTTATTGTAGGGTTAGCTTCTTCTTCCTGTTAGAGCGCTTTGAAAGCCGCCCCCTCTTCGTTGCAAGCGAGTCTCCATGAACATGAACTGCGGGATGGGATGGATGAATGATGAAGGGGGACCCAGGGAGGCCCATCAGACGGATGAAATGTTGCGGACTTAATGATGGGTGATGATCGAATCAACTACCACCACCCGGGGGGTGCTTCCCCGTCTGGAGTTTGGTTATCCATGTTATTGCAACTTACACAGGGACGGTTGTTTTTATCCTGTGGTGCTGGCCGGGAACTACCCTTAGAAATTAGAGCGAACTCTTCCACAAAGCTTTCAGCATCGCCTCTTGACCGGGTGGTCTCTTCCGTAGAGTTGCACTGCGGGCTAATCCTCAAACCTGCTTTCCTTTACGTCCCCAATTATGTCTATCCCAGTGGACCGACATAGTTGGAGCGAGACTAGGTGAATAGCAGTTTAGTTCATTTCAGCTCCCTTGTCCAAATGAGGGGACCTCGGAGGGAGGGGGGTAGCCAGATATGGGTCGGTTATCCTTGGTTCTACAGAAAATATATCTTGTCGTCCCCGTGCGGAGGATGCAAAGGTCGTTAATGGTTTCTTTCCATCGACTTGATCTCCTTTACCGGCTGTAACATCTTATTGAGCGTAAAAATTTAAAGTTTTCTTCCAAGTCGAATGAAAGAAAATGGTTTTTAGGGGATATTTATTTCGCCTAATTGATGATAACGTTAGAGGAAACGAATCAATCCGGTAAGTGGAGTTTTGAAACAACTTTAATGTTTTGGTTTTAGCTTAACGCTTGACTATTGGTGGCCGGCTTTTCTTAGTTTATTAAAATGGCTTCTAAAATGTTCAGCCTAGCTTTATTTCCCTCTTTCTTTTAATTTCGGTGTTGTCAACTAGAATATCTTTCGTTCAGTTGATGTAATGCGCGTTCTCCAAATAAGTTTGGGGCCCTCCGCTTTGCAGATGCATCGTTAAATGTCTAGAAAGTGTAGTAGTTGTCATGGCAATATATTTAAAGTTATTATTAAGCTTGAAGTCTTTATTGGGGCAGATGAACTCGTAAACTATGTTGGTTGACCTGAGATTCGAGGCGTTTGGCAGCTGCTGTTTTTCATAAGGAGATTGTTGGCTTTTGTTGTTTTATAGTAAATAATCAGTTGAATTTTATCCATTTGATTTTTAACCTTGATGTTTTGTCATCTATTTTATAGGCCGTGGACATCTGATTTCTGTAGTACAGTTTGATGTTGCTTACTGCACCCGGATTAATTTTAGTTAATTATCTTTGGAGTGATTATTTGAAAATTATTGGAGTCCTTTGTCAATCATGCTGTTGGAGAAACCGTTGTTCACGAGTGTTTCTTTTACACATGAGATCTCTTGGTGGAAAAATTCTCAGGTAGAGCAGCATTTATATGCTCAGCGGATGTATGAGCCGATTACACTTATTTTATATCTTTCAGGGCATTCACTATTCCCATTGAGGCATCTTTCCATGTCCGTAATTTGTCCATATACTTTTGTGATATAGCTACCAATTATGTTTTGAACCTCATCATCCGAAAAAGGGAGTTTATTGGCGTGCTCAATTCATAAGTGAATTTTAACAGCAAGTTCTTAAATTGCTGTTTAAAGTTTATCAGATGTTCTTCGTTTTGGACGTTGATGTTGATGTCTTCTACGTATCGGCAATATGTGTGTGGATGATTTTTATTGTTGTCCAATAATCTCTTTTCAAGTTGATCCATATAGTAGCTGCGAAGGTTGGCCCTAAGGGAGACCCCATAGCCACTGTATCCACTTTCGTCTATAGATTACCGTCCGGTTTCCTGAACGGAGCCTCTGATGTGCATGAACGTAATATGTTCCTTAAGAAGTTTCAGTCGAGATTTGGAGGAAATAGTGTAGGATGGTGTTATACCATCCTAAAAAAAAGCAGCCATGGTTAAATTTTTATAAATTTGCTGAACTTGGCCAATCAAAATGATTTTAAAAAGGAAGTTTAAAATAAATTTCCTCCCTTTCCCCCCATTTATAATTCTTTGGGTTTTAAAAAATTCACAAAATTTTGTTACTTATATTTATTTCTGAACTTGACAATTTTGTTTTTTAATATTATAAAAGAATTATTAGAAATAACTTGATATAAAACTTAAGTCATAACCAAACTAAGATGAAATTATTATTTAAATACTCAAAATATCCCCTTCTTAAATTATAGTTAATGATGAATAGTGATGATGATGATAAAGCTAGACGGCTTTTCTTAGGAATTACATTAATTTTTTGTAAATTATTTGCTTATACCGTATATAAATATATATATATATATATATATATATATATATATATATATATATATATATATATATATATATATATATATATTAAGAGAGCAGAGAGGTTGCGCGTTGCCAGCCGTATACGTATTATTAGGATAAAAAGGCAGGCTAATTTAGGAAGTTCATTATTTTATAGGTTTCAGGTAGGAACCAATTCTCAAGGTTATTAGATTATGTTTGTCTATATTTATAATCTCATATCTTTGAGAATGGGTTCTTACCCGAAACGTCGGTATGAAGAATTAAAAAAATAATAATGAACTTCCTAAATTTATCCTGCTTATTTAATATATATATATTAGGGTGGTCCCTCCAATCTTTTTAGTTTTGTAGGTCACATACTCAATTTCATCAAAATCGAACAATATTTACTGTTCGCTCTATGGATCTTACCTTATTATTATGCTGGTAAATTAATTTTGGGGATAGAAATGAAAAGTTTTTGCAAATTCTAGTTTATTTGGAACATATCTTGGTGTTGAAAGATAATTTTAAAAAAAATATTTATATTAAAGTGAAAAGAAAATAGTTAATGGCAAATAATTTCTTTTTAACCCAAATTATAACTAAAATTGCTGATTAAACATTGATCCTTTTGAGCATGCGGGAAAACTTTTGTGATGTTTTGCCACAAGTCTGAGAAGCAACTGTTTCTGTTCTTTATCTTTTGTTAGAGATGCATTATACGATTTGATAAGTGCAATACCTCTTTCTGCTGGATCGTTAACAACCATTAAGTTAATCGCTCGACGTTGAAATTCTTGAAAGCACGTATTCTCTTCTCAAGAACTTGTGTTATTCTTCAGGAATGTATCCTCTGCAAATTTGTATCCATCTTTCATTAGGAGACTGAAGATTCGCATAGTCTTCTGAGTTACCAGTTTATGCGAGTCCAAATCCCCGATGTTTTTTGTAAGATTCAATTGGCGAACAACTTTGGTGTTTTCATTACGTTGGAGATTGGAGACCATCTTCTGTTTGGTCTCAGCATTAATTCTATGATCGAAAAGGAAACGACCAACAAGATGTTTTACAAGATACCAAAGGTGCCTGTGAAGGCATGTGGTTGCTTCTTTATATATTTTCTGATTTTGGATACTTTTGCAAAGTTTTAAGAAAGAGAATGTGATTTAAATGAGCATTAATTCCAAAATGGGCTCCATTGCAAAAACGCGAGTAGACCAAAGCAATAAAAAGAGAGAACTCTGTAATATTGAACTTTTCACGTTCCGTTAGTTTCAGTTGATGCTTAAACAAATATATTTTCAGGGCATATATAGCCTTAGCAATCCAGCGTGCATGATAAGTTGCTCCTGGGTATCTTAATGTAACTTCTGTCTTATCAATGCCCCCAAGAAGGATGAGACTGAGTCGAAGAAATTCTTCATAATCGTCACTCAACTGACGAGATTTCCAAGATTCCTGAAAATATGGGACCATTTCTCCTTGAAGATTATGCATTTACTTGATTGACGAATAAACTCATATTTGCCTCTAAAATACAATCCTTTTTAAGTGAAGACCATTGTTCTTTAAAACGGTCAAAGAATATCCTCTTTGGACTACTTGTAGGCCCAAGTAAAATATTGCAAGCATATGACAACATAATTTCGAAAAAATGATGACACTACGCAATCCAAACAACAACTCTTCCTAATACTTTCTCAATTATGGTACAGGCTCCTTTTTGTAGGCCTATATTTGATGCAGTTGTGTCAACTATAAGGCCTTGAATTTCGTAAAGAAGATTTTCCATTCCATTCACAGAAACTATTATTGCAATTCGGTCTACTGTTTCCTTTGCCCCATCAATAGCAAGTAGTAGTTTTCAATCCCAGTTAAGGAGGATCGATCCTTCAACAGACAACGAAGCTTTGTCTTCTTTGTATGTTGTCTCTCTTACTTGCTTTCTAGAACATTTTATAGAACTCCTGGAAAGTGGCATAGCTGCAATATCCTGACTTAAGGCTTGTGCTATTGATCCAGCAACCATTGTTATTTTTCTATCCGTAATATTTGCACGATCAAGAACAGCAACTACACCTGAAGTTGTAAAGATATTTTTTTTTAATTTGAAGGAATACATTGTGCATTCTTTTTTCTAGTTGAAGAAGGTGGACAAAACTCTTTGTCTGCAGCAATTAAACTTTCTCCTTCAGATGATGACTCGAAATCTGCATGAACAGCAGCTTCTGCTTAATTTTTAGAAGTATATAATTTTTCTTTGTTTTGTAAAGCCTTCTCATGTCTATATCTTTTGCGGGATTCCTCGGCTGAAGTAATCTTGTCACGACACGACATACTGCAAGAGAAAATGTTTTCTCTCTGCATCAACAGAAATTGGCGGACTTCTTCTTTTTTTACCACATTTAATGCATTTTTTGAGGCTATTTCAAAAAGTTTTGAAAGAGTAGATTTGAAACTACACTTATTCATTCTACATGAGTACAGTTCGGTTTTGCGCTTCTTCTTCAAAGAAAGGTATTCTTCATACGACATTGAGAGTTTCCTAATTCAAGAGTCTATTCGCTGTGTGGGAATTTGGGCTCTTTCCCCAAATTGTATGACTTTGTTGCAAACGAGGTTGTAACTTTGTGTCAAAGTCATTGACTCCACCTGATGGTGGTACTGAACTACACGAAGCACATAACCACATGCTAGTAGTCTTGCATATGAAAGCTCACTAGTAGGATGTCCTAAAAGCCAGACTGCAGCTGTATAAAGAGTACTTCAAGCCATAATCTGAAACAACAGAAGTAAAAATTTCTTGTAACTGAGGGAGCTCACGGTTCCCTTCAATTTAATTATACTTAGAGGATATTTTTTAATACTCTAAAATATCTAAATATTCAATATTCATGGAAGAATAAGCTTTGATTTGACATAAATAAATAGGCTCCCGTGTTTGTAAAAAATTACGGCAGTCATACTTAATTAAAATATATATATATATATATATATATATATATATATATATATATATATATATATATATATATATAATTATATATATATATATATATATATATATATATATATATATATATATATATATATATATATATATATATATATATTGTAAATTAAAATATAAACATAAAGTGTGCTGACATATAATTCTAATTTTCTTTAAATAAGTCTGATATTGATAAAAATACTGCAAATTATCTATGCACGGAATAAACAAGGTATATTACTTACCTGAATATTTATATATATACTTGCATACACCAGCACTTGTATTTCCTTGTATTACGTCAACTATTAAACTTCAAACTACAAATGAAAAATTAATCAATCCTCGCTGACTTATATAGGAAATGGTGCGATTGCATCACCATTTGAAACGAGGGGGCGTCATCACTTTACAAATGGGCTCAGAAATCAACAAGCTGAAACAACAATTATTATTGGATCATACGCCGAGTATGTGAATGTCATTCCCCTTTCCGGAGAATGCAATAACTTGATTTTATTGTGAAATATTGTAATTCATAAAGAATGAGTTATCAATGATAAATATATGATAGTATATAAGTAACAACCAATAAATGCCTACTATTAAAAAGTTCCAATATTTTGACTGAAATTTTAAAATATGGAGACACATAGCGACCCCTAAATATTCACTAATTTAGTCAATATTTTGCATCAGCTCTTTTAACATCTTATAGCATATTTTAGCCATGTGGAGAACATTTCCAACTAATTTCAATTTTTTGCATATATTTTTGGCCCACTAATATATATATATATATATATATATATATATATATATATATATATATATATATATATATTATATATATATATATATATATATATATATATATATTATATATATATATATATATATATATATATATATATATATATATATATATATATATATATATATTAAAAACAATTGTTTTTTTAATGTAGTCAATGTTTTTACTTGGTACTTTTACGACGGGGGAGAGTCATGTTATTACAATTCCAACATATTGTATTATATATCTATTTTAAGGTAATTTCGAAATAAGGGTCTTTACCTCCATACCCTCTTACATAATTGAGGTGGGGGAGCACTACAGTTTTTAAATAAACTCTTAAGATTCCTAATTCGAAAGCCTAACATTAGATTGGAATTTCAAAGCGATTGCTAAATGTCTTGAGGCCTCTAGTTTTTATACCGTGTTGCTTGACTTAAGACATATAAGCCTCACTCCGAATGATATTTTAAATAAATTAAAATTACTTTAAAAGTGATTAAGATGAAATGTCCATTTTATTATATTTGGTAATTTGGGGATTATGTCTGCCCTCGAATTTAGTGGGGGCTTTGTTTTAAAGAATACGAATATGTTATATAGAGTAGTATATCTACGTATACCGTATAGATGTACGATGTACTCTATATAGCTCTTTCTCTACTTAATGTGGGTAAATTTCTAATTATGATGCTATGGCAAAAAATAGATTGGCCGCTATCTTGAATAGTCCCCCGCAGAAAGACTACCTTTTCAACAAGTTGATTTACGACGCCCTCCTACTGTAATGCCCTTAAGATGATGCAGATAAAAAGTAGCAAAAACAATATTGGGGCGTTTGGAAGGGCTTAAGTGTTCCAATCTTAAGTCAGAAGATAAGGTTACTTAGCCTCTGCCTCTCAACTGTTGGCGTACTACCTCCCCGTTGGACACCCTGCCTTTAACTGAAGGTACGTCCAACGACCGAGCGCCGGGCGGTATAACCCGGCCAACCCCACTACCTTTGTGGGAGCCCTTGGAAGGGCCAAGGCTTCCGGAGTAAACCTGGAGTTCAAATCTGCACAGTGCTCGTGCATTAGGCGAGAGTCCAAGGAGAGACTTTTTTTTCGGCAGAGCACTGCAACTTAAACCTGCTCCAGTCGTCCTGGATCATTTCCTTGCCACCGGACTCAGCACAGGAAAGTGAAGATGGTGGACTGAAGAATGCACACCTACTTTCCACCTTAAACTTCATCGTGCAAGTTATCACTCCATGCATTGCTCATTCATATGTATGGAGTGACGTCGTCAGCGGCAACGATGGACAACATTAAGCATATTGTATTAAATCATTTTAAAGTGAATTTTTTTCTGAATGAAAATATGCTATGGACATTTTATCTTATTCAAATTTAAATAATTTTAATTGATTTAAAATAGCATTCCGGGGTAAGGCTTATATACCTGAAGTCAAGCAACACAGTATAAAAACTAGAGGCCTAACGACATTTAGCAATAGCACTGGAAATTCGAATCAAATGTTAGGCTTTCGAATTCGGAATATTAAGTTTATTTAAAAATAGCGGGTGTGATGGGTGGCAACTCCCATTTCGAAATTACCTTTAAAAATTATTTATCATACAATATGATGCAATTGCGATAGCCTAACAAAAAAAAAAGCCGATTTTTTTTAATTTGCCCAAGAAAAAACATTGGCTAAAAATAAAAACAATGTTTTTTTAAGCTATATATATATATATATATATATATATATATATATATATATATGAATGCATTGTCCCGCAGGAAAATATGAAATGTTCTGATTGCCTAAATAAATATTATGGGCAAACAGGTAAACAACTTTCTGTTCGCATAAATCAATATAAATATAATGTCCGAAGAGGCGAAAATAACAGTGATTTCTTTGTCCACATGTCAGATAAGGACCATCTAATTAACTGGAACTCGGCAAAATCTATTTATCGTTCCAATGACCCTATAAAAAGGAATATCATTGAATGTGCTTTTTAAGCAAATGTGATAATTTTGAACTTATATAAAATAGATGCTATAATTAAAAGACTAATACTTAAAGAAATTAGTTCTGACTTTTTTCTTTAGTTTTATGTACAATCTTTAGTTATGTGGTCCAATTTTGTTGTTTTTGTTGTTGTTTTTTAAATTATCGATCTGCTCTGTTAGTGGCACTGTATTTTCCCCACTCTTTCGCTCCTTGTTTCTTATAATCTCCGTCGTTAGGCTATCTCCATTTCTTTTAATATGTTACCCTTTCGTCTTCTCAGTTTAACCTTACTACCTGCTTCTTGTCATTCTCAATGTGAATCTTTACATTCTCCCTTCCGTCTACCTCATTGGTGATTTATTGTTTTTGAAGGGAGCTTTTATACTTTTTCTTCGTATATGTACTTCTAATATAATATTATTTTTTGTAGTTATCCTTGATAAGGAACTTAATAAAGTTCAAAAGTACTCGGAAACACTTTTTCATTTTTACCTGCAGGACACTGAATCACTGCACTCATTTGCTGCCCTCACGTGCTACCCTCATATATATATATATATATATATATATACAGGGTGGGACGTAATTTTTCATACATTGGACAAAAAATCTTTTATTATGGACAAACATTTTCATTTATATATTATGCTCTACATAGTTGCCATTGTTTTGAAAACACATTTTAATACGCGTTTCCCACTGTTGATGAACACGTATTAGCACAGTTGAAGTTACGCTTGTAATGGCGTTGGTGAAATGTTCTTTTAGATGATTTATGTCTCATATCTTTACTTGATACACCATGGCCCTCAACTGCCTCTGAAGATAGAAATCAAGGGCGGATTGATCTGAGGATCTGGGAGGACACTCCACAGGATCACGCCGACCAATCTAAACATCCGGAAACTGCTCATCCAAATACCAACGCACATGAAGACAATAATGAGGTGGAGCTCCATCTTGCTGGAAGTAAATTAGTAAATTATCTTCCTCGTTTAGCAGGGATGGAACAATTTCTCCTTCCAACAAGTTAAGATACTCCTCGGCATTAAGATTTCCACTGAAAAAAATTGTTCTAATAATTCTGTCACTCCATATCCCAGCCCACACCATCACTTTACCGGCACCTTGCAGCTTCGTTGTACTCAGCCAGTGAGGGTTAGCATTACTCCAATAACGTATGTTTTGCCGATTAACCTCTCCATTGACGTAAAAATTTGTTTGATCATTAAACAAGATCTTACTTGAAAAGTTTGTAGCCTTTTTGACAGGAATTATTTGGCACCTCACAGAATTCCACCAGTATATCCGGGTCGTATTCACTCAAATGTTGTACCATATGCAATTTATATGGATGTCATTTGTTTGCTTTCAAAATGCGCCTAATAGTCGATCTGCTGACCTCACGTTTTGCAGACAACCGTCGTATACTTTTTCTTGGATTGCCTGTAAGCGCTGTAAGTATCGTAGCTGTTGTGTCTTCATCGATGGCTGTACGCTCTGGACCACTTTGCGGTTGGTCTGCAACATTTACAGTTTTCTGAAACTTATTAATACGTTTGGCCACAGTGTCGAGTGTGATGTCCGTTCCATGTTTTCTGTGAAAGTTCATTGCAACCATGCGAGTGTTTCCCGACCCAGTTATCAGTATGATCTCAATTCGTTGCTCTTTCGACAAACGCATATTCTAGGAAAACTGAAGCCTAAAATAAATATATAAATTTTCTTATATGTGGAAACTTACGGCCCACTTTCTATATATATATATATATATATATATATATATATATATATATATATATATATATATATATATATATATATATATATATTCCCTCAAATAAATTCGAGGGTGGGTATAAACCTAAAATTAACCCAAATTGGTAAGAATAATAAAGGTTTTGTATGAGAATGAAGGCAGGATTGTGTCAGTCAAGAGAAAGCCTTAGAAGTAATTTTTAGTAATGATTTAAAAAGTTACAAACAATGTTTTGAAGAATGGCACAGATCAAATTGATGTTGAGCACAATTAGGAGAAATTTCAACTCTATTGAGTACTGTATCCAAGCATTTGCACCTCAATATCATCAAGATTTAGAAATTTTGGATTGGGTGCATTGAAGAGCATAAGCTTATATCTGAGTTCCAAAAATTATGCGATGAGATCAGACTACAAAAACTGGATATAGTTTCTGTTAAAAAGAGAGTGCTGAGGTGGAATCTGATTTAAGAATTAAAATCCTTTTCAACTTTGAACCATTTTAATCGTGAAGATTCTTGAGAGACACTAGGGGTGTTACTCAAGGACACCAGTTTAAAATTAAGGGGCATTTTGTTAGCACTGAGAGAGGCAAATCTTTTTTAGCAATAAGGTGGTTGATGCTAAGGATGATTTACCTCTAGAAGTGGTTAATTGTTCATCTCTTTCTCGGTTTATGAAAAAATTAGACATATGGGTATTAGACATATCTCCATATGGGTACCTATATATTATTCATGTATATACTTACGAGAGTTGCATGCAAATGACAAATCCTTCTTTATAAATTGATGCATACAAATTTAAGGTTGCATGATAATAAATCCATTTTGTATCGGGAGGATATATGTATGTGTAAAATCTGGATTGTGGAAGTTTTGTATGGGTCTCTTGATGTAGATCTACCTAATTCAGTGTATACATGTATATTAATTTGTCTCGATTGGTTGTGTTGTGACTTGTTTGTGACTGTGGTGTTTTCTTGCTCTATTAATTTCTTATGTTCTTATGTACGTAGGTAGGCTCTAGCTAGGCTCAGTGTTTATTTTTATAATGGCTGTGCAATTTTTTAAAATAAATATTTATGCGATTAATTACATGAGTAAATGCATGACTGAAACTTTTATTACCTTGCTCACTTCGTTAAATGTTACTGTATAATCTTAAAACTATTAAGGATTATTTTTTTTTAATGAGAGAACCCTCAAGAAATAGAAAGAAACGATTGTGCTCCTATATAAAAAAATTAGAAAATGAGCACATTTTACATAATGCAGTGAAATTTACTTTAAAAAACTTAAATATGGACATACAAAATATTTTCCTAAAGATGCATGGCCATATTTCAACGTCAGCAAAGAGACGAGAAATTCTTAAAGATTTTCATTCATTTATAGAGATAGAATGTATTGAAATTCTTCGCCATGTACCTACTAGGAGGCTACCTCTGCAGCCATGCATTGAAATAATTTTACTTTCTTGGAAAGCTTCAAGTTCTTATTTCTTAAACAGACCCAGAATTACTCAAACTTCCTTCAATTAATGATGATTCAACAGAAATCCCCCAAGTTATTGAAATTTATTTGTTGTTCTTGCCACATGCAATTGGGATATTTAAACTAGCTGTTGAAGGACTTTAGAAGAATTAAACTTCAACAGCAGTTGTTTTCAATACTTTAGCTAATTTAATAAAAAAGTTAAAATCTCGATATGCTGAGTAATTTTTTGGTTATCATATTCACTAACTCTTGAAATATTTAAATACTTCTGAGGCTCGGAAGATTATTTAAGACTAAGTTATTTCCCAGGTGTCGAGGAGGACGAGGTAACACGAAGCATCCCTTCGTCTGGTGGAGTGGCTCCACTCACGACCACCAGGCGGCAAAGAGATTTCCCTTTGCGATCTTTGGAGCCACTCTCGGGCAGCTCTATCTCTGCAAAGGAAGTGGCTTCACCTGTGATTTTTCAGGGGCCTCGCCAACCCTCTTTGCGTGGAGAGGATGTTTGCTTCTCTTAGAACACTACCATATATCACCCCAAAGAACAAGAAGGCTCGTCTTGCATTCACTACGGATCATGTTACATAGAGGGGATGACCAATGGATTCAGGTACATAAGTAAGGAACCTAAGTTCAATTTGTCTGATCCGATGATAAGAGGTTTATTGGTCGTAAAAAAGAAGAAAGATTGTTAATTACACCAAAAAGCGTGTGAAGTTTCGCAGATAAACTTTCATGATCTAGGACATGAGTTAGGTGTAAGATAGTGGAGCATCTATGCGCTTACGTGGCAAAAATAAAATTAAATTCAAATCTGGAGACGAATTGCCGGGACAGCATATTTCCCCACATCTGCGAGTCTCCATGCCAAACAATCTTCATATCCCCTGCTTCGCGGTATCTCTGATGCTACGGTTGCCACAATCGGGGGCGGATTTTGAAATTAACTTTTCCTAGGTTTCGGGACATGTGGGAATTGAGGGAACTGAGCGAGCCGATGAGGGCACCAAAGAGTCCACGAGGACGGGGCGACCAGACCAGCTTCTAGCTCTTGCTCGCACCGATTATTTTGCAGGAAACAGGATAGCTATCCGGGTTCCCTGACAAAGCAGAGGGAAGACGGCATAGGTGAACTTAAAGTTGCATGTCCTGCGCTGCAATTGTTCACATGGACCTTCACACCAATGCCACGACCACTTCACGTCTCTTTCTGTCGTATTCGAATTGGGCACATCGTAGGACGCACTGCCTTATAATGGAGCCTTCCACTTCACTTTACTGCAAAAACTGCGTTGTTCCTCGGACATTTTGGCACATTTTTGTCGAATTTTCCAGTCTAGGTGATCTTTGCGCAGATAACCCCTCCTGGTATATTGATGAGCAGGGTCGCTTCTCACTTGTACCTTGCACTCGGGACTGGTTCGTACACCTAGACTTGTATACTTTTCGACTTTTTGGAGGATAGAGACTGGCCTCCGCCATTTTATTTGACTCTTTGGTGATGGTCGCATGATCCTGCGCCGGTGAGAGGTGCCCCCCCTGACGCCAAAGCGTGCTTCCTTCTTCTTGCCTTTGTTCTGTTTCTTATATTTGTAGGGTTTTTCATATTGTTTGTCTTTTATGGTTAGTTTAGGTTTATGTGAATTTTAAGTAGCTCCATATTTAGCTTAAAATTTAATTTCAGCGACTTATGAACTTCGGGGCAATCGCCAAATGGGCGCTGTTAATGAAAAAATCAGAAGCCCAACCTGCAGTTTTTTTAGTACATAGCTAATTCCGTGAAGACCTTCCTGGACGACGAGTATATCACTGTTATGAAATGGCCTCCACAGGGTCCGGACCTGAATTCCATCATAAATGTTTAGAAGACACTCGGGGGAAGGTTAAAGCGTGGAATACGAAAAGAGTTGAAGAATCTAGGGAATTCTGCAAGATGAATCAAGATCACTGCTCAAGAGTGTCAACGGCTACCTGCTCTAGAATAAAGGCTCCCACACAAAATATTAATTAATTGTAACTTATAAAGTTTTACACTGATACCTAATTAATTTAATCGATATATTACTAAAGGGAAATTTATAGCCGCTGTCGTTTTTATCATTTTGGGTACCAATTTTTCTAGTAAATTGATTAATTTTCATTACTTTTACTTCTACGGAGTTAACAATTCTAGATTATTGTACATGAATTTTAGAAACCTCAAAATATATATGACAAATGTTATAGCAGATATGGTAGAAATAGAAGCGGTCTGGTCTTTTTAGGCGGTACTGTATGGAAAGTTTTGAATGTGCCCCGGATCTGATTATGAGCTTTCGAATCACCAACGAATCATCTGTCCTTATATGTCATCAAAACAAGGTATTTTTTCTCTTTTGGTCAAAATCCATCGAATATATAGGCATCGGAAGAGCCTTGTTAATCGTAAGGTGTAACTTATGAATTATAGGGCAAATAATGAGGAAACGATCATGCTGAAATGGTAGTTACAACATTTGGATGTATCGTATAATCTCTTCTATTAAGGACTTTGGCCAAGCTCGTTTCCTTTGCATGGAAGATAAAGTCTAAAAAGACATTTGTGACCTTTCTGATGGCGCCTCAATCTGGTACACCAACAATATTTGTTAACTCTTTTTGTATCCATTATTATGAGTTTCGGGGAGTAGATCTGCTACGTAGGCGAAGAAAAGGATATATGGAGTATATTATTGTGGAGTCAAGGCTCGTACATGACACTTGCCTTCTAACCAGAGCATATTAAATTGCATTTGTGACATTTTCCATAAGCTTTGATCTGATAGACAATGAATATTCGTTTTCTCATTTACGTTCCGTAGAAGATAAAGTCTAAAAAGTAAAAGAGTCGCACTTAATTATGAGTTTTGGGGCGTAGTTCTGGAAATAAATTTTGTAATGCATTCACCTCGTAAATGAAGCTGCCCTCTATAAGACCATCTTGAATGGCATTTGTGACCTTTCTCATAGCCCCTCGTTCTGAAAGACAAACAATATTCGCTATCTCGTTTTCTTTCGATGAAAGATGAAGTGTAAAATGCAACATAGTCGCCATTACTTTGAAGTTTCGAATACTAGTTCTGCTAGGTAGGCAATGGAATGGATTTAAGGAGTAAATTCTTCTGCAGTAAAGGCTCGTAAATGACACCTGCCTTCTGCATGATCATTTTCGTTGAATATCTGAAATTTAAGATGGCGCCTCGATCTGTTGAGAAACAATATTCTTAATTATTTTTCTTACCATTGAAGATAAAGAATGAATGCAACATATTCATCATTACTTATAAGATTCTGGGTGTCATTCTGTTAGGTAGGCAAAGTAAGGGATTTATGAAGTATATTCTCCTGCAGTGACGGCTCGTAAATGACACCTGCCTTAAATAAAAGCATCATAAATAGCAATTGTGACCTTTTAGATAGCGCCTCAATCAGGTAGACATACAATATTCGTTATCTCTAATTCTTTCCTAAGGAAGATTAGGTCTAAAAGAAAACATTGTCGTGATTTCTTATGAGTTTCTGGCAGTAGATCTGCTACGTAGTCAATCGATAGCAATTAAGGAGAATATTCTCATGCAGTAAAGGCTCTTAAATGACACCTGACTTCTATAAAAGCATCTTAAATAGCATTGGCGCCTTGATGTTAGACAAACAATATTCTTTATTTCGTTTTCTTTCTAGGAAAGATAAATTATAAAAAAGCAACATAGTAACTATTACTGATGAGTTTATGGGAGTAGTTCTGCTACGCAGGCAATGGAAAGGATTTATGGAGTATATTCTTCTGCAGTTAAGACTCGTAAATCACACCTGCCGTCTATAAGGTAATCATAAATAGCATTTGTGTCCTTTACGATGGCGCCTCGATCTGGTAGACAAAAATTATTCGTTATTTCATTTCATTCCATGGAAGATAAAGTCTAAAATGCAACATAGTAGCCATTACTTATGGGTTTCTAAAAGTAGTTCTGCTACGTAAGCAATAGAAAGGAATTATGGAATATATTCTCCTGTGGGAAAGGCTCGTAAATGAGACCTGAGTTCTATAAGATAACCTTAAATAGCATTTGTGACCTTTCCGATTGCGCCTTGATCAAATAGACGAACAAAATCTTTTATTTCGTAATCTTTCCATGAAAAATAAATCTAAAAAACAACATAGTCGCTATTATTGATGAGTATCCAAGATTAGTTCTGCTACGTCGGTGAAAGAAGAAAATTATGGAATATATTCTTCTACAGTGAAGGCTCAAAATGAGACCGACATTCTATAAGAGCATCTTAAATAGCATGTGTGACCTTTTCGATGTCGCCTATATCTGGTAGACAAACAATATTGGTTATTTTCTTTTGATTCTATGGAAAATAAAGTATAAAAAACATAAGGGTCACCATAACTTATGAGTTTCTGCAGTAGTTTTGTACCTAGGCAATGGAAAAGATTTAGGTTTTAATGCTTCTACGGAGAAGGTTCGTGAATAAAATCTGCCATCTAAAAGCGGAACTTAAATAGCATTTGTGACCTTTCCGATTGCGCCTCGATCTCGTAGATAAACAATAATCGTTATCTCGTTTACTTTCCATGGAATATAAAGTCTAAAAAGCAACATAGTTGCCATTACTAATGTGTTTCTGGGAGTAGTTCTGCTACGTAGGTGATTTAAATGATTTATGGAGTATATTGTCCTGCAGTGTAGTCTCGTAAATAACACCTTCCTTCTCAAAGCATCTAACCAATAGCGCATCGATTTGGGAGACAAACATGTTTCGTTATCACCTTTTCATTCCTTGGAAAATAAAGTCTAAAAAGCAAAATAGTCGTCTTAACTTATAAGTTTCTAGGATTAGTCGAGCTAGGTAGGCAATTAAATAAAATTTAGAGAATATTTTCCTGCATTTAACGCTTCTAAATGAAACGTGCATTGTAAAAGAGCATCTTAACTGACATTTGTGAGCTTTCTGATGGCGCCTCGCTGTGGTACACAAATAGTATTAGTTATCTTTTTCTTTCCATGGAAGAGAAATTTTATAAAGCAAAAAAGCCGTTATTGCTTATGAGTTTCTGTGATTAGTCCTGCTATGTAGGCAATGAAAGGAAATTTATAGCATATACTCCTGCAGTAAAGGCTCGCAAAAGATACCTGCTCTCTAGAAGAGCATCTTAAAAAGCATTTGTGACCTTTCCAATGTTGCCTCGATCTGGGAGACAAACAATATTAGTTATATCGTTTTCTTCCCATGGACGATAAAGTCTTAAAACTAACAAAAACTGCATTATTTATGGATTTCTGGAGAAAGTTATGCTACATAGGCAATGAAAAAGATTTATGGAGTATATTCACCTACAGAGAATCCCAATAAATGACACCTGCCTTCTATAAGGGCATCTTAAATAGCATTTCTGACCTTTCCAATGTGGCCTCGATCTGCTAGATAAACAATATTGGTTATCTCGTTTTCTTTCCATGCAAAGTAAAGTTTAAAACGCAACATAGTCGCCATTACTAATGAACTTCTAGGGGTAGGTCTGCTACGTAGGAAATTAAAAGGCATTACGGATATATGTTGTCCTGCAGTGAATGCTCGTAAATGACACCTTTCTTCTAATTGAGAACTTTAAATAGAATTTGTGAATATACCAACGGCCCCTCTATCTGTTAGACAAACATGATCCGTTATCTCCTTTCTTTTCCTTAGAAGATAAAGTCTAAAGTGAAACATAGTTCTCATTAGTCATATATTAATAGGATTACTCCTACTACGTAAACAATAGAAGGAAATTGTGAGCATATTCTCCTGCAGGGAGGGCTCGTAAATGACACCTGGCCTCTATAAGAGCAGCTTAATTCGCATTTTAACATTTCCAATGGCGCCTATTCCGTTTTCTTCTCATGGAAGATAAAGTCTTAAAAGCAACATATTGGCTATTACTGATGATTTTCTTGTAGTAGTTCTGCTAGGTAGTCAAGGGAAAGGATTTATGGATGATTTTCTCATGCAGTGAAGGCTTGTTAATAAGACCTCTCTTTTAGAAAAGCATCATTAAATAGCATATGTGGCCTTTCCTTTGGCGCCTCGATCTGGTAGACAAACAATATTCCTCATCTCCTTTTCTTTCCAAGAAAGATACAGTTTAAAACACACATAGTCACAATTACTTATGGGTTTCTGGGAGAAGTTCTGTTACGGAGGCAATGGAAAGTATTTATGGATTGAATTCATTTGCAACGAAGGCTCGTATATGTCACCTGCCTAATATAAGAGAATCTTAAATAGCATCTGTCACCTTTTCCATGGCACCTTGCTCTGATAGACAAACAATATTCGTTGTCTCGTTTTTTTTCATTGAAGATAAAGCCTTAAATACAATCTAGTCGCCATTATTTATAAAAATCGGGGAGTAGTTCTGCTACCTAGGCAATGGACAGTATTTATGGAATATATTCTCCGGCAGTGAAGGCTCGTAAATAGCACCTGCTTTCTATTAGAGCAACTTAAATAATATTTTTGATCTTTGCGATGGTACCTCGATCTCGTAGACAAACAATATTTGTAATCTCGTTTTCATTCTATGGAAGATAAAGTCTAAAAAGCAAATGAGGTGCACTTACTTATGAGTTTTAGGGAGTTGTTCTGGAAATTATTTTTGTAATATATTCGCCCCCAGTGAAGACTCGTAAATGAAGCTGCCCTCTATAAGACCATCTTGAATGGAATTAGTGACCTTTTCCATAGCGCCTCGTTCTGGTAGATAAACAATATTCGCTATCTTGTTCTCTTTCGATGAAAGATCAAGTGTAAAATGCAACAGGGTTGCCATTACTTAGAAGTTTCGAATATAAGTTTAGCTAGGTAGGCAATGGAATGGATTTAAGGAGTTAATTCTTCTTCAGTAAAGGCTCATAAATGACACCTGCCTCCTGTATGATCATTTTAGTTAAATTTATAAAATTTAAGATGGTGCCTCGATCTTTTGACAAACAATATTCTTAATTCGTTTTCTTACCATGGAAGATAAAGAATAAATGCAACATAGTCGTCATTACTTATGAGATTCTGGGTCTTATTCTGCTAGGTAGGCAATGGAAGGGATTTATAGAGTATATTCTCCTGCAGATAAGGCTCGTAAATGACCACTGCCTCAAATAAAAGCATCATGAATAGCAAATCTGACCTTTTAGATAGCACCTCGATCAGGTATTCATACAATATTCGTTATCTCGATTTCTTTCCAAGGAAGATAAGGTTTTAAATACAACATAGTCGCGATTACTTCTGAGTTTGAGGGAGTAGATCTGCTACGTAGGCAATTGAAAGGAATTAGGGAGTATATTCTCATGCAGGAAAGGCTCTTAAATGACATCTGACTTCTATAAAAGCATGTTAAATAGCATTGGCGCCTTGATGTTAAACAAACAATATTCTTTATTTCGTTTTCTTTCTAAGGAAGATAAATTATAAAAAGCAACATAGTCGCTATTGCTGATAAGTTTCTGGGAGTATTTCTGCTACGCAAGCAAAGGAAAGGTTTTTAAACAGTATATGCATCTGCAGTGAAGGCTGGTAAATGACACTTGCCTTTTTTAAGATAATCGTAAATAGCATTTGTATCCTTTACGATGGTGCCTTGATCTGGTAGACAAAAAGTATTCGTTATTTCATTTCATTCCATGGAAGATAAAGTCTAAAATGCAACATAGTAGCCATTACCTATGGGTTTCTATAAGTAGTTCTGCTACGTAGGCGAAAGAAAGGAATTATGAAATATATTCTCCTGTAGGAAAGGCTCATAAATGAGACATGATTATTTATTTGATAACCTTAAATAGCATTTGTGACCTTTCCGATTTCGCCTTGATCATATAGACGATCAATATTCTTTATTTCGTTTTCTTCTCATGAAAAATAAATCTAAAAAGAAACATAGTTGCTATTACTGATGAGTATCCGGGATTAGTTCTGCTCCGTCGGCGATAGGTGAGAATTATGCAATATATTCTTCTCCAGTGAAGTCTCTGAAATGAGATCTACATTCTATAAGAGCATCTTAAATAGGATGTGTGACCTTTCCGATATCGCTTATATCTGGTAGAAAAACCATATTAGTTATTTCGTTTTAAGTCCATGGAAGATGAAATATAAAAAGCAAAAGAGACGCCAATACTTATGAGTTTCTAGGCAGTAGTTCTGTTACCTAGGGCAATGGAAAAAATTTATGGAGTTAATCCTCCAGCAAAAAAGGTTCATGAATGAAATCTGCCATCTTAACGAGAGACTTAAATAGCATTTATGACCATTCCGATAGCGCCTCGATCTCGTAGATAAACAATATTCGTTATCTCGTTTTCTTTCAATGGAATATAAAGTTTAAACAGCAACATAGTCGCCATTACTAATGTGTTTCTTGGAGTAGTTCTGCTACGTAGGTAATTGAAATTATTTATGGAGTATATTGCCCTTCAGTGTATGCTCGTAAATAGCACCTGCCTTCTTAAAGAATCTTAAATAGCATTTGAGACCTAACCGATGGTGCATCGATTTACGAGACAAAGAGGATTCGTTATCACCTTTTTTTCCTTGGAAAATAAAGTCTAAAATTCAAAATATTCGTCATTACTTATGATTTTCTAGGATTAGTCCTGCTAGGTAGGCAATCCAATATAATTTTGAGAATATTTTTCTGCATTAAACGCTTCTAAATGACACGTGCATTGTAGAAGAGAATCTTAAAAGACATTTGTGAGATTTTTTATGGCGCCTCGCTGTGGTACACAAATAGTATTCGTTATCTCTTTTTCTTTCCTTGGAAGAGAAAGTCTCTAAAGCAAAATAGTCTTCATTATTTATGAGTTTCTGTGATTATTCCTTCTATATATGCAATGTCAGGAAATTTATAGCATATACTCCTGCAGTAAAGGCTTGCAAAAGATACCTGCTCTCTATAAGAGCATCTTAAAAAGCATTTGTGACCTTTTCAATGTCGCCTCGATCTGGGAGACAAACAATATTAGTTATATCGTTTTCTTCCCATGGACAATAAAGTCTAAAAACTACCAAAGACTTCATTACTTATAGGTTTCTCGCAGTAGTTATGCTAAGTAGGCAATGAAAAAGATTCATAGAGTATATTCACCTACAGAGAATGCTCATAAATGACACCTGCCTTCTATAAGAGCATCTTAAATAGCAATTTTGACCTTTCTGATGGCGCCTCGATCTTCTAGATAAACAATATTTGTTGACTCGTTTTTTTTCAATGCAAAGTAAAGTCTAAAACGTAACATAGTCGCCATTACTAATAAACTTCTAGGGGTAGTTCTGCTACGTAGAAAATTGAAAGGAATTTTTGGATATATGTTTTCCTGCAGTGAATGCTAGTAAATGACACCTATCTTCTAATTGAAAACTTTAAATAGAATTTGTGACCATACCGATGGCCCCTCTATCTGTTAGACAAACATGATCCATTATTTCCTTTTCTTTACTCGAAAGATAAAGTCTAAAGAGAAACATAGTCCACATTAGTAATATATTCATGGGATTAGTCCTACTACGTAAACAATAGAAGGAAATTTAGAGTATATTCTCTTGCAGGAAGGGCTCGTAAATGACACCGTGCTTCTAAAACAGCAGCTCAATTCGCATTTTGACATTTCCAATGGCACTTATTCCGTTTTCTTCCCATGGAAGATAAAGTCTAAAAAGCAACATATTGGCCATTACTGAAGATTTTCTTGTAGTAGTCCTGCTAGGTAGTCATGGGAAAGGATTTTTTGCAGTATTTTCTCCTGCAGTGAAGGCTTGTAAATAAGACCTGCCTTTTATAAGAGCATCATAAATAGCATATGTGGCTTTCCATTGGCGATTCGATCTGGTAGCCAAACAATATTCCTTATCTCCTTTTCTTTCCAAGGAATGAAACAGTTTAAAACACACATAGTCAAAATAACTTATGTGTTTCTGGGAGAAGTTCTGTTACGGAGCCAACGAAAAGTATTTATGGAGTTTATTCTTTTGCAGTGAAGGCTCGTATATGAAACCTGCCTAATATAAGAGAATCTTAAATAGCATCTGTCACCTTTCTTATGGCACCTTGCTCTGATAGACAAACAATATTCATTGTTTCGTTTTTTTTCATTGAAGATAAAGCCTAAATTACAATCTAGTCGCCATTATTTATGAAAATCGGGGAGTAGTTCTGCTACCTAGGCAATAGAGAGTATTTATGGAATATATTCTCCGGCAGTGAAGGCTCGTAAATGGCACCTGCTTTCTATTAGAGCATCCTAAATAATATTTGTGATCTTTCCGATGGTACCTCAATCTCGTAGACAAACAATATTCGTGATCTCGTTTTCATTCAATGGAAGATAAAGTCTAAAAAGCAAAAGATTCGCACTTACTTATGAGTTTTGGGGAGTTGTTCTGGAATTATTTTTGTAATATATTCGCCTCCAGTGAAGGCTCGTAAATGAAGCTGCCCTCTATAAGGCCATCTTGAATGGCATTTGTGACCTTTCCCATAGCGCCTCGTTCTGGTAGATAAACAATATTCGCTATCTAGTTTTCTTTCGATGAAAGATAAAGTGTAAAATGCAACATAGTCGCCATTACTTAGAAGTTTCGAAAAGTAGTTCGGCTAAGTAGGAAATGGAATGGATTTAAGGAGTAAAATCTCCTTTAATAAGGGCTCGTAAATGACACTTGCCTTCTAAAGGATCATTTTAGTTGAATTTGTGAAATTTAGGATGGTGCTTCGATCTGTTTGAAAAAATATTCTTAATTCGTTTTCTTACCATGGAAAATAAAGAATAAATGCAACATAGTCGTCATTACCTATGAAATTCTGGATGTCATTCTGCTAGGTAGGCAATGGAAGGGATTTATGGAGTATATTCTCCTGCAGTGAAGGCTGGTAAATGACACCTTCCCTTAATAAAAGCATCATGAAAAAGCAATTCTGACTTTTTAGAGTGCGCCTCGGTATGGTAGACATACAATATTCGTTATCTCGATTGCTTTCCAAGTAAGATAAGGTCTAAAAGACAACATATTTTCGATAACCTATGAGTTTCGGGGAGTAGATCTTCTACGTAGGCAATTGAAAGGAATTAGGGAGTATATTCTCATGCAGTTAAGGCCCTTATATGACATCTGACTTGTATAAAAGCATCTTAAATAGCATTGGCGCCTCGATGTTAAACAAACAATATTCTTTATTTCGTTTTCTTTTTAGGAAAGATAAATTATTAAAAGCAACATAGTCGCTATTACTAATAGGTTTCTGGGAGTAGTTCTGCTACGCAGGCAATGGAAATGATTTATGGAGTATATTCTTCTGCAGTAAAGGCTCGTAAATGACACCTGCCTTCTATAGGATAATCGTAAATAGCATTTATGTCCTCTACGATGGCGCCTCGATCTGGTAGAGAAAAAGTATTTGTTATTTCGTACCATTCCATGGAAGATAAAGTCTAAAGTGCAACATAGTAGACATTACTTATTGGTTTCTGGGAGTAGTTCTGCTACGTAGGCAATAGAAAGGAATTATGAAATATATTCTCCTGTAGGAAAGGCTTATAAATGAGACATGAGTTTTTATTAGATGACCTTAAATAGCATTTGTTGCCTTTCCGATGGCGCCTCGATCATATAGACAAACAAGGGAAAAGAAAAGGGAAAGGATTTTTTAAGTATTTTCTCCTGCCGTGAAGGCTTGTAAATAAGATCTGTCTTTTATAAGAAGCATCATAAATAGCATATGTGGCCTTTTCTTTAGCGCCTTTATCTAATAGACAAACAATATTCCTTATCTCCTTTTCTTTCTAATAAAGAAAACAGTTTAAAACACACATAGTCACAATTACTTATGAGTTTCTGGGAGAAGTTCTGTTACGGAGGCAACGGAAAGTATTTATGGAGTTTATTCTCCTGCTGTGAAGGCTCGTATATAAAACCTGCCTAATATAGGAGAATCTTAAAAAGCATCTGTCACCTTTCTCATGGCATTCTAGTCTGATAGACAAACAATATTCGTTGTCTCGTTTTTTTCATTGAAGATAAATCCTAAAATTCAATCTAGTCGCTATTATTTATATAAATTGGGGAGTAGTTCTGCTACCTAGGCAATGGAAAGTATTTATGGAATATATTCTTCAGAAGTGAAGGCTCGTAAATGGCACCTGCTTTCTATTAGAGCATCTTAAATTATATTTGTGATCTTTCTGATGGTACCTCGATCTGGTTGACAAACAATATTCGTAAACTCGTTTCTATTCCATGGAAGATAAAGTCTAAAGTGCAACTTAGTTGTCATTACTTATTAGATTATGGGATTATTCATGCTACGTAGGCAATGGAAAGAATATTTAGGGCATATTCTCCTGCAGTGAAGCCTTGTAAATGACACCTGCATTATATACGAGCATCTTTAATTGCATTTGTGACCTTTCCGATGGCACATCGATCTGCTACGCAAACAATATTCGTTAACTCTTTTTCTATACAAGGAAGATAAAGTCTAGAAATAAACAGAGCCGCTATTACTTAGGAGTTTCAAGGAGTAGTTCTGCTACGTAGCTTCGCGAAAGGCTATATAAAGTATATTCTCCTCCAGTTAAGGCTTTTCAAGACTCTTACCTTCTATAAGAGTATATTAAATGTCATTTGTGACCTTTCACATTGCGCATTGATTTGAAAAACAAACAATGTTCGTTATCTCGTTTGCGTTCCATGGAGGATAAATTCGAAAAAGCAACATAGTCGCCCTTACTTATGAGTTTCGGGGAATAGCTCTGGAAAGAAATTTGGAACTATATTCTCCTCCAGTACAGGCTCGTAAATGATACCTACCTTCTATTAACAGCATCTTGAAAGGCACTTGTGACCTTTCCCATAGCACTTCGTTCTGTTTGCCAAACAATATTTGCTCTCTCGTTTTCTTTCCATGGAAGATAACGTCTAAAATGCAACATATCTGCAATAACTAAGAAGTTTAGAAGAGTAGTTCTGCTAGGCAGGCAATGGAAGGATTGTATGGAGTATAAATTCTTACGGTAAAGGCTCGTAAATGACACCTGCCTTTTATATGATCATCTTAATTGCATTTGTGAACTTCACCGTGGCGCCACGATCTGGTAGACAATCAATATTCGTTATCTCTTTTTTTTACCATGGAAGATAAAGAAAATGATGCAACATAGTCGCCATTACTTATGAGATTCTATGACTCATTTTGATAGGTAGGCAATGGAACGGATTTATGGAGTATATTCTCCTGAAGTAGAGGCTCGTAAATGACACCTGCCTTCTATACGAGCAAAATTAATAACGTTTAAGACCTTTTTGATGCTGTTCCAGCTGGTAGAGAAAGAATATTCGTTATTCATCTTTCCATTGAAGCTAGTCCTAAAAAGCAACATAATTGCCATTACCTATGAGTTTTTGGGAGTAGTCCTGCTACACAGGAAATAGAAAGGATTTAGGAGCATAGTCTCCTGCAGTGAAGGCTCAAAAAATGACACTTGCCTTTTATAAGAGCATCTTAAATAGCATTTGTGACCTTTCCGATAGTGCCTCGTTATTTCGTTTTCATTCCATGGAAGATAAAATCTAAAACCAACATAGTTACCACTACTAATTTGTATCGGGGAGTAGTTCTGGAAATGATTTTTTACTATATTCTCATCCAGTGATGGCTCGTAAATGAGAGCTGCCTTCTATAAGATAATCTTAAATGGCATTTGTTACCTTTCCCATTGCGTCTCGATCTGCAAATAATGTCTAAAGAGCCACATACTCGACATTACTTATGAGCTTCTGGAAATAGTTCTGCTACGTAGGAAATGCAATATATTTATGAAGTATATTCACTTCAGTAAAGGCTCGTAAATGACACTTGCCTTCTATAAGAGCATATTAAATAGCATTTTTGATCTTCTTCATGGTGCCTCGATCTGGTAGACAAAAAATATTCCTTATCTCATATTCTTTCCATGGAAGGCAAAGTCTAAAACGCAACATATTTGCTATTACTTATGAGTTTCTGGGATTACTCCTGCTACTTAGGCAATAGGAATGATTTATGGAGTTGTTTCTCCTTCATTGAAGGCTCGTAAATCTAACTTCCTTTCTCTAAGAGCATCTTTAATATCATTTATGATCTTTCCGATTGCGCCTCGATCTAGTATACCAACAATATTCGTTACTTGTTTTCTTTCCATGAAAGATAAAGTCTAAAGAGCATCCTATTTGCCATTACTTATGAGTTTTGGGGATTTCTCCTGCTACCTAGGCAATGTAAAATATTTATCAAGTTTATTTTCGTGCAGTAGTGGCTCGTAAATGTCACCTCCCTTCTATAAGAACATCTTAAATTACGTTTGTGACCTGTCCGATGTCGCTTCGCTTAGGTAGACAAACAATATTCGTTATCTCGTTTTCATTTCATGAAAGATGAAATCGAAAACACAACCTAGTCGCTATTACTCATGAGCTTCACCGAGTAGTTCTGCTATGTAGGCAATGGAAATGAATTCTGGAGTATATTCTCTAGCATTGAATGCTCGTAAATGACACCGGCTTCTCTAAAAACATCTTAAATAGCATTTGTGTACTCTCGGATGGTGCTTCGATTTGGTATACAAACAATATTCGTTATCTCGTTTTCTTTCCATGGAAGATAAATTTTAAAGTCCAACATCCTCGCTTTTACTTATGACATTTTGGGATTCTTACTGCTACTTACACAATGGAAAGGCTTTATGGAGTATATTTCCCCCTACAGTTAATGCTTGTAAATGAAACCTGACTTCTATAAGACCATCTTAAATAGTATTTGTGCCCTTTCTGTTGGCGCCTCTATCTGGTAGCAAAACAATATTCGTTCTCTCGTTTTCTTTCCATGAAAGATGAAGCCTATAATGTAACATTGTGGCTATTACTTAGAAGCTTCGCGGAGTAGTTCGGCTACGTAGGCAATGGAAAGTAATTATGGAGTATATTCTCCATCAGTGAAGGCTCGTAAATGACACTTGCTTTCTATAAGAGCATCTTATATAGTATTTGTGACCTTTCTGATTGCGCCGCGATCTGGTAGACAAACAATATTCCTTATCTCATTTTCTTTCCATGGAAGCCAAATTTTAAAACGTAACATAGTCACTATTACTTATGAGTTTCGCTGAGTAGTTCACCTACGTAAGCAATGGAAAGGATTTATGGAATATATTCTCCAGCACTGAATGCTCGTAAATGACTCCTGCCTTCCGATGGTGCCTCGATCTGGCAGACAAACAATATTGTTTACCAATCTTTAAAATAAAATTGTTGAAGCACATTATTGTCCATGACTCAAAGATTTCTGGCAGAAGTGAATGTGTGAAGCTCAACTGTCTCTGAACTTCGTTGTAGATTTTTAGTTTCAGTAATTTGATCTTGAAACAATGTATTACATCATTATTGATCAGCTTTGCTAAACAGAATAGGATTTATTATGTATGAAAGAGTTCATTATAGAAGACGAACCGAGGAAAAGATTGTTAGGCTGGAATATTTTTTCACCTCCCAAATAATAACAAGTGAATATCACTTATTTCGATTACTTGAACATTTAATGGAGTGGTAGCAGATTATTAAATAATGATCTCATTAAAAATGATCTTTTAAAGGTTCTTCCGCAAAAAAGGCATATTTTTACACCAGAAAAGAAAAATTCCCTTTCATTTTGACTGCAGGTATTGATAATGATAGTTATTATTTATTACTCTCTACGTAAATTTTACTGCATTTCTCTAGTCGCTTTTATAAAAAGTCCTCATTCATATTTAAAAAATTCATAATGTTTATTCTTTATAAAAACACTTTCTTGACAATCTAACTTCGCATAATTTTATAATTTTTTGAAGGGGTTGCTTGTTTTCAAACGACTTTTCAAATTCCCTATTATTGAGATTTTAGTTTCAAATTTTCCTCCATTAAGTCGATAAAATTAATTAGGTTTGATATTGAACTTAAAGTTCCATAACATTTTTAGATTATTTTGATTTTTCCTTAGCATAAAGTGTAAATATGGTGGCGCTAAAAAATTAAATTACTACGAGATGTGGGTACTATATAGGGGGTGGACGGTATTCTTTCGCATGAATGCTGTCTCAGGAAAAATAAACGTTTTTATTTTTTGAGATTTATTCGTAAAACTTGGCTCAGATTGTTTTCATGATATATTCTGTCGAGCTCATCGATGAACCCGCCTCTGGCCTTGATGACATGTTCATGCGACCTTGGAACGTACGACAGTACTTCGTCACTATCTCCCCTTTCATGTAGGCCCTCTAAGAAAATGGTAATTCTGCTTCTTAGTTTGTCTTTCTTGCTGTAGCTGGATTTGTTTCTTTCTCGTTATACTGCATACTACGCAAAGAAAGCGAGGGAGATGCAATCAGGCAAGTAAGGAGGCTAACTGTAAGGTGCTGTGTTATCGAAAAAATAAGTGGACAACCAGGCCTGGGTCGTCCGGATGGTGTGGCAGGTCGCACAGTCTTGCAGGCACATGTAAGGCCTCCTTGCAGATATCTGGTCGATTCAGAGCTTCACCACATCGCCCAGAAGACAGGTGTAGCTATCGGCGTTCTCTTTGAGACCGTAATGGTAGAAATAGGGGTTGCATTAGGTCATATTCACTGCTGAAGAAACTGAAGACCATAATTGTCGCTGGAAACTTCTTCTGTATGACTCTGGTCACGTCTTTGGGTGAGAGAGCGAACCACCTCTTCTTATATTACTTGATTTTCTGGTATAAGCAAAAATTCTTCTCGCTTGAAAAGATACAGAGCATGTCTGGCTTCAACGAGTGTTTCAACTTGTTGATCAGCTTCATGCTATGCTGAGTCGTTTTTCCTACATCACCTTGGACAGAAATTATCCTTTCCACATCTTCTATGAAAAGGAGCGAATATTTTTATGCACCACCAGCCTGATGAGTTTTTTATCCATATCTTCATTCCTTGCAATGGCAGGCATCGACTTTCTCGGATTAAGGTTGATGATCTGGATTTTACAAAGAATTTCGTTGTTCTGATGGCGTCAGATCGTCAACCATGAGTTTTCTTTTCGTTTGTCACCACGTAGTCGAACCACGTATCTTCTTGACCCTTCCAGACCTTTTCCTCCGTCATTTAATCTCTCCCAAAATAAAGCAAAAATGGTTATTGTTTTTAATGAAAAAGTTCGACATCAAAGGTAAAAAAATATACGTAAATTTAGCCATTGAAATTGCGAACGAATATCTTTCGCACCCTGTAGCACTACATCAGGCTACCTGATGGAAGCTTGTCTTTTACGCAGCTAAGTGACTATAGGTTGGTCTAGTGGATACAAGAACCTGTAGGTTGGTCTATTGGATACAAACACTTCGCGTGGATCAAAGCGTACTTCATGTGTGCCCTATGCATTGTGAAGGTAACTATATATTGCTATGGAACCCAATATACATCATTGCTGCGTAGATTGCAGTTTACCTTAGCAGGAGGTAAATCAATCTGTTCGTAAAACCGATAGCGAGGCTGTGTTTGACTGGATCGTTTTTAATACGTCTTTATTGTTATTTAGATAAAATAAAAGTTGAGATATCCACCTTGTCTTACGTTTTGTCTATATTCCTTGTTTGTAAACACTTTCTCCCTTTTCATTTGTCTAAATTCTATTGTTTGAGAGAGCAAAAGTACACGAGGAAATGAAAATAAAACATTTATTGACTAAGAATTTAAACAACAGAAAATTAATCAAGTCCCAATATGGGATTGCTGCAATACAAACTGCGGGACACTAAAAAAGGAACGAGATTCGAAGCCCTCCTGGAAAACGTTTCACATGAGAGCTCTGTTGACCAGCGGCTCTCGACTTTTGTTTTGCGAGACGAGCAAATGGATACAAGCAATGGAATTGAGACAAAACGAATTGAAAGATTTATTTAGAATGAGGCAACACAGGAGCTGTTATAATGATTGTATTTTGCGATTTATGTATGTATGTTACGCCCTAAAACTCCAGGGTCAGGGAAATTAAACCTGTACAATCAAACAAGCGAGATTTATTTAAATGCCTGTACTGGATTTACGAATATATTATACTAGTTGCAATGATCTTTAATTTCAATTAAGTACTTCATATAAAGTTAGTAGTTTGCACTTTAAACACTCATCATGGCCTCAGAATTTAATAGGAATTTAACCTGTTAAACGTCACTTTTTTTGCCATGACAACCCCAAAACGTCTCTTTTGGGAGAACATTTACCAATTTTTTTTACCTTATGATTTTATTGTTATTTTTGCTAGACTTATTTATTTTTGTGTTTCTTTAGTATATCTATGGTAAAATATGCATAAATAACTTTGATAAGACAAAAATATAATTGCTAAACCTTTTCATTTTGAGTGCCAATCCTGAAAACATGGCACTACACATAGTGCCACTCCACATTTTTCGCAAAAATAGGACGTTTGTTTGTTTTGTCTTTCTTTACTGCACTGTGCAAATTTTCTTAGACCTTTTTGTCTACCTAATTGTGGTGGGCAGCAAGCAGGAAAATGGCGTCTGATGAATCTTGAAGGCTTTGCAGTAAGGCGTACAGGCCTACCTCCAAATGTGCTAGGCACTGGTACACCAGTTGCATATTTGCCTATCAGGGTTTCGCTGAGTGTAACAATGTACTCGATCCTTTTCTTCTTTTTTTCCAAGTATCTGTTAAGTAGTAAAAGAGTTCGGCACTACAATGTCTAGAAGGTGTCTGAAAATCTTTCTATAGAATTTCTTCATTCTATTACGAGCTGTAGTAAAATGGCAAAGTAGATTGTCTGATAAGTCCACACCTACCATATGGGCATTATAAGTTAAAACAACCTTTGGTTTTGTTTGCTCTTTTCCACCTCTGGAAACAGTATCTTCCATCGAGTGATCGTAAATCCTGCTCAAAACAGTCCTCTTTCTTGTCTTTCCGTTTCAAGACGACCAATTTGTTACGATAAGCTTCCACTGTTTCACCTTTTTTTAGTTTTGATTCTTTCACTGATTTTGGCATATCTTTACGATTTATTCTCACTGTGCCAACAATAATCGGGCTTATTTTGATTCAAAGCATCTGCTAAAGTCGGACTAGTATAAACATTATCTGTTTAAGACAATACTAGCCTTTACCTAACAGTGGATGCATTAGTGTGAACACAATTCTAGATGTCACTGGGAGATGAGCATAAATGGGATTGTAAGCTGTATCACCACCTGTATAAATATAAAGGTTCCATATGTAACCTGTAGAACTTTCACTGAGTACCTAAAACTTCATCCTAAAACGCTGGTAGTAATGTATTGAATCCAACTCAGTTTTCCTTTCCACTCCAACAGTGATTCGTAGATTCTTATATGTTTGTCTGGGATGTAAGTCTTCATGAAAATAGCTACAACTATATCAATAAATTGTTTTATTTTGGCAAATTTTCTTTGTGGAGTTCTAGCATCAATGCAACTGATATCTGCAAAGTACATGATTTTTTGTAGCAAGTCAAAGGTCCTTCCACTTATAACTTTTGAAAAAAAGGAAGTACAGATACTTTCTCTTTTAGAAAAATTCATTGAATTCATCGAATTTGAGTCAATTTCTTGTAAAATAAGTAGACGTACAAATGTTTTCATTTCATTTACAATAGTGTCAAACCATTTATGTACACGAGAATGTCTAGATAAATTCCAAGTTTCTTCATCAAAATATTGTTTTGCAAAGCAGTTTGTTTTCGTGGCAGATTATCTTTATCTGCAACGGTAAATTGCACTTTATCCAGTGGACGAAAAGCAAATGGCTGTCTTACACGCCCTGTGCTCGACCAGTATGATGGCACAGTAAGAAGATCATCACTATCACCGTCTTGACTATTATCTGATGAATCAGATGTTGAATCACTGTCACTAGTTATGTCACTGTACTCAGCTTCATCTGAGTCGATAACTTTACTAATATTAATATCTCTACGCAATCTGTTTGAAGGATTCATTTTGAGTGGAATCAGAAAAATAGAGATGCACAACACCCAACACAAATGTTGCCCAGGGACTAACGGAATCGACACAGACTCGCTTATTCATACCCAGAGAGTTGCCAATCGTCGCAATTTCCCAAATCACGCAAATGCAATGAATAAGCTATCAATATCAAATATAATGTAGCCTGATATCAGAAAAGTGGCATATGCCATCAGAAACGTTTTAAAGATAAACGTCAGTTATGGCATATAAGGACAGGAGCGCTTAATAGGTTAATAGATTTCCGCTATTTTACACAGTAATTCAAGACGTATTTGTATGTATCAAACGATGAAAATAGCTGAGCCAACCTCCTTAAGGGAACACTCTCTTGAAAGGTTGGATGAGTTTGAATGCCTTGAAAATCATACAAGGTCGCTCCCAGGAGTCAAGGGTGCGTTTTTTTAAACTTTTTGCCACCCTGGAGCGGCAAGGGGGAAAGAGTGGTAGAGTAGCCACCTCATTTCCAAATGGGTATGACACGACCACCCCACCGGGATGTAATCATAGTGTAGGACTACCCTCACTCGGATGTATTCCACGTGTGGTTACTTTACTAATAGAACTCCCGTTTTCATGGACCCACAGCATGTAACAGCCCCCTTCCTCTCTAACCTGGTGTCCCAGAAGATTCACTCTGAAAGCGCGGTCCCACTTAATTGTGGTAGCTCTCGCGAGGGCTACAGCACAAGCTGTAGGATCAATGTTATTTATTATTAATTTTATTATCTATTATTAATGTTATTATTTATTATTAATGTTATTATTTATTATTATTTTGGTTAAGGCTATCACTCAACCGTATGTACCCGCACTTTGTACCAGGAAGTGTGTTTGCACCTGTACAGAGTTCGGTCTGGTAGCACTGCACGCCATCATGGGATCACATAACACCAGGGTATGATAAAAGGTGATCACCCACCCTACCCGTTACTGGACCCTCCTATCTCTACTGCCCTTTATTACATACCCCTTTCCACCCTTTATCTCCTATCCACAGAGGATCTGTCTGCCCCGCGCCCTTTACTCCTCTTATGAGCCTTAGTCGAGTGGCATTGTATAGCCTGAGGTCCTTACTCGCTGCGAGGGCCAAAAGCTCGCTCGCTAGGGCCGCAAGCCCACTCACTAGGGAAAGTATTAGTTACGGGGTTTGTTGGGCCGTCAACTCTGCTCTACTCAGCTCCTTAAGGTAGCTACGCCGCTGCCATTCCTTATGGTTAACGCTCAAGGACAATTTCGCCTCAATGACAGCCCGGGTTGGCAAAGCCCATCTTACCTAGACCGAGACCGATTATTGTGCATTACCGTGATATTGAGATAACAAGGAGGGGTCTGTAGAGAAGGAGAGGGGAAGGTTAAAATGGAGAAAGTAAAGATGTGTAGAAGATATATAACCGCAGATCCTCTTGCAGGCTTTGGGGCCGGGAGGGCACACAAGCTTTAAAATATCACCTGCCATCTTACGGTTGTTTACAGAAGATAGATAAGAAAAAGAAGGGAAGGCACACTTCTACTCCTAGCCCCTAGACGAACAGCGAATGGCGTCTAGCCTGTGCTCACGACCTAAGAGGCTTGTGAGGAAAGGTAGGCTGAATGCTTGTGAAATTAAATCCCAGGCAGGTTCAGACTAGTTTTGGACTGGGTGGGGGCCACTGTGGCTGAGAGCGCAGGGCCTCTTTTCTAAATACCAGGTGTAATGATCTAGACACCCCTTTTCCCTTAAGGGGTGGTACCAAACAACCCCACAGAAGGAATGTCAGGCGTAGCGTGGGCAGCTATTCTACAGGTGGCAACTGGCGGAGTGCCGGCCCTACATGCCTAAACACTCGCTTGAAGGATCTGTTTCTGGAGAGAATTGCGCGCCCTACAGGTCTCAAATGCCACAAGTAGCCTGCTCTTTAGACTACGCGGCTTATATATCTTTCATTTTTCGGGGTAGTCTAAATCAATATTGAAATAGCATAAAGATCAGAATTTCACTTTCAAACTGGTGGTTATTAAGGGCCGCGCCTCATTTAGGAACGGGGTGCAGGAAAAGAGGTAGCACAATTTATTTGCCCTTAGCCAATTAGCGTTTCGAACCCTTCGCGGCTCATAGGATAGCCACCCGTTGGACGCCAAGGCAGTTTGGATTTGAAACCATTCATGGGAATTTAGTAGACGGAAGAGTGATGTGTGTAAAGAAAAGCAAGGTGAAACAGATGTAGGGTAGCGATTGGCTATATGTGCGATGACGTGTGGGTAAAAGTACCTACGTACCCCGTAATTGGCGGAAGTTTGCTACATCTACCGAAATTTTGTCTAGTCTCGCAAGGAATCGAACTAGACTAGAACCAATGCGTCGAAATAATAATACTAATGGTAATAAGATTTATGGTAATAATAAAATAACTGCAATGTGAGGTGTGCGTGTTCGAGCGATTAATCGAGAATGCTTCCGTGTTAAAAATGGGCCGAGAGCTTAAATTGAAAGTGCGCTGTCCTCGATAATAATGCTGCCATGATTGCGTTCAATTACCTCAGATTGATTCGCCGGTTTCGATTAGATTAAATTTCGGTCGCTTATCTATTATATTTATTGTTCTTTATTACTATTTTTTAATTCTACCCAATGCCTCATGTCAACGCATTGGTCAATATGGTAAGCTGAGGAAAGTTTCCACCTGGTAACAGTCGGTTACCAGAATGGTACTAAGCTGTAGCCGTCGACCCACTCCGATGAATCATCTAAAAGCGTTTTCGTGGTGATCCGTCCATTTTCCCCGCATGGTATTTATCCTGGTACCACAACAACATAGATGGGTTCATGGCCATGAAACTTACTAGATTGGGAACTTGTGATTGATCCTCTAAAGCAGTGTTCCTCAACCGCAGTCCTTGCTACATTTGGTGGGGCACACAGATAAATGATAAGATATCGAGGGGCTACACACTCCATAAAAAGGGTCCACAGGCCGTTTCATATTCAAGTCTAAATTATAGTTAATCCCAAAGGTCATTTTAAGTTATGTAGTTGAACTAGATAATTCTACAGATTAACAACAACTCACACGAAGGCGCTTTGTTATTGATAGATCTATTTTTAAAAACCAAGGTCAACAGACTTAGGTCGCGTGCTCTCAATTATTTTGACTAATGTCCTTAGTACCTTCCAAACTATTAACAAGTGGGCTAATCCGACCCATAGTTAGTTTTATTTTAATAATTCAAGGACTAACCTTTGGAGGACCTTTGCAATTATATCATCCGAAAGAGAATGTAAAAAAACGTAAGTGGTTTCAAATTTCGTTACAATCGGACGAATAGTTACAATATTTTGGCTGAAAAACTAATTGAAAAGCAAAATGGTTACTATACGACCGACCGAAATAGTAACTTATGAGTCGGGTGCACACGCGACTAAAAATATGCAATTACTCACTAATTATGGCGAGCGAATTTCTAATTATGATGTTATGACGAAAAATAGATTGGCAGCCATTTTGTAATTGATAGGTAGTTTGAACACCCCAAAATTGGGTTATATTGGGCTTTAGTTTCTTCCTCTTTAGGTTAGATAAATTTCGGAGAGGGGTGGGGAAAAGGTTCTTTTTATTAAATTTTAATTTTCTAAATCTCCACCGAAAAGGAACTAGACAAGAGGCCTATCACGGTATTGCATGACCTAGAGTCTAAATTTTCTGGTTGCCGTTGGTGGTTGCGTTCTCCCGTGAATATTGTGGTCGTTCGAAGCTCTAATTGATTTTTGTCAGCTCCGTGACTGAATCCGGAAAGAACCTCTGTGAACGATGTGGATAATGGAGGTGCCACTGAAATTTGAGGATTCGAAGACAAAAAAAAGAAGGGAATGTAATGGTCGGAATCAAATTAAAAAAAAATTAAAACCAAATGTGCTTAAATAACCTACAGCCCCTACCTAACCTTCAATATCGTAGTGGAATTTTCATCATCGTTCGTAATATGCATTTCTTGATTCGGTGCAATGAAACTATTTTACCAAAGCTTATAACATCATAGCAGGGGTAAACAATGGATTTAGGAATTGAAAAATACTGTAGAATAAGTAGATTGAGTGCATTTATAAAAACAAACAAACCAAAAAACATTGGAGTTGTTAATCTGAAGAATTACAAAAATATTAATATATATTTTTATAGATATTTTATAATAGAATTCTAATTTATCTGTTAACATATATTTTGCATCTTGCAAGATTTTGTGCGGTGCACTCCATCTTTCGCTTAATCATTTTGTGCCTGGCAGCGTTGTCTGTGTTCGCCACCCATTTACAAATTAGTTAAAAATTATATATACAGTGGCGGCAACAAAAAAAGTGACATTGAATATTGGCAATAGAAATCGATACATAAAATCGCTTTCACGATTTTACTTGCCAACAAGCCAATGAAAGGGGGCGGGGCTTATGCCACGAGTGGATGACTCTCCTGAGCTAAGACAACAGAACTGCGCTTTATTGGAACTCACTGTCTCGTTTGAGCTCGTACAGTGAGGTTTTGGTGTACAACGCTCCAGCGTGCTGATTTCCTGCATTTGTGCCTACATTTGACGTGCTATAACTTCTGTGCAAGTGGATACAATGGGGCGGAAAAAGCTTTCTATGACAGAGAAAAGCCGTGCCTTGACCCTATTAGAGCAGGGAAAGTCTTTTATTGATGTAGCAGCAGATTTAGGAACCTCAAGAAATACGATTTATCGCCTAAAACGGGCAGCTGAGTTATTGCCACCAGGTACCATACCAAAGAGGAAGGAGGGCACTGGTGCAGCTAGGAAGACATCTCCAAGGACTGATAATATCCTAAGGCGTGAAGTGATGTCAGACCCTTCTGTAACCTCCGCTTCAATCAAGAAAAAACACCCAGACCTTCTCCAGAACGTCGCCCTCAGGACCATCCGTCATCGCTTACAGAAGGACTTAGGCCTACCGGCTCGCCGCGCTGCCAAGAAGCCACTTCTTACCAAGGCTATGAAGATGAAAAGGCTCAATTTTTGCAAGACCTATAAACATTGGACAGCTGCCCATTGGAAGAAGGTGATGTTCAGTGATGAGAGCACCTTTAGGCTGGTCAGAGGAGAGTCAAAGATCGTGCGTCGTCCCAGCAATGTGTCTCGGTATGACCCAAAATATACCGTGAAAACTGTGAAGCACCCTGATAGTGTGATGGTGTGGGGTGCCTTTAGTGGAAACAAGGGCAGAGGAGGTCTGTACTTCCTTCCCAAGAATGTAACCATGAGGGGGACTAACTATCTCGAAGTTTTGAAGCAGCACATGCTGCCATTTTGGGAAATTCATCGGTGTGAATTTTTCATGCATGATGGTGCCCCTGCTCACAGGTCCCAGTTAGTAAAAAGGTTCTTCAATGATAATAATATTAGTGTTTTGGAGTGGCCTGGTAATTCCCCGGACCTAAATCCTATTGAGAATGCTTGGAATCTGATGAAATCCAAAGTTCAAGAGACAGCATCCGGCAGCATCAAGGACCTGATAGAATCACTGAAGAAGATCTGGGTTACAATCGACCCCACCTACTTCGCAAACCTCGCTGAATCAATGCCCAATCGACTCAGAATGGTCATCAAGTGCAAGGGCAACATGACCAAGTATTAACTTTCATGAAATATTCATAATAAAATATGCAAGTTACATTTTTCTGTTTCATTTTCCCCGAATTGTCACATGTCACTTTTTTTGTTGCCGCCACTGTAATACAATATGACCCGATTACAATAGCCTAACAACACATTGTCTACATCAAAAAAAACAATGGGTTTTAAAAAAATATATATAAATACATATAAATGGTCTTTCAATAAGGTCACTCGATTTTTAAATGTAAATAAAACAAGTTTTGTGTGATATATGCACTCAATTTATTTTAAATTTGAAAGTAGATTTTATGGCATTAAGTGTGGAATATGACGTCGTTCAAATGTCTGCCGCGGCTTTGCTTGGTGGAACGTATTCGGGAGGCCTAATTTTCGATGATTTTGTCGCATAAATCTGGCTGAATTTGCTGGATGGTGTTCCTTATGTTGACTTTGAGGACATCAACTGTTTTCAGATTATTCGCATAGACCTGTGATTTAAAGTAGCACCAAAGAAAATACTCTAATGGCGTTAAGTCACATGACATCGCCACCGCGTGAGATAACCCTGTCCTGAAATCGCTAGTGCAAAATGTCTATCGTGGAGTGCTCAGTCTGGCACGTAGCGCGGTCCTGTTGGAACCACATGTCGTTAGTATCCATATCAGGCAAATAATCCAGTTGAGGCCACAAGAAGTTGCTTATCATCGATCTGCAGGTCTCGCCGTTGACGGTTATGGCAATCCCATCTTCGTTCTTAAAAAAATACGGACCGATGATTCCGTTACACGAAAATCCGCACCAAACAGTGACTTTGTTGGGATGCAATTGGTGCTTGTGTATCTCATGTGGATTGTTTTCTTCCCCAATCCGACAATTTTGCTTGTTCACAAGTCCATTCATCCAAAAATGAACCTCGTCGCTGAAGATGAATTTTGCGGGAAATTTGGGGAAACTTCCAACTGCTCCTGGGTAAGTTGGATTTTGTACGGGTGCAGACCCTAGTCCCTACGCATAATTTGCCAAACTGAAGTCGCAAAAAGGCCAAGTTCTTGTGATCAACGAAAAATTGACTGCCTCAGATTTTACCGTACAATCTTATTTACGGCAGCCAAGATTTCAGCAGACCTTGCGTTTCGGCGACGTACGGGTGTTGGCTGATTGTTGATCGGCTCTTTTGCCTTGAATTTGGCCACCAAGCATCGAACAGTGGATTCGGCAGGACGATTGTGGCAAGGATAGAAATCACGTAATGTGCGGAACGTTTGTCGAACGGAGCACTGATTTTGATAATAACTTTTGATGATTTTCTCACCCTGTTCAACGCTATAACTTTCCATGGTGACTTGCCAAGTACTACTGAAAAGTTCACAATGTCGCTTTAACAACATGGCCACTATCGCCTGAAAAAGCTCGAGCTTCCTTGTTGAAAGACTATATATATATATATATGTGTGTGTGGAAAACTCACAAAGTATCGCGTGAGTAACAATAAATGCAACCAAGCCTACAGGGAAAAATAATACGAGGATTCAAAGTACTTTCAAACTTTATTTCGAGTTGTTTATCAACGAATTGGAGAAGGGGCGTTCTTGACTAATAGTATAGAGATAGTATTATTATAGTTAAATACAACATAAATGCCTATTGGTAATGTATATTGCGTAAAATGTATTGATTGATCTAAATATTACTTTGGCCAATCACGTAAATGTTTAAAAAAACGAACTTCTCAGTATAAATATAATGTCTGTTGGGGCGAAGAAAGCAGCTCATTTTATGTTCATATGTCATATCTTAATCACAATAATGATTGGAATTCTGGTAAAATCATCTGTCATAATAACGATACAATTTCCAGAAATATCATTGAATCAAGCTTTATTAGTAAATTCTCAAATTTTAATTTAGGTCCTGGCTTATATAAACTTGATAGTTACTTTTTAAATAATACTCCCAATGTACTGTTGAAACTTTTAATTTGAGACTAAATATTTATATTAATGTTAATAGACAGTGTGAGGGTATGGAACGTACATACTCGCATGCCGCCAGACAACCGTGGGAACGAAAGAAATTTGTCGTTTGAGTTGACCTTCGTCTCCTATCCCCCACCCCCCCCTTCCCCCAACTGGCGAAAGAAAGTCTGACGAAAAAAGGCCTATCTCACAGAGAAGCCTAGATTCTATTTTCCTTCTTTATGATACCATGGAGATTGTCCAGAGGTCGCTGCGATAAGCGAATTGTCGTGAATGGAATCTCCCTCTCTCGATTTCCCACAATCCGCGAAAAAAATAACATCGCCGTTCATCCCTCTACAGCAGTGTCCTAAACCGACTCGCGTTACGCGTAACTTTCAAGTTGAACGAGAGTCGTTGCTGTAAAATATATACTGCAAACGTGCCGCTGAGACAACTTGCTCGCTGTCTCAAAGTGTTCCGGAGGTAAATCCCGCCCCACAGAGTCTCTGACTAGAAGAATACGCTCTGTTGCTCAACGTAACTTGATAAAGAAAAGGAACATCCAAATAGTTACTGGAAGCTACTATTTGTAAGTGTCACATCAAGTTAGGAGTGAACTAACCGGAACTGCAGCCAGCAGCCCCGAACCCGTCGTCTTATCCCCCCTCTCCACGAGAACTCGTGTTAACGCCACCCAAACCACCCCGTCTGGACCTGAGTAGTCGTCTCTCCAATCCATCACAATTAATCTTTATCTGTGAACCCAGTGTCCCTCTATTCTTAAATTACCTATTTAATTAACAGTGATTGATACTCCCATTGAGTCATTATAAATCTAGACGCTTAACATCAGTGTTTAGTATTTAATCCTTAAGTTTGCCCGTTTAACTATTGCTAATTATTATATTTGTGTAAAGTAAAGTTTATTTTTTGTACGTGTGTTTATTTGTGCCTCCTCCCTTTTAAAGTACTCTTGGCAAGACTTTAATTAAGAATCCCTTCGGCTAATTTATTCAACCTGTATTATGCACTCTTAGAATTCAACAATCACAAACCTCCCCCCAGTAACAAGTGAGACTTTTATAGTTAGAATCCTGGCTACGGCACAACCAGCCTCTAAAGAGCTTTCGCACGTTCAGTAGGAATTAAAGCCTACCTATATATATATATATATATATATATATATATATATATATATATATATATATATATATATATATATGATCGAAGATGGAGTCATAGGGTCAATACCATCGACTTAAACAAAAGCGGTGTGTCCAGATCAAGGATTAGAATAATTATTGGACCAGACTACGAGCAATTCTACGACAAACAGTTTAATTTTATTTTGTGTGTATCTATGTAGACTTATGTGTTTGCCTGTATTTATTTCCATTTGAGTCTACTATTTATAACATTTGTACTTATTTTACCTTGGTTTTTAAATCCTGACCTCTGAGGTTAATCTCTCGTTAAGATTTTCCCCTTCTTAATTGCCTAGGCGGTATTTTAGTCCTCTTGTAAACCTTTAGTCTTCTGAATTTACCTGATTTAATGATCTTATTTTGTATTTAACTTCTCTCCTCCTAAGGTATCCTTTACATATTATTTTATTTTTTGATTGATTTTTTGCTTTTTTTGGGCGTTCCCTCTCCTCTCGATGATCCTTAGAAATATTATAATTTTCAATACTTCTGTTATTCCTTAATAAAGAACTCAAAATAAAGTTCAAAGTACGTGGAATACTGTGGGCTTTGTTGCATATATATATATATATATATATATATATATATATATATATATATATATATATATATATATATATATATCAGTAACGTGCAGTCAATGGAAGCAAGGAAAGCAATGCTTCGCCTATTAAGAAGAAAGGAAAACGAAATTACCACAACAATTAATATGACAACAGAATCAATTTTACTCTCACATTTATGCTTGCTTATACTAAATACTTGTATACACCATACGGTACTGTTCACTTTCAATTGAATCGCTGTTAGACCTAGATCAGTTCGACTGAAATTAAAGAAATGTATCCTTTTCATCGAGATTTCTCCCATTTTTTCTCTCTTAATTTCAAAAATAGGTATGCTTTGGTGCTCTAAAATGAATAGGTTAAAAGATGTTTGGTTTTTTAGTAATAATATACATTCAATAGAGTTTTATGATAAAATATTTTTATGATAAAATTAAGAAACAAATAAACTATTTGTATACGGAAAAGGAAGGAAATTTAGCTTTGCAGTCATCTACTTGCATATGGCAATTCTGCCGGATGGCAAAATCTAGGATAAAGCAACAAAAGATCTAAGGTAATTTGACGTAACTATTATAATGCTTTGAAGCCTAAACAATCATTAGGTTATATTTAAATAGTCATGCTGAGAAAGTAAGAAGCTAAATAGCAAAAACTCTAGTATGGTTTTTCTCTTAAATCTTAATCAATTAGTTTATATTTTCACGATTCTGCCGGGCCTACCAAACATAGTCACCGTTCGTATCTTTGAGATCAGTGCCCCTGAAGCAGTGCTTAATATTTGTGGCGTATTGTTTATTTATTTTTTTAAGTGATAATCCTACTTAAGCAAAATGAATGCAAAGGAAGTTTGGAGAAAATGCGAGTACATTATTGAAAAATGAATAAAATGGAAGTTCAGTGCGATGATATAATAATGAAAGAGAAACTATTATAAAACAGGTAGGCCTAGTTGCACTCGCAAATACAATGTAGGGCAATATGATAGAACATCTTGGCTAGCTGGTTGTGGATAGATACACAAGATATTGTAAAATTGAAATAAAGTGAAGTAGCTTACAATTTTATAGTTATTTTTAATGAACAAAATATTTACTTTCATTAACATATTTATTTTTTTAAAATTTGAATTGCTTCATCATTATCAAACGTCACCGCACGCAACTGATATATATATATATATATATATATATATATATATATATATATATATATATGGTACGGTTAATGTAGTGGGATCATTATAAACTGATCTACTTCAGGTCCAGCGTAACAGCCTTTCGTCCTCGAACTGGGAAACCACAATTTTATAGGGTATCTCATCCACCAGTCTAAAAAAACTGGTTTCAAAGTTACGCTTTAATGTTAGCCTCTTTACCCTCATATGAAACCATTATTATTAATATATTAACAGCATTATCTTAGGCAAAACCCCCGAAACAGAGTTTTGGATCTTTTTCCATCTTTCCAGGGTTTTGGCTCTTTTTCATATATATATATATATATATATATAATATATATATATATATATATATATATATATATATATATATATATATATATATATATATATATCCAAAAAGGACAGTAGCATACGTATAAGTATAGGGATAAAACCACAGTAATGGGACTAATTATATATGCGAAAACCAGGTTTCGACCGAGAACTCCGTCATTGTCAATCGCTCGTGAACAAGTGGGATACAAAAGTTGCTCAACGTACAACCACACACAAATCAGTGGCGCTAAGGTGGAAAACGCGAAAATGTCTCGGCATTTTTGAGAAACGGAAGTATGAATTGCCATACTAATACCTTAATAAGCAAGAAATTCCTTCTTCCATTTTTCGAAAATGCCGACACTTTCTCGCGTAATCCACTTTAGCGCCACTGATTTGTGTGTGGTTGTACGTTAAGCAACTTTTGTATCTCACTTGTTCACGATATATATATATATATATATATATATATATATATATATATATATATATATATATATATATATATATATATATATATATATATATAAATAAAAATAATAAACTGACTATATTCTTTCAATTCGAAGATGGTTGCTAATCTATTATTCGTCATAAGATGATATTTAGATATTTGCCCACTTTAACTACTGAAACTGCTATATAGTGAATATCATACATATACAATCGTTTTTCTTCAGTAAATTACAAAACACTGCTTCTTTCGTTTTGGGTTTGGCTATTGCAATTGCATCATAATGTATTATATAGGAAATTTTAAGCTGATTTTAAAATGGAGGGCTTTGCTCTTCATTCCCCCACTCACCCAAACCCCATTCAATTTTTAAATAAAGTCTTAATATTACTAATTCGAAATCTCAACGTTGGATCGCAACCAAAATGCGATTGCTAAATGACGTTAGGCTTCTAGTTTTTCTAGGTACCGTTTTTCTTGATTTCAGAAAAAAAAATGCCCTCTTAAGATGACGGTCAGTCTATTTTTCTTCATGACTTCATAATTATAAATTTTACCACATTAAATAATGAAAGAGATATAAAAAGTATATCCACGATACACATCTAGATAGATAACATTTGCTTACTTTTTAAAAATAGAAATATTTATATGAAAGCACCCACCAAATTCGAGGGTGGGCATAATTCACAAATTAAGCTATTTGTGTTTGTAAAATATTTAATCTCTCTATCACCTCCTAAAAATAATGTTTATGGGGACACAGGAACAAAAAATCTCGTTAAGGAGTCATAAGCATAAAGCGGTTGAGACCGACTACTCTAAAAGACGCAATGAGTGTCGGATTATTATGCTAGGCCCTAACCATTATTAAGCCATTATGGAGGGCTTTCGCTCAGGATTTGTCCATATTTGTGATATTCAGTCAGACAGGAGGGCCCTAAAACAAATGAAACTTAGAGCTATATCCTATTTTTATATCCTGTAGGAAGGAACCAAAACATTTAGTTAGTTTAGTTATAAAATCTGAAGCACAGTTTAGGAACAACGTCATTTGGCTTGCGAAAAACTTGTCACCATCACTATATAGACCACAAGCCATAAATATTGAAACCGCCATTTTTTGGAATAAACATCTTAAGAAATGAAATAGAATACCTTTTATGTAAAAAAAAAGAACATAATAAAATATGCAGATTAAGAGTACAATAAAAATCAATTATTTATCCAAATATCCGCTTTTGCTTAGAAGACTGCAGAGCATATTCTTGACATCCCATTTGCCAGACACCAAATATTGAGGGGGGGGGGGTATTTCATTCAAACATTTCCTAAACACTCACAGTTTCGGAGGTAGTATTGGTAATAATAGTATTTTCATTTTTTACTCAACCCAAGGATCGGTGTCTTCCATATTTTCACTCGTGCCGGGACGACGAGCTGCTTTTCCATGTGCCATTGGTACAGGATACCCAGGGCCCACCTGTAGGGTATCGTTAAGGCAGAAACTGACGAAGTTACCCTAAAAAAATAAGAAGTCAGCGGCGGATTAGTTAATGACATGGCATATAAACCATATCCTGCAAAGTAAGCAGGACCTATATGCGATTACCATAGCGACCGCCTTGTATACGGTTACCATAAAAATGGATAGCCACCTTCACAATCAATTGGGCCTACCTATTTGACTCTTAAAACAAGTCAAGCAATTCATTCCATTTACTAAACCAATCTAACAGTAGTGTAAAAAGAATTCAATTGCCTTTCTTTGTGTTGAGGAAAGTAACGCCACTTCTCGGTCCTTAGAACACCAATCTGTCTCCTTCTGTTATGTGCTTTCCCCACTTTCTCTCGATGCTGTTATGTGGTTCGCTCGTGCTCCCGCTGTCATGCTGGATGCATGCGACACATACCCCTACATTTAAAGCAGCAGATATGTAAGTACCTTGGGCTTTCTCATAAACTTCTTTCTCCGTTTCTGAAATTAAACTTGCCTCTATTCCGGGATGCGTCAACGTATATAACGATCTCGTCTCTTGAGGATATTCCGTCCTTTATTACTTTCTCTCTTTGGGCTGCTCCTCCTTTCCTGTATTTTATTTAACTTTAGATCATAATTATCATCACTTTCATGCGTGTTTCTTTTTTGAAACTTCTGACTTGTTCTGGTGGGATGCTGGATGCTGTGTAATAGTGGTTACCAATTACTAAACCAGCCGAAAAATGAGGGCTTTACTTGAAGACATAGAAGTCTTAAAATTACTTTAAGGTTGGAATGTTATTTCATATATTTGAGTTCCTTGACGTTTTTTATTTTAATTTTTTGAAAGTGTTTAATAATTCTATGGGTTATCTTTGTTTATTTAAATAGGTTGTGATCGATGGGTGCCGGCCTTATTTGCATCAAAATACATGGAATTCAAGAGATGAGGAAGTCGATGTGTGTTCCGGTCTTGTGGGTTCAATTTTACTCATTCCTCTTCACCGTATTATCATTTGCGTCATGCTGCAGTTGATATCCGATCGGCGATAAATTCACACAATTGCCTCGCAAGGCAAAAAGAGGTTTCAAGTACGGTTTATTTAAGTCTTTCGTTCTATTTACCATCGAGTTTATTCTTAGTGTATGGGTTAGTTAAGAAGAAGCTCATACATAGTATTTATTGACAAGGTCAGGTTCGAATTCTTCCTGGTTGACTCAAGTCAGGTGGATCGTAGATCGCCTGGATGTGCAGAACTTCGTGGAGGTTGATAAGAAGGCTGGGAGAGATTTTAATGAAAGTGAGAGTATTTTACTTTCCCTATGTGTGCACCCCGTAGGCGGATACCCTGTGTAGCTTGTTACACTTAGTATCCGGAGGAGTTGCACTGGGTTGACACTGGTTGATTTGAACACTGATGGGGCCTGCAAAGTTGTTCGTACGCTTTCCGCTCTTTCACACTCAGCACTACTTTAACTTTTTATTATCGGTAAAATTTATTATTTAGTATGATTTATATAATATTTTTATTAGTTTTATTATAATATATTATTATTATGTATTAGAATTATTTATATTATTATGTATGTGAAAGATCATCCTCTGACTCCCCCTTAATTTATCGGAGACTACGTGCTATTGTATACTGCCATGGACGACTTCATTTTCTGTTCGAACATTCTCGAATTTTCGAGACCTGAGCACGTTGGGAAAATATTTTTTACAATCATGCGAACTCGTCCCAAGCCTCCGGTCCCCCGGTGACGAGGTGCGAAAGAACCACTCTGTCTCTCCCCTTCTGCTTTAGAATCGGACATACAAGCCCCGGGTTATTCTGTAGCTCGAGGAGTCTCGCCCGCACATCAAGGCCGTCCTTATCGCCTCGTCCACTGAGCGTTAGTCAGGCGGCAGACTTCTTCAGCCGTGATTTTCCCCAAGTGAATTGGTAGCTTCTGTGAACGGCCAGCCTTTGAATTTGCGCAACAGTCTCCCATAGTTTAATCGAACCGAAGAAAATCTCCATCGATTACCTTTGAGGAAAAGAAGATTCCTCTTTCAGTGGAATTACGAGAATTCACACATTCCCCGTCGAACGTCATCTTTGAAGTTTGACTATCTTCATCGGAAGGTTAGCTCGGATCCTGCCCCACCTTCCTCATTCGGATCGTGCCCCACTTGCCTCATTTGATCGTTCACCACTCGCCTCATCGCAAGAAGGAGCTTTCTAGAAGTCGCCGACCCGTAAGACTGAAACTCCCTCCCTTTTGATCTGAGCCTAGTTAATTAATTAATTCCATTTGAAGAGCTCTCATCATAGTAATTATCAAGAGAGTATCTCCATTATTATTCTTTTTTTAATCTTTGTAAATAAAATTATATTTTTGTTGTCTCATTTTTAACTAACCTTGAACGATACTCTCGGCCTATTCGAGTAAATCTCGCCAACCATTTATGCTCTCTGTCTGATTATTAAGGATTTGAATCGCAACGCCTGAAGTGTGACCTCCTAGTCGGTCGCTAAACCCTGCTAACAGTCCTTCAACGGTTAGCGTTGCAGTGGGTGATTAAGTACCCCCCCCCCCACATAATATAGGAGTAGTGTATGGTATATAGTGGTTGTACCGCGACATTTATTATATATATATATATATATATATATATATATATATATATATATATATATATATATATATATATTACTTCTATTTCATAATAAACTAGTGTAAAGTGTGTGAAGTATATTAAATAGTAAATCAGTTTAGTTGGTTTACATCTCCTTTGAATTTTAGTAGTTCCCTCTCATTATTGAAGGTTTTTTCTTCTTTTTTTCTACTTTGGCCGAAGTGTGTTCAAGTTAGTTCTAGATCATTGGAACATTGTCTATTAACTATAGAAAATTTAGATTATTAGTTGGGACTCGTTCTATGTGATTGTATATTCAATTTACCGGAATATATGAGTTAACCTCAGCCGGATTAGAAAGATTAACCTGTCCTAACCGTGTAGGAAGAGTTTTAGTGTTCTTTTAGTGTGATAATTTTTAAATATTTATTTTGGGGAAAAGTTAGTCTTCACGCATATTGCCGAGTAATTTCGTTACGTCAATAGCCCCGTTCGTGTGTTACGTTCACTCTTGTAAGCCAAGAAGATGTCTTCTTCGTTTGACCGTTTCAAGAGTCAAGGAGAGTCGTTGGGCTTGTCTCTGATAATTATTAACTTATATTTAGGAAGAAGAGATAAATAAAAGAGAAGAGAGAAGGAACATAAACTAAAAGAACAGGAAAAAGAACTTAGAGAAGCTGAAGAGAGAACAGGAAAAAGAACTTAGAGAAGCTGAAGAGAGAACAGCAAAAGAACTAAGAGAAGCTTAAGAGAGAACAGCAGAAATAGAAGGAGTGAAAGAATAAGGTAGTATTTACTGGAATTAAGCCGTAATCATTTAGAGTCAATGTCGGTTAATTCCCGGACAGAAACTCCACAGTCCCCGTCAGTAAGATTACCCGTCTTTAAAAAAGGAGAAGATTTTTGAACATAACTTATGCATTTCGAGAAAAATTTTGAAATCAACAATTGGGACATCGAGGTAGATGGCATCGCTAAATTGCTCCCTCAACTAAACCCACTGTTGAGAAACATATTCATTTCCATTATATCAGAGTCCACTGTGGACTACTCTACCCTCAAGTCTGAAATCTTAGCTGCCGTAAATAGGACCCCAGGCATCTATTGTGCTCATTTCCGTCACGAAAAGATCCGTCCCGGTTAGACCTTTCGCTATTTTGGGTATACCCTCCAGAAACACCTCCAAGTTTGGTTAGATGCGTGGAAAGTCCCCCAAGAGTAAGAGTCTCTTCTGAGATTCATCCTAAAAGATCAATTCTTAGCTTCCTTGATTGCCGAAGTCCGTGCCTTAGTTAAGTACAAACGCTGCTTTAAGTTCAAGGAATACCTAGAATAGGCTGATATTTATGCAAGTAGCCATAACTAGTACCCCAAAGTTAAAGATAAGCCTCCCCCGTCTCCTCTCAAGTTTAAGATTAACAACTTTAGGCCCCCTCCAAGAAATACACATAAACTCGTGAAAGTTCAGGGCCCTTCAAAACCCAGGAACCTCCCTCCTCCGGAACTAAGAGACATTAGGTCCATAATTACCACTCCCCTCCGGGTCGTTATTCACCAGAAGGCAGATAATCTGTTTCACGTGCGAAATAAAAGGTCATGTAGGCAGGAACTGCTCTCAAAATTCTCAATTTAGAAGCGTGTCCTCTCATCAGGTATACCAAGTTAGTGCAACTCCTGCTTCCCCCTCCCCCCTGTCTCTTCAAGATACCACTACGTCTCTCTCGTCGACCAACAACTCCGGTCACCAAATAAACTCTCTCTTTAATAAGAGCTTCCCTGGTGGTTAGAATTTTGAAAATAGAGCCGTGAACGGATGCCGTGTGTCCACCTTTGTACGTGACACTGGGTGTACATGCATTGGGATATCCGAGAATATGCCTGCACCAGTCGATCCTGGACCCCAAATTTCGCTGTGATCCATGATTACCTCAGGAGAGAGAATCGTTTCCCTATTGTAAAATGCCACATCGAATGTGATTATTTGACTGGTTAGGGAGAAGTTGTAGCAGCCCCAATCAAAGTTTGCTCTCTACTGATTGGTCAGAGCCCCCCGGTTACAAGTAACCCAGTAGCAAAACCCGTAGTGACCCGTGCCCAGGCCGCCAAGGCATCCCTGGAACCCGTTTCTTTAAAAAAACCCGTCGATCCGGAGAGTGAGACCTTCTGGAACGAGGATTTTGCCCGCGCCCACAAGTTGGGCGCAACTCTCCTCTCCTTTTACGAGAAAGCCAAGACCTAGGAGCAAGAGTCTTCCCATGTTGAAAAAAGCATATCATATTTTGTCAAGAATGAGCTGTTACATCGTAAATGTTCCGAGGGAACCGAACCCGAAACACACACCTTGTGTGTTCCCCGCCCTCACCTCCCCAAGTCCTCCAGATTTCTCACGATAGTTTATTCTCCGGTCATTTTAGTCATAATAAAACCTGTCAGAGGGTTTTATTATTTTTATTGGCCAGGTGTGGCCAGAGAAATTGCAGAGTACTGCAAATCATGCGATGCCTGCCAAAGGACATCTGCAAAAGGGCGCGTCAAGTCAGCAACCTTCAGAAAAGCCAGATCATCTCGAAAGCTTTTTCTCCTGTGGCCATTGATCTTATTGGTTCCATTCATCCCCCGTCTAGTGAGCACACAGTTACGTCCTCACTTTTGTACACTTCGCTACCCGTTTACCTGAGGCAGTTTCACTTAAGTGCATTGATAGCGTTTCGTGCGCCAAAACCCTCATTTCCATTTTTTCTCGGATAGGAATTCCTAAAGGACAAGCTAGCGTCCGCCCCCATTTTGTGGCTCCCTAATCATTCTAAGTCCTTAGGCATCAGGACGGATGCGAGTGACGAAGGAATTGAATGCGTGCTGCTCCAATACTCCAACGAAGGTGAAAGCCACCTGGTGGCTTACGCGAGCCGAAGCTACTGCTACGTGAACCTAATTACTCGGTGAAAGAACGGGAAGCATTAGCTATAGTATGGAGTATTACCAAGTTTAGCATGTATTTAAAAGGGAAAGACTTTATTGTGGAGACTGACCATCGCCCTTTGACGTACCTCCGAAATACTAAGAGCGAGAACGGACGTTCAATGCAATGGCTTTTGATACTCCAACAATATCAGTTCAAAGTTTGGTAAATACGAGGTACCGAAAATTGTATAGCTGATAATCTTAGCCGGAATCCATTAGCCGACAATGCTGGCTAATCCACTAAATCATAGGTCGCTAATTAAGTATATATTATTTTTATTTTTTTTACTCTGTACATATATCTCTGGTCCCCGTTGATACTTATTTAAGATATTGTTGTTTGTTTTGTTGTTGTTGTTCCAATTCCGTATAGACAAAGTTCTAATTTTGTTTCTTAATTTAAATGTAAATTTTTGTCTACCCTTTTGATGGAACGCTCGCCTGCGAATTACTGCGACGAGTAGGTTTTCCCTCAGACTGTTCGGCACATTCTTGTTTAATGTGCCAGCTGGGTGATCTTTGCGCACGTAACCTGCCCGGTAGTGGGACGAGCGGGGTCGTTACTGCTTTTCCCTTGTATTCGGTACTAGTTCGTGCACACCGACCTGTGGACTATACGACTTTTTGGAGGAGGCTGACCTCTTTCACTTTATTTGAGAATTTTGTTGTGGGTCGCATGCTCCTCCGCGGTGGGAGGCGAACCTACCCTGACGCTTGAGCGCACTTCCCTTTTGTTATCTCTTTCTTTGTTTTGTTTTTATTTTTGTTTTAGTCTATGATCTTTTTATCCTTCTTATTTGTTACTTGCTTGTTATTTGTGTTTTAACATAGCCTAGTTTTAGGCTGCAGTGAGTAAAGAGACCCATGCCTCAAGTGGGCAGTCTCCAGATGGGATTCTGAAATAATTAAAAAAAATGGCGTACCGTCATCGTCCGGAGCAGGGAGTCCACGCACAAAAATTAGAGTGGAACGCAACTCACTCAAAGTAAACCTGTCGTTAAAGAGTTCTCCGCCTCTTGAGTAAAGTCCAGTCGGCGGCCTTTGCTGACATAACGACGCGCATTAAATGCTGGCGAAGCAGCATCTCGGCTAGAGAATGCGGAGAAAGCGGTCGCAAAGGATTCCGCCAAGGATGCATCGTCCGGATTACAAGCGATAAAATAGGATGAGACAATACGAAAACAAAACAATCGGGTATAAAAAAGTATGGTGATACTACAGATTAATATCTCCAACTCAAATGAAGGTGCTTTGTTATAAGGCGCACAAATTTCTAATTATGATATTATGACGAAAAATAGATTGGCAGCCATCTTTTAAAATATAGCTTGATTTAAACTATCAAAAGAATGGGTTAAGCTTTGGCTCACTGAACGAAATTTTAAAGGAAGAAAGACGAATATCTCTGATTACACGCATTGTAGATTATGTGGTGCGGCCTGATTGAAATTTTATGACTTGTTGCGGGAAATGACCAAATACACACTGAGATGTGTCATGAACTGCCAACAAGAACGATCCTTACCCCTCAAGAGTTAGAGAATTTTTTTTATGCTATCAGTGCTGCTATCTTGTTTATTGTTGGGACGTACAGTAAATACTTAGTAAATATGCCAGTTGATTCTTCATCACGAGATTCAGATGTTGAATAAAATGACCTTAAAACTTCTTTAACATTACAGCATAAAGGATGTAGTTTTGGGTACAAATATACAAAAATAATGTAAACTCACCATATCTTCCAGAGACAGGCACGCGTGCTTGGTGGCTGAAGTCACTGATAAACTCAAACAGGCGTTCCCTGCGGCCGGCAGCGCATTTGGATTCAGTTGGACCGTTATGACATTCAAAACCTATCGCAGTGGCCAGTCCAGTGTTAAAGAGTTCTATTGATATCGATATTTTATATTAGTCAATATTAGAGAAAATATAATTGATTTAGTTAGCATTCAGGACCAGGGCTTTTATGTCTGAAATCAAGAAGCACATCATAAAAACAGTGAAACTTATAGCGCATGGCGACGTCTGGCAATCTCATTTGAATTTAAACCTAATGCTAGACTTGAGAATTGTGTATACTACTAGTTGATTTCAAATTATGGATGCAACACCCCAGCATAAAAGTGTGGTATCGGAGGTCAACCCCTCAATTTCGAAATAATCACCTTACGGTTTGAATTTAAATGAGTTTGTCAGACGCTGTTAGGCGCTCTAATGTTCATTGTTTTAAGACAGTGCTCCGCCCCTTCTGGGAGGAGCTAGAAACGGAGTCATTAAACTTCTTTTAAGTGCGTGAGTGTGTATTCTAAATTTACTCTCTTTAGGTTTTAGCTTAGGTTTATTTGGAAAGGAACTAAACAGGAAACCAATTTTTGTGATACGCCCTGGCATAGTTTTTAAGCTAAAATGTCTGCTTCCTATGATAGTTGTGAAATAGCTGTTTATGTGTTCACCCGTGAATATTATTGTCGTTTCGAAACTGTAATTGATTTTTGTCAGAAGCACGACCTAATTAGGAAAAAACACATTTGTGAACGGTGAGGAGGAAGTAAGGCCGAATTGGATCTAACGAGAAAGATGGAGATGCCAGAAAAATGTGAAGATTAGAAGATCAAAAAGAAAAAAAAGTAACTGGTCACAATCAATTAATAAAATAAACATACTTTTTCTCTCAATGGCGGTTAAACATTGAAATGCTTTGGACTTTTAAAAACATTTATGTTAGTGATGCATTTTATTACGAATCTTCTTTACTCTAAGAACTTAATGTCAGCCATACTATTGGTCTAGTTTTCCGAGGGAAGTTATAATTGACTGGTATATCTGCATGATTGAGCCAATTTCGGAGGGCCTGATACAATTGTTGGCTGAGATCCACGAGACCAAATTTGGCTCCCGAAAGTAAAATGTGAGACGTCTCGCTGAAGAAGAATGGGTATTTGGGGAATGTCGGCAGACGAGAATTTTGTTGATTCCTGCGGAAAGCCGAACTCGTGAAACGCTGCTAACAATCATTAAGCAATAGATTTTGCCTTTAACGACCGTTTTTCTGATTAATGGAAAGCCTACAATGGCCTGTCTAATGAAGGCTTTATTCTCATGACTGTTAACCATTCCATTACTATTGTTGATCCGGAAATATTGGCTCACACTAATAATAATTAATGGCTGAGGAATACAACAAGAAAATGTCCCGTTATATTGACGCGGGGAAAAAACATTTTGTAGGTTATTTTTGCTACATCGATGTTTATGCTCCATTGTAAGAATTCGAACACGCGGTTTCACCATTTTTCATACCTAAGGCATCGTTGTGCAATCCTTGTTAATTTTTGCCAACCAATCCCCTTTGCGTTAGATAAAAAATCATCTTTTCCACTTTGCCTAGTTCGTCACATCCAAACTAAGCCTGTTTAAATAAATTGCTAACCCTAAACTTCTACATCCTTGGTGATATGGATTTCTTGAATTAGTGCTATAGAAGATTATTTTCAATAGGTTCATGAAGTCGTACAAGCGGCAAATAATCATTTCTGTATTGGGAAAATACTAATTTCAAGTGCTACTACCTCGAAAACTAGTGCTTTGCGCTCTGACCAAAATGGCAACACACTTTTCAATAGACATGTAGAATACATTGAATGCATTTAAAAAAAGGTTGAAACCTTGATCTGTTCAATTATCCCAAACACTTCTTTGAAGAGAATCATAATAAAAAAGAAATAATGAATGAAATAAAGTGGAAAGGTGTAAGTGCTGATGATATTTATAAATTTGTGGTATTTTTATAAGGGCTATCTAAATTCAGGGATATGAACTTATATTGGTCTTGATTACCATTTCTTTATGCGTTGATAACGAAATTCCTTAGGCGAATATTTTGCAGTTGACGAAGGCCTCATTTTCTGGAAAGTTCAATTGGGCTTTCGTCCATTTATCAGAACTAAACGGGCGCGAATTTTTGGTTTTGTGCAATAGTGAAATACTCATTTGATTAATTAGCCTCAAAAAATATTATGATGACCGTCACTATCCGCTCAAACAGAGGAATTACATAAGAAATTAGTAATTAAAAGATTGAGCTCTACAACTCCCCATTCATCCCTAAAGATAACTAATATATTTTTCTATTTTTTTAGCTATCGTAATTACAGTGTACTAATATTTTACTGTGATGTGAAAGCTTCCATACTAATTTGCATGAGCCCAGAAAGAACGTTTAAAAAATATTTGACTAACGATGTTGAATTAAGGTCATTTTATTCAACATCTGAGTCTCGTGATGAAGAATCAACTGACATATTTATTAAGTATTTACTGTACGTCCCAATAATAAACAAGATAGCAGCACTGATAGCATAAAAAAAGATTCTCCATCTCTTGAGGGGTAAGGATCGTTCTTGTTGGCAGGTCATGTCACATCTCAGTGTGTATTTGGTCATTTCCCGCAACAAGTCATAAAATTTCAATCTGGCCGCACCACATAATCTACAATGTGTGTAATCAGAGATATTCGCCTTTCTTCCTTTAAAATCTCGTTCAGTGAGCCAAAGCTTAGAATTATTCACAAATGGGCAATTGATGAAGGTCAAAGGGTTACTGGCAATGAAGACTGTCTTTTAATTTTTATGAAATAAAGGGTTACCAGAAAATTCGGACTGGGAAATTCGGTCTTCTTTTATAATGCTTTTATTTGCTTTTAATGAGAGAATGCGTGTTAATCCTTCAGACCAAGCTGAGATACCGAGGAATATATCTAATTCTAAGCTTCCCTCTCTCGTTTCTTTTTTTTAGGCGTACTAATCTGCCTTAGGCAGCAAGATTCTCATTTTAAAGGCTATCACACGCTCTTAAGTGTATACTAACGCACTACACCACCAGTCTCGTAAATTACGAAATCTGCTGACAGAAATCCTTCTTTGCGAGCGACTTTGAAGGGCTCATGTGCAACTTAACGGTTGACACTGTATAAAAAAAGTAGCGTCTGCTGGCCCTCGTTATATTCATTCCTCCAGAGTACTAAATATGAACCGACAAGAAGCAATGATTGATTTTGAAAGAGGACTTCGAAATAGTTAGAGTCTTAACTTTACTGGTGACAACAGGTTGGGTTGTCTATTCCATTTTAGTCAGAATGTTTATAAGAAAATAAGTCAACTGGAATTTAAGGTCTAATTCAGTCCTGATGGCTACTTTACAACTAAGATAAAAATGTTCTGTGCTTTGGCCTTCATACAACCTGATGTTATTAGTACCTGTGAAGATCTATGCGATTTGAATAAGGGCCAATAGAATTTATAAACTATTTTGAATTGGGATACATTGGCCCCAAAATTCGAAGATGTGCGAGGCGAGGAGAGCCTTTGTATCCAATTAATATTTGAAATGTCCACCATCGAGTGATTCATGGATTGCTCAGAACAAACAATGCTTTAGAAGGCTTCAACTAGGCTTTGAGAGCATAGGTTACCTGCAAGTATCCTAATATTTGGAAGCTTATTGATTCTCGTCGAAAGGAAGAACATCTCACGCAAACGAAAATTATTCACATTCAAAGAGTAGATAATCAACCCAAAAAAGTAAGTATGAGAAAATAGATGAAAAATTATTAAAACTTACGATAAATATAACAAATTAGCATTTTTCAAGCAAATTTTCTAATCTAAAATAAGGAGTTTATTTTTAAAGTTCTGTATAAGACCGAGTTTTTCAAGAAAAAAATTTCTTATTTCTTTCAAGTACTTCTTTTAATAAAAGCTTATGAGATAATTATATTAATTTTTCTAGTCCTTTAGCTCTGAGCTATTCTTTAACAATTATCATTATTATAGTGTTCTTCCACTTATAAGTGTTTTTTATCAAGTATTTAGGATATTAACTTATATTCCAAGACCGAATTATTCGGGACCTAATATTCCGAGACCATTTATCCCAGACAAAATTTAGCTAATTCATCATCATCTTCATCATCCTCATCATCACTAACTCTATAATTTAAAAGGGAAATTTTTTGAGCATTTGTATAATAGTTTCATCTCAGTTAGGTTATGAATTATGTTGTTTTATCAAAATTATTTCTAATAATTTTTTTTTAATTTCAAACCAGGCAATCAATTCGCTACTAAGATTCAAATTTAAAATCTAAAAAAAAGCAGCCATGGTTAAATTTGTATAAATTTTCTAAACTTTGACAATTATAATAATTTTAAGAAGGAACTCTAAACTAAATTTCCCCCCTTTCAAAATATTACGTCGCTAAAATATAGTTATAGAAGATATATATAAATTTTATTTTCTGAAAATACCATTTGCAGTTCTTTAGGTTTTAAATTTTTCGCAAAATTATAATACTTCTATTTATTTCTAAACTTCACCATTTTCCTTTTTGGATATTATAAAAGAATTATTAAAAATAACTTTGCTAAAAAACATAAGTCATAACCAAACTAAGATGAAATTATTATTCAAATTCTCCAAAAATTCCCCTTCTTAAATTATAGATGATGATGATGATGATGATGGAAACAAAATAGTGAAGTTCAGAAATACATATAATTATCGAAATTTTGTCAATTTGTTAAAACCCAAAGAATACAGATGGTGAAGTTCAGAAAATTGATTTTTATATATCTTCTTCTATAACTATATTTTAGCAACGTGATATTTTGAAAGGGGAGAAATTTAGTTTGGAGTTCCTTTTTAAAATTATTATAATTGGCGAAGTTCAGAAAATTTATAAAAATTTAACCATGGCTGCTTTTTTTTAGATTTTAAATTTTAATCTTAGTAGCAAAGCCATTGCCTCGTTGATCTTATAATTATCTTTGGTTTTAATGGGAGTAGATACGTGTCAATCATTATTCGTATGTGGAATATCTATTTGGGACGTCATTTGTTCAGGAAAACTATGCACCGCAATCGATTATTTTAAATGAGATATATTCGCTTTGATAGAAAATGGTCAGAAACAAAATGTCAGCTTAGTTGGAACAATCCGCCAGAAGAGAAAAGAATTACCAGAGGTGATATAAAAAGGTAAAACCAATCCATGAAATCCGCAAGGAATCCAACTGCCACTCTAACATCATACCAGCGCAAATATCAAATTTTCGTTTTATGTTGAGCACATTACCTCGAAATGTAGAAATTCCTAAAAATAGCCCCCAAAAGAAACATGATACCATACTTTTCATAACGAAAATCAAGGAAGGATTGGATGTGCTTGACCAAATGGCAAGGCATTATTCGATCAAATAACTAACCGGACGATGGCCAATATATGTTTTGTTTTTTTATAATATTTTGGGTTTGAATCTTATGAGAGGTTAGGTAATATACAAAAGAGTTTGAAAAGCAGACATTAGTTTGAGAAAATATATTAAAAATAATTGTTGAAGAGCATTGTGTTGATTCTCCGCATGGTTGCTCAAATACTAGAAAATTTCCAAATAATGATACTAGTCCGCTTAGTAATAAATACCGATGTAAATATGCTAGTAGCAAAGGTCGAAACGAACCACAGAAATTTATCTAGTCTGCAACCAGACACATGTGGTAAGTGTGCGATAAAGAGTTTGATGAATGTTCCTATATTTAATTTATTTTATAAACGGACTAATTCTCTTTTTAAAAATGAAAACAATTAATGTGATTATATTAAGACAATCAAGTAAATGGGCTAATTTATTCCTTTACAAATGTTTTTTCAGCAGCTCTTTGAGGTTTCTTTTAGAAGTAAAACCTTTTTCTTTGTTTGTCGAGACTCCTTAGAGGCAGTTATAATGTCCGGTCGTTCCAGTGTTATAGAGGAATGTGTGGTTAAAATAGTAAAAGTTAAAAGCAAGCGGTACAAAGATAAAACGAAACAAGAAAGAAATTTACTATGAAATGAGTGAAGTTTATAAATAACTCATTTATTCTTCTCTTTAAATAGAAACCTCGGACTATCACCAATGATAGCTGTTAACAATACATTTTCAAATTAGGTCTGGGAAGCCAAATTTATGGAAGCGAGACGAGATCCAAACCACGAAGGAATGAAGGAACGGGGAGTTCCGAAGAGAAGCGATTCAGGGTAAAAACGGGAGGACAGCAATATATATATATATATATATATATATATATATATATATATATATATATATATATATATATATATATATATATATATATAAATATATGATAGTGAAACCACTGTATAGGAGCCAGAAATTTAATTAACGAGACTAGTTTCAGTATGTAGTTTATCATACCCTCTTCAGTCGTATACCTAGAATGCGATTGTTACAAAAGTCTGTAAATAGCGTACAGATCAGAATAAAAAAAACGTAAAAAGAAACACAAAACGGGGGACAAAGGTCATTAATCAGGGGGTGTGACTCTAAGATTGTTGACTAAGCTGTTAACCATGAGGTTCCGGGAATTGGGCCTGCATTTCATCTGCCCATCTGACAAATTAAAATTGGGAATTTCTCCTATTAATATAGACTCTACTATTATTATTATTCAACGAAATTCTTAACAATAATATATGATTTGTGCATTTGAATATTCAATTTGTGGTTGAAGTTGCTAATATGATTAAAAATACTGGATGTGGTGCTGCCTCGTCTGACCTCACTTTAACGTTCATAAATTCGTTTTGTTGGGGTTCTACCGGTCTCTCCTATGGAGAATGAATGACACTTTGTAGAGCTACACCGGATTTGTTCGAAGGGAAGGATTTAAGGATATGAAAATGGTATTTAGATGTTGTTAGACCTGGTAAAATTGCTTTGTTCAATGCTTTGAGGAGTCAAGAAAAAGGGATTGTTGGGGAATAGTCACTCCCCCCCCACCCCTGTTCACTCGCGGGGCAGTCTCAAGGTGTTTACCGCAAGGTTATCCGGCCCAACCCTCGGCGGGCCAAACGCGTGACCACGGCGTGGTACAACTTGGTGCCATGAAAGACCCTAAAGGTCAAAATGTAAGATCTCCCCCAGGAGAGTGAGATCCAGTTTCACGTCAAATAAGAAATTGGAGACGTGTTTCTCCCAATCTCGAAGGATAACGAGAAGCCGATGTTTGACTTCGTGGGAAAAACCGTTGGCCAAACGAACTCTCCTGGGGCCGTCCTAAAGCCCCTCCCCCCCTTACCACTCCCCCAGTGGGGTGACGAGGTATAAATGAGGAACTCTGAAGAAAATTGAGGTAGCATACATCAGTCTCTAGGTGACGAAGTCTTCGGATCAAACCGAACTACCGAGACTGGAGAGGTAGTGTACTTAGCTCTCCAGACCAAGAAGTACCCTGCAAGAGAGGCAGGGCTACCTACCATAAGGGGCTAAGAAGAAGTTCATCCTCGAGCTAAGTCCCGGGTTATCAAACCAAACGATAAGTTAACTTTGTTAAGTTCAACTTACTCTCGACAGAGAAACTCCTCATATCCTGGTGCACCTTAAACTCCAGGGGAATTCCTCTTCCTTGAGGAATTAAGAAAAGAAGAAGGAAAAGGCTCCCCCCTCGAGCCCGTTACTCGGTGGCCACACCAAACTCCTAAGTTAACTTGGTAAGGAACCAAGTTCAAATCATTCTTGCCAGAGAAATCCCCCTCCGTTATACTCGCCCTTGAAGAAGACTGAAACTAAGAAGAAGCTCATCCTCGAGCTAGTTCCCGGTTATCAAACCGAACTTTAAGTAACTTATTCTCGCTAGAAAACCCCCCCTCCGTTATCCTCACCCCGAAGAAGACCCTCCCCGAGTTCATTCTTTGTTCATGAGGAAATAAGTAACGAAGGAGAAAAGCTCCTCATTGAGCACGTTACTCGGTGGTCACACCGCACTCCAAGTTAACTTGATTTAAGAACCAAGTTGTGTATTCAATTAATGAAGTTAAAATATAAGTTTATTTTGGGAGTATTTTGCGTTTTTCTTATATATCATTACTTGTTTCGGAACGGCTCTGTTCGTTAAGATATTAAGATATCAATATATATTAGACACTCTTGGCACTCTTAGAATAGAACAAAAAAGGGAGGGGGGCCTTCTACGACACACTATTATAAAAGTGGTGTCAGGTTAGTAGGGTTTTTATTAGAAGGAATCCTACGACAGGGATGGATAGGCACTTTGTATTCCTACATTTTTTTTATCCTTTGGACGGTACTGAGTATATTTTCCTTTGATAAACTTTTATTGACCACGTGAAGAGAATAATTTAATTCAATGAAACGGTAGGTTATATATGTAATTTCGTCCTCTAGAAAGCAAGGGTCACATATCCTAAGTGCTCTCAAAAACATACCTGATGCAACGGCTCGCTTAATGTTAATATCATGATGAGAAAAGAAATGGATATACTAGTTAGAATGGATTGGTTTTCGGTAGACGATGAAGCAAATTTTATCACAAAGACTCTAACAATTTTTACACCAAGAAAGGATATACAATTATCTTTTTCTGCTCTACTTTAAATTTGATAGTGAGATGGAGATCGTTAAGATTTTTAAGGAAATTTTAAAATAAGTTACTATTTATAGGGATTAATGATATTTTGAAATGTTCCACAAAAAGATTACATAGTATAGGCGATAAAGGATTATCCATGCTAAGACCATATTTTTGACGGGAAAACCCATATCGCTGAAAAATACATTGTCAGAAACACAAAGTTTAACAAGATTTATAATTTTATTTTTGCCTAGAGGGAGGTTTAATTTTTGATTATCTAATAACTTAGATAGAACATTGAGAGCTTTATTGACTGGGATATTAGTGAACTGGCAGTCTACATCAAAGCTTACTAAGCGGCTCCCTTTTATCTTGATTTTCCTAAATGTGAAAGTGATTGGTCGAATATTGAGTTCTTAAGTGGTTTTGTAGCTGGTGCTTTATCCCATAGTGACAGAGTAAAATAATTAGAAATCCCTAGGCGCCTCATGACTGCGCTCAAATTACTTAATTCTAAAAAATATATAAAATCTAAACAAATCGTCGTTTTAGAAAAAATGCTTACACTGAAAAATAACAGGATCTACTCAATGATATGAACATTTACGAGAAATCTTCCAACCGATTGAAAAATACAATCAAGATCTTCAACAAAACTCTCACAAAATTACTCAAACAAACGCACTCAGACCTTCTCATCGTTTAAAACCTACCAACTCATCACTTCCCCGTATATATGGTCTGCGAAAAACCGGCAAAAGAGGAACGCCACTCCGACCTCTTATATCGTGTATTGGCTATCATGCATACTAACATTTTTATGGAACATTTCCAAGTATCACTACTCTCTTCTGTGATTCGCCCTCATAATTTTTGAATAGAATAGATATGTTGATGATGTCATATTGATTTGGCCTATAAATAGTGTCGGAGTATGGCCAAGTGGACGGGAATATGCGCACACAGGCTCTAAGGTAGGTCAAGCAAGGCGACAACTGTTATTGTTCTAAGAGTGCGTTTTGAATTGATAGCGGCAGCTTAGTAACCAAAGGATATAGCAAACACAACAACAAAAATAGATATTAATACATACAAAATAAAAGGCACAACAATAAATATGGATATATATGGGTACAGAAATATGACGGAATTAGGTTCCAAATACTTATGGGATAACCTGGGTTAGTGATTTAGTTCATTTGAACCTTGATAGTAAAGCGGGGTAAACGCAGGGGAGCTTTGGTGGCATGGATTACAAACGGGGGGTAGCCACAAACCAGCAGCAGGTGGGGCTACTTTCTCAAACTTGTGTTTTTTGAGATGCGGGCCTCTTATCACTAAGAGGTCACTGGTCGAAGTTCGAAAGGGGGGAAGCAGATTACTTTTCCAACCTCAAGATTAGCAACTATCGGGCTTATTGTCTTAAAGAGGTCACTGGTCAAACTTCGGAGGACGGCTTTCCCAATCCTTGATCCGAAAGCGGTTAAGAAATGCTGGTGTTGCCTCACAAGAATCTTCTCCCTGACCCGAAGATACGGGTCTGATATCTATCTCTTCTGTGACTTTTTGACCATCCCTCACACTTCTCGGGAGAGAGCTTCGTTGATTTGAGCTCCTTTCGGGGAAGTGTCGTGAAACCATTTCTCTCTTTAATCCTGGAGAGGATGCATATATACCCTAAGTCCTCCAAAACAGGGAGTGAGAGAAGCCTTTTCGAACCCTCGTTATAAGCAGTGACAAACCGAGCCTCTCCTTGCGGGGTAGTTCCAAGGGCAGAGATCAGCGGGCCAGACGGACGACTAGCGGCTGGAACCATAGCCTACAAAGTAATCCTTCTACCCGAGGGGGGGAGGGAAGTTGAGACGGCGGGGAGGTAGCCTTCCATTTCAGCGTAATACCTCGGTGTTAATTTTTTTCCAATGACCTGTCGGAAAGTCCCAAAATTGTGACGTCGTAGGGGGGAATGGGGGGAGTAACGGCTCGCTTTCTCTCCCAATGTAATATCTTAAGAGGTGGGGAAATAATATTATTCTAAGGGATACCTTTACAAATAGTTTAATCTTATTTGACAATTTCCTTAAACATTTTAACAACCTCTAGCTCGTTATTAAGTTCATTTTCTTATATATATATATATATATATATATATATATATATATATATATATATATATATATATATATATTGAAATATCTTCTTCATTCCCTAATAGACCCATATACTCCATTTTCAGTTAATTATACATCCATATTTCCACTTTTGGGCCAATGTTTTCGCAATTTAATATGAAAGGCAAACGCTGCCTTCGTTTGACTCATTTTTGCGAGTAGCTCTGAGGACCCATTTATGATTACCTAAATATGTCTGGTACGGAAACGAAGCAAAAAGAAGGTGAGGGATCGCATAATACGTATATTTATGGTAATTTTGCATCTGCGGCTAAATTAGACTTTAACAAATACTGCTTTCTGATATTCTGTACTTTATAATATTTAGGGGTAACTGAATCATTTACAGGATGCAGATCTCGAATACTTTGGATTGTACTTTAAAATATGCGTTAAAAGAAGGCCTAAATTATAACAAACTTGCACTTTCTGGAGAGTAGCGTGTACGTCCTGTTCTTTTTAGATGTATCTTCTATGCAGTTTCACTTAACCATTTGAAGAACTTATTACAAACTTTCTGTCCGAGATTTTCTCCTTGATATTGGTGTTTCATTCCGAACTACTATTACTATTATATGACCAATACTTCTACCATAGTATTAATACTACGTTATTTACGCATCTGTAATTCCATTTCTTGAAATTGTGCCAATTCCTGTCAGTTGCCAATTACCACTGATGATTGAGTAGGACGATGGCGTTAGGTAGTGGCGGAATTAGTGTTTATTCCTGCCAAATGGTGGCGCTAGTGCGGAGATTAATAGGCTTCCATGATTGGCTCTCTGGAGACTTGCGTTTCAATCAAGGCTTCTTTTCTGTTTTTGATTGACCCAATCATGGTTGACCGGTTGATAGTTTTGAGTAATTTCGATTTACTTAGCCTTAACTTACACTTTAGTTTTTTGAGGTCTAATTGTATGAAAGGACTTGTTGCCATTGAGTCTTTCAAACAAATAAATTTGCCTTTTAATGTTTATCTCTTTTGTTTACTTGCCTTTGTTGGAGAGGCAGGTTTAGGAGAGTTGAAGGCCATCCCGGTCCATAGGTAGATGGCCAACGTAAGTTATGTGCATTCCACCTATTTTTATTTCCATTAAATTCACCTATTTTTATATGAACTTTGTATAAAAAATAAACAGATGAAGAATTTTGATGTTCCTTGAATCAAAAATGTAAATTCAGATAATTTGAAAACGAAGTTGGGTGATTCTTTTCATGAGCGGAGGTGGTGAAAGGGTGGTAGTATTGGTTTAAAACTAACAACTTAATCGAATTGGGTAACTACCAAATTGCGAATATCATTTTTCGCACTTAACGATCGTAATCTCCCTAGAACTGCAAGTCGAAGGAGCAAAAAAGGGTAAATGTCGTAGAGTCGAACGTCGATTGTAGCCGAGGATTGACTCTGCGGTGACGCGGGAAGGGAGCACGCCAGAAATAGGGGCGGGGGAGGTTATCTAGATCCCAGTACGTGGGTTAATTAATTAAAATCGAGTGCGGTTGGCCTAAATAATCAATTCTTAGAGGTTCAAGGTATAGGGAAACTGATTGTAGACAAATAACTTTAGTATATACCAAGAAAATATTATAAGGAAAAGTAAATAAATGAAAATAAATAAGATGAGACCTGGGGTACCAAACGGAGGAGGTGAAACAACTAACTCGACGCGGACGAGACTCCGAGAGAGGATGTACGATGATTGCTTCCAGGGAAAGTGGGGACTGACGGAAAGAGCCTAATTGACCGGAGGCTTTGGAAACGACGAGGAAACTGGTCGATGAAAAGTTCCAGTTTCAACATTCTTTCTTCTTTAACCTCGCTGATAAATGAACGAGGGAGTACTCTAGACGAGAACGAAGTCGATACGTGAGTCATAAATGCATGTCCGTGTCTATCGTTTGTCGGACGGGAACTCTGGCCTTAGGTAGAAGCGAGGACGGGTAGAGAGGTGACGCGTCACATTTGTAGCTGGAAGTCGTTGGGAGGTGGAGCAGGGCATACCTGAATGTACGCGGCTGTATGGTATTAATTTCTCAAAGCTTTTTCCGAAGTATTTATACTGCCTAGGCGAAGGCGAATCGTTAGAGGCCGCCCAAAGTGGGACGAGGATCTCATTAGACCTGGCGCGCCAGGGAGATAGGATATTATCTGCGAGTATCACAGGCTTGCGCGAAAGTCCCCTACGCCGTTGGTCTGGCGCCGATCAACAGATGGGACGGGGGAGAGAGGGAACCCAACACGGACCACAGGGCCGCGCGAAATTCTCGAGGTGGTCCTTGGGTTCGACTGGCCCGAACATTCTTGATAGGAGCGCCGGGGTCATCCGACCGTGCGAAATTATCGCTGCTCCCTTGGAGCTGTCTGGGCGTGCAGGTTGATCTTATCTTTCTCACAGTAAATAAACCATGAGATGCGGCTAATATATCAGAGTAGCCACTTTCACACTGAATCTAGCACGCCTGTAGCCGTACATTGTGTTATGAGTGCGTTTAGCTACTTAAAAGTTTGTAGGTGGATACCACATAATCAGATGGACACTACAATTTAGAGAAACATGGAGAAATTCAACCAAAGATAACCCAATAACGCCAACAGCCCCTCCAAAATCAAACTGTTTTGTCAAGGATTTATGAATTCCGCCTACAAGAGCGCCACACGAAATGGCCCTTGAGCAATAAAACGCCACACAGGGAAACGTTCCACCCTCTTCTCAAGGGACAGGATTAACGCCAATCCACTACCTTTTACCCCGGTAAAGAACTAACAAGAGTCAGAAGCTGTCGAAATTAGTGTAAGGTAACCCGAAATAAAGATGCAGTTAAACCACGGTTCGGAGCCAAAATTGTCATCCTTAATGACTAGAAAGCACATTGAGGGCTTTCGTGGCTTTTGAATTTGCTTTATCCACTCGTTTGCAGTGAGAGTTATGAAAGGCATTTCCTACCCAACAGAAGGGCGAGATGGTCTTGAGTTGGTTCCTTTACATGGAGGAAATGCGGGAAATAAACTTTGCAATAATGGCGCTAAACAGTCCGCAAGGACTGGGAGACTGACACAGTGCTTCGCTCTTTCCATCTCTAACTATATGTTAGGATTCAAGTCAGCCCTTCGCGTTGCATTACAAAGAAAATAAAAGACTGTCGGCAGGAACCCTAAAGTTGCTTGCCATTGCCCCGCGACGTTTTTCGTGAACTAATCTCCCAATCCCTCGACGGTTTGAGGTCATTTACTCTCATCTCCCTATCAAGCAACATCGCTAGACGCAGCGCTATTTGATTTAGCATTAAGTTAAATCTTACTGTGACGACAGCTCGCTCACACAGAGTGTTCGGCACATGCTCGTCGAATTCATGTCAGAGTCTGTAGATCTTTACGCTGTCTCGCTACCGGGATGCGTGCGGTCGCTATCGCTTGTCCCCTTAATAGGAAAGTGTTCTTGAACCTCTGGATGTGGTTTATTTGTGTTCTTGGAAAAAGCAAGCCTTCTATACTATTGAGCTCTCGGTTGTTGGGTTTTTTTAAGATTTAGTTGGACTGTGCTTTGATTTTTTGTTGGTTTAAGTTGGTTATTGTCTTTTTTTAAGTATCCATTTTGCAGGGTAACACATAATAATAATAAAATGTATAATTTCAGCGGCTATTTTTATACTGGCGACATTAGATCATTAAAATGATAAATATAAATTATTCAAATACACAATACCCTCCTCATACCTTTTTCTTATTTGCCGTTCTATTAAATAAACCTTGGACACTTTCAGAGGCAAATTTCGAAGAATATTCTGCAATTATATTAAAGTTAAACGACTAATTTAAAGCAAATGTATATTTTGATATTTAGTTCTCTAATATTGGTCGGTACTGTATTTCGATCCATTCGTTTTACATGCTCATAAAACCTTACTTAGAACACTAAATCGAAATCTCATTCAATTATTCACCCCTGTCAACTGGTTTAGGAATAAACTAAAGGAAATACATGGCAGGAAACTTATTTGCTCAAAACGCAGAGATCGCTGGGAACCCCATTATGATGATACCCAGCAACCTTACCCAACGCGAGCTTATTTTAGTGCCACTGAGCGAAATGCAAATCGCCTCGACACTCGCTGCCATCCTCGCTCAAAGGCAGGTGCCACTTTCAACGTCCACCCTCAAGCTCTCCATTCAGGCGAGCTGCAGCTCACTTGAATATATAAATAAGCCATATATATATATATATATATATATATATATATATATATATATATATATATATATATATATATATATATATATATATAGATATATATATATATATATATATATATATATATATATATATATATATATATGTATATATATGATGAAAATTAATGCAATATTGCAAAAAAAGATGAGGAATTAAACCACATTCACCCAAGACAATTTAATTCAGAACAGTTTCGGTGTATCTCACACCCTTATTCAACTGACACGGATAGAAAATATAAGAAAAGTGCATACAAGCATAACACAAGGTCAGGTCGTGAAAGATCCTCTTTTTTTCCCCAATCCCCTACTTGTGGCAAATCTGGAAGGGGGGGGTTAAGCCTAAACATATTGAAGGGCTAACATTTTACTACTTTGTTTATTTGATTTCTTATTACAGGATTAAAAGAAAATTGACCCTCAGATAGATTTAAATTAGAAACTGACGATATCAAGCTCCATTCTACGATTCTTCTTTTAACATAGTTAGCCGATTTAAATAACATTTTACTTCCATTGAAATCGATCGTATGATTCAAGTCTCTAACATGGCAAAATATTCCACTGCTTTCGCTGCCCACTCTAATATATCTTTTGTGTTCATACAATCTCTTGTCTAGATTTCTCCCCATTTCTCCTATATAAACTTTATGGCAATCGTTGCATGGTATTGCATATACTCCTATGCTAATATGTTCTTTGGGTTTCCTGGCAATCATCAATTGGTTTAAGGAATTATTATATTTAAAGGCTAGATTAATACCCACTTTTCCAAATATGTCCTTTAAACTATTTAATTTATTACTAAATGGCAATGTTATACATTTGTCGAAGTCATTAGTGCGGGAAGGCTTAACACCATAGAATGTTTTCCTAGCTGCAAAATGGGCAGACGATATGAACCAATCGAGGTAATACAAATTAGAAAAAATTGTCCTGATAATGACAATTTCTTCATCTAAATATGAAGGATGACATATTTTGTATGCTCTAAGAAAAAGGTTAGAATTTACCGATTTTTTAACAGTATTATCGTGAAACGAAAAATAATGTATATAGGCATTCAAGTGGGTTGGTTTCCTATAAACGTCAAGTTTTAATTCATCGTGATCTTTATTAATGAGGACATCTGAAAAGCTCTTCAATATGTTTAGGCCTAACCCCTCCCCCCCCCTGTTTAGCCACAAGTAGAGGATTGGGACAAAAAGAGGGGATCTTTCACGACCTGACCCTGTGTTATGTTTGTAAGCACTTTTCTTATATTTTCTATCCAGTGTCAGTTGAAAAAGGGTGTGAGATAAACCGAAACTGTTCTGAATTAAATTGTCTTCGGTGAATGTGGTTTAATTCCTAATATATATATATATATATATATATATATATATATATATATAATATATATTACATAATTGGAGTGTGTTTGTATAACCAAACGCTCCGTATGTATACCCCGGAGGAAACATAAATACAGTTCTTTTAAACCCCTTATGATGCCTAAATGAGTTCTTGTAAATAAAGATAACGGGATTTTTTTATTTTCCTGTGGGTAAACATTATACTCATCTCACGCAATGACTGTGCAATCTCTTACTCCCTATCTCCTTTATCTATTCCAATATTTTTCGTGTTGTGTATAACATTTTCTCCGAATTTGAAGATTGATTTATAGTGGAGACCATTGAAGGCATGAGTCACGTTGTAGTGTGTATAATTATGAATATATCATTAAAATCCCTTTCCAAGTGTTTCATTGTGCCTTAAGCTCTTTACCTAAAAAAATTGGGGTCTTGATTTCAGAAAATTCGCATCACTCTCTCTATAGCAACCATTGGCCTAATCTTATCTAATAATCAGGATCAGATCCACTATTCTTCCTAAAGTGGACATCCATAGGAATGGGATTATTATTTTAGGGGTGAATTTCTGAAGTTCAATTAATCCATAAGTATTGATGGAACAACCCCAACATTCATTCTAAACAAACTAATAATTACACTGGTCTGCATCAAAAATGTACCTTAGGTTTTCTATAGTGTTTCTTAATAAAATTGACCTCCTAAATCCGAATCTCTCATCCGTTTTTCTCTATCACCTCCTGTTTTTGCGATACAGGTGGTAATAATAATTTTATAGTTTATACATCTCCTATATTACATCAAATTTCAATAGTTTTTGCACTGCTCTATTCGCAGTAAATTTTGTGTACATTTTAAGTAATTATGCAAATAGGTTTATATTTTGCAGGTTAAAAATTGCTTAGCATTATAATAATAAGAATAATAATAATAGTGGTTGAGTTAAAAATGAACAGAAAATGTAAGAATAGCTCCGACAGATTTTGCTATGTTTGCAGCAAAGTGACTTTTCCCGAGCACTGATGCTGCAAGGGATGCTACATAAGTTTAAGACGCTGGAGTCAGGGCTAACAGAAGTCCCTCTCTTTTAGTGTTCCCATGGTGTGGAGAGATGGCAAGGACCACACTACCGACTGCTATTTTTGCATGACAAATCTTAAAGGTGAACATTGTATCAAGTATTTATGCTTTCTGTATTATACTGGCTCCTGAAAATGTCATTATTATGCAAAGACTTAGCATAAAATTAAAAACTAACATAGTTCACTTCAGCATGAACATATCCTTTACTAAACATTTATGTAATATCTGCAACTCCAAATCAATTCCTTTATGTAATATGCAATTATATTTTCCACAGGTATAAATAAGAAGAATATACATAGTGTGGCATATCCGGATGTTCCTTCTGCCATCAAACCCCTGCACACAACTTCTTGGCTCTCGACTTCGTGAAAGTAATCTTCTCGCTTAAGAAACAACATTTAGGGGGGTACAGAAATAGAGAACAAGAGTTTCGAAGCTATTTTTTACAGCCTTTTTCCAGCTCTTTAGTATACTGCACCAATATTAAAGGACTTGTTGAGGCCCTTGGAATTTCCTACAACCCATTAGAATGGAGACTGTTCATAGATTCCTCCAGTAGAAGTTTAAAAGCTGTGTTACTGAATATTGGTAACAAGATAGCTTTCGTTCCTATAGGCCATTCAATCCAACTTACTGAAAGTTATGAAAATATGAAAAAATTGCTGGATGCAATAAATTACTCTAGCTATAAGTGGAGGATATGTGGTGACTTAAAGGTATGATCATTTTACACTTGGCATTTCTAAGCTTTTTGATATTGACATTTTCATTTTTAATTGTTAATACTTGTATACACCTTTTGGTTAACTTACATTTTACAAGAATGCAAATCTGGAAATCATGAGTCATTTAGGAGTTATATTTTTTGTTGAAGTGTGTCCCTATAGGTTAATGCATCCTATTGGGTTAATGGGAAACTCATCCCAATTGAGAGCGTATACAACACAACTCAATAAACTCAAAATAAGATGTACATATATCAAATTAGTTCCAATACGATGAGTTAATGCATCGGCATACAGGATTTTTCAGTACATATTCCCATTCTTATTGTTTTAAGAAATATTACACTGAATTTACATACCGTGCTGAATTTTTTTCAGGTAGTGTCTCTTACGCCTCGGACGCAAACAGGCTACACGAAGCATCCCTGTTTCCTATGTTTATGGGACAGTCGTGCAGATAGTATGCACTATGAGAAGAAGGTTTGGCCCCCACGAGAAACATTGAGAATTAGATCAAACAATGTGATAGCTGAACCTTTAGTGCCTCCTCAAAAAATACTCCTTCCTCCACTGCATATAAAGCTTGGCATAATGAAAAATTATGTCAAAACCCTAAATAAAGTAGGCCAAGCTTTTAAATTTCTTCTTCAAAAATTTCCACAAATCAGTGACGCTAAGCTCCATGGGGGAATTTTTGATTGACTTCAAATCAGGAACTTGATCAGCAATTTGATGCATCAATGAAGGACATATAAAAAGATGCATGGAAAGCTTTCAAAGGTCTAGGTCATAATTTTATTAGACAATAAAAGAAGCCTAGAAGAATATGTTGCCCTGGTAAATCAGCTCTTAACAAGTCTCAAACATTGCGGAGCTCGAATGTCTATAAAGATACACTTTTTACAGTCCCATCTGGATTATTTTCCTGACAACTGCGGGGATTACAGTAAAGAACAGGGGCAAAGATTACACCAGGACATAAAAACAATGGAATCCAGGTACGAGTGTAAATGAAACGGAAACATGCTTGCTGACTACTGTTGGTGTTTGAAGCGTAATGCACCAGATGACAGGCACAAACGAAAATCGTCAAGGGCGTCTGTTCTTCGAAATTATAATTATTTTCTTTATTATGTTGCATTCTTTTATTTTTTGTTTATTAAAAGAATTATAGTTTACATACGTGTATTCCTGTTTATATGATGTAACAGTAATAATGCATTATTAGATAGAGAAATTTTTTTTTTTTTAAATTCAGAAAAAATGAGGTAATCTCAATGAAAATGGTGTATGCTGTACTGAGAAAATCTGACCTGATTGAACAAATATACATTCATTTTTAAACTCAGGAGGTTGGATTCATTAAGAAACCACAAAGAAATCCTGGGGAACATAAAAAAAAATTTCAAACGCAGGCCTGTGTTATTAATAAGGTAGAAATATAGCCTTACTCCAAAATATTACCGATGCAAAGATTTAATTACAGAAGAGATTGTACATTGCTACTCGGAAAAGGTCACTTTGCCGCAAACATAGCAAAATCAGTCGGAGCTATTCTTACATTTTCTGTTCATTTTTAACTCAACCACTATTATTATTATTATTATTATAATGATAAGCTATTTCTAACCGTTTGACCATCGCTTATCTCAAAGTTAGCAGGAAAGATCAGCGTTCTGCATTGCTCGCAATGTGACGTTAAGCTGCAGCTGACAATTTGAAGATTGCGTGCCCAGCCGGCCCCACCACCATTAGATTCACCTATGGGTATATATATATTTTTTCTGCATCTTTTCCCTTACCCATTTTCACCAATTTACGTATATAAACATCATGTGGTAGATTCCATCCTTGGTTTTGGTTTTAAATAAAACAAAAACGGCTTCTTTGGATTCTATTCTCGGTAGTGTATGTGTTGGAAGCTATTAGCTGTAGTTCCATCAAGTAATGGTTGTTTATTCCTCACTTGAAGATAAACAAGTTCTGCTGACTAAAAAGTCGAGTGCCCTCACTTATTCTGATGTATGTCCTTACGACTTTCAATAATTCACGGAGTAACCTTGGGAGGACCTTGGTAATTTTATCGTTCGAAAGAAAGAGAATATAAACACCTTAAGGGTTTCAAATTTCGTTAGAATCGGCGGAATAGTTATAATGTTATTACTTAAAAAATCTCGCTCCCTGGCAAGCCTTGGGAGGACTTTGGCTATTATATTATTTGAAAGGGAATGTAAAGCATTATAAGGGTTTCAAATTTCGTTAGAATATGCCGAATAGTTATGATGTTATTTCCAAAAGAATCTAATTCCTGGGCTAACATTTTGAGGATCTTAGCAATTGTACCATTCTAAAGAGAATGTAAAACAACATAAGAGTTTCAAGTTTTTTTAGAATCAGCCAAATAGTTATAATGATATTGTCCCACACCCCATCCAAAAATCCCTGCAATGTAAAACAACATACAGTTAGTATAGTTTAAAATAGTTTAACATAGTATAGCCTAGGCTAGCCTAGCCTTACAAAGCCTGGTAGATAAGATAGCTTATCTACCATATTAAAACCTAGTCTAGCATAGTATAAACTGTTCTAGCCTATTGTCGTAGAATGACCCTTGGCTTTGATCACTCTACGCTTTGACACCCTTTTAGTAGCGGTATGCTTCGAGGGGCGTAAGTTAATTCTATGATGAAGTAGGCTTTGTTCTAAGAGTGCTATTTTTGTGGTTTAGTCCTTAAGGAAGAGCTATTTTTAAACACATAAGGATAAGAGGAAACACCAGAATCTACCAAAAATAAACATGTATTTTAAATTAAATATTACAAACCAACAGTAAAAACATTTCTATATTTGGCCTCAAATGACAAAATATAAACAAGTAGGCTTCCGCTAAACAAACCAATTGCCCATTAGTATTTTTATCACGACCCTATTTGTTTAGCCTAAAACATTAAATTGAGGTACTGTCATCTACAAACACATATGACCTAGGTTCAAGGATAATGGTTTCTACTCTCCTTTAAAACGTGGGACGTACTAAACCTCTACTATCGTAATAGAGATATAAATGTTATTGTTAACTTACAGGTAGGTATTAGGGATTGCCGGATGTCGCTGGAGGACTTATCTCTCGCTTTGAAGTGTTGCTTCGTCGCTGCTTGAATTTTCGAGGAGGGATTGCTTGTCGCCTGTGCCGGGTGATGATTCTTCAACGTAATTAAAGAACGGGAGCTCGTTGGGGCAGGGTTTTTCTCCTCTCACTCTTTCGGTCCTTGAGATGTGAGATTCACTCGAGTGTGAGCGGCTTTGCTTTTCTTCAGTCGGGCTTCTTTGCAGACGGAAAAGGCTTCTTCGGTATGGCAGGAATATAAAACTTGACTAATTAGGTTAATACGGCCCTGAAAGGGGGGGGATCGATTTTTTCAATCTGATCCTATCGTTTCTCACGGAAATAGTCTTGTATGGCTGAAGGATCGATCTTTACGAACTAATCTTTCTTCTGGCGAATCGACTTCTAATAATCTTCTTGTCTAGCCGATGGATCGATCTTCACGACCTAATCCTACTCTGGCGTATCGACTTCAGATAATCCCCTTCTCTTTCTTTGCGGGGGTTATTTATAGGCGGATTGCCGCCCCATCTAAAGGGGGAAGTGACCAGGCCACAGATGCAAAAGGGGGGGGGAGCGAATGGAGAGTTAGCATCTGGGGAAAGCGAGAATTCCTGAGGTGGCACTGGGGTGCCCAAGTCAGCTCGCAAATTATAGGCTCGTAACCGCACCGCTACTTGGCGTGCCTTCTGACTCGCACCGTTTTTTTTTCCTAACCACGGGTTTATGGGTCTCGTAGGTCATGCGATCGTTAGAGCGTCGTTTAAGGACCTTAGGTGGTCGTCTTCAAACATATGTTAGCTCCAACTGCCCACAGCGGCGAGGAGATCACACATGGTAACCATTTTCGCCGGCTACCTTTCCCACGCTTCTCCTCATGAAGGGAGGGGGGCTTGAATGTACCTATACTCCTCCAGGAGGCTTAATGTAGCCATTTCTCCACACCTATTATTGTCGAGCTTACCATAGTATATCCTATCCTATTCTAGCATGGTATATTTTGGCATAGCACACCCAACTATAGTCTAGCCTAGACTAACCTAGCCAATGGTAGCTTAGCATGGTACACTATAATCTAGCCTAGTCTAGTGAGGTATAGTCCAGCATAGCCTTGCATAGAATAGCATACATACCCTTGTATATCCCAGCCTATTATACAATATCATAGAATGGCATAGAATAGCAGAGTACACCGTAAGGTAGCCTAGTATACCCTAGCCTAGCATAGTATAGACTTACATATATACCATACCATAGTATATATAACATAGCCTGGCTTAAATAATCCTAGTGTAGCACAAATCAGCTTAGCTTACTATAGTATACCTAAGCCTATTACAGTGTATCCTAGCATGGCCTGCATAACAGTAAATAATATAGCCTAGCTTAGCGCAGCCTACACTTGTATATTAAAAATCGTTTAGTCTAGCTTAGATTACCCTAGTCTAGTATAGCCTAGCTTAGCCTAGTGCAATGGAGCCTAGCCTAGTATATTCTATCCTATCCTGATCTAGTTAGCATATTCTAGCTCAGACTAGCATGGATCATACCCTAGTATCGCATATCATAGCCTACCTTACCCTAGCCTAGCCTAGTTAGTATACTATATCATATTATTGCCTAGCCTAAACTAGACGATTAGATCTTAGCTTAGGCTTACATAGGATGCATAACATACCCTAGCTTACCCTAGCAAAGCCTCGCTGATCCTAAGCTGGTATAGCGAAGCCTAACCTAGTGGAGAATAGCTTAGTATATCATAGCTTAACCTAGCATACTATAGCGTTGCCTAGCCTAGTATAGTCTTTCATGCCCTGCATAGCTTAGTATAGCTTAGCCTAGCATAGCATTGCATATTATAACCAAGCCTGGCATTAACTATCCTAAACAAGTATAGCCTATACTATCTTATCATACCCTAGTCAAGCATAGCTTATTATTGTCTAGCCTAACGTACTATATGCTATCCTAGCATAGCATATTAGAGTCTAACTTAGCAGAGTATATTTTACCCTTGTACATTAGAGCTTATCATTTTTTTTAGCATAGTATAGCCTATTCTAGGCTTGCCTAGCAGAGTATAGCATATTATAACCTAGTCTAGTCTAGCAGAGTATCAGCCGAAACGTTCTGATGCTATTGCAGAAACAGAATAATTCACGGGCTAATCTTGGGAGGACTTTGTGGATTATATCATTCAAAATATAGAGTTAAACAACAAAATGGCTTTCAATTTCGTTAGAATTGGCCGAATAGTTATGATTTAGGATCAAAGCTCTTTTCCCTTAATCTCCTAAGTGGTCAGAGGGAGAAATTAATAACAACAAAGGTCATTCAACTCAAAGAACGTAAAGGTAAAAAATATTAGGTTAAAATAAAATGCAACTAATAGAAATATAAAGAATCCCCTCATTCATTTTTGAACAAAGTTGAGCGTATCATCAATTCACGCTGGTGCAATTAAAATATTTGAGGCCATTACGCGAGCACCCAAATATTCACGAAACTTCCGGGTTTTGTGGATTTTTAATATTATTTCCATTTAATTTATATCTTTTACTCGAAGGGATCATGCGAATAATCTATCTTTTATTTACATATTTAGAAGGTTCTGGGATATTATCTGAATATTCAACTATGCATATGAATTAGTATTAACTCCAAACCTATCATTATTTTCCTGACATCTCAGCGATCACTACAAAAAAAGGAAGTTAGAACAATGAAAGAGAAATTGGAATTGACACTGAATCAAGGACTCGATTTTAAGTAATTTGATTAGCATATTAATAGAATGGACTAGAAATAATATCCAGATGCTGGATGTTAGTTTGCCTCTTGGGTGTTGCAGCGGCAAGCATTTATACTATGTTTAATTTCACATTTTGTATTGAAGGACTGACACACCTGTGACGTGAACAAAGGAATGGCAGCATGGGACGCAGAGATGGGAGGGAGCCTTAGTTAATGTTGCTAACACGTTTTGGGTCGGCTTTCATGTGCCAGCGCCCTGCGTGATTATTATTTAGCAGTGTTGGTAACAGCATTACTGGAAGGAGCCACGCAACGGCCGGGGTCGAAGATAGATCCAATGTAAGGCAGAGAGGAAAGAGTGGCTTGTTGGATATATTTTACCATTAAGGCACATAATAATAACCACAAGTTGTTGGATTAAGTTCACTAAAAAGGCAGGGAATATTAATCATAACTTGTTGGATAATGTTCACCATCAAGGCTGAGAATAATAACCATGCCTTATTTGATAAAGATTAGAATTATTTTTTTTCACATTCAGTTCTTATTTTATTTTTTGCCAATTAAGGTTTAAAAATTTATTTTTCAGATATTGTTTATTCATATTCAGAAAACGCATCACGAGGCAAATTCAGCGTATTTATAAATGCCTTATTTGTAAGATTGCTAACGACTGTCCCTAGAGCCTAGTGAGAAGCAAAAGGCATATTTTCAATAAAAAAAGCCATTTGAATTGCATTTTATATAATCAAAATATTAATAAATAACATCTTCAAAGTGATTTCCACCATTTGTGATGCGAAATTCGAATCCCTTTACGAGATTCATCCCATGAACCCGATGCATTAACTCCGAATTTGTGTCAATTTGAGCACATTAATTTATGAGGCGCTGTTTCCTCATACACTAGAAAAAGAACTCAAGGGTGATAGATAATAAGGTCTGGTAAACGAGGAGACCATTGTGATATTTCCCAGTCCACATCTTGTTCTGGTGGACTGAGTGTCCTCCATATGACTTTGGTTACTTTTTCTGTTGTCCTTCGTAACATTTTTTGGCACTAACTTATCCATTTATTTTTCATGATTTTTCCCGACCCATACCAAACATTTATTACCTTCCACCAACAGAGTTATGGTAATGTGACCTTCCGTTGCCTAGTTGTGTACAAGAAATCTAAAGAGGTTATTAAAAGATTTCAATTAAATATTATGGAGAGAAGAGACATGGACCAAAAGAGGTTAATTAGATTTGGGGTCAGACAGAGATTCGAATGTGAATTATGGATTACTTAATCCTTTCATTAAGAGTACCATGGAATTTTATGACATTTTTTGTCAATATCCTAAAAAATATTGAGCTAATGAAATTGAAAATATTGGTGGGGGGGGGCAGAACTTATGTCTTCATACCTACATATTTACACAATATGATTCAAATCCTGATCATGATATGGATGTGAGAGATAAAAAATATATATACTAATACCAGGCAGTAGCTTCGCAACTAAGATTAAAATTTAAAATCGAAAAAAAACAGCTATGGTTAAATATTTATAAATTTTATGAACTTTACCAATTATAATAATCATCACTTCCTCATCACTAACTCTATAATTTAAGAAGGGGAATTTTTTTAGAAATTTGAATAATAATTTTATCTTAGTTTGGTTATGACTTATGTTTTTTTTATCAATTTTATTTCAAATCATTCTTTTATAATATCAAAAGAAAAAATGGTGAACTTCATAAATAAATATTAGTATCGAAATTTCGTGAATTTTTTAAACCAAAGGAATTACAAATGGTGAAGTTCAGAAATCTATTTTTCTATATCTTCTTCTATAACTATATTTTAGCCATGTGCAAGTTGGCTATGTGCTGGGTTATCGAAAATTGCAAAGGAACATCAACAAAACGGCGATAGAATGAGTGTTTATAAGTTAAATTAGTAGAAAACTTTATTGTTAATGGTGAACCAAGATTCAGAAAGATTTAATTCCAGCGCCTTTTTTAATTGGCTTCGTGAAAATCCATGAAAAGTATTTTTGGAATGGAATACCTTATTTAATATTAAATTGATTGTATAGTTGAGGGAAATGTTAGTAAATAAAGATTCAACCAAATAACTCACCATATATCCATCATTAAGCTTATAAGAGTTTTGTATGGGAACTGATTTCTAGGTTGCTACCTCTCTTGTGCCAGGTAGGACCTTAAGGAGGCCACATCTCCAGGAGAGGCTCACATGTCAGAGATGTGGCCTAACTATCCCTCCCTATCTCCCTCCCCCCTCCCTCTCCTCCTCTTTCTCCCCTCTTTCTATCTTTCACACCGACTACTTCACTCCCTCTCTCTGTCTCTCTTTCCCTCTCCCTTCCCATTTCCCTTCCACTCTCCCTTCCCCTCTCTCTCTCCCCTCTCTCTCCCAACCCGACTCAATTTTCAGTTCTATAAATCAAAAACCTCAAATTAACATGAGACAAGTTCCTAAACCTTGGGCAAAGTCTTCTTCACGATATAATTTTATACGTAAATCTTCTTACCAGTCATGACGGTTCGCCATGACTGCTGCTTGATCGAAGCGTCAATCAAAGAGCAAAATTAAATATGAATTGAAACTAAATCAGTTAACACATTCGCTACCGATTCGTCAACTTGTGCGGGCTGCTCCTATATTTTTAATGAGGTTCTTTTAATTTTTAAAAACGGCTTTTGGTTGGAATTTGGCCAAGAAAAAAACATCTCTAAATAAAAAATGAACACGTTTTTAAGCAAAATTAAATATGAATTATCCACAAATATAGATTCCGGGTCATTTTTCCAACTTTTATCATATCTCTCTCTCTCTCTCTCTCTATATATATATATATATATATATATATATATATATATTCAGTAAGAAGGTCAAAACGAAAAAGGCGGGTCCCATCTTTAATTTAATTCCAACGTTTCGGGTTATTACAAAACCCATCTTCAAGAGCTAAAAACAAATTCAAAATGAGTATTTTAAGCCAAAAACATAAATAACAGCACAAGTTCAAAGTTAAAAACCACAGATCAGAGAAAATCCCAAATACAACGTTAAAAATATAAAATGAACGTTACGTTAATGAACAAACAAAATAGTGAAGTACAGAACAGCAAAATATTTGTAAAGAGATACTCTCAATTAAGGACAAACACAGTAAACGTAATATTACAAAATTGAACAATTGAAATGAGAAAAATAAAGAATTGGATACAAACAAAAGGTAAAACTAAAATATTTACACTGAAACATTACCTTACATGGTGGGATCCCAATGACGAGTGAAAACAGGAAGGAATTCAAAGAATGAATACAACTTGGTGAAGTTATAAATACAGGAAAGGATATATATGTCTGTATGTGTGTGTGTTAATGAAACCTATATTTCAGGAAGAATAAATATATATGAATGATAATTTGTGCAATTAGTCTTGATAATGATTTTTAATCAATTTATTCTATGAAACCTCTTCGGGTTCGATGACGACTTCAATGGAGGACTATAACAGCTGACATGCTGCCACTATATGGTACTTAATCATTTCGAGAATCACCCCAAAATTGGCGGCTTTCAGTGACGCTATGGTATTATAAAGATGTTGATTAGTCTTTCTTTGAACAGAACTCCAATAGAAGAGTCCATATTATTAAATCTGGCGAGTTTGTAGGCCACATATTAGGTCTTACATGATCGTAAGGCTTGTTTGACCACCATTTTTCTGTTACTAGGGATTTGTCTGACAAGCATTGTTGGGTTACTAGGGTTTTGTGAAGAGGTGACAAGTCTTATTGAAACACCTAAGGCGTTTCATTGTGTACTTCATCTTTCTCGAGCTTTATAACATTTACAACACCTCAATGTATCTAGTAGCATTAATTCTACGACTCTGTGGAGAAAAGTGGGGTGGTATAACTTGGGCTTCGCTACTCACCACCTAAAAGTATCACAGTTGCTGGATATTTGGCGTGCATCACTCTAGGTACTTCAAAAAGTTCTGAAAATAACCACCTGTCATTTCTTCACTGAACTAAACTCCTCCAGTCGAAGAGTTTATGGCGGTGGATGAGGCCGTTGAGTTCTTCTTCGGCAACCTCATCGCTTAAGCCTGACTACTATTCTTATAAGAACCAAAGCCTCCTCAATCACTATGCTTTCCATAGGTAGAAACTAAGACTGCGTACCTTTCTATTTCTTGAGTTATGTTATTTCAAAAGAGTTTTCTAAAAATAAATATTCCAATTAATTTCAAGGTGTAATAAACTGAAAAGGAAATATCCTCAAAAAACACTTGCACTCTGTATATATATTTTTCTTTAAAATAGATTATTGCAACCTTATCACAAATATTGCTGGTAAAAGGTCGCGCTACCACGTTGGGGACGAGGTTCATATTAATTGCACCTTGGCAAAGTCACGTCCAGCTGGATCTCGAATGTGGTACATCAACGGGAAACAGGCACTAGTTCTTCAGATGCTTCTAGGAATTTTTAGACAGTATACACACAGCCTAAGCTTCAGACAAGCTCACACTACACACGCATATCTCTTATAGACCCGTAGACGGATTCAGGGAGGACCTTGGTCCTAGGGAAATTGATTGTAAAAAAATACAACCTGAGAAGAGAATTGTTTATGAATAGTTTCAATATCTTCTAACCAGTTTTCACGAAGGAAATTCTTATAAATTAAGGTACCCTGCGTAACTTGTTACACTTGGTATTAGGGAGAGCTGCACGTCCTCCGGCCTGAGTGAAAATTAGGGAAACCCCGTCACTGAGTTGACTTGACCTCTATGATGGGGCCTAGGAAAGTTATTAGTACGCTCTCCCCCTCACCTCCATTCATCACTACTTTACCTTTTTATTATTCGTATTATTATTAGCATTATTATTTTTATTTTTATTCTTCTTAATATTATTATTTAGTATGATTTTTTATTATTTATCAGTATATGTCCTATATCTCTTTTAATTATTAAAGATTATTTTTGTACCTCTGTTTGATAACCCCATAATCCCAAAGCCCTCTCTATTATACTAACTGCCAATGCACTCGATTCTGTAGATAAATCTTCAACGAGCTCGAATTGTGAAACCCCCATTTCCCTATCGCTCCAAGCCTCTGCCGCTGCTGGGAAAAGAGGAAGGGTCACTCAATTGACCTTGACCACCCACTCCGTCTGACTATAATATACATATATACGTATGTGCTGGTCATTCTACAACAACATAGTTAACCGAAAGATCATGCATCGCTCACACATTTGTTTAAAAATGGTGCACAAGATATAGTCCTTAGTATAGGAGGTTTCTGGGCACAAATCATGAGAGGAGAGCAGCTCATTTAGCCTAATCATGTCGTTGAAGTATTCCTTGCTTTTTGAAGTAAACTTAAAAGAACTTACAATGTGCTCCAAATGCTGCAGGTTAGAGAATGCTATAAAAGCGATTGAGAAGGACAATGTCACATCAAGAAACACGCAAGAGGTACCCTGCGTAGCCTGGTAAACTTGAGACTTGGAGGAACCGTACACGCTCACTGAGCGAGTGAAATTTGGAGGAGCCATCGCTTACTAGATTGACTTGAACCTTGTGATGGGGCTTGGGGAAGTTGGATCGCTTCCTACTAATCGTCATCAACACCTTTTTTATAAGACTATCCATTGAACCGTTTCTCTATCCATTCTCATCGCCCCTCCCTTATGTAGGATCAGGGCGCTATATTTTCCTGACCCTCGTAATGTTGAGACTCTGCTCCCGTTCTAGCAACAGTTTACCCTCTCCTCTTACTTCACTAACATCTACTTTATGCCGTTCTCTACCAACTCTCATTATCTCCCTCACTGCAGAGGGCTACCGTGTAGCTTATTACAATTGCTACCTGGAGGAGCCTCACACTTTCTCGGCCTGCATGAAAATTATAGAGGACCCGTCACTGCGTTGAATTAAACACTCTGACGGGGCCTTACGAAGTTGTTGTGGTTTCCATGCGTTCCCTCTCAGCATTCCTCTTTTTCTGCGAATATCCACTCAACCGAATATCTAGATTTAAGGACCTGACCAGTTACCTCATGCCGTATCCGAAGAGAGGCTTTGGAACCTCTATAAACAAAGCCATTTAATTCTTTCAAGGTGCAAGCGACCAGGACCTGGGCGGTTCTTGTGCAATGAAACGTCATGAATGGAAAGATTGAGTTTGGCCCAGTAATTTCTTTCCTGTGTGTAATGAGCTGATCGCCTCTTTGCGGCCGTGCTCGTGTCTAGTCTATGTGTCTGCCGCAACAGATCTTCAGATCTTGGGTATCCTGTTGAAGGTTACTAAGATCTATTAAGAAAATCTGCCCTATCTCTTTGCCTCTCTGGTTGTTGAGTTAAGAACTGCGGTCACTGCGGGTCTGGTTGTGAGGTCCAAATTTCCGAATTTCTGTGATTGGATAGGTAGGATCGACTTGACGCGTTACATATCCCGCATCCACACCATTTTTTTCTATTATTGTTTACACACTTCGGGATTTTCTAGTTAGTTTGCTTATTTCACAAATTTAGGATTACATTCTCATAAGTGAAACGTCGTCCAACCATGGTATTGAGGTGGATGAAGAATTCGCTAGCACCGACCAGAAAGGGGGAGGGGCACCCATGCCCCATCATCTTACAATTTGTCATCTTCGGAGGAGAATGCGTTCCCCCCTCTTCTATGTATACGCATGAGGCCGCTTTTCCTTCAACACCTTTCATCAAGTTGTCTTTGGATGATCCTACATCTGCAGCAGTGACGGTCCCTCTTTTCCTTAAATAGGTCTCAGCGAACTAGGAACAGTTCAGCTGGCAAGCTCTTTCATAGGGTAAACTGTTAGTGGGGCCCTTCGATGGAAATGGTCCCTGAGCTTTTCCCGCGCCAGATGGCAGGCTATTCCCCGCTGGGGCATAACAATGATCCTTGGGTGTCTCTTGAGGCGCACAGATCCCCGACGACTCACGAGAAGAAGAAGGACCTACTCCTTCGTTCGGCCCTTCCTTGTCCGACAGAATACTTCTCCAAAATGGAGGATTCCATAGCTGAGGCAGCCTCTTGAGGCATTGGAGCAACTTCCAGGGGAGGAGAAAAAAGTCTTCCCTCTTGGCCCTCTTCTAAAATGAAGAAAAGTCAAGTAGGAAAAAGAAAAGGACGAGAGGTTCAGGCCTTAGGATGGTTGGTTCCCCTACCACTTCAGTAGTTGACCAGGCCACCACTGGCACGGCCCGGCTCGAAGCACCCTCTGGCAGGAAAACCCATACTATGAGAAGTTATAGAGTTTCAAGTGGAATGAGTGGAGACTGATGACGGCACCAGCTGTGAAGTAAAAGTATCCGATATTTTATTTTAAATTAAAAATTTTTATTTATTACATAATGCATGTCAATATATTTTCAAAACTTATATTTTTATGTTTGCCAATGTTAAACATATCTGTCAGTAAAATAAATTAAAAAATATATATTTCTTACTCGCATAAATGTAATGTGTATTTATTTGTCCTACGATGAAACATTCTAAAATGTTCAACTGAGCATTGGCCTGGTGCATCGGGATAGCCAAGACAGCATGTTCTTGCATCTTTCCGTTTAGGGCAGAAAACATTACGAAGTTTCTTTGGCTGTTTTTTTAGCTGCTTGGGGCTTGCTCAATTGACACTAAGTAATGCACAACCTCTTCACGTTTCCTCTTCTTCCTGCTCGGGGATGCTTTGCCACGTATTTTTTAATAACATCTTTTCCTTCTGAACCGTTACCTACAATACCTTCATGAACAAGGTTTTGTATATAGTGACGCATTTTTACTTTTTTATTTAGTGTGCTTGTATACAGTACATAGCTGTTGAGGACCATCCTCATAACAAGATGCAAGCTTAATTGTTCTATTCTAACCAAGCATATGGTTTCCTCCTTGGATCATATGGCTCCAGCAGCTTATCGGCTCTATCTCCCTAACCCATGTATTAATTATAATTCTCAATTTCGAAAGGCTTTTTGAACATTTTACAGGCGCAACCAAATTACATTGACAGTTTTTTATCTTACATTTGACAACTAACGTATATTTTACACACAAATGGTGACTCGTGACGCTGAAGTTTTTAGCTTCTTTTTGGGCAAATAGTAACAGTTACAAGTGTTTTGTGGTTTTCCAAAAAGGAAGAAAATCTAGTATATGAGTAACAATTGTCAACAAGCACTAGTTGAACCAAATAGGCAACTATTATTTCGTTTTTAGAAAGTTCACTTACATCAAGGCGCACAGGAAAATACAACTATCTTTATAATAGTCTATACAAAAGTTCCAGTTACGAGTATATCCACATCATTTCTTCTTTCACTATTGCACATTACCTATACCCTTATGCCAAACTGAGTCTTTTTGGCAGATATGAACTGCCAAAAATTCAAGCTTCCTTTTTAAAATGCAAGCGCTTCGTCAATTGCAATTTTAGCAGCAATGTAAATTTTTCATTGAAATGACGAGCTGATGGGTCATTTTGTTTTACATCATTTATTTCACTCAATCGCAAGAACTTCACAATAGATAAATTCGCTTTGTTCATAACAGAAAAAGTGAAAAGGAAAATACCAGCTTCAAATAGTTTTCTCGGCCACTATTGATTTATATCAGGCACATTTGCCAATTCCATTATAAAAGTACAGATCAAAGAATACAAATTTTATTATATTTAACATCTTTCCACACCAGATTATTTAGAAAGCCATTGTTTTTAGAGTTATCTAAACAATACTTGTACAATCAAACATTCATACAATACACCAAGTATAACGCTACATTAGCTGTTAAAAAATTATGTTAACACTCTTATACGGTCATACCGTCACGGAAATGTATTTCCGGATTCACATCGCTGTAATTATGCATCAAATCAAGTAAAGCTGTAGGCCTCGAATCTCAGAATATGCAGGCCACTCGTTTCCACACTCTTAATGAATCCATTGCTTCACATTCTTTATCACTGATTGTCACTATCACTACTATCATTTGAATCATTGTCACTCTGCTTGGAGTTCATGTCAATATCTTCATAATCGTCAATAACATTTGAAGACATCGCTAAAAATATATGGAAATTAAAAATAATTATGCTATAGATAAATTGCGCAATCAATCACAAAGGAATTTCCACCTGGCATACAATAGGCTTTTACCTTGAGGGTATATACAAGCCATACCTAGAAAGTGTTCTTATTGGTCATTTGGGAATGACGTCATTATACGATAGACACTTCTAGTTACGAGGGGTGGTCAATAGGTTTTGCAATTCGGATATAAGGAAACGAGATATGAGAAAAAGTGTTTTAATATTTTTTAATATAACTACCCTCGACTTCAATGCACTTGCGCCACTTGTCCCTGAGGGTTTCAAATTCCCGACAACCAGAAATCTCCCGACTGCTGTTTAATCCACTCCTGGACAGCGAGCTGGACCTCTTCATCGTCCCCAAACCGGCGTCCATGCAGTGCAGCCTTGAGCTGGCGGAATAAAAAGTAGTCGCTATGGATCCCAGTGATGGACCCACGTTTCATCACCTGTTACTATCCGTGGTTCGAATCCCACTGGGTCTTGGTTGTACAGGAGCAGCAGCTCCTCCAAACTTTGACGACGTTGAAGTTGATCATCGGGCGTGAGGTTTCTAGGGACCCACTGGGCAAAGACCTTAGTCATGGCAAAATTGTCGCGGATGATGTTGATAACACTTCCATGTGATATTCCAGGTTCTTACTCGATTTATTCGACCTTCACCCGTAGATTTTTGAGGGTCATCCTCTCCACACGGGCCACATTGTCCTCGTTGGTCACGTCTGATGGGCGTCCTGGACAGGAGTCATCTTCAAGGGACTCACGACCATGGCGGAACTCCCTATTCCAGCGAGCAATGGTTGCATAGGAAGGGCCGCTGTCAGTGTACACAGCAACCATGCGTTCATTGATCTCTTTTGCATTCTTGCCTTCCTTGGTCAAAGGTTTGATCACTGCGCGGTGCTGAATCTTTTCCATTGTTGCAAAATTTGTGACTTAAGATCTGCGATCAGCTTTTCCTTCTTGAATACACGAGGCTGAAGCGTGAGGGTGCAGGTCCTGACTTGTCATAACTTGTCTTAACACCCCCACAAAGTGCCATCCCCCTTCCTCTGTTTTGCCCTACCCATTTGCAAAACTTATTCACCGCCCCTTGTATGTTCATTCAAGTTTATAGCGTACTCCAGGAAAACTAAAGTAGAGATAGATTGCCATTTATTTCATGAAGAGAGCTCTCTCGTTTCCAGGGACACGCACAATAGTAGGCACGTAGAAAAGTTTCGTCGTTTTATAATTTTCAGCCGATACTTAATGAGATTTTAAAAGTGTAGAAATTTTACTTACAAGTTAGAAAAATTAGTTCTGGTAAGATTTTTTCTTGAATTGTTAAGTTTTTAATTTCTAGATCCAGACACTGAACGAAGACTGACGAATCCAAAAACACCAATGATTTTCTTACGAGAATCTACGAGAAAAATAAATTCTTCCTTGCTGTCTCCTTCTTCTTTTTGTCACTTTCTCTCGTTATAGTCAGGGATGGAGAGGTTCTTAAGATTTTGAAATTCTATCCCCTCCTGGACTTAAGAAAAAGAGAGAAAAGACCTAACCAATGGGAGAGACTACAAATAAACATTTTTTTTTTACTTTGAACTTGAATCTTAAAGTCAATAAAGTTTTAATAAAATACCAGGATGAGGCAGTTAGGTATATCGTGCCAAGTTTAGGCAATGTTAAAGCTTAAATATTTAAATTTTAAATATACCAAGATGAGGCTATTTACAAGTTTAAAGGGGCTAAGATAAGGCATTTAAAAGTTTCACAATTTGAAAGTAAATATGCCAAGATGAGGCAGTTTACAGTTATTTAAATTTTAATTGTGCCATGTTGGCAGTTTAAATTTTCAAAGTTTAAAAAAGAAGAAAACCTGTACCTCATACAAGATCTTTCTTTACCCATTCAGTCAATTTCTGTTTAGATTTTGTAGCAGTTTCCCTGCTAGGTCTTGTGTTATTTATAGTATTTTTAACTTTAATCTTATTTTCTTTATCAAGATTTTCATTTTCATTAAGTTCATTTTGATGATAATCTTCATTTTTATCAGATTCAGAAATCTCATCACTTGACTCATCTTCTAACATTGAATCCAAATCTAATGTCTACGGATTTGTAATAGAAGTGGTTAATATTTGACCACCTGGTATTAAAAGTTTAACTGTTGTAACAAGATTATCGCTAGAAGGCAAAAAATCGACACTTTTAGTTAAGGACCAAAAGTGTCTGTGCTTGACAGGATTTTTTATTAAAACAATTTTACCTTTCTTAAGATAGGAATTATTTATCTTTTCAGAATAAAAAGAGTTTTTGTGCTTTTCTCTTAAAGCTAACAAATATTCTTCAACTGAAACATTTTAAAATCTATCAAGAGAGACATCTTTCAACTCAAGATTATTTACAATTAACTCTTTCATATCTTCAACCTCTTCATTGTTCATAAATAATTATTGAAGGAAAGAAATAACCACCAAAACTCAAGTGATTAGTGGTGAAAATATCTCATTCATTCTTACTCGACCTATATGTCAGAGGTCTATTATTGATTACTTGCTGGATCTCTGATAGAGTAGTTAAAAACTTGGATGTTTCCAAAGTTTTATAATTGCTATATTTTTAAGTTTTAATTAACCTATCCCAGGTAGCTCCATACCATAATGAGTAGTTTGGGATGGTTTTAAAATTTATATTATAAGCAGTAAATTTGTTAGAAAATAAATCTGAGTTAAAAATAATAGACAAAGCAGTAGCTCGAGATCTAAAAGATTTGGCATTATCTGAAAAGATAGATCTAGGAATACTATACCTGTTGCGGAATCTTCTAAAACCAAGTATAAACTACTAAGTTGACATGCAATTTAACAATTCACGATGTAAAGCTCTTGTATTTAAACAGAAAAATAAAATTATGTACATCATTTGTTACAAATTAAATGGGTCTGATACCCCAAAATGCCAAGTATAGACTATACCAGTATGGATCAAATGTCTTACATAGTTATCGCTATACATTGAGAGAATAGGGGTTGGAGGTTTTCTAAAGACTTTAAAATTGTATCTTTTACAAATGTAGCAATTATGTAAAAGAGTTTTGATGGCTTCTCTAGCTTTGCAGACCTAAGTAGTACCCATTCTTAAAGAATTCAAAGTAAAGTTAAGACCTAAATGCTTACAGTGAAAATTTAAAAATTGAATAGTTAACTTAGTAAAATATTTATCTATTTTTCCCTTGGACCTTAATTTATTGTTATTATCCAAGAATAAGTTTAGCTAGCATACCAAAGGAGGCACAATCATTTCTATTTGACTTATCCTTTAAGATAGAAATTTTTGCAGCAAAACTATGTTTTTGCATATTTTGTACTAAATAGTTAAATGCTAGAGTTTTTAATTTTGAATTTTCCAGTTTAACTTTCTTAAAAAAGATTGTTAGCCTTAAAAACATTAATGGTGCAATTTAAAGTTTGGTATAGAAGAATAGGAATTAAAATCAATTAACTTACCATTTGTATTATGTAAAATGACCGGATTGACAAATTTATTATTAGAAATAAAATCAAGGGCTATACATCCTAGTTAGCTTGTTGCCCAAGATTCTTTTCCTTGAATTAACTGTTCAAGTGCTTTTGTGTATTTTTCCAAAACATCAATGATATTTATTTTATTTTCTATTGTCAGTTTGTCGGCTACATTTTCAAAGGAAGGAACATAATTATATTTTAAAAAGGCATTTTTGTTTTCAAATTTTTTCTTAATCGGAGAAATTTAGTTGAAAATGTAGTTGACACAGGCTGATTCTACAACGAGACAAGCTAGAGTAACTTGGTTATCAGTCAAAATTTCAATGGCTTCTATGTTATTCCTTTCAAATTTTAGATTGTTTACGCAGCCATAAGCTCTAAAGTTGGCAAAGATTTTGGTTTAATAGGGGCTAGTTTTAATTTACTCATTAATAGTTTGCCTGAAGTAATTTTAAAATCGTTTTTTTTGCGTTATTTATAGTAAAGCATGTTTTTTTGCGCAAACGTTTTATTGCATATGAGAAGAAACTTGAATTACACATTAGGATTACAAATACTGTAATCAAATAGATGCTAATTTATAAATGACCATACATCAGGCTGGAGGACCTCTTCTTGATTTCAATTCTGCAAAATTTTCGTTTGTAACTCTTTCTCTTGTAAGTCTTCCCTCACTGATTCCTTTTAATCGTCCAGCAGTAGTCCACCATCAAGTGTCTATCCCAATGACCTTTGTAGCGCTCTTGTAGCGTCATCAAATCCCGATGGAAGCGTTCCTCTTGTTCGTCGTTCACGGCTCCCAGATTTTCTGGGAATCGGTCGAGGTGACTATTTAGGAAATGCAGCTTTACACTTATGTTGCATCCAAGATTAAGATATGCTAAAAGAATATTAGTAACCAGATCCCCGTAGTTATGCGCTTTTTTGTTTTTCAAGAAGTTGCGAACAACGGCAGAAAATGAAAGCCAGTCTGCCTTCTCTTTTTCATTCTTGGTGTTCACGAATCTAGAATCACTCAGAAATCTTCCGATTTGGGGACCATCAAATACTCATGCTTTTCTTTTTTCGAATGACAAAGCAGAAAACGCCGATACTATGTACTGAAAACAATCATTGTCAGTGCTCAACGTCTTGACATACTACTTTATCAACCCCAGTTTGAGATGAAGTGGAAGGAAAACGATCTTCTCTCGACTTAAGATTGGTTCATTAATAATGTTCGGCGTTCCTGCTTCTAAGTTTCCCGAACCGGCCAATCTTTTGGGGACCAGTGTTTGTCACCGGCTCGACTGTCCCAAATATAGATATAACATTGAAACTTTGCATATCCCTTCTGCTGGCCAAGAAGGAAGTTAACAATCTTAAGGCTACATATATGATCCAGTTGTGTTCATGGTACTTAAGTAAATCCATGAGCATTCTTATGTCATCGTGATTTTCTCGCAGATGAAGAGAATGACAGAGAGTAACTGCACCAAAGTCATTGCCATTATGCAAAAGAACACACTTGAGGCCATCCAAAAACAGTCTCCACTCAGCAGAGCTATAGGTGCCAAGTCTCAACTCGGTAAACAGAGCAGGAACATCGTGGCAGTATAAAAATATTTGGCCGCAGAGAAATACTTAACAAAGTATTCTTCCTTGTTCGGTAATATGATACCCGTACCGACCTCTCAAACATATGTCTTTCACTCGACCTAGATACTAAAAGTTCTGCAGCTTTCTTGGCAAGAAAAATTCCGTATCAAGTCATTCAACTCCTCTTGATTGAAACATTGAGGAGCTAATGACTGTTTAGCATTTGATGATGAATTTGATTAATCAGGTACATCATTTTCATCCTCGGAGGAAGCATAACCACTGAAAATCGGAACTGGTAAAGACTCAGAATGAGGTACTATCCCGATCGCCGAAGTAATGTTGGGGTACTCAATCTTGTGCCGATTTTTCTTGTCAATCGCTTTAGTATTCACCAGACAGAAATAACACTCCGATAGATGATCCATTGGCTCTCGCTACACCAAGGGGATTCTAAAAGGCATACCATTTCTATTTCGTTTCGTCCACTCACGATGTTCCACACAACTATGGCAAACAGCATGTGGGGCACACTTCTTATATTGATCGCCAAGAGAAACATCAAAATATGCCCTATAAGTGTGCATCACAAAGTTTGATATATTGCGCCTTTGACGAACTAGCATTTAACAGCCACATATGTAGCAGAAGTTTTCTGGATGATTAACACAATTTTCTCTTGACGAAGCCATCACTTTAACATGAGACCTGAAAAAAGAAACAATAATGTGATTATTTTGCACAATAACACTTATTATTATCTTACTTAATGTACTGTGAAGTATTTGCTTTCTACAAGCACCCTCCCTGTCCGTCCGGAGGGCAGTTTTCGGGAAAACGAGAAAATAGAAATTACAGGATAACTATAGCACGTAGATAAGAATGGATTATATATTTGAAATCAGCATGAAAAAACGAATTAAAATTGGCAGATAAATCTAATTCCCCAGAAAACATGATTAAAATTGTTCCTCTGTGTTTACTTTGGTATGTCTATTGAGTCTATTTTTTAATTTTTTAGATTTATCACAATTATCATAAGATTTAGTACAATTTTCAACCCTAACCTGAGAGCTTTTATTAAATTCTTTGATGGAAACAATGTTTATTAAACCATTTGATAATTTAATGACTTTCCCAGAAGTACCCTCTGCAAACTCAAATACACCGGGGTAAGGTATGATATCCATCCCCAAAACATCTTTGATTGCTAGATGATTGTCAGCAAATTTTGGAAAACAGCCTTAAGGGAAAATTCTTAATTTTAATTTTGTGAGGTATTTGATTAATGTTTAAATTTAAATTTAAAAATAACTCATGAATTGCAAACAGGTTAGTTTTAATTTAATTAAAAGGTGGCATCACAAATCGGGGAGAACATATCTATCCTTGTTAATATATTTTAGAGTTATAAGTGATAACCTCTCTATTTACCCTTTGGAAGGACAACTTTAATTATTGAAAGCATCTTTATTCATAAGGATTAATTGAAACCATGTATCTATTAAAAATGGAAGTTAAATAGTTTTGTTTTCAGACATGACAAAAGTTTGACTAAAGGACGCAATATGTCGTAAGAACTGGCTTCTAGTCATTCTTTGAAATTCAAATTATTTGAAACAAAGTTGGGGTACATGAGGGGAATGTGTTCTTCGTTTATGCAAATTTTTCACTTAAAAGGTAATTTTCTTTAATTGCTAGGACATTCATCAACCTCCTGTACTTTACCTAGGTATTTGCTACATAGGTTAAGATTTATGGCTCTGATAACCCTGTCACTATGCTCTTGGAACTAATAGAGCTGTGGTTAGACATTTGGCAAAATTTCCCTTTTCGTGGAATTATTGGAAGTTAACTTATGATTGTATTGAGAACTGGTATGTTTAGTTTTAGATTTTTGAGTTTCAGGCTTACTTTTAACTTCAGGTATATTATTTGGGTGCCTACTTAAAATTTTAATTATTTCCAATTAATTATCAAAGATATGGTTTAACTTGGGTTAAGTGGCACCAAATCTACGTGTAAGTTCGACCACAAGGAATTTGGGTGACTTTTTACGCACAATACTGCTTAAACAAATAATCCTGGAGAATTTGGTTCTAAAAAGTTCAAATTTAATTTTAAAAGCTCCGGATATCAGATCTCAGGGTATTTATAAAGGAGACAATTTGATCCAAGTTATGTACCAAAGACCAATGAGCTAACGAACTATCTTCAATAAAGTATCATTAACTAAATATTCTTCCTAAAAAAAATCCTGATTTCAGAGCTTCCATGTATTTTCATATCCTTCATCACTTATTGGTAGATGTTCCACCAATTCGTAAGCTGTTCCTTCTAAAGCAGATCTCAAATAAGTCCATTTTTGACATTTATAAGCTTCAGAAAAAGCAGCCATTATATTGTCAAAGGAAGTCCTAAAATGAATAAAAGAAAAAGGATGATCCTTGGTATCTTTAAATTTTTTCAGTTTAAGTTCGGGTAATTCAAGATTAAATTTATTTGTCTCTTTAGCTTGATTGAAGAAAGAATTTGAACTTACAGCTAGATTCCCAAATTCATGATTATCAACTTTAATTTAAGATTTAAGCTCGTTGATTTGCCTCAGGCAGCTCAAACGATATTTAACAATACCAGATTCCATTTGATCATAATTCTCTCCTTTTTCTATATTTCTAAATATTAAGTAATTTTGAATTGTTTTCATATCATTGAAACTTTTTTAATTTTAACAATTAAGTCTTGAGTGTAATCAAAAGTTGGGGCCTCAAGCTTTTACAAAGCCTTGAAGGCCTTAGTTATTAGAGATTTTTTGATTCCAGCTTTAATGCTTAAATTCTCAACAAAGTCCATGATGAACTATCAAGCTAGGTTAAAATGAGCCTAATCAAAATCCTGGAAGAGAAGAAAAAAAATAGATTACAGTTAGAAGTTGAAGTTTAGTAATTATTAAATTACTTGTGTACAGTACTGATTACTGAAACACGTATAAACTCAAGTTAAAAATGATCAAATTACAAAAGTGAAGGAAAGAGTAAGATACAACCTGCACTGCCTTTTCTTAACTTAGACAACTTGCTAAAGTCTCAAGTTAGGCCCATTAAAAAAAAGGCAATAACTAAAATTAAAAACTTGAGAAAGTTAGGAAAATTAGTTCTAGTATAAGTTTTTCTTGAATTTTTATGTTTCTAATTTCTAGCTCTAGACACTGAACTTAGATTCACTAATCCAAAAACACGAATGATTTTCTCGCGAGAATCCACGAGAAAAACAAAATCTTCCTTGCTGTCTTCTTCTTTTTGTCATTGCCTCTCCTCTCGTTATAGTCAGAGAGGGAGAGGTTCTTAAGACTTTGAAATTCTATAATTGTAAGAGAGGGTTAATTGATCGTTCTACTGATGGGAGCATCTTGCTAAAAGATTATGGTACAGCAGCACCTGGCATTAGTTAGGGTAGAGTGACAGAGAACTGAAGGTCTCCTATTTGTCGGAAGGGAAGCTTCTTGTAAATAAGGCCATCACCCTGCTCAGCTGGCCATGGTGAGTATTGTTCGTGCCCACGATGGCTAGCTCATGCAGGTGAAACCGCACTCAAAAAGAGATTTTGTAAAAGGGATAGTTTATGCGAAGGAAATCCTGGATTACTCCTTAAAAGACATCACTGAAGAGCTGGCCGACCAGGAAGAGGTTAAGTTTAAACATGCTATTGGCAAACAAGGAAGAAGGGCTGTGAGACCCAACCCTACACTCTTTTGCAGGTTTCTTGATTCGGTGCTTGCCAGGTGATATCGCTCTCGACATAAGGCATTCGTGCCACTGCCGTGGACGTGCTATCTTCGTTACCTTTTCGGCCATATAAATCAAACAAAAAGACATCGCGAGTCGGAGTAGCCCCAAATCTGCGCAAACTGCAGAAATATACAGTGGTCATCTAGAGTGGCAGGCACGACCAGACAAGCTACAAAAAACATAGTCCACCTAAAAAAGGTTAGCTTTGTCTACTTGCTTACACCGGGAGCGTTTTGATTTTGTGTCGCCTGCTCACTATTTCTTTGGCAGGCCACTGAGCTGGACTCGTCCAAAGGAGACCCCAAAAGAAAAGGCGAGGGGAAATTTGCCTCACCATTAGACATAGGAGAGGGGGTAAACCCCTTTTGCACAAAGAAAGAAATTCTTGTAGGGACTACGAGAAAGCACAAAGGAATGGAGGTCAACTTCATCACAGAGTTGGAGCTACCCAAGGGAGGCTCCGAAGATGGTAAATGGGAAACCCCTTAGCTACACTAAAATACTTATACTATTCTTATGAGTAAGTCCTTAAACTTAAATATGAGAATAAATGGGATACTCTTGGAAATTATATGGTACATTAAGAGACATGGGAAGCGCACTAGCTATCTCAAGCTCTTTCAAAGATTGAATTCAACACAGTGAACCAACCCTTCCCTATGGACCATTGCCCCCTGAGGACATTCCCTTTCTCTAGATATCAGTTGTAGCAGTCTAGATAGGATACTTCCCCAGCTAGCAGGAGTCAGTAAGGAGAGATCTAAAAAGAAAGTGATGAATATAGCCAAAATCGACCGAAAATAGTAGAAGATATACAGACGCAGGTCCTTTAAAATAGTGGGGTAGAGAGGGTGCTCATTTGCAAGAGTCCATATCAGAGGGTACTTACCTACTCTTCCTCCAGGTACAATGCGTAGCAAGGATTGAACATATTTTCTCATTACGTAAAGTTAGGCATCTAAATAAATACCAGGAATTTTAAGAGGAAGGCTTTATCCTTGAATGCAGTTGTCTCTCAAGGCATTCAAGGATAAGATCAGGGATGCATGGTAAAATTGCTCAATTTTGGCAACAATACATTGAATTTGATACTATCTACAAAGAATTTGGTAGAGCTTACAAAATAAATAACCTTGAAATTTATGCAGTTGCCTTGGAGAAAAAATTACAGCAATTTTCAGGCAACAGAAAAAAGGCCGAACTAGTAAGAGAATCGCCTGGAGTGCCAAAGGCATTTTCTAAAGGACGTATAGAAACTCATTTTCTAAAGAACCAGTTGATATGGTGTTTAAGCAATCTCTTAATCATGAGGCTACGTTGAAATTAATAGGGCTTAGAGCATTTTCAATCTCTTAGTCTGCTAGGCCTATACGGATAATCACTAGGTAATTAAGAAATGAGATAGTAGCTTTCTTGAAAGCATTGGAATCAGAAAAGCTCGAATCAAATCATGATTTGTAAAAGGTTGCATTAACACTAGAATAACGGAGCGGTCATTTTGACCGCTTTCAAGTTTATTTATTAAATATTATTAAATTAAACAATTGTGCAGTACACAATGACTATCATTGGGTGAAGATGTTTCCCAGTAGAAGGGAGACTCGTCTGACAGAGGAACGACTTCGACAATTCTTGTTGCCACACCTTACGATGAATTGGAAGGAGAATCTTTTGATTGTGATTAAGAAGAATACATTCCTTAATACAATTCTTCATCAAGTTCAAACGAAGAAAATAAAAACATTGCATCGACTACAGAGCAACGTGTGTGATGTGATTATTTTATGATTCCCTTGGAATGTCATTCAATATACTGTTCAAAATAATATGTAGCTATTTACATTATTATTATTATTATTGTTGTTGTTATTGTTATTATTAGTCTCATTATTATGTTATTATATCATTATATTAATATTACTTATATTATTATTATCGTATGTTGTGATGAGTATATTTTATTTTGATAAAAATAAATCTGAACATAAATATGTGGGGTGATATATTTATATACTTTTGTTACATATGTATCTATAAATGACTAATGGATCCTTACGTCTTTATTTACAGATGGTGAGATCATTCTTGAGAGTAATACCACTGTCGATGAAGATGTAATGGAAGGAAATACATCAGATCAAGCTCCTACATCTGCACATGACCAAAATCTAAAGGCTTTAGATGGGACTCAGTGGATTAAAAATCCCTACTGAAGGCTCCGATAGTAGTGGAAGATACAGTGCACAGAATATTCTTACTAAAGTTTACGGTCCCTTTGCATATGCCAAGAGACATATTGTGTTGGGGAGCATGATGAGCGAATTTTCCTTATTCATCGATGATTTCATAATTCGAGAATTAATAAGATGTACAGAAGCAGAAGCTAGCAGCAAATTGAATGATGAATCATGAACCTTAACTAAGGAAGAAATATATCATATGCTAGTAATAGTCTACGCCAGAGGACATATTGCTAAAGGACAACCACTTGCTTTTCTACGTTCAAAGGTTTGGGAGCCTCGTTTTTTCTCCATGACTATGTCAAGAGATAGATTCAAGCAACTTCGATTTTTACGTTTAGATTTGAGATCCACCAGAAATCAACGAATTTAATCAAATAAATTTGCTCTTTTTCTACCATAGGGAACAGATTTATTAAAAATTGCCGATCATGTTACAGACCTGGAGCAGAAATAACTGTTGATAAACAGCTTTCCCCAACTAAGTCCAGAAGCTCCTCCAAACAAACCGGATAAATTTGGAATCAAATTCTGGATTGCTGTAGACTCAACGTCCCATTACTTGCTGAATGGATTTTCTTATCTGGCAAAAAATGTTCATCGTCCCCAAAATCAAAGTTTATCGGAATATGTAGTGATGAAATTGGTAAGTCCTTTTCTAATACCAACAAACTTTAAAAATAAGAAACAACCACTGCACTCATCCATTATTTTAAAGAATTGTGACATGACACTCACCCTATACCATGGAAAACCTTCTAAGAGTCTACTAATTTTAAATACTGTGAACAAGACAGTGCATATTGAGAGCAGTACAAAGACGTTGGCAGAGTCTGTCACGTATTATATTAAAATAAAATCTGGCGTTGACAATGTTGACCTGATGGCCAGAGTATAGAGCACTAAAGTGGCTGCTCGGCGTTGTTCATTACAGGTCTTCTATAACTTACTTGAGCTTGCCGTGATTGATTAAATTATAATATACCGTAAAGTGGTTGGAACTAAAATACGTCAAAGCGATTACATTCTAAAACTCATAGTTGAGCTACGAGCTTTTAACAGAAGTGTGGATGGAAACCTCGAAGACGAATGGACAGAGGAAGAACTTTTGGAAGAACCAATAGAAGAACCAAGAACCAATAAGCGTAAAACTTGTCAAATTAACAAATGCAAGAAGAATAAACTAATGAAATATGCTACAAGTGCAAGAAATATGTGTGTGGTAAATGTACTGGAATAATAGGCAAGCGAATAATTTGTAGAAATTGTTCATGATATTGATAATAATTGATACATCTAACGACCTAGTATTATATAAACACCTAAATTCTTTTTGATAAATGTATTTATATTATATAGTTGCATCAATTATTTCATATGATAAAAATAAATGGGAATGTTATTATGTTATTTTCTCTGTCTCCTACATATATGTAATTAAATGGAAATATATTGATAATGTATTTTTATTTAACATTTATTGATACCTATCCATTAAAATAATATAATCAAATATTTTCAACAAAAGGAAGTTAAACTGGAACTAATAAGAAAACATAATTCTTGTGATATGAATTCACCCCAAAATGTGTGAAAAAGCGAAGAAAATAAGTTAAAATAATATCAGAGGTCAAAATGCCCGCTCACTCTTTCTACGGATTGTGAACTTGGCCGTCCATCTAGTGTTAAACAAGAACATGAAGCTTGAGAAAACACTCTCCTTCTTGCATAGTTTCTCAAATCCTTTGAAAGCTCTGAATCAAAAGACTCTTCTAAAGAATAGATCAACTGAGGCAAATATCAATGAAAAAGTCAGTGTATCTTCTTTCTTTTTCTTCTAATGGAGAAAGTGATGCTAAAACAATTAAATGAATGTACATGCAGGATACGAAGAATATTGAAAGACCTATACCATGGAATTTGGTAAAAAAACTTGCATCTTCTATTGTATGAAGGAACATGAAGTGAAAAGAAAAGAAAGGCAAGGTTGCCTAATACACTTTAGATGCTTTCGGGATTGTTATTCATAAGACATATGTTCAAAAGTATGATGTAATGAAAGTCACAACCTATCTTATTACTGCTGTACCATAATATCTCACTCAGATTTGTGGATTAATAAAACACAACTGTGAGATGTGCACATGATAGAAAAGTACAAATACATAGATCAAGAGCAAGATATATAGGTCAACTCCTCATAGAGATAGCTATCTATGATGCTATGTTTTTGTTGAATACCTTGAAGTAGCCAGTGAAGTAGGGAGCTCATGCATATAAACTGGCGGAGATCACTATTCGTTGTACACCAACTAAGGCGGGACACATGCTGTTTGGCACTTATGATTATCAAGGTATAAAAGAGGGTATACATGAAACTCATGCAACTAGACCAACTATAGATATCAAAGTAACAGGAGAATATCAGATCCGCTCCCAAAACTATTAGATCCATTTATATATGAAAAGTTTAAAACTTAGCATATCTTTTCATACAGAGTGAAAAAATACAAACTATGCTTTCCTTCTTGGAGACAAAATTCTCTATGTAGGAGTAGAAAGTGAGTGTTCTAAGTACATTAATAAGGCTAAAACAAAATTTTGAGAAATCGTTGATCTTGATTTTCATCATGGAATAGCGGAGAAAAAGATAATATGGTACATTAATCAAATCTCATATAGTAAATATCAGAAAAGAATATCCTTGTGGTAACCCGTATTCCTATTACTATCGCCGAACACAAAGTACTTTCCAAATTATGCTTAATGAAATGTGGTAAGTACATGATAGTAATTTTGATAATATAGCACCCAAACCTTTGAATTTGTGAGGCTGTTATATCATGTAGAAAGAAAGTCTATATTCCCAAACATTTTGGACTCTTCTGGAAAATAAATTCTGGCCTGGCTTTTGGCAAAAGAGCAGTGAAAGGGAAGCCGTCCATTCACTGTGATTAGTAGGCTACCTGAGCATTATCCTTAATAAGCGTTTGTAGGGAAAGACTCGCGGAGGCTCACTAGAAAAACCTTTTCCAGCAATTAATAGAGAAGGGAGAGGGTAAGAAACAGCCTTTCATAAATTAAGTATATATATATACATAAATATATATATACATATATATATATTTATGTATATATATATACTTAATTTAGGGTAGGCTGTTTCTTACCCCCTCCCTTCTATATTAATTGCTAGAAAAGGTGTTTATATATATATATATATATATATATATATATATATATATATATATATATATATATATATATATATATATATATATATATGGAAACAAATCCCACAGGAAAAATGGGAAGCTATTTCTGAGTACTTTCGAACTTTCTATTCAGAAGATTATGTCAAGTGCAATATTTTAGAATGTTCCATCTCTATTACTTTTAATTTTAATATTTCCCTTGGTCTCTTTAAAATTGACGCCATAATAAAAAAGCATATTTTAAATGAATTTAGCCATTTTGACTAATAGTTCTTCATTTGCTTTTATTATCTTGTGTTTATTTAATAATGGATTTTTATGTGTGCATCCTTGTATTTATATTTTATGTGACGTCTCCATTTTAATTTATCTTTCATTCTGTTTAGTATTTTGATAGAGATTAAATCTATATGATTTTACACATCCTGTACCTTCTGTTAATCCCTCTTCTTGATCATTTTTTTGGGGGGCTCATTTCCAGGCCCTCTGTGTTTTTAACTTTCAGTTTTTGCTTAGGTAGGCGCTGTCTATTGTCATCTTTAAATGAATAGAGGCAAAACATCTTTAATCGATTTCAAAGATTGCTAATTATGAGACGAAACAAATAATCGTCTTTGTCTACGGTGGCTAAAGCAGTTTCACATTAAAGTTAATAAGCGATCGTATTAAATATTTAAATTTTACAATAATAAAAAAACCAATAATATTTCACTTTAAATAAGCTAAGAGATGAATTCAATAATTTATGAGCAAGAGAAAAAATATAGTTAGGCACAAGGCAAGCAATAGCAAAAATGTTAATCGCCAAACGTATCCTGGAAATACACAAAACAAATGTTTTCAAAAAGTCGCGCCTACCAATTACAATAAATTTTAATAAGCTTCGGTTATTTGTTTTCTCTCTATATACTGATTCATGAGAATATTTTTACTATATTCCTTGATAATGAAATGAATAATTTTCGAAAGTACTTCTAAATAGATTTTCATGCTTCCTGTGGGATTTATTTTCTATTATTACTAACGCAACGAAACTCAAACTGGCAAGTATTTAGAGACTTCTTCCCCTTTCGTGGATTACACCTGAGACATCATTACAAAAGCAACAAAGACAAGATGAATACCACAAACGCCACTAAAAGCATAAATTCTAGATGTAAGATTTATTTATTTATTTTTATGCTCACTGTGCAAAATGAGCCCATAGGGTTTTATGCCCAATTGTGTTATTAAGTAGCTACCATCATTCTCTCTCTTTGTTCTTGGCACTTACTCCTTAAAATAGTTGGATGGACAAACTCATAGACGAAAAATAAAAAATATAATGGAAATAGTTAATGATTGTATAAAAATATAAAATTTATAATAAGAATATGTCTAAGGGATGTTAAGAAATAGTACTGTTTGAACTTAGCAAGCTGCTATGGGGAAGCCGTCTTCGAAAATGCCCATCCAATTATCTCGTAAGTGCTTAAAAAAATATATGCCTAGGTAGACTAAATTCAACCATGCTAAAATATTGGCCTACAACACACATACTTCAGTACATGTGTATGCACGCACTGTAAGTAGGTTCAAGTATTTCTGCAAGTAAAACGCCAGTTATTCCACGTTAACCTGTGTTTTTAGCGGCTTTATCGTAACAGCGTTGCTTTCATCTGTAACATCTCATTTATTTAAAATTTTCGATGGCATTTTCTTAAGTTATCGCTGTTTTTGATAGAACAACTGTTTCAAAGAAAGATTCAAGACTTCCTTAAGACATCAAACACTGTTTTTTCTTTTCAGAATTATCGTGGCGTCAAATTTTGTAGGAGCTACCCATGCTCATCAACACTCAACGGATCCATTGCCTAAGTACTCGCTCTTCAGCTGCTGGCCATGAATAGATATATGATAAATGTCGTAATAACATGGCCTAAGCTGCTGGCTGCCTCACCCAGCAGTTATGTAGTCTTACCTGGACAGAGGTTCATGCGATCAAGCTCTGCCACCAATTCCAATCGCATGATGTTTATCCTTGTTCTTTATTTTGTGGTCTCCAATCAACCATATGTTACTAATTCTTGGCTATCATCTGTAATGGAAGATGATATCTCCAAACCGCTACTTTGAATCGTGTCTGAATTTTTGCTTCTTAAAGTTTTCTTCGTTTCTCTTCATTCAGGCTTCAAATTTAAAATTTTATTTGGTTTAAAATAGTCTTGCTTAAATCTTCCATTGAAGATTTAGGCGTCTTTTTGGATATTTTTGCTGAAGGAGCTCTCAATCTTGTCGGTACTTGACCTCTCTCACAATCAGGATGGGCTATGTAAAAGAGACGATTGAATCGTTCAATTAATTCTTGTACTTTCAACTTGCATGAATAGGTCAGAATGGCACCTTGACATTTGCGTCCTTTCCATGCATAGAAAACTTTTTCCATTCTCTGACACAGTGTTGATCAAGCCTGTTTGGAACGTGGACTTTGTCACAAAAGGCGATCACTGTTCGAATAGATTTCTTTGATGCAACCACTGTTCTTTTATCTTCGCAGTAAAGGTAACTGAAGCCAAATGCTTGCCTATAGGAAGGAAGCCATCATCTTTTCACTTCATTAAACGTTGTCTCTAATTGCAATAAATGAAATTACAATAACGGCCCCACAAGCAAAAGATCAAATCCATAGCTAAATGAGTAGCTAAAATGAGAATGTAAATAGTAAATTTAGACTCAGAAAATTGCCTCACAATGAAAAATGTGATCAAGATTAGTTTAACGTATTTAGCAGGTGTATGAAATTTCCTTAATAGGAGAAACCGTGTCAAGAACAGATTTATATACCTTTTTCTTTACAAAATTGCGATAAGTTATGGAAAGCAAAGTTTAATTAACGTTAAAATCCAAGAAGAAAGTGAAAACTATCAAATAACTTAATCATCCTAAATAAAAATTAAATTACAATGGCTTCAATGGGAATCAAATACAAATACCTCAAAATTAGAATACTTTATCTCCGAATTGTCAAGCACTAGAGTCCTCCAAAGAGGAAACTATTGGAACAAGCCATAACCCATAAACCCGAGTATCAATCAGCCTCTTTTAAATTCAATCACATCGGGAGGGGGTCACAACAATGCGCATATTTAAATATAAATAAGATAAACCTACCATAAATTTAAAGTAAATCCAAGTGTCACTACCACCTTTAAATCCAAAGCAGAAAATCTCTTACAGTTTGTCAAGTACATCAAATCAATTACACTTGAAATTTCAAAGGTATGAAAAAACAAATTATTTCTTAAACAAATCAAGGAATCTTAAATCAAACAAAACGGAGTTATAGCAATATTCTGCTCTGCGACCAGTTGTTATTTAAAGAAAACCCACAAATAATCCACAAATGCTAAACAGTGAAAATAGAAATTATGAATGAAAAAAATGTGATCTCAAATGATCAAATGAAAAAGATAAATAGTCACAGTACCTCGGCAAGCAAATATTAAATGAGGTTGTTTGAAAGTACAGAATTACAGTTTTAAGAAACTCTCTCCCTCTCTCTCCCTGAATATAACGAGAGGAGCGAAAATAGCAAAAGGAAGAAGACTGAAGAGAAAGTTATTTTTTGTGAATTCTCGCAAGAAAAGGATTCGGAAATCTTCGAGTTGTCTCTAGATCTAAAAACCTAAAAACTCCAACATTCAAGAAGAATTAATATAGAAACTAATTTTTCTAACGTATAAGGGAAATTACTAAAATTTTAAGATCTGATTAAGTTTAGACTAAAAACTATACTTAAATTAGAAAAATTAGAAACGGTTTTCTTCAAAGGACAAAACTTGGTGAAGTGCAGTCCTATAAACAATTGCCTACAAGGCAATACTTTGCATGGTTAACTCGCGGGCGAATTAATATTTTTTTTTCTTAATTTTTAAGTAGTCTTCTGCCTATTATTGGTGAAAGTTAGATATATAACATTCTAGTGGTTTTAATTTGAGTTATTGCCTTGTTTCATAGTGCCTAACTTGAAACTTTAGCAATGTTAGTAAGTCAGGGATGAGCAGGGAAGAGTGAATCATACTATTTCCTTCACTTTTATAATTTAACAATTATTAACTAGTTATTATACGTGTTTCAGTAATCAGTACTGTACACAATTAATTTAATAATTACTACCCCTCAGCTTGTAAATTAAACTTAAATTTTGTTTCTCTTCTAATAATTTAATTAGGCCTATTAGAATCTAATTTTAATTTCAATCATGGACTCTTTTGAGAATTAAAAAGTTAAAGTTAGAATAAAAAATCATTAATAACTAAGGCCTTAAAAGCTTTTGAAAAGCTCAAGGCCCCAACTTAAAATTATAAAAAGCTTTAATGATTTGAAAACTATTTAAAGTGACTTAATATTTAGAACTATAGAGAAAAGTGAGAATTCCGATCAAATGGAATCTGACATTGTTGAATATCAATTAAACGGCATAAACCAACTTAATGCACTTAAATCTTTAATTAAAAGTGATGATTAGGAATATGTTAATTTAACTGCAAGATCAAATGCTTCTTTTAATCAAGTTAAAGAGACAAGTAAATTTAATCTTAAACTAGCTGAACTTAAACTGAAGATATTTAAAAAAAACAGGGATGATCCTTTGTCTTATATTCATTTTAAGACTTCCTTTTACAATACAATGGCTGCTTTTCATGAAGCTTCTAAATGTCAAAAAATGGATAATTGTGTAGAGTATGAACGGATCCGAGTCATAGCTTTTTGGGGGCTATTTTTCCTAGCTAATTTTCTGAGCTGAAATGTATGTGGACGAGGTTTAGGGCGATTTCCGACTATATACTGGGGTCTGTGCCCCCCAGACCCCCTAACTGATTAAAGTCTCAGAATCATCGTAGGCCCAATCCCCCCGACGAGCCGTCCCCAACAACGAGCCAACCCTCAAAATAAGCTAGAATCGCATTCGTCCATACTCGCAACATTTAACAAAAATTTATTTATTTTAGATATGCTTTAGAAGGAACAGCTCATTAAACGGTGGAACATTTCCCATTTAGAGATGAAGGATATGAAAATAGATAGAGTTATTAAATCATACATCTTTTAATAAAGCATATTTTGTTAATAATACTTAATTATAAATAGTTAATTGCCCTTTGGTACATAACGTGGATCGAATTGTCTCCTTTATAAATAAATTGAGAACTCGTATCCAGGAGCTTCTGAAATTTAATTGGAAATTGGTAGAGCCAGAATCTACAGGATATATTTGTCTAAGAACTATATTGCGTGAAAAATTACCCAAATGTTTTGTTGTTGAGCTTACACGTAGGTATGGTGCCACTTATCTTAAGCTGAACCATATAATTGATAATTACTTGTAAATATTTAAAATTTTAATTAATCCCTCAAATCCTAAACCTGAAGATGAAAATAAGCCTGAAATTCAAAATTCTAAAACTAAATATATAGGTTCTAAGGAAAATCAGAAGGTAACTGCCTATAATACTAGTAATTCTTAAATCTAATTCTAGTCGTAGTAATCACTCTAGTCAAAATGACACTGAAACTAACATTCAACGAAATTATAAATTTTGTGGAATGTTTAACTACAGCTCTGTTAGATTCAACAAGTTCCAAGAGTATAATTATAGGGTTAATAGAGCCCAAAATCTTAAATTATGCAGTAAATCTTAAGTACATTGCATGAGGTTAAAGAATATCCTGGCACTCAAGGATAATTACTTTTAATTGTGAAATTTGCAAAAACGCTGAACACTTACCCCCTATGTGCCCTGATTTTGTTTTAACTAATCTTGATTTAGAATAGAAGCGACTCCAAATGACATATTGCATCCTGTAGTTAACTTAATTGACATGTATGAAAACAAAACTATTCAAATTCCTTATACATAATGATGCTTTAGATCAGTTAGAATTGTCCTTCAAAAAGGTAAATAGAGAGGTTAGCACTTATAATTCTAAAATAAAGCAAACAGGAGAAATGTGTTCTTCCAGAATTGTGATGCCAAATGGAAAAGAAATTAAAGCTAACCTGTTTACAATTGGTGCCCAAATCTAAATTTAAATGTAAACATTAATCAAATACTTCCTAAAATTAAAATTAAGAATTTTCCCTTGAATCCATGTTTTCCAAAATTTACTGACAATTATCTTGCAATCAAGGGTGTTTTAGGAATGGATATCATACCTAATCTTGGTGTATTTGAGTTTGTGTAGGGTGCTTTTATGAGAGTCCTTAAATTGTAAAATGGTTTTATAACCATTGGTTCCATCAAAGAATTTAATAAGAACTCTCAGATAAGGGTTGAAAATTGTACATCTTCTGATGATTGTAATAAATCTAAAAAATCAAAGTTTGAACTAAATATGCATACCAAAGATAAGAAAAACTATAAGGACAATTTAAATAATAATTTTAAAGCTTTTAATTCCAAATATTTCAAAAATTATTGAGGGAATAACTATAATCCCAAGAAAAATTTAAACTCTAATAAATCCTATATGATCAAAATTCCCAAACTAATAAATTTAAATCCAAGCTTTATACCTCTACTAAAGTTAAAAACCGTTATAGAAATTGTAAAACTTTAAATTATAATTATAAACGTGCTAAAAAGAGTTACGCCGTATCAGACAACTCTTCTATAGCATATAAAATGATTATATAAATTCAATCACGAACCCCTCCTTAAATTACCATTCTGTTCTAACAACCATTTTTGAAGCCTCTCAAGTTGAACAAGGGCTTGATAACTTGTTTACTTTGGATCAATTAGTAATAAAAGAAGAAATTTCCAATTTTTTTAAGATTTATATTAACAATTTTAAGAAATCCATTGATATTAAAGAGGGAAATATTTCATTGAACTTCCATGGAAGGACGAATTAATCTGTAAGGTGCCTTCAAATTATAATCTTGCAAAAGTTGTAGTTAAAATGCTTACAATAATACTATTAAATTAGGTTATAATGAAAAATATAATGAAGTTTTTCTTGACCAGCTTAAAAGAGGCATTATTCAGCCTATTGAAGGTGAATACTGCTCAAAATATCATATTTGGATTCCTCATAGGCTGGTATTTAGAAAAGTAGAAATGGTAACCACCAAAGTTAGGCCAGTGTTTAATGCTTCACTGAAGCTAGGAAATAGTCCTCCTCTGAATGGAGCAGCTTATGCTGGAATAGATATACTTTCTAATATGATGGACCTCCTTTTATACTTTAGAACAAATGAAATTGTTGCACTTTCTGAAATAGAAAAGGCCTTCTTAATGATTAAATTAAAATTAACTTCTGATAAACCAAATTTTTATTTTTATTATATGAGAATGAGAAATTGGTTGCGTACAGGTACACTACTGCATTTTGGGTTTCATAAGTTCTGCATTTATTCTATCGCCATACTTAAACATCACATTGAAAATAATGCTGAAGAAAGGTGAAAACTTCTATAATTGATAACTTTTATGTAGATAACTTTTTGTTCACTTCTCATACTAAAGAAAACCTTGTTTAGATTGTTACGGAGACTAATCAACTTTTGAGCAAAGGTAATCTAATTCTAATTTAATTTTAAATCATTTACCTGATGAACTTTTATCATCAAATGAAAAATATAAAGTCCTTGGATATATCTACAAGTCAAAATTAGATATAATCGAAATTAAATTTCCCATTTTAAATTTTGAAGTCCAAACTAAAAGACAACTCTTATCAGATATATCTCAGACTACTAACTCTCTAGGTTTGATTAACCACTTTTATATTAATTTAAAGCTTTCACTAAGGAATATTCGTAATTCAATGCTGGAGTGAGATTCTAAAGTACCTGATAGTGTTAAAAAAAATGGAAAACATTAAGGTCCAAATTTAATTTCATAAAAGAACTTCAATTTGAAAGATTTATTTTTAGTGATTAAGATCCAATGAAACTTTATTGTTTCTGTGATGCTTCAAGGCATGCATTTAAGTTTAAAATCTATATTGTTCAGAATAATAAAAGCAAACTATTAATGAGGAAAATAAAACTGGCTCCTATTAAACCAAAAACTTTGCCATCTTTAGAGCTTATGGGCGTTTATTTAACTATGAGCTGCTTTAACAATTTAAAATATGAAAGATATGACCTAGAAGCCATTGAAATTTTGAGTGATAGCCAAGATGCTCTATTATGGCTTTTTGTAGGATCGGCTTGTGAGCAAAATATTTCTGTTAATAACAGATTAAAAGAAATTTCTTTAATTAAGGAAAAATTTGAAAATAAAAATATCTCTGTAAATTATAATTATTTTTCTTCCTTTGAAAATGTAGCTGACATACTGACAAAATAAAATAAAATAAACCTCTTAGATATTTTTGAAAAATGGATAAAAAGACCTGAATGGTTAATTCAACAAAAAAAAGCTTGGCTAACAAGCCAACTAGGATGTATTTCCGTTTATTTTATTTGTAATAATAAAATTGTCAATCCTGTGATTTTAAATGATACTAATAATAATTTCATTGATTAAAATTCCTATTCTTCCTATACCAAACTTTTAATTTGTTCCTATTAATGTTTTTAAAGCTATCAACGTTTTAAAGAAAGTTAAACTGGAAAATTGAAAATTAAAAACTCTAGCATTTAATTATTTTATAAAAAATATGCAAAGACATAGTTTTACTGCAAAAATTACTTTCCTAAACAACTTAAATGATAACTTAAATAAGAGTGTGTCTCATTTGGTAGATCAGCTAAACTTATTCTTGTATTATAACAATATTTTAAGGTCTAGGGAAAGAATAGATAAAATTTTACTTTAAATTATGATGCTTTAAACCCTGTTATATTTTATCCTAGTCATACTTTAACCCAGCTAATTATTAAATTTTTGCAATTTAACTGTAAGCATTTAGGCCTTAACTCTATTTTGAATTATTTAAGAATGGGTGGTATTTGGATCTGCAGGGCTAGATAAGCAAGAGAAACTATTTTAAATACTTGCTACATTTGTAAAAGATACAATTCTAAAGCTTTTATAAAACCTCCAATCCCTAGTCTTCCAGTGTATATGATTAACTTTGCAAGACCTTTTATTCATACTAATATAGATTATACTAGACATTTTGGGGTATCAGACCCTTTTAATTTTAAACAAAGGATGTTCATCATTATACATATTAAATTTTTAAACGGAATGTCAACCAAAGATTTTATACTTGGTTTCATAAGATTCTGTAATAGGTATGGTATCCCTAAAACTATCTATTCAAATAATACCAAATTGTTTCTATTAGGAGCTACTGTTTTATCTAATATTTTTACCTCAAATTTAATTTAAAACAAATTTACTGCTTATAGTATTAATTTTAAAACCATTCAAACCTACTTACTATGGGAAAGGTTAATTAAGACTGTAAAATCATGCATTTATAAAACTTTAGGAGGATCCAACTATGAACATTTTAACTTTTTAACTACTCTATCTGACATAAAGCAATTAATCAATAATAGACCACTGACATATAGGTCAACTGAAGATTTTATACTTTTAATTACTTTATCTGACCTATTGCAAGTAATTAATAATAGATCACTGACATATAGGTCCAGTGAGAATGAATTAGATATTATCACCTCTAATTACCTTATATCTGGTGGTAATTTCTTTCCTTCAATAATTATATCTGAACAATTCAGTCCTCTTAAAATGGAGGTAGAAGATATAAAAAAGTTAATAGTAAACAATCTAGAATTAAGAGATGTAACTCTTGATGGATTTGAAGATGTTTGAATCGAAGAATATTTCTTAGTTTTAAGAGAAAAACACAAAAACTCTTTTCATTCAGAAAATATAAATAATTAATTCCTCAAGAAAAGTGAAATCGTTTTAATAAAATATTCTGTAAAGCCAAGACCCTTTTGGTCCTTTGCTAAAATTGTCGAGTTTTTGCCTTCTAGCGTTGAGTATGTTACAACAGTGGAACTTTTAATACCAGATGGTCAAATAGTAATCACTTCAATTAAAAATCTGTACCCATTAGAGTTAGACTGAATGAGAGAAGATAAGTTAATTTATCAGAATTCTGAATTTGATATCAATGAAGATTATAATCAAAATGAAATTAATGAAAATCTTGGTGAAGATGACATTGAAAATAAAAAGACTATAAATTATTCAAGACCTACCAGAGAAGATGATTCTTAATTTAAAAAGAAAGTGACTGAATGGGTAAAGCAAAATCTTATATAGAGGAACTTTATTTTTTTCCTCTAAAATTGTGAACTTTTAAATGCATTATCTTGGCACCTTTAAATTTTTAAACTGCCTCAGCTTGGCACAAATGAAATAAGACAAACTTGTAAACTGTCTCACCTTGGCACAAATCAAGCTTAAAAGACTTGTGAACTGCCTCAGCTTTGCACAAATAAATAAATAGCATAAACTTCTAAATAGCCTCATCTTGGCAGATTTAAATAATTAAACTCTTACACTGCCTCATCTTGGCACTTTTAATTGTAAACCATTAACTCAACTGCCTCATTCTAGGTATTTTATTAAAATTTTATTGATATAAAAGTTCATTTGTCTCCTCCTCCTTTGAATAGGTCTCATGTTTTTGGATTCGTAAAGCTTCGAGTTAGCTCTGGATCTCAAAAAAATAGAAACTTCAACATTCAAGAAGAACTATTATCGAAACTAAATTTTCCAACGTGTAAGTGAAATTACTCAACTTTTAAAATCTGATTAAGTGTAGACTAAAAACTATAAAAGGCCATCCAAAACAGAGTATCATAAAAGGAATTAACTTCCTAATGAAGAAGTGGAAAAACAGCTCTCTCTAAATCATTTAGCAATTATCTCGAATTAGCAATCACTATTACTTAGTATATATTTTTAAAACTTAATTAAATCTCGAAAATTATACTCGACAAAAGAAGAAACTCAAAATACCGAAAATCGACGAAATAAATTACCAAGCTCCGTCATGACCGAGCATTAGGAGTATCCGATACATTTGATGTTCATTTACCGAAAAGTACCCCAAATCTTTATATAAAAATACTCAAATCTTCGGGTAATTTAGAATACAGCCACCTACCTTAAGGAAAATTAATGACTCTATTTCTAGCTCCTGCCCGAAAAAGCGGAGCACTGAATAAAACTATAAACATTGGAGCGCATAACAATGTCTGGCAACTCTTTTGTATTCGAAGCCTAAGGAAATTATTTCATTATATTGTTTGTGTGGGAAAAAAATATATTATGTAAAGTAATTAGGGAAATTTTACCGCCAGAATGTCGGCTACTATGCGGCAGAATGGAAGTACAATGTCTCATCTTTTGGTAATTTCCTCAAAATTAGTTAGTGTTAGTCCATAGTGGGAAAGTCCGATTTGGTTTCTCTCCACAAAGGTTGTCATATATTTTAGTGAGTAGTGGTTCGAATTCCGCGCTAAGGTTTAAGTCCTATCTGACAGACACATAGTGGTGAGAATGGGTAGAGAAACCACTACCAAGCTATACTTGCAGGCCACCACATTGCAAATATTCTTAAAGGAAAATAATCCTATACTTGGCACACTATGAGCAAAGAAACTTAACAGTAAAAATAGATAGATAGGCGTAAAGAGATGATAGTGAGACTGTGCTGGAGATAGGAAAGGGATACCATGATTCGAGGGAAGAGGAGAGAAGCGTCCGGAAACCATCACGATTTCCAACATTAAATATACCCATTATATATGAGCCAAATTCTTTTCTTTTGTTTTATGTTTTTGGGAAGAAAAGAATCTTATACTTGATACCCTATGAGCACAGGAACAGAAGAAGTTTCATTCTAATAGGCCAAAGTAAATATTTTGGTGCTTTTGAAAATAACAGGGATCGATTTGAACAGGGATATTGATTGAAGCAATGAGCGTTAAAAATCTATTTACAATTGGTGGCAAAATCCAGTTTGGAAGAGAGTGTGCAATTTATTTATTAATTTTTTTTTTTTTTTTTGAATAGTAGACAAGTTATCATGCAGTGCTGAAGTTCAGCTTAAATCAAAGGAAAAGATGAAAATTATAGTGAAATAGAGTGGAATAAATATGAGATAGAAGTTTTTCTCTGTGTTGTACTTTTATTTTCTTTCGTTTGGGACGGAAGACAATTTTCGTCCGCTTAGAGAAATTTATGTTTACACTTAGAAGTTTGTTCATGCCATTGTGTTGATTTTTCGGAAGCTTCGCTCTGCGTATTTATTTTGACTCTGTCGAATCGAAATCTAACAAATTCTCCAAAAATTTCACAATTTTTCAAGATAAGGATAATACTTCAGTTTCTAATTTTTTATTGACTTTATGCTCGGTATTTTAGTACTACTGTTGTTTTTCATATATGAGGTGGGCGACAGATAATATTTTCTTCCCTGTGGGGACAAGAGGTTAGAATTTATTATATAATTAAAATATATTAGCTAAAGTCATATTTTGAGATAATATATGATTATGAGCAGGAGACCTCAAAATTTAGGTATGTATCTATTTTGCGTCTTACTCGCTCTCTCTCGCATTCATAAAAAAGATTCAAAATTTTAATATTGCGTTTTTCTTCAGTTTTTCTTCATTTTGTGATAGATGTAGTTCATTTTCCTTTCCACCAAAAATGATCAGTCAGTATCAAATATAATCAATTCACGGCACTCTTAATCGATATCTCTTACCTCACTACATGGTATTGTAAGCGAAACTGCAGTGATATTCTGCGATTGCCATAGCAATGACTCGCCACCTTCACACTGGATCGAGCAAGCTGTCAGATGCTCTTCACCCACGCCATCACGTGACTGTATCTATTCTATACTAACATCATACCATCACTGCCTATAGTGGTTTTCCTTATGATTTATAAAATATTGTGTACCCTCACGAGTAGATGAAAACGACCTCGTGTACTCAGACTGTAAAAGTGAAAGTAAAAATACCTAATTTATCCAGTTTTTTATGTCTGTTAAATTGGACTATTGGGGCGTTTAACTTGCTTGGCATGGATGAATAGATCTAGTTGCAGGGGAAGGTAGGCAAAACGTGAAACCTCACTGGACGAACCACTGTCGGACGAACCACTGATAGAGCTTTGAAATCTCAAAATTGGGCACACATATAAACTACTAAGATAATATGCAATGTTGTTGCAAACTAATGTAATATTAAGCGAAATACATATATATAATTAGAAATCACAATTGTAGATGTATTAAAAAACATGAGCGTAGAAGGCAAGCAAATAATTCGAGTTTTCTATGCAAATGCAAAACATACACATGCTAGGAAAAGGCTGCGAGCCGAAAGATCTGGATACAAGATAAGGAGGCAGCTGGAACAAAGTCGAGTTTGACCAGCTATAGTAGACGCGGACCTGCAAAACGAAAAATTCAACTTTGCTATCACCTTGCCACCGATGCCAGCCTTGATGCAGCCAAATATTTTTACATTGAAACACACACATACCCTTTGACCCCGCCAAGCAGTCTCAACAAAGGAATAAACGAACATACTTTGATTTATGAGGCTCCGTCTTGCTCTCTGATTAAAAATAGCTAAGTGATGCCCCCTTAATGAATGTTCGTATAAATTTGACAGGAAGAGAAATCACAGCACGAATAACATTACTATTATTGGTAGGATATATTTATTCCTCTGGATTCCGGATTGACATTAATCTTATTGGCGTCATGAGTCCGTTCTTCATCCTAAAATTCAGCCGTCCTTAGCCCCAATTATCTATCTTAGAGAGAAACTTACAAAAAGTTGCGTAAGTCTCGACTATATCACTTGCTCCAATTAACATAGACCTAAGCCAAGAATAAAGCTTACAAAACACCATTTTCCTTCTGAGTTCTTCCTTTAACTCAGTGATAACCATGCTAGCTTTCAAACCCAGCATATAAATGGATTCCCCGTAAGAACTTTGTAGTCAGAGCAAACTCGACGGTGAGACCTCAAACGCCTTCGTCCGACACCCATTTACGGGTAAGCCAGGCTCCCCACAATTTATTCTGCCTCTGAACTGGTACTCACCCGGAATCTCATCAACTAAGCGACCAATTATAAACTTATTTACACCATAAGCTTAAAACCGCCAGGAATAACCCTTCATAGACTATCATCCTTCAGGCTGACCCAATGCAGTGTGAAGGTGGTCAATTATTTATATACGCAATGCTATATGAATTGCTATAAGCAGAGTTCAGTATAAAAAATAGTGAAAATTAAGCGAAAAAGATGAAAGCTGCTTCAAGTCTTCTTTGAAAGGTTCAGGGAGGACCCTCATGGCTAATAGGCCGACCATAGCCATGAAACACAATGACCGGAAGAAATCAAATTCACCTAAATCTATACCCCTCACTAATACTTAACTTTTTTGAAACTATTCTTGGAAGTTAAAACGCTTCTATTTTCTAAGAGCTTCCTTCGTGAATTTCCCCTGTGAAATGGAAATTAATCCTCTACATTTATTTATTGAAGCGAGTCTTGAGAGAGAGCTCTTTTAGGGACTGCTCCCTCAGAGCTTGGAGGAAACGATGGGATCATGTTCTCGTTTGAAGCAAAACATTATGAGCGCCAAAAAAAACGATATTACTTTAACACAAATCCTGCCTTGTTCATACTTTGAAAATTAAAACTATTTTCTAAATGTGATCTGGTGGCATTTTATATACCAACTTTTATGTAATATAGCGTAAGAAACAGGAAGATAAAATTAGCGAAGTTGAAATGAATATAATTTTGGATAAAGTGGAAGGGACAATATGAAAACAACAAGTACGAGTCATAGAAAAGATCAATTGAAGAACGATAATTTAACTTGACTTTCAAATATGTATAATGACGTCAATACATATACAGTGGATTCTGCTTAAACCGATCATCTGTTTTTAGAACTGGCAACTTACAAACTCATATAATATAGGCGGAGTTCGATTACAAAATGTGTCAGAGTAACATGAACTCGGTGTATTCATTAGGAGAGACTAATAGAACACTCAGTAATATTGCGATTAATTTCGAATATAAGAGTAAAGAAATTGTGGTTCCATTATTCAAATCACTCTTCTGTTAACAGCTGGAATATGCAGTTCAGTATTGGTCTCCTTATCTGCAAGAGGATATTTCTGCATTGAAGAGAGGAGCACAAAGAGCCACAAAGCTGATTTTGAATCTACAAAACAGACCCTATGAAACGAGACAGATAATGGAAATTGCTGTAGGTTGAAGATTCACTCCTTCGTGATCATTTGATAGAACTTGTTGAAATTATTAATGGTTTTTATAATATAAAATTTTATTCACTTTTTTAAATTACTGAATACGTTACGCGAACAATTAGATATAAATTGAAATTAATTCGTTATCAGAAGAATATCTTGGGAAACAATTTTAATTAAAAAGTAGGCTCAACTTAGAATTCGCTGCCAGCATTTATAGTTCAAAGCAAATGAATAAAGGTGTTTCAAAATAAATTGGATAGACACATACCGGGTTAGGCAAAAGTTCTTTTACACTCATTTTTTAATTTTCAAGAAGTTTGAGGTGGGATAAAAAAAGTTCCGTCAAAGAACTTCTTGTACTACTTTTCTAGCACGAGTTATTAAGTCTTCTTTTCCATTGTGTAAAGGCTTGTCGAGATGGACGTGGAAAGAATCGAAATCTTTGTAATCATGCACGCGGGTAAAAATGAGTCTGACATCGCTAAACGGCTTAACCCCCGCCGCATGACCGTCCACAGAGTCACGGAGAGGCTCAAAAATCGGGTAAGACCGCAAAGATAGACCTAGTTCAAGCAGACCTAAAGTTTTTAATCGTTTAGCTTTGAAAAAGTCCTTAGAATATGCTCCGAAGCTTAAAATGACATTGCTAGCGAAGTAGGACATCATCTTGGTGGTCACAGTATCTGAGCAGTCAAGGAAGAGGACGAAAAGAGCTTGAGGTTGGTGGAAAGGCCTCTGCTTACATACCGTATGCAAAAAACAACGTCGGAGGCGCGCTGTTGTAGTGTTCACAACGATTTAAAGAGTCATGGCAATCGCATTCTTATTTTTTCACAAACCTTATACTTCTGGGTCGATTCGGTTATTAAAATGCATAACGACCCCGTGGTAAACTTCGGCTAGGACGTTTGCTAGATTTGCTACGTGTCCACGAGTAGGACACCTAGCGTCGGTGATGATGCTCGGCGTTATCACCCGGAAAGTGATCGCTAACTGTTGGAAAAAATGTGCAGATCACTACATTTGGTATCATCTTAAGTTGATGGAAGTCTTCGTGGGCAAAATTGTTAATGCTCCAGTTTCATTAGACGAGAACCAGCCTCAGAAATGGAGGGTGTCTGTATGCTTCACTCTGGGTATGTCAGACAACTTGTGAAGCGCTCTAGTTTCCTCTTCTCAATGAGAGATAACGCAGAAGCTCCAAACAACTGGAAGGCAGATTCATAAGTGAATATCATTTTGTCCATTCTTTAACACTCTAAGATTAATATTTCTTATAAAAGTGGAGCCTATCTTTAATTTTTTTTCTTGGTGAGATGAGGCGTTTTTGCAGCATTTCTCTACTTAATATCTATGTCAAAAACTCTTGGATTTACTGTACACACTCAATTGTTCACACCTGCACTTTGCCAAACTTGAGAAAGTTTTGAAAACTTTGCATTTAAGGCAACCTGATCCTTGAGCTAAGATCTAACTAGAAAGCGATCATGGCCTTCAATTAAAGCTCTTGGGATCCAAAATGTTTCTTTAAATGAGTGTAATCAGTCATTTTAAAGTCATTAATTGTCTTAAAGATGGCACTCATTGATGCAATGCCTTTAGCAATTATCTGTTTGTATTGCTACGGATGTCAATCTCACGACGGTGCAGAGGATCAGAAAAGAGTTGGAAAGTAAAACTGTGATTACGAAGGTACAGTGACTCAAAATTCTCTGATAAGAAAAGCATGCGAATTTGTCACGATGTTCCAGATAATCATTGAAGACGATAACAATACGGTAATGAAGTCTATAACTATGGACAAAGAGTCTCAGTGTCTCTCGTCAGGCAGTTATTGCCTGAATTCCTCTTCTACTACTAAAACAAGATGAGAAAGGGTTAGCTTCTGTCTTAGAAGATAGAAAACAAGCAGAAGGGACGGGAGCTCATTAACAAACTAAACCGACTCCTCAATCCTGGCATGCTTTGTTCTTTCTCAGACGAAAGGAATTTCTGCCAGGACCAGATGGTACCCAAGAGTCTCTCCTTTGGCTGTTTTTAGTTGCTTGCTTCGATCACCCTATATTTGTGGCAGACTTCTGGCAATACTTAGCGCTTATCTTTGATTAAAAGGGCAGGATCTCACGGATCGAATGTATCAGAGCATTATTCACGTCATTCCCCCCATTTCATGTGTGTGGTTCACTCTTACCGCGCCTGTTTAAGGACTTGGCCTGCCAAGTTCCACAGGCCTATTTTCAGCAGCGCACTCTAAAATAAATACTAATACACTGCATTAATCTCATATTTCTGAAACCTAACCCTAAGCTTGTTATGTGGACAGCCGATGGAGCACTCTAGTAAACATTATATATAGACAACGGCCCTCTCTCTCTCCATCTGTATATTTACGACAACACCATTTGCATCCACCTATCTACTGAGCGATTCAAATTAAGGGAACCATTGCAGGACACTCCATTTGGTATTTTTGGGTTTTTTAAGTGCTCTATGCTGCTTTTCCGCAGCAAAAGAATCTTCCTCAAGATACATGCTCCAAGGTAATCCTTTTTACTGAATACAATACTCTCACTTTGGCATTTCTTTTTCCTAAGATTTCGATAGCTGGATTTCATTAAATAATTTGTGGACGATCTTCAGTGTTCCCAAACCAAGCACCTCACCACAACTAATGTTTTGGCAAGGAATACACGGAAAACATACATCCTATCTCTCGGTCAGAAAGACGATTCAGAATAAGGGGCTGATCAACCCCAGCCCACCTTTACAATTTCCTCTAGTGGAGGCCACTGTAATATTTCTTAGGTCCTATCAAAAGCTCCACTATGCTCAGCTAGCAGCAGATCCTCTCAGTTGCCTGAAGATTACTTGATTCTTTGGTAGAGATATTTCGCCACAACTTGCAATTCAATATTCTTGCTAGCAGACCCAAATTAATTGGCCTGTTTCAAATTTCTGCTCACTCTTGACTTCCTTTATTCACTATTGTAAGATTCTTGACCTTAATTACTCAAGTCCTAAAAAATATGGTAATCTGATCACCGAAATATCCCAATCTGTATCGTTTTATAGGCCTACTGTCGGGTGAAAAATACAAAGTTGTTGGCTTATAAAGTTCTGCGTGAACTGGATCTTTATAGCTTAGTATCGGCCTAGTGGTTCAAGTTCCCGAAAGGTTATTTTCAGCGACGTGTATTCAGTGATTTGAATCTGGTCAACGCTTAGAAGCTTATTTCTTCTCTTGACTGGTTCTTTCATCTTTTACCCATTTTCGGTTTGCTACTTTCGACATTAAATTAAATTTGACCAAATTTATGAAGTATTTCCATTTGAACAATCTGGGTCTTATTTAACACGTTGACCGCAATGACTCCCAGAGAGGTAAAAGTAACATACGAGTATTAGATGTTACGAATGACGCTCTTATGATTTAATGCTTTAAGAGCGATATGTAACATAACAGTACGGGCTAAATAATTTTAGACTGCCGTTGTACCATATCCAACTCGTGGCCAACGTGTTAAGCCAATAATTATTACAAGTCGGATATCAATCTAGGTGTTTATCAACCCACATTTAACTTTTTAGACAAATTCATATATCAGAATGGATATTATTAACCCCGTTTTATTATATATAGTCTTATTGGCAGTTACCAGATGGCCGCCATAAAAAAAACTCGCTTCAAAGACAAAAATATGCTACTAACAACTTTCGACTATTGGGCATAAAACCCACTTCGAAAGTAAAAGAACAAGGCAATAACTGCCTCATGTTTAATCGCCTAAATAAGAATTATTACTGGATTTTATTTATCAAATCACAAAAATCAAACTAATAAAGGGTAAAAAGAGTTGTTACAGTGATTTGCAATAGGTCAATACAAGACCTATCACCTGACTTAATAGGCACAAGATAAAATCCCTTTAGTCCTGAACAAATTATCTACCACAGAAGTGGGGGACCTTTCATCTGAAGCCGGCATTTAGTTAGCTGCATGCCGCATTTTTAAAATTGTAATTAGATATACTGCAAGTTGCACATTTTGTATATAAATAAATAGTATGGCTATGTGTCGGATTTAAAATTAGCAATTATAAAATTAATTAACTTTTAAATGCCTTTGGTGTGAGTACTTTTTGTAAGAAAGCAATCAAATTATCTGATCTGGAAATTTGAATTCATTCAAAAGTTAGCGCTTAATGGCCAAGATGGCCTAATCTTGCTCTAAACCACAGTTGATCCTGCTCTGTGATATTTTGACGTCAAAATGAAGACTTTCTTACTTTAACGCTTCTTATGAGATCCCATAATATACACATGCATAAACATTTTAAAAGATTGGAAGAAACAAAGTCAGGACAATAAGAGCTATTATTATAGATGTTAATATACCACACAGGCATAAACTATAAAAAGTAGATCTCTTAACCTGTTTCCAACTTTTCGCACTTGTAAAGCAAAACGTAGTTCTCGAATACCTGTTCCCATAAGTATAAAATAATAATGAATATGCGGTCCAAAGGCTATTTTTGGCAAACACAGTCTACCTCAAAGCCCTCGGAAGGATCTCTTCTCACAAACACGTGAAGGTTACATTTAAAATATGCTCTCTCTCAGATAGCCAAAAAATTATCTTTCAATTGACCTTTTTAAGTGTCACCCCTGCTTAACGAAGAAAATGGAAAATTTATTATTCCCCATTTTCACCACACCTTATAAATTACGAAAAACTATTGCATTAACGCAATTAATCATGCTGTTAAAAGGCTCTTTTTTGGCAAACACAGTCTTTCTCAAAGCCCGCGAAACGAGCTCTTCTCATATAGACGATAAGGTAACACTTAAAATAAGCGTTCTCTCAGATAGCCAAAAATAGCCTTTTTATCCCATAATTACTTGCGTTATGCAAATAATTTTCTTAATAAGGAATAAAAATATTAGATTCAAGGCGATTTTAATTTAGATTTATATTTTATATATATTTGGAAACTCGTTTTTCATATATTGAGGTGTTGTAAATATCTTAATGAAATTACATCATTACATTCAATAAACATATAATTTCTCTACAAATTTCAAAGATGAACCATGTTTATGTGAGAAATGGCCAACCTTAAGCAGACTTGTTTCGCTTCTTTTAGGGGTGGAAGCGCCCCTAGTCAAAAACACTTACTTGCTAAGGCAGAATCAAGAGATATAAAGTTGTGGAATACTAGAAAGCTCTTAAATAGATGTAGTAAGCAAAAACAATGAATTGTTTAGGAATCATCTGAACGACCATTAAATAGGTGTTCCACATATATTAAGCTGGGTCGTTTCACAAACCAAATGGACGACCAATTAAAGAGGTTAAATACAAAGTGTATCTATCTCTTGGTAGCCCAATTATGTATATTATTCTTTAATTTAAATAATTCAATAAATGAAGACATATTCTATCACAGTATGATACTCTTAACCAAGATATTAAAATTGTCATCTTGTATCCACTATACAATTGGCAACGTGTCACAAATGGACGTTAAAAAAGATGCTAGAAATGAAAGAAAAAAACTAAATATAAGAAATCAAAATTTCGCTTCATCTAATGATACACAACTAGCAGAAAGAGAGTTACAAGAAGTCACAAGGAAAAGCATTACCTCATAAATTCGGGTAAACCATACCCAGAAGGCACCTTATACGCAGGCCTAACAATAAGTCTGAGGAAAAATATAGCTAAATATATGAAGGCTCTCCCCGAGAGAGAGACTTAAAATAATGATAAGAGACCCAAGTTAAGGTTACGTCGGAAGTAGACCAACTGTTAAAAAGTCATCACAGTATTTTCAAGCACTAGAGATATTATTTATTTTTTATTTCAGTTTTATGTTCTCACCTACATTCAACCCTCATAAACCTATAACTTTTCTAACCTAAAGATAAACAACCCCTTAAGCAACAGGTTCCCCATATTTTCAGGTGAACAGAATAATATGAAGAAACAGTGAAAAGCTCTAAAGGAACAAGGAAGGAGTAAGGGTTGGGTGTAAAATTAAAAGGTGAAAATAGAAAAGAAGTAAGTAAAATGCTTGATAATTTTAAAAAAATTTATGCTTTATACAGATTTTGGGTTGGAGTACTGCTACAAAGTGTAAAGAAAGTATTTCGGGATGAGCTCAATGTAAAAGGGAGGTTATTCTAGTTTTTCGGGAATAACATTTTTATAATATTGGTTTAAGGGAACTCTAGTAAATTTTTAAAGGATAACTTATGAAAATATTAAATAATGTCTCACAGAGGGTAGTGGGAAACCTGACACGTTCAAATCAATTCGTAGTAAGTGACATCCCCAATTAAAATGTTTACTGCAGGTTCAAACAAGGCAATGCAGAGCAGTTACCTGAATGATAGAGTTAACACAACAGTATTGTTTAAACGCGCCATGTGTGCGCACCTACTTTGGTTTCATTCTTCTTTCTGATTAATAATTATTGTGCCAATTGTGTAGTGTTAGTAAAAAATATGCCAAGGAAGTGCGTTTTCGATCCGGATAATTTTCCTAACGTTTCGGGGAATCTGACCTTTAAAGAACAACGATGAAATTTTACTCCACTCGTTAAAAAATGTTATGAACATTATTCTGGCTGAAAAGTAGGGGATCAAAAAAAGAGCTTGCCCCTCCATTAGCTATTCCACCTGTGTATCAATCGCCTAACTAACTGGGCTAAGAGTAATTGGAAAATGAGATTTACCATACCGATAGTGTGGCGTGAACCACAAGACCATATGTCGGACTGTAATTAATGCATTACAAAGGTTTAATGAATAAGTAGTAAATATAAACACAGTGCAGTACCCAACTTCCCCCTGCGATATAAGGCCGGACCTCATAGCGATGACTTAACTGTGCAGCGGCCTCTAACTCATCTAACTTTAGAAAATAAATCATAATATGAGATAGCCACTGAATTTCGACATAAGGATAAATTTGATCCTACTTATAAGCCCGAATTCTCTTCCCGTGAGCCTCATATGATAATTTGGGGTAAATTAAATGACCTTTTTCTGGATTTGAACTTGTCGAAGAAAGAAGCGTGCTTTGGGAATCTAGGCTGAAAGGCTGGAATCTTCTCTGTACTGACACTAAAGTGTTTCTTTCGTATTTATCAGGAAAAGTTTCAAGATTCATATTCTGAAGAAGATAGTTTAGTTTACTGTAACAATATTTCTGGTGTCATCGATTCATTTCATCATGAACAAAAATCGATAAAGTGGAAAAATGTTTATTGATTTCTCCTAAACTAGTTTACAGGCTGTACCTTTGCTCAACGGCAAGAAATTTTCGTCTTTTCCGGTAGCTTAATTAACTAACCTGAATGAAACATATGACATTATTAAAACCCTGTTCGAAAAAAATCAGTTCAACAAGTAGTGTGGGGTAATCTGTTATGATTTGAAAGTAATTGCGTTATTAATGAGTTTGCAATTTGATTACACGAAATATTGTTCTATTAATGTGAATGAGACAGCGGGGATAAGATAAATCATTACTTCCGGAAGGAATAGCCAAAGCGTGAGGCACATATTATTGGGTAGAAAAATCTTGTGCATCCTACACTCGTTAACTCGATGATTCTTTTACCTCCACTCCATATAAAATTAGGGATTTTCAAAAATTTGGTTAAAGCAATGGATAGAAATGCTGGTGGATTTCCTTATTTGAAAGAAAGTATTCCTCCTGTTAGTGACTATAAGATCAAGGAAGGAATTTTGGGGGTCTACAATTAAGAAATTTAATAAAAGATGGACAATTCGAAGAACTGTTAACCCAACTTAAAAGTCAGCGTGGAGGAATTTAAAACTGTTGTGCAAAACCTTTTACGAAATCGAAAATCTCCCAACTACTGTAACATTGTGGGTGAATTATTTCAGTCATACAAACATATGGGGTGTAATATGTCCCTATAATTCATTGTTTTTATTCACACCTGGGCTTCTTTCAGGAAAATCTTGGCGTGGTCTTTACCGAGCACGGCGGACGTTTCCACCAGCAAATCTGAGTATTGGAAAGCAGGTACAGTAAAGGTGAAGTGTAAAAATACCCGCAAATTATTGCGCCCAGAGAGATATATCAGATAACAAACAAAGAATGAAAGCAACAACTACGACAATTTAGGTAAACTGAATAGTACCCTGCAATGCTTGTTAATCCTAACATATCCGTAAAAGTTTACCTACATATCACAAAAATGATTGGTGATAGAGAAATTATACCTACATATTTTAATTTAGGGTGAAATGTCTTATTGGAATCACATATTTTGGCATTATGCCCCCCAAAATTATATTTAGTTCCTCAGTGAAATTAGAGGCATGAAGATTTTTATGATGATAATCTTAATAGTATTGATAATAATAATAAATGGATAGTGATAATCTTATAGGTAAAGATGGTAGTCGATAACAAAGAAACTAGGTCGTATGGAAAATTTATGTATATTTAAAAGATAACTGTAAAATTGCAATCAGATTCAAGAATTGATGATGTACAATCTGGGCGACGGATGCAAAGGCGCCACTGAAACCACCGATGACTTCCTAATTACTTGTAGAATTCTCTCCACTTAAACGTGGGTGATGCAGATTTTACCACAAATTCACAGCAGTGAAAAGAAATTCTGACTCCCTCACTTTGCCTATGAAAATTATATAAAATGGCTTAGTTTCATAGACCAGCGGAGGAGTCATTAGCTGCCAAACTACGAGCATAGAACCACTACGTGATTCCCTTCATAGCCCAAAGTCTATCTCTAACTTCTTTAGGTAACCTTTGGGTAAGAAAGGAAAAATTTCTGTTTTGAGCGTTCATTAACACTTGATTCCCAAACGATCGGGTTTTCTATTGTGTTAGATAGAAATCGACAAGCAGGAGGAATCTGTAGGAAGGTCCACTGCCTCCTCCGTTCAACTCGTCACTTTGTCCCAACTTTAGTAAGCTTCAAGTACCCTATCTTAATATTCTTTTATTCAAGCGATCCCCTTCTTCGTCCTATTACAGAAATGCACTCATAAATCTTTACTTACGGCATAACCCATATTTACCATTAGTAAAAAGTATTGAATTTTGGGTTATGGTATTTGATAAAAGGAATGATATTTTAGTAGCCAGTTCTTTATAAGTGATCTTCATGAAACCAATTAGAACGTTTAATAGTTCTTAAAATTTCTTTTTTGCTACCTGAGGTTTACCTATTCTAACACTGCCTTCTGAAAAAGATTCCTAAAAATCTTGGTACTAAACACGCTAATGTCTTTCGTAATTTGTTTTCGATAGCCTGATAAACATGAATGACACAATGAGCAAATAACGCTATCACTATTATCTATTACAAAATAGTCCGTTTTCCAAAATGACTCAAATGTGTCGACCCTAGATATTTGTCTCTTTTCATTAGAAATCTGTCTACTTGAATTAGATGACTCAGAACGTCCTGGTGTTGCATTAGTTTTATTTATTTCATCTTCCTTTTGCTTCCTCCTTTAAAAGCAAAGCTCGGCGTTGCGGTAACCAGTTGCGAATTTGCGACTTTACTATTTTGCCGCACTATTAATTTCAAAGTCACAAAGTCGAAAGTCGCAAACGTTTTCAAAAAGGCAGACTATGCAAAGTTTACCGCCAATTTTCCGCGACTTTTGCTGCGGCTATTTGGCTAAAAATGTCAAATTTGAGTTGGCAACAGCTAACGTTATTTTTATCTAATTTTTAACTTTCCTTTTATGATGAATTTAATTTTTCACATTATATGAGACTAACGTTACATGAAACTAACTGAACGTACCGAAAAAAGTTTGTGACTGAATTTTATTATAAATTAGTAAAATTGCAGACACTTTTCAGTTAAAAATGTTCGAGAACGTATTATGCCTTGTGGCGTACATCGTGCGAACTAAACTCATTTTCTCGTAGTTTAATATGTGCTTATACATTTCTTCCGGCTAAGGCGAAAGAATTACTGTCAAGTGTAAGAAGTAATTAAAATCTAACGGCATTCTACCTTTAACATGCTTAAAATTAAATAATATAGGTAAAAATTGGACGAACTTATGTAGACTAGGCCTTGGTTCTAAATTTAGAGATCATATTGATATAGCCTATTAAACTCACATGGTTTTATCTTACTTTAAATCCATTAGGCCACCCTATGAGCTTAGAAAATGTCAGTTGCTCAGCAACTTAAGCCGATAAAGGTTAAGAGTGATGTCCTTCGCCAATCTGATTCTATCAGTTCATCATTTTTTTCTTTTCCGACGGTACCCTGCGAGTGATTGTAGCATGGGTGTTTTTCACTAACTTTCTTCTTATGACTTTTATTGTAGATTAATTTATTATTAGTGACTGAAAATTCTTGTAAAGTTTTTCTTTTTTAACAGATGGCAAAAACAGATATAGACATGGATAAGTTTGTGACAAGGAGCGGGAATATGAGCAGGAGTTTTTCTGGCGACAGTGCAGCCAGTAGTAGCTTCGAGAGCAACACTCCTATGTTAAGAGAGAGCAGTAACAGGGATAGCTACATATCTTTTTTGTACCTGAGACTCATACTGTGGATAATGAGGAGACAGGTGAGACTGGCAACCAGAGCCAAGAGGACAAAGAGAAAGCCCTCAAGGAGCTGAAAAGCTGCTTGGGGACTCTTGAGTGGTAAGAAAATCGCCACGGTGCTATAGTAAAGTAGCTAAGAAAAGAGAGCTATGAAAAGAGGTTTGGCCACCTCTTTGAGGATGGCGACCTCCTTATGGCTACATATGTCCACCCTTACTTCACCCCTAAAGCCCTGGAGAGCATTGTCACTGACAAGGTGGAGTTGATCATGGACTCGATCACTAGGGAGCTAAGGGCCGTCATCAAGCCAGGAAGGAGGAGCAGCAGCAGTGTCAGGCTCTCCAGCAAGAAGTGCACGAACCCCAGAACTTGGACGCACGCCTCTTCAACAAGTTCTTTTCAGAGGCTAAGCCAACCAGCAGCAGTAAGTGAAGCTGGTCCTAAGGAAGCCCATGGTGGGGTGGGTGTCTCTTCTATAGGCAAGCTGGCCTGGTCCCTCTTCCAGCACAGGTAGGTGTGGCTGGACTATTCATTAATTACAATACCTCCCTCCCCAGCTCTGCAGCTGTGGAAAGGCTATTCAGCATGGCTGGGGACCTCCTCAGAGCCAAGAGGTCCTCCCTTGACTAGATCAACTTTAAGGAGCTTGTGTTCCTCAAAGGGAACATGGACCTCCTGGAGGAGAAGATAGACAAGGAGGACATGGAGGAGGAGGATGACCTGTAGTTATTATTTTATTTTGTTTTAACTAAAAAATAAATTGAATTAATAAATATGTGTTTTTCTGCCTTATAAGAGCATGTTTCTGTTATCGCGCTAAAGTTTACTTTGTAATTTAGCGGAGTCACATCGGGCTAAAATAGTCGCAAGTCGCATTTGGGGGGATGGGCAAGAATAGAGACGCAAAGTCAAAGTCTCACCTAAAATATTAAATTCGCGCCCAGTTATGACTATATAAAAACCATTCATTTTTAAGATGGGTTTGTTAATTATATTAATTGGATATTTTGATAACCGGATATATAAGTAATATACACAAATTTGTTTTTTTTTAAATTTAATAATTACTTACTCTTATTACACAGGATGAGGTATAATTGCCATAGAGGCATAAATCCCTATACTAACATTGTCTAACGACGCATAAATTTTCAAAAATTAAATAAAATTAGCTTGTGCTCCCGAGCACAATTTTTTTAGGAAGAGCACACTTGTGCTTTAAGGCTCAAGGTTAAAGACTAGTGCTTTTAACTACGGGCCGCCATGCGACGCCATTTTGATGAAAATGGGGGGCATATTACGGAAAAGTGCACACACGACGAAGAAATTACTTTGCACTTTTAACTACATCGGGCTATTATTACACATTTCTCAAAAGGATCTTAAACCACAGCGTGCTATTACATATTTCGCAATAGCATCAAGAACCACAATGGGCTTTATCAAGTAGGGAATAGAACTTGCGTTGTTTTAATGAAATCGTTTTAATTTGAGTTAAATATTTTTTAATTCCATAATCATTTTTAATAGCATTTATTCACAATGCTTTAGGCACTAAATACGGAAAAGAAATACTGATGTACTGCAGGAGATTAGCAGCAGGTGTAAATAATCACTGATGGTTATCGAACCCAAAGACAATTAATAATTATAAATTTCTATGAAAGCTAGGTGAATCTTAAACTACCATCATACTGTGAACATGTGATCAGTTCGAATCAAAACACTATTACACAATGAAGAAATATACATATTAAAATCATTCATGTTTTTTTTATAAAGAATTATCTTGATAAACATCAAATATTTTAGAAAGACTGAAATATTGGAGGCAAAATATTTGAAATTTGATAAAAAACCTTTGTAACTCATATCAGCATGTCTGACGAGTTGATTCATTAATAATTATATTGAAGCTTTTATGACAGACTTCTTCTATCTGGGATTCTTTTGTTCCATATTTGTTACGTTTATTTTTAATTAAATATTGTTAAAGGTAATTAGTTTTCGTTATCAGTCCTTTATTTGCCATATCTCCAAGATCTGAAAAATTTTACGTTGCAGAAATTCAAGCTACTTTCTTTAGGTTATTCAGGTGTTTCAATTTTGTTCTTTATATCTACAGTGTGCATGAAAGTTTGAAGTAGTTTTAACATATGTAGTTTAAAATAATAGATACAAAAATATTTTTGCACAATTTTCTCTATTGTGGTTTACCAGTGTTTTTAAATACAGGTTGACCTACAAAATGTTAACCGAAATTTACATTTTTATTACTCAAAGAATATTAGAGATATTTTGTCTTGTAAACTCGTTTTGGCTATTAACAATTTATCTATTGTTTGTGAAAATTTCATTTAATTTTCTATTACCATATTTATACCCAAGTGGCTTTGGTGGAAGCAAGAAAAACAATGCTTTCCGCAAGGAAGTGAAATAATCAAAATCAGAATTTTAAAATTTACCCCGAGAATTATTTGTCCATTATAAACAAAACAACTTTACATCTGGGTAATACAAAGATAATTTTTTATTTTCTTTACACTGTTTCCTTTACACATGTCCTGCATTTCTTTTGCAGCACACTTGTGCCTTTTTATCCTTAAGCAAGTTGAGTTTATGTGAATTCTTTCTTTCAATTGGCCTGTATTTTAGGGTGGAGTGGAGTAAAAAGAGATCCTATGAAGGTAAATCAGGGTATCTTCGGGGCCATTCATTTGCATAATTTAGTGTAATGATGAGATTGCTAAAAGTTCTCTCATTCTTTGTCTTACAGAAATCAGTGTGCGTTTAAGCTGGAGCTCCATCCTCAAACAACCAAAGCTGTTCTTGGATCATGTTAAATTATTGTCGTAAATAATACCCCGACGAGATTGCCATTCCCGAATATCCTCATCCGCAGATATTTTCTGACGATAAAAATGTCTTTCTAAGTTAAATTATGGCGGTTTGTTCAGCAGTGCATACAGTCGAGTATTTTGAAAATTTACCTTTTTATTCATGTAAAAGTTTGCCGTCTTCACCAATCACACTGTTGTCCAAGAAACGATCAAGTTTATAGAGAAACCATTCTACAAATTGTCTACAACAATGAAAATCAGGTTCAAAAATTGGCGCTTTGCATGCATCTTATAGGGATGCCATTTTCATGTTGTGTTTTTTCAATGAGGCTAAAAATTGCTCTTCCTAATTTCAAGCCAATCTTTCTGATTAATATATTTGAAATTTGAACAAATGTCATCCGAACATTTTCAATAATTTTTCCTGTTCTTATTATTTTTCATGATCCGAATGACCTCTGTTTAGATTTAAGTATGTTCCTTATTCTTTGTACTTTGGAGATTTTCCAAATAACGGGCTTGCTTAGTGGATGCCTGTGAGGAAAACTTTGGTCAAATTAATCTTGCACATTTCTAATAACTTTGTAATATAAAATATTTGTTTGATTTTTTGCTAAGTGCAAGGTAAAGACGGTGTTCTGAAGTAGTCTTTCTGTAATGCATAAACACATTTGATGTACCAATAAAGAGAAAATACTTTTTTATGCCTTCTCCTATAGTACCAAAATATCTCTAATATTTTTGAGGAATACTAATTCAAAGTTCGGTTCACTTTTTTGTGGGCCACTCTGATTATCTCTTTCGATAAATTTCACCCAATTTATTTAACTAAAATGATTAATTTTGGTAAATTTAGAACTAGTTTTATTGTATATAGTACAACTTAGTTGTTATTACACTTTTTATTGAAGAATTTTTTCCCTATTTTCTTAAAATTTCTAAATTTAAATAGAATTATAATCATAGAAGCCAATATCACAATGTAGGAATCCTTCAATTAATTTCTTACTTATACTACTGTTTAAAATTGAATAAAAATTAGTGGGATATAAGTCTTTTGATAATAAATACTTATATTTTATATTTTGGTTCGAAGATAAAGAATGGGTGGTGTGTATCTGTTGTATTACATGTTCAATTGCATTGTTCAAATAATCTAAACAAAAATTGAGTAATTTAAAATTAGGAGTGCAGATGGTTTGGTGTTAAATACAAATGAATATAAGGAATGAGAAAGTTACACTCACGCATATATTTCTTTAAATTTTAATTCAAACTAGCAAGGGTCTGTCATTTATGTTCTATCTCAATCTTTGCTCTGCCAGCCGTTCACTACCTCACCTTTAATAAATACTAAAATATTAAAACCAGCTCACGAAATATTACTTTCTAATTCAGATGATTTTGAGAATAAACATGAAGAGAGGATAACTCTTTAAGTCCTTAGAGACAGCTTATTCTTCAATCTGATAAGAACCTGACTAAAACGATTTAGTTTGTGACTTATGTTTGCAAAACAAACTGAGCTTTTAGAGTAGTGGCTTATGGAAGTTGTTCTGACAATATACAAGATATATTTTCAATGTTAAACAAACTATGTTTTTTCCATGGCATTCTAGATATTTTTGAAGACTTGGATTTGCCTTATGACCCTGTCTAGTGGTGACATTTTATCGGTTTGTTGCTTTATAACAAAAAGTTGTTTATTTTTACAACGGGAATAATCTTCTATCAATCCCCTTTTCTTTCTCTGAGGTTTTAAATGAAACTTATAAGATATAGCTTATATTCTGGAACAAATAAGTTTAGTCAGCAACAGTGGTTAATATGCCCTGGCTTAAAAGAGGTAGCAATATTAAATAGGCTCAGTCGTGTTATACTAAATTCATGTTTTTTTAGAAAAATGGGGCAGTCGTTCTTGAAAGTGACATTACATAGACACTTAAAGTCTCCATCAGAACAAGTCAATAGTTATGTTACAACATTCGTGAGCCACTAGTTAATAAAGAAATATATTATACCCCAACTTAATATAAAATTAGTAACATAATCAAATATGTTAATTTGTTAAATATAAAATACAAATTCCCAAAGCTTAGCAAGAGAAGGTATATTATTGGCAATCAAATTAGTTGATTCATGAGATTATTCACAGGTGGTCAAATTCAAATCTTTTCCCAAACTTCTTAAATTTAATCCTTCCAGGAGCTATCAGATCTCTTTTGTAAACCTACAAAAAGAATTTTGACTCCTAACTTTGCGATGCCAAAAGATTTAGATATAAAATGATGTGGAAGTAAGAAATAAAACCCTTTATATAAATGGAAATTGCTTTCTTTCTAGTGATATAAGGTTAATTTGCAATATATCAAAATTTTATGAAAAATATTAATAATATCGCAAAATAAAGTTACTTTTAAATTACAAGAAAGTTTCACTCTAAAATTCAACCATCTTAATTTATTTCAGATGTTTAAATATAAAACCTCTTCCTTATGAAACTGCTTAAAGTTCTTCACGCAGTACGGTGCAAGAAGTTGTACAGCGGAGGCAGAAAGTAGAAAGGCACATAGACACGTCTTCTGACCCCAATTAATTGAAGTCTTCATGTTTTTACGGGTGGAAGAAAAAAATGGAAGGGCTAATTTCAACTTGGGTAATATGTCATCATTTTCTTCTCGTTAAACATCGCTGCAGAGTTAAGTACTTCCATTACGAAATTGGAATTGGTGGCGACATGCTGGACCAATGTTTCTCACTGCACTTCTTTAAGGTGGTCGTTTGGGGTTGGTTTTGAACTTTCAACCTACCCACTTGGTGAAGGTAGTTTTCCTTTAGTGGCTTAAGTGATTTTTTAGTTAGTTTGTCTAATTAGAGGCAGTTTGTCTCTACAGGTTAAATAATATAATATGAATTATTTTTGTATATTAGCCAAGAGCTTGAAACGTTTATCGCAAAACAAATTAATATTGTTCGTTTCTTTCATGTTTTCCTTACACATACAAAGGGGAGGATTATGTTGTCTTGGAAAGCATTCAATATTATTAAAGGATGCACTTTTGACCAAAAAAGACACCTTGTAAGAGTTAACTGATAATATTCGAATGCTTTTTTAAACAATTTCCAAGTTTTCAATCACATATACATTACATTTCGATTATGTCTGTATTCTTTATTGCATTTTTGTGTTTTTCCCAAGAGAATTTTCCATTGTAACTAACCAATGTAATAATCTAGAACCTCGATTTAAGGGTGAACTGGAAAAGTAAATTTATAGAAACATTTACCTTTTCCTTGGAAAAGGGTAAATCGTAAAACAAGGATAAATCATCAAAATAAATGCACTTTTGCTTTATAGATTACTCTATGCTTTTCTAAGTTTCCCTTATTTTATTACCCCACATTTTTAACAGTGTATAAATGGTTTAATAAAACAATATATTTATTTAGTTATTTAAATCTTATTTATTTGCAATTCTATTGTTAACCACGAACAGGGAATAACCAGCTAACTAAGAGAATTTATGTAAGCCAGATGTAAGAGAATCCGTATTAAGTTAACCTGGGAGGTACCCTCTAGTAACTATTACTTACTTACCTTATTTCTTTGTTTGAGCGGTGACACTCGTACCCTTCCCAATTTTTTTCGAACAAAAAAAGTCAGATGTTTGTTATAGTTTTGATAAACAAGAGAAAGATGAAGCGAAATGAACCATATGTGCTAAAGGTCTAAGGGTGTCGGCGTTTTCATTTGAGAACTGTTCATAGTGAAATAGTTACCGAGATGAATGAGGGAAAAAAGTAAAGTATGAAAAGAAGAATTGAAGAAGTCATTTCTGCAAAGTTAGTTAGTCAGGTTAGCATTATCTTTAACACAATTGCTAAAATTATTTTTATTCCGGAGAGTTTCAAAAACTTTAGATATAGAAAATCTCCTCTTACCGATGCCTCTTGTGTTAGAAATATGATGCTCAACTATCCTGCTGAAAAGAAACGTGATTTTCATTCTTTTTCCATGAAACAAATAAAGATTGTAGTGAGATCATCTTTAAATTTAGACGAATATACATCACTTCAGAACAGACGATTTCTTAATATCTATGTTCATGAAGAAAGCAAACACTAGTCGTTAAGACTTGTGAAATTGAATGGATCAATAAGCAGGTCAAAACTTATCGAATTAATTTCTAAAAAAAATAGAGAAATTTGGATTACAGCTGAACCATCACAAAGTTGGTTGTACAACAGATGAAGCTTCTGTAATGGTGAAACATGGAAATAAAATTGAACAATTTCGTCAGCAGTGCATTGCTCACACGATTCATTTAGCTGTTGGTGAAGTACTCTATTGAAAGCTAAGTAAAATTATGAATGAAGAGCCAGACCTAGATGTTGGAAATGATTGTAAATATATTAAATTTCCTTAACAACAATAAAATGATAAATATTCGCACCTTGTAGAAATTAATGAAAGTTATAGATATATTATTGATAAAATAAGAAAGATATGCAAACTATTTCGTAAATTTCCCTTAAAAATTAAGACTTTGTACTCTTTGTAAAAGGTAAACATGAAACAGAATTAAAACTTTTATTAGATTGCGAAACACGCTGGAATAGTCCTATTACCATGCTTGAATTTATTCTAAAATTTAAAAAAGGAATTCGTAAAGCTTGCAGAGTAGTTGGCTCAACGGAAAAATAACTGATATTGAATGGCGTACTATAAAAAATATTACTGATTCACTCTGTGTAAAAAAATGGGAGCATTTCTACCTTTCTCATATTGGCAGAGCTTTTAAAAGTGACTTGGTGTTGAGTTGAATGTGGAAGGTAACAAGGGTATTCCTGCTTTGTATATGTTAAAGGTTAAATCCTGATTGGAAGGTAAACTTGCGGGGTATAAATGTATGTATATATTTTGGGGTTCTAATTAAGATACTTGTATATTAAGGCCATAAAAGAGATATTATTTTTACTTTTTACAGTACATTTGTTAGAACAGTGACTTGAAAAGCGAAGAGTACTGGATGGCATAAATTTGAACCCTACCACTTTTTTATTTTGCTGAATGTATCAAAGCGTTTGTATTATTTTATTCCGATTTCTATCTCTCTTCCATCTTTTTCAATTTATGTTTCATTCATGTTTGATCTTATTAAAAAACAAAAAAGCACTTGTAAATCAGTCTTTCCTTATTCTTATGAGTCTATCTGTTCTTAATGCATTAACTTCGCTATTTTTTGAGTCAGATGAGTGAAGTTGTCCGGATGAAGCAGAGAAAGATGATAGTGCTGAATTACAAAGTATCCCAAATTTTAATGAAGCACACTCCTCTATACTACTTCTCATAATACAAAGAGAACTCCATTACCTTGATAGGGATCTTCAACTACCCTAAAATATGTCCCCGCTGTTAGGCTCTCGTCTTCCAAAGGGAAATCTCCTAGCAGGTGAAAGAAGAATTTCAAAATTTTGTGACCGTCCGCATCAGTTCAACGATTTCTTCGTAACGGAAGGTGATTTAGTGGCCAACAACAATATTAATGGTATGATGGAAGCACTTGGCATCAGGTATGAATCCATACACTGATGGCTGTTTTTCGATTCATCAAAAACGAGTCTAAAAGTTATCTTGCTGCACAAAGGCAATAGTGAACCATCGGTTCTAGTGAGGTAAGCACCACATATGAAAGAAACTTATGAGAATATAAAACATATGTTGCAATGCATGAAATATAAAGAACATCAATTGCAGCTCTGTAGTGACTTAAAGGTTGTTGCTTTTGTAATGGGCTTGAAGGGCGGATATACCAAGTATTGCTTATTTCTTGGGAAATGTTACAGCCGTGCAAGAGGTTCCAAGTATATCAGGAGAAATTGGCCACTTCGTCAGTCATTGGAGCCTGAGATGAAAAATGTTCATAATAAACTTCTCACTGATTCAAACAAAATTTCGCTAACACCAGTACACATAAATCCGGGGCTTATGAAATACCTTGTAAAAGATATGGACAAATTTGGTTAGCGATTCAAGTATTTTACATCAAAATTCCTCCCACTTAGCTACACTAAGATGAAAGAGTGAGTTTTCATTTCCCCTTAGATTCGAATGCTTCTTAAAGATGGTGACTTTGAATCAGCCCTTCATGGAGAGAATAAAACTGCATGGGGAACATTCAAGTTAGTGGCAAAGGGATTTATCAGGAACAGAAGGGATTTAAATTATCAAGAATTGGTGGAAAACCTAATCAAGGCTTACAAGAACATGTGATGTAACATTTCACTTAAAACCTACTTTTGGGAATAAGTTAGACTTTGTTCTAACGAACTCTAAAGCAGTTAATGACGAACAGGGTTAAAAGTTTCACCAAGGTATTTCCTCCATGGAAAAGCAGTACTTGCAGACTATTGCTGGACATTGGTAAGAGATGGATTCTTCAGCCTACTAAAGGCAGAGAGAGGATATGAATTAGAGTTTAAAACATAATAACACGTACTGTACGTGATAATAATTAAATATTGCATACTATATATCTTTAAACCTATAGCCAATAAGCATTTAGCAACGTGATATTTGAAAATACATAAGAATTAACTAATCTCATTTAAGAAGGACACAACCTTTCAAAAATTGTTGAACAGTGTAATCTAAAGACTGCCCACAGGATTGAAAAGAGCATAGAAACAATAAAAGAGGAAGATAGGATAAAAATGTGAGATAAATATATACATATAAACATACATACGTATAGGTACCTACACACACACAATATATATATATATATATATATATATATATATATATATATATATATATATATATATATAAATTTATAAAAATGGGGAGAGAATGAAAAGAAGAAAAACAAGCAGGAATAAATATATAATTAATTAAATGATAAAAGTTCGGACATTGTTAGCTGGATGCAATTTAAAATATAGTCATCGCCTTTACACAAGTAAAAACTTGAATTAAAATTATTAAATTTACTAATGAATGACGATCTGATTAACATTGCCCACCATAGTATTTTTAGAATAACAAATAATTCTACCCGAGTTCCAATCGATGTTACGTGGTTAGTTGAAAAGAATTAAACGACTTACAGTAGAGAGTGAATTTAAACCTAGGGTAGCAGTCTATTAAAAATCTAGGAAATCGAGTGTTTTCTTTCTAAATACAAGAATAAATTTAATAGAAGGTAGAAACGATTTTTTATTTCGTAAATTATGTAGATTTTCCGAATTGGGCGATAAGCATACATTTCCACACATGTATGACAACGATACAATAAAGAAGTCAACAATAGAGGGAAAAGAAACCGTTTAAAAAGTTCCATATATAATTTAGATAAAATTGCAAATAGGCGTTAGCTATAGCTAGACGAAAGCTTTGGCCATATAATTAACCATTGAAAGAAAGAGGGTAATCTTTAATATAGACACAAATCAGCTATAGATATATATTAATTGGAACATGTAATTCAACATTACACAATTTATCTTCAAGAAATTAAAAACAGATCATCGAACGGAACTTTAATAAAAAGTCCAAAAAAAGGAAGCAAACAAGAGGGAATTTTGATGACTAAAGGGCGGCATTAAGTTTAATCTCGAGTTAGAACTCCTAAGTATATAGGAATCTAAGCTACATCCTAAAAGAGGCGTATGGTACTTCCTTAACCATATAGATAAAACATATGAAACAGAAACCGCAAATCTGACTATCGGGAGTAAAGGCTTATTAGGTTTATTAGTTTTTACAAGGCCATTGAGATAAAGTAAAGAAGCATTCATAGATGTGAATTTAAAAATTAAATAGATATTGTTTAAGAGTCAAAAAAACTTTTAGATGAAAATTGCTGTTAACTTGTTTCCAAGGATCTTCTTGCAAATGCACATAGATTCATTGTTAGTTAATTGGCTCATTTTATTACAATGTTTCTTTATCTAAAATGACTATTGCCCCAGACTTTTCGGCTTTGGTGATATGAATAGCAGGATTCCTCTTGAGGTCATTTAACCTACCATGGAAACGTAACGAAATAATTTGACGGTAAGGATATAGACAGGAAACATTTAGCAATATAAATATACTCACTAGGAATATTGCCATTTTTTTCTTAATTAATTCTAACAGTTGTCATTAGAAACACTGTACGGTCGTGAAGGTATGGAAGGGTTTAAGTCAAACTTTAGAGCAGAGATTGAGGTTGTTGTGACGAAAAGTCTAACTCTGTTTCGGGGCGAGAGTTTTTCGCCCAGGCACCCTCCACAATGAGTCACCGAAGTTTATGCCTAACTCTTAGTCGAGTTTCCTATTCTGAATTTTTAAGATGTTGAAGATGGAGTCTTGAAGAATGATTTACGACATCGTAGAGCTATTGTAAGTAAACCTAAGACGCCTGGCATTGACTTCCTTGAAGGCAGTAGCAACTTCAACTTTTCCCATGTCCACGACAAGAATAAAAAGCTTAATTTCCTTAAACACTACCTTGCTATGAATGTGATTTCCACTTCTTTCATTGGCTAATGCATATTGAGATTCATGGCGTCCCTTTTGAAGAGATCGAGCGAATTCTCCTCTCCAAATGGATCTCGTGATTAAAAGTTGAGAGCATAGGAAAGAAGTTGAAAATTATGGTTTTGACTGTTGAAGAGTTATAGAATTAGAACTGGAACGAAAGTGGATTCTTTGCTAAGAGTGGGACACTTTTATATTATTGATCCAAGAGTCTGAGGAATGTTATGTATTTGAAAGAATCTATTATTTCAAGATGATCAAATGAAATAAATATTCGTGCTAGATTTAATGGCATGCGAACGAATAACCGAATTCTCTTTGGTATTTAATGGTTTTCGAATACAAAGACAAATTCTTATATGACAGCAGTTTTTATCTCTCTATTTCGTGGACAAATGTTAGCCAGTTTGTAATCTTTTATCTCTAAGACCACGCTGTCATAAAATCAGTGGGACTGAAAAGAGAAAAATGGACCTATTATTAATAGATATTCAGGCGACTTAATCATTAACTTAAACTCTAATTCATGTTCAGCTTCTTGTTTCTAGTTCCTAAAAAAATTTGGACAGTTCCATATAAATTCAGATAAAAATTTAGATATAAATATATATATATTTAAAGTGAGTGAAACGAAGGCACCCCAGCTTCAACTTCACTAAGAATTTGATCACTAAGAGAATGTTTTCGTGCTCCATTCTGGCTTTGTAAGTATGTGCTATGGCGCCAGTTATCCGTGGTGCCACCTGCACCCCTCAGTCAGTAGATGCGGCATGTAGTCAAAGTGGTTAGGTAGTTGGCGCAACGGAATTCTTCTTAGAATAAAAAAACTGCTTGATGCTTTGATGAATGGTGAAATCTGACGCTGAGTGTCGCTTGTTGCATGAAAATCAATCATAATAGAGGGGCGTGTAAGCCTAGGTCGTCAGATTAAATCGAGGAAGTGCGTGCCATTCTTTAATGAGAACTTGCACCACGCAATGGCGTATAACAAAAATAGTTCTAACTTTAAGTTTTAGTCGGATTGCAGAATATGGTAAGATTGGCCATCTCGATCTAAAGTTTAAAGGTTTTTATGCAAGGCCTTATGAAATGAAATAGAGTTTATCTCTAAATGGTTTATCAATTGAATGTTACGAGGGGCGGTCAATAAGTTTTGCGAATCGGTAGGGGATAACAGAGGAAGGGGGATGACTGTTTGTGGGAGTGTTAGGACAAGTTATGACAAGTCAGGACCTGCACCCGCACACTTCTGCCTTGTCTATTTACAAAGCAGTAGCTGATCGCAGATCGTCAGTCACAAATTTTCAACAATCGAAAAGGTTGAGCACCGCACAGTGATCAAATTTTTGACCAAGGGAGGCAAGAATGCAAAAGAGATCCATGAACGCTTGATTGCAGTGTACACCGACCTTACCCCTTCCTATGCAACCATTGTTCGCTAGAATATGGAGTTCTGCTATGGTCGTACGTCCCAGGAAGATAACCCCCGTCCAGGACGCCCGTCAGACGTGACTAATGAGGACAATGTAGCCCATGTGCAGACGATGATCCTAAAAAATCGACGTGTGAGGGTCGAAGAAATCGAGCGAGAACTTGGAATATCACATGGAAGTGTTATCAACATGATTCACAACAATTTGGCCATGACCAAGGTCTCTGCCCGTTGGGATCCTAGAAACCTCACGAAAACTCACACACCAAGATCGACTTCAACGTCGTCAAAGTTCGGAGGAGCTACTGTTCTTGTACACCCAAGACCCGGCGGGATTCGAGTCACGCATAGTGACAGGTCATGAAACGTGAGTCCATCACTGGGATCACAAGACCAAGCTTGAAAGCATGGCCTGGAAGCACAGGGGCTCTGCGAAGCCCCATCAAGTTCCGGACCCAACTCTAAGCCGGGAAGATCATGGCCACCATCTTCTGGGATTCTGAGGAAATGTTGATGGTGGACTATGCGCCTCGTAGAAGGACCATCACAGCCCAATATTACGCTGAGCAACTGGCTAGGTTGAAGAAGTACATCCGTCAGAAACGGCGCGGCAAGTTGACACGCAGTGTTCTACTCCTCCACTACAATGCCCCTGTCCACAAGGCCAGAGTTGCAAAAGCTGCCCTGCGCGAGTGCGGATTCGAGGAGCTCAACCATGCCCCCTACAGTCCAGATCTGGCCCCTAGTGACTATTTTTATTCCGCCAGCTGAAGGCTGCACTGCGTGGACGCCGGTTTGGGGAAGAGGAAGATTTCCAGCTTACCGTTCAGGATTGGATTGAACAGCAGTTGAGAGATTTCTGGTTCTCGGGAAATCGAAGCATCAGGGAGGAGTGGCGCAAGTGCATTGAAGTGGAGGGTAGTTATATTGAAAAATAATAAAACATTTTTCCTCATATCTCGTTTCTTTATATCTGAATTGCAAAACTTATTGACCCCACCTCGTACTTAAGAGAGGTTGTTGCCTATTTTACTGAAAGACTTCCAATCCTATATTGTAAGAGAGTTTACCAAAGCTGACCTAATACAAATAAATTCTTTTTCAACATTGTAGGTTGAATGCTGCTTTTACAACCAATGGGTGACCGTATACCCTTTTGTACCAAATCTTGATAAGTGTTGGGTGCTGGAATCATATTACGTTAAACATAAAAAGATTTTGCTCTCGTTTAGATTTGAGAATTTTGACAATTTTTAATGTTTCTATTCTTCAGGATCAATGTGATGTAACGGCGAGCAGTCAATGGCATTGGAAAACCTTCGCTATCTCTCATAGAGGGAGGCACAAGGGACACATTCTGAGAAAACAAGGCAAAGAAAAACCGCTTGCACAGTTAAAGAAGCTCCTGAGCAAGTTAAAGCACCCTGTTGAGCCGGAGCCCACCTGTTTCTTGTCAAATGAAAAGATCTTCTCCCAAGACCAGTTGCATACAAAACTAGAACAACAGGTAGGTTGGTTATAATCCATCGTTATAAGTATCCTGAAGATGAATTCTAACAAAATGTTTTGTCTGTGGGTGTGCTCCAGTGAGCTTGACGCCATTCCACCCTATTATACCTTCAAGCAACATTGTAGGCTAAATTTAGATGATTATAGGGAGCTCATAGAAATTGCGGTTAAACCCTGGCTGGGGAGATTTGCTGCTGAAATGGCATACCTCATGAGATGGACAGAAGTGGTTGCTTAGGAATTTATACGTCTTCATCAGACCTACTTTCTGGTCATATAGATGTACAGATAGTAATCCCATGGATTTCATGTGTGTGTGGGGTTGAAAAAGACACCATTCGCTCTGTCTGCAAAATTAAAGCCGAGCTAATAGCAAAGATCAAGTAGATGATTGAAGATCTTCCCAGGGACACAGTTATAAATGCATGCTTCAAGTTCCGGTGCCACCTTGGAATCGTATTGGAAGCTGATGGCTGCTACATTGAGCAAACTATCTCTCAGCCATGACGTAAGTGATATTTAAAAAAAAATTAAATACATTTATCTTTGAACGAAATATTGCGGGGCGCTTTTACTTTATGCAAAACATCAAATATGGCCATAACACTGTTGAATTTGATCAGCAAGTGAGAAAGTTGGATGCAAAGAGCGGATGTGCCTTGTCTTATGACCAGTTAAGCTTTGAAATATAATGTACATTTCTGCGAAACACTCGGTGCTTAATTTATATCTATTTATCTATCCATCCATTTATTTAATTATCTATGTATATATATGCAAATTTACGTATCCTGATTATGAAAGTGAAAAGCGTTTTATTTAACTATACTATAAATACCTTAATCTTAAGGCACTTAAAAGTAATACCTAGTATATAAACCAGAAATAAAATTATATGTATAAATTACTTAAAATAGTACAAAGATTTATGGAATAAAAAGAACTAATAATAAATTCGTAAAAAATAAATGGAAGATAATAAAATTGTATTTTAATATACATTAGGCTAGAGGGGGCAAGTTGCGGCCCGCGGGCCATCAATGTAGCCTGCTGCTTAAAACTATCGCCTATCATAGCCTTAGACCGTAAGGTGTATAAAGAATAATCAAGATAAGCCCAAAGTAAACAAAGGTGCTGGAAAAAATACACAATTGATACAGTTTTTAGCGCTGTAGATTGGTATAATGTGGATACAGCAACTTAATTGGCCCGAATGAAGAAAGCTTCGCCCCCGTCCCCAGGCGTGTCCGATGCATTGTAAAGGTGGCTACTCATCGCTTTTGCAACAACATAAAATAACCAACTTGAAAATTTGTTTTCTGTATTACACTTTAAGATGGTTTAGTTTGGAAATTTTTAAGAGGAGAAATAGGTTCCATAGATTTAGCAAATCCAAAAGATTTTATAGCTCCCTATCTGCCAAAAATATTGTAAAAACAATTTGCCCTCTTAGAAAAATGAAATAGAAAAACTTTTTCTTATTTTGAATCCCATATTTGTATTCTAAAGTTTTTTTAGGAGTGTCCCTTTCTACAATATAAAATGGTCTATTCTCAATGCAAAGCAATCCTGAGAATTTGCATTAAAAAAGACTGATAGATTTGCTCTAGTTTCTAAAATTACGAGTCATACTTCCGTAACCCAGAAGGATGATTGAAAGTATATTATCCTTTTTAAGCTTAAAATCCGTCATTTTTAATATTTAAGAATAATTAATTTGAGACAAGATGGCGAACAACAAGGAAAAATCTAATTTACTTAAACTCGCCTGGCCTTATTTCAATAACTCTGGCTTATAAAATATTACTTCACTTGTACAGCTTACTGCCTCTTTACTTCACTTCATTTCGCTTTTACAGTAATATGATCAAAAATTTGCAAGTAAATATAGAGGTTATATGCTTAGTTTTCTATATTACCTCCAATTTATTTTTCTATAAAAGACTAATTTACAGCTAAATCTTGCGATTAATAGTATTATTTTTAAATTTGTTTAAGTTCTGAAACCTATAGTACCAATTCTGCAGGTGTAGAACTTGTAACTTGTTTACTCTCTTGCTTTTATCCAAGTGTTACTGATAATGTTTTTGTGATTTATTCCATAACAAAAATATATTAAATAAGATGAAAATAGCAAATCGGGTTTAGCAAAGATTTCAGCAATTTGGTACTATTAATACAATTAATAAAATTGTCCGCGAGCAAAGTCAATAACATAAGCAGTTCATAGCAATTAGATATTTAGGATGTAACAAAACCGTTATTAAAAAAATCTCCAAGATTTCGAGACCCGTAATCCATAAACATATACTTATTGGGGAATTTAGTACTGACGTAACAAAGAAGGAAATTGTAGGTTGGCGAGATTTCGAGTAACCAACCAACTAGAGAGTGGTCAGTTGGCCAGAATTGGTTCACCGAGAATGGAATCGCCGGGTGGATGTGCTTGAATTAACTAATGACGGAATCAACGGATGGAGAGGCTCTGGTTAACAACCTGAAAATCGTATGATGGCAAGATGAAAAGGGAGGAGTGCATTAGAGGAAAATTGTTCTTTACATCGATAGAGGACGTTATAAAGGGTATCTTTAAAGCCTGAACACATAGGAAATATCAAAAGGCTAAAGAAGAAACTGTATTCTATCAAAATTAAAAATTAGGAGACACCAGAGGGAACAGAATTTCATAAATGAACTTTGCTAAAAAATGACACAAATTGGCAGTTAATGCATCAGGTTCATCAGGTCAATCTCGCAACGGGCATTGACGATGACATCACAAATGGTCGAAATTCTATTGAAAATGTTATTATTAATACTTCAATTAAATAAAAGGTAGTTCAAATTAAATAAGATGCAGTTCAATTTTTTATTTAAAATATGCTTATTGCCTATGTGTCTAGACTTTAGGGAGATTCTGTATAGTGAAAAGCACATCCGACCCTTTCAATTGCATTGAAATGCAGACGAATTTGTAATGGTGAAATGCATAGATCCCTGGTAACCACATCATGATGTAAAAGGCAAAATCTCTAGTTAACTATGGCCCATACAATTAGATTAAATCAATTTATATTCGACGCTGGGGTACAACTGGAAACACTAATTGTTAGGGAGCAAGATTCACAAGACGCACGCGCTCGTCTCCTTCAAGAAGAGAGAGAGTATACACCTGCAAGACTCTTTTTAATCCACGCTAACGAGGCGCAAAAGCGCAAAGGTAATGATGGGCTAAAGGCCCGACTTCGCAGAAGCCTGAGATTTGCTTAATTGCACAAAAGGACGCTCTAGGGATTATCTTGCGAGAGCGGGATACGAGCAAATTACACCTCGACCAGCAAAGCGTCTGGAGCTCTCCCCCTTCGAACGCGGGGAAATGCCACCTGTGTCTCACCCATATAAAACATCCGGCGTCAGACGGCAGTAAGTAACCACCTAAATAAACGTTGCTAGCTGTGTCGTGATGGGCTAAAGATCCGACTTCACGGAAGCCTGAGATGTGCTTTAGAGCACGAAGGGTCCTGCTGAGGATTATAAAAATTTATTCTCTTCACCAATGGCTTCGACTGTGGAAGTTCTAGAGCTCAGCTCCAGGTAAGATTGGAAACCTTGAATTATTTCTCAATAAAGCAGTGAAATAGCAGAGGCCAATAATAAAATAGTAAACTAGATTGATCAAACAAACCATTAGTATCATCTGAGCAATTTGAAACAAGCCCTAATGAATCTTCTCTTCCTAAAAGAGCCCGATCATCGGTGAGAAAAACCAACAAAATCTAACATTCCAATTGGAACTCAATCTTCCACAAAATCTAGACCTGATTCTCTTCCTGACAATGATAATATCCTACCATACGCATATTATATTTGCCTTTCAACATCAGACTCAAGGATTCATCTATCAAAATGTTCGCATGCAATTTACTCAGCCAAAATAATCAAATACAATTTGTAGAAAAGTTAAAAATATTACTCATTGTCCATCTGTAATCTTCTTATCAAAAGTTCAAGTCAGTCCCTACTAAAAACTCTTTATAACCTTAAAGGCTTTACAGTTTATAAAAGAATATCAATCGTGTTAGTTGTATCTTTGTTACAAATCTAGATAACATCACAAGGAATCATATATGCTCTAGAATTATTCATTTGTAGTGGTGGCGAAATAGTCAGAACTTTATTTCGTCAAAATATCCCAAAATATAAAATAACAAAAAATAAAGAAAACATCACAAGTAATCTTTTAGTACTAACCTATTCAGGCGAAAAATATTTCCTACATTTATTCACCTGTAGATCCAAATATATATCTTCCTCTTCGATCTTATAAATACCATAAATTTGGCGGTATGGTTATAGGTCATACCATGCAAATAAGGCTAACAGCTCGAAATATTCAATCTTTGTAAAAGAAAAAGAGATTATTTATTTTAAATATACCCATGATATAAAAGAACAACCTCTGCCTCCCTCTCCCCACTTTATCAGAGACCAGGAGTTATTGCATCCTGCCAAGGACAACGTCACTTCCTGTTCGAACATTCACGAAGTTTTGACTCCTGAGCCTATTAGGGAAATATTCTCCAATCTTCCGAACTCATCCCAAGCCTCCCTCCGTCCTGGTGACGAGGCGTAAAAGAGTCGCTGTTTCTTCCACCTTGCTGCTAAATGATGAATCGACTCCACCTCCGGATTAAGATGTCTGGAGATTGTAACTCCTTTTCCAAACTTTCCTTCCAGCTCAGAATCAGGCATACAAATACTCGGGTTATATTGTAGTTCGCTGAGCCCAGCACGGACCTCAAGGCCGTCCTCATCGTCTCAAGTCTTAAGTCCCGTGAGTGGTCGTCAGACAGCAAGACTTTCTCCACCGTAATTATACCCTAGTCAATTGGTAGCTTCTGTGAACGGCAAGCCTTTGAATTTGCGTAACAGTCACCCTTCGTTTAATCGAACCAAAGAAAATTCCCATTGATTACCTTTGAGAAAAGAAGTTTCCTCTTCTAGTGGAATTACGAGAATTCCCACATTTCTCGTCGAACGTCATCTTTGAAGATTGGCTATCTTCATCGAGGGGTTGGTTTGGTTCCTGCCCCACCTGTCTCATTTCGATCATGGCCTACTTGCCTCATCGTTTCGTTCCACACCTGTCTCATCGCGAGAAGGTCCTTCCTCGAAGTCACCGACCCGTAAGATTGAAACCCCCTCCATTAAGGGTATTGTCAAGTTTTCCCCTTTGATCTGAATCTAGTAACATTAATCAATTAATTCTATTTGATAATTCCTTCTCATAATATGTAAGTATCAAGAGAATAGTTGAATTTAAATAATTCCCATTGCCTATTATTATTATTCTTATTTTTATCTCTGTAAATAAAATAAGATTTTTGTTGTTTCATCTTTAACTAAACTTGAATGATACTCTCGGCCTATTTAAGTAAATCTCGCCAAACAATTATGCACTCTGTCTGATTATCAAGGATTTGAAACACAATGCTTCAAGTTTGACCTCCTAGTTGGTCGTTAATCCCTACGAACAGTCTTTCAACGGTTGGTGTTACAGTAGGTGATTAAATCACCCCCCCACATAATATAGGAGTAGTGTATGGTAAAGAGTGATGTTCTACGACACATAAAATCTCATGTAGAATCGCAAGAGAACTTGACAAAAAAACATCAATCGATACATATGAAAAATACATACTTATGCAAATATTTCTGCTTCATCTCTAAATATCCAGCCTTGGCCAAAGCTTTTCGGACAACTCGGAAATGTTAGAAAATTAAATAAATGCAGAGTAGTAAATTTTAATTGCATACCAATATGAATATATGTAAGTGAAATAATTAGGAATAAATAACTAGGTTTTATAGACCGCCCCCAAATCAATAAGAATTTGAAAAGTAAAAATATCAAAATAACAGATAAGCGGATGAAGCACTGAAAAATATATTAATACCGAATAGATACAGAAAGTAAAATACCGTGTCAAGACTTACTAGGCACTGGTGGGAGAATTTATCCTTCGGGGAAACTCTCTCCAAGGGTAAGACATATGAAGGGTGTGATGATGGTCCACTCTTCGGCGATGAATGCCTTCAATTGCTCATTGAGGCTGTCTGATAACGTCTTATGGACTCCTTCAGGTCCTAGTTCCTGGCTTTCAGTAAATTGATAGTCGGAGGCTGATGTTCCTCTTGATTACCGTGATATTTTTGTCGCTGAACCAATTTATAGTGAATGCAGAGCTGTGAAATGGGTCATTTTCTGCTGTAAAATCATGGGCCTTCATGAAGTGGCCTTGGATGAGGGCAGCATGTAATCTCTGATGATAGTTTGGTAATTCTATGAATTCATGGTACCATCGCAAACGGTGAGATGACCCATCCATGAACATGATATGCAGCTTGATACCATAACATGAAGGCCACTATGTTTACCGTTGGTACTATGCAATATAGATTCCAATACTCCCATGGACCCTTGCCTGCGGAGTGAAACGTTGTCTGTGGGTGAGAATAAGTGGAACGTCGACCTTGGACAATAACACATCCTCATATTGACGCATGGGCCAGTTTCGGTGAACGCGTGTCCAGGCCAGTTGACATCGCTTCTGCTGAAGTTCCATGAGCTGGTTCAGGCTTCTCTTGTATTACTTCAGGCTTTATGCAAGCAGTTTACAACGCATTTTTTTGACGAATCTCTTAATCAGACCACCATTTCTCCATTCATATTGGAATTAAACTGTGATTTTCTTCTGATCATGTATCCTCATGCGTCATGCAGAAAACTGTTATCACGTTGCGTACTCAGCATAGTCGCTCATAACGAGGGTGTGCTTGGATGTTTCCACTTTCTATTATCCTCTTCACACTTCTGCCACACTGCAATGTGATCCAGCTCTCTCCGCACTATATGTTGAAGGTGTGTCTTTCAGACATCTTTTCTCCAAGGTATAGTTTAGGTATTTTCACCTCCATCATATCATTATCAGATCCTGTAGACATGGAATCTCATATTGTTTTAATGAGGCACTTTTACTGCAACATAGCGCATACTGATACTAGGATTTTACACATTTAAATAGTATCGCATTGAGCGATATTTAAAAAAAACTGATAAGGAAGCATATGCTTTTATTTTGATTTCCAGATGTATTAGACACATGCATACAAACCCACATCCACATATTCAGAGAGAAACCCCCAAAATCAGAAAAAGTCCGGGTGTACGAAAACATTTGGCAGCGGTTGCATCTTCTCTCATACAAACATAAAACTTCTACTTTTATTTTTAATTTTGCTGAGTCATTCCAGGGAATTCAAAAGCAAAATAATCTCTTAATCAATGATATTCAAAAATATATATAAAAGGTTTGATAATTTTGCTGTACCAAATACCATCCAGTCACATATCTTTCTTCAACCATATCCTACATCACGCCCATATCCAAAATTAAGCAATGTACAAAAGGCTTAGTTAATAATATCTTTTGGTAATTTTTCAATAAAATGCAAAAGATAATGGGCTCTAACCTATCACCATAACAACTATTAAGTAAAACCACTTAGTCTGCCAACTTTACACAATTAGTAAATAACAGAGCTGGCGGAAAAGGACTAACCATTTTTATTAATGAATCTTAATGTCTATTTTACATTGTAATTTGAGAGGTTTTATTTCATGAATGAGAATGAGATCAATGCAGCAAATCTTATCTAAGCAATCAATCTTTCTTGCATTTATCTAAGAAACTTTTCTAAGAAACATTTTAATTATTGTCTACCCTAACTATAGAACTTACCATATAGACCGAGACGGTCGTGACACAGGAGTCGCTCTCTTGGCCTATAAGACAATCAATCCCCTCTCTTCCTTTAATCACTCACTATGACCTTGGAGTGATTGGTACCTAAATATTTATTCAAGGACTTAAAATCAATGTTTAGTCTCTTTATATTTCAAATGATCCTAGTTTCGTTTGGAGAACAGAAGGAATTACCTTTTATCCTAAGCATCCTGACCTTAAAACAAGGAAGAGGTTGTCTCATAGTTTGGGGCTGCTCTACTGCAAAAAGCTCATAAGCTTTCCATATCATTGGTAGATTGCTTACCTTAGTAATTTACAAGAGGATAGGGAGCAGATGGCTCATAATTGCCTCTTCTCGGGTTAATTTTCATGTAGTAATCATACTTATTCTTTAATATATTTACTGTTTTACTTTTCACTACATTTGCCGGAACTTATTCCACGTGTTAATTGGTCTATAGACTTTTCTCTTTTGTTATTTGGTAGGCTGGATTATTTAATCAAACGCTTCCGTAGAATAAAGGAAAATATATAGCTGGTTTCTTTATTCCTTGATAAACAGCTGGAACAAGCCTCGAAATGGCGAACGGATATGACAACTTCTTTCTTCTTGAATAATAATGATTGCTAACTTATTAAGATATATTTAGAGACAAAAATACAATAGGTTCTTACAAATATTTAAAATTTAATACATATATGTAAATAGTATATGTAAATATGTAATAGTAATAGTGGTAAAAGAATTGTTTCGCATTATTAAATATTAATATAACTATATACCATTTTTGGTCGCATTCAATTACTATAGTATTTACATATTTCCATTTTAAGTTATTCTTTCATTCGTTGTTATTTTTTTTATTCATGTCTGATTAATTATTGTAGACATATTTTAGTGCCATTATTTATTCACTTTTGTTAATATTATTTACTTTTCTCACCTTAGATTATTTATCAATAATTTTTTTTTAATCATTATATATTTTAATCACTTATTATCGTTACTTATTCAATTTTCTACTTTATTTATTCATTTTCGTTATTATCTAACAACTTGTTTTAACAACTAATTTAGTTGCTTTATTATCACTATTTATTCACTTATCATTGTTATTCACTTTCCGTTAGTATTATTTATTTTTCGCACTAATCGCTTTATTATCATTATATTCGCTTTTTGCTATTTTCTACACTTTTTCATACTTTAGACTATTACTCAATGTCCGATGTTTTTTGGCCACTTTTTATCTTCTTGTAGGTGTCAATATTGACGGTGTGAATGCACCAGTCCGGGATGAACATCGCGCGCTCTATCAGTAGTCCTCCTATTTCCTTCGACGAGAAAGATCGTTCGTAGGTCCACTTGTACTCGTCACGGTAGATGCTTTTGAGCAGTTTTTCTGTTTACTTTTTGGGGTCTGCCTACAGAAGCACCGGAGACTTTGAGATTCACGTCCTGGGTAGATTCACCCCGCAGTAGAATATCCCTTTCCTCCGTGAGGGGTACTCCAGGATAGTCTAGGATTCCATAAAAATACACCTAAATAAATAATATTTGTATCTACTCATAATTCTACAAAATTCAACCAATTAGGATTGAGAAACATTTAATTGTCATAATTATGATCCTTTTGAAATAACAGACTTTAGCGTTAACAAATTGACCACATAGCGATCTTAACGACCATTTCACTGGCGCCAATCCAGCTTCCAATCCCTCTTCAAAAGGGCTACGCTTGGGCCAACTGGGAATGTTACAAGGAAATCCTTAATAGATATGAACCAGGTGACAAAAACGGAGCAAGGCTCAAGAAGATCGACGAGGAGCTGGAAAAGAGTACTGCCCACATCTTCGAGGCAGGTCGTGAGAGTGTACCGATGAAGAGGTACAAAAACTCTCCCCTAACCCAGATGCACCGAGGAAATAAGATAGATCGCTAGAGTCCGCAGGGAGATGTGTGAAGAAATCAGGAAAGAGGTTACGATTCGGGAAAGAAGCTCGCTGCTACGACGACTGAGTGAAGAACTGAAGAACAGGCAGAGATCTGAGACAGCCTGATTGAACAAGTAGACAGCGAGGTGAGACCCGATGAGTTCTAGCGACTTGTGAACCAGTTAAAAGGTCTTTTAATTAGAGAAAAGACCTACATTAAGGAAGGCGATGACTACTTGGAATACCCGGCAATTTTGAAAGAAAGATTCCGCACATTCTATAAATATGTATTAACGATTACACCAGAAGACAATGTGGAATTTGACCATGAATTCGAAGGCTAACTGATTGGAGATCTTAATTAGATTGTACCCACGTACTGATGTCGATGAAGGGAGGGTTTTGGCAGACCATGGCCTACCAATTACACCTGAAGAGGTCATGGCATTCTTAAAACCTTTAAACAAAAAGCACCATGATGGACGGTCATCACTAAAAACAACTTGGTGCATGCCTTGAGAAACGAAGGCAAAGTCCTAGATCTGCGTTTAACCTAAAGAGGATACAAAGCGCACATAAATAACAGAATCTCCCTAGCCAAAATACAGCTCAAAAAACTGCATAGATTCAAAAACTTCCCCGACGCTCTCAAAAGGGCAAAAATCATCTTCATGGCTAAAGGAAGGAAGCCCGATCAACTGGTGGACTACAAGCGAATATCCCTCCTGGAGACTATAGGCAAAGTCTAAGAAAAGTTTCTAGCCAACAGTTTACAAGGTCAGCTACCTGAGCTAGAACCTCACAGCCCAAAGCACCAAGGGTTCCTCAAGAGAATGGGGATTGACACAGTCCTTGTCTTTCTCACCGAAAAGCTCGCCCGCTGTAAAGCTGAGAGGAAATACGTAGAAGTGGTGATGCGAGATGAACAAGAGGCCTTCGACAATGTTTGGCTAAGAGTATATCATGCATTGAAAGCCCAAATTTCGATCGAGGGCTACAGAGGACCCGAGTTCGAATTTAAGGCGGGTGTTCTACAAGGTGGCTGTCTGAGTCCGCTGTTGTACCTTGTTTACACATTACACTTACCCGATCTAGTTGGGGAGGATGTGATGTACCTGCAGTTTGCAGATGATACCACACAGACCATCCCCAGTTACTACAAACATGCTGGCTTTCAAGCAAGGCAGACAGCCATCAAAATCGACAACAACAGTCGATATGAAAAGAAGTGGAAAATCAAGACCAACCGCCGAAAGTTCCAGATCCTTCCAGTAAACCGACAAAAACGTGTTGATTTCTGAGTGAACGGCAAAGTATACCCATACGGAAATGAAGGCAAAGTCCTAAATCTGCGTTTAACCTCAAGAAGTACAAAGCGCACATAAACAACAGAATCTCTCTACCCAAAATACAGCTTGAAAAACTGTATAGATTCGAAAACTTCAGCTTCTAAATCTTGAGAAGCTATACACTGTTCTGGTGCGCTTAACCTTAGTGTACCCGGCAGTGGTCATGCAGACTAAGAATTACACCTCTCGCAGACAAATGCAGAGAGTGCAGAACAAAGCAGCCCTGTTTATAGCTGGAGCAGGAAGGGTGGACCATATTCGGCAAACAGATATCCACGCAAGAGCTGGTCTGAATCCACTGAATATGGAACTTCAAAGGCTAGGGAGTAAGACCTGGGACAAAATCGAAGAGGAAATACTCCCGAACATGAACCTCGACTTAGACATTCCGAGAGCAGTTAGGGGACCCGCCACTAGGCAAGCCATATTCCTGAGTAGAAGAAACTGTCCCGAGAAAACATAATTGAACTTTTTACTTAATCAAAACTACCCAAACTAACTAATACATCCAGCTAATTGAAAAACCAAATAAGAAGAAAGAGAGGCATAAGTGCCCACAACGCACACAAAATGAATAAAAGAGAAATGATATTTTAAACACCGGCAAAAGTAGAAATATAAATTATTTTTTAAAAACAAAGAAAAAAATATATATAGTAAACAAAGACTTGAAAGGCTTGAATGCAGCGACGGAGGAAAGAGATATATTTATTTATTTAATTAATTAATTTAATTAATTAAAAAAGTATATATATATAATCGATGGCGTTGCTACTAGTAAGACGAATCTTTAATTTCACCAGGAATGAAAGTTCATAGGATGCGGAGAAATTCATCTTCATTTATTGGGGATAAACAACGTTTCGAGCTGTCCACTCATCTTCGGGTTCTATGATATAAAAGAATACATAATTTACAATGAATTATAATATTAAAAAAATTGTCTAGAAATTGGAATATTAAAGTGTTGACAAATATCTACAAAAGAAACTTTTTTCCTATAATGCAAAACCTAAGAAAATACATAATTTTCTTAGTTACCAACGCGGCGAGGATTATTATCCTACCCTGCGGCACCGTCCAAGACCAAAGAGAGAGATACCACTGTCTTTGTGAGAAGTCCGAAGTAACTGAGAAATACCCGAAACCCAATAGAGGAAGCGTTACCCAGACTGAAGTTATTTGATTCGGGCTTCAGTCATCATTAAGTCCGCCATGTTTTCACACCCTCTGAGGAGCCCAACCAGGTCCATACTCACTAATCATCATCACATCCAATAATTTTCACTGGGTCATTATATATATATATTTATATATATATGTGTGTGTGTGTGTGTGTATCTGTGAGAAATAGATATTAGATATATATAAATACGTGCAAAAAAGAAGATTAATAAACGAACCAAAATGACAAAGTTGCAACGCGACCAAGTGGGAGGAAAAGACCAAATGAAAAAATGCATGAGACATGACCTATACACCTTAGCAAAACTCAACTTCTTTTCTTGTTACCTTATATATCTACCACATATTTTTATTCTTATTACATCAAATTAAAATTCAATTCCGCCTCTCTCTGCGTTTCCCTGTTTTCTTTTAGATACAAGAGGCAAGGTCCGCTTGATTTTTCCTCATCGCTTTTCACTTAGAACAGTGCGATTTCGGCACGTCATACTGCGGACGGTATCATCCCAAACGGAATCCCCGAGAGTTAGAAAAGCCCCCCATCCCTGAATGAAAATTCCTTCATTTCCCTGGCTGGTCATAGCCTTATGACGTGCTATACCCTCCTCATACCTGCCCCGTCGTGACTTGGCTCCTTGAATATGACTCTACACATAGAGCTATGTTGCTACTATGCCGTTCTACTTAGAAAGAGGATAATTGCAAATTTGGGGGAAAGGAGGGCTGAGCCTTAGCTAGCTGTGGAACCCAAAGGAAGGATCAACCTGGATTGGGACTCAGTTACCAACGTGGGGAGGATTATTACCCTACCCTGCGACACAAAACCACCGTCTTTGTGAGATGCCCGAAGTAACTGAGAAATACCCAAAACCCAATAGAGGGTGCGTTACCCAGACTGGAGTTAGTTGATTCGGACTTTAGTCAGCATTAATTCCGCCATGTTTTCACACCCTCTGAGGAGCCCAACCAGGTCCATACTCAGTAATCATCATCACATCCAATTATTTTCACGGGGTAATTATCGGCGGGGCGAGTGATCCCCTCTAAAGACAGGAAAGTAAATGTTTAAAACCGATCCTCACTCATACACAACAATACATCCACACTCACACTCGCACTCCTTAACATAACAGAAAAAACACCCACTACCAACAATGAGCACACACTTCTCAACCCAGCCGCTACACATGACACCCCTATCACAAATATAATAAAGACTCACACAGGCCGCAAACTCGGCTTCCGCAATCAAGTTCCACGAACTCACCGCACAATACCTTCACACAAAACTAGCCGACGGTGTACACAATAAAAACCAAATACGAGTCCTCAAGACCAACTTCCTATGGTTGGCGTTTTTCACCGATGATCTCCGCACACACCTCAGACAGAATTATGGGGAGGAGGTCATCAGAGACTATTATTACGACCTTACAAAAGAATGGGCAAAAAATTACACTGTCCGATGAACAAAACAAAACACTGCTGCTAGACTAAGGCATCAAGGTCTGCGGCACACTAATACATCCACATAACATCAAGTGTCAGCTAAACATAAAACCCACACAGTGCCAATGGTGTTAAAATACCGGACACGAGACACGAAACCTCCAGGCAGACATGGTATGCTCAAGTTGTAGTGGCCACCACTACACCACCTGTACAGACACCTCACCCCGCTGCATAAACTGCGGTGGGGACCATGTCGCCGTTAACCCTAAATGCCCTTACATATGTAAGGCCTGCTCTGACGCCGTAGCGGCAATATGGAGTTCACAATTCAACAACACAACCAAACACTTCGCCCCTGTCCCTCTACCCCTCACAAGAACATTTACTGCTGCTGCCGGCGCAATGCTGTCAACACCACCCTCTGTCCTACCCCAGACACCCCTTACCCCAGCAGCAACACAGACTCACCCACAAGTTCCGACACCCACCCTCACCCAAACCTCCTACACCCAGAGATCTTTACTACTCCCGACACCCACCACTACCCTTACACCACTCACCCAACGAAACCACACACCAAAAGCTACACCTAACCGCCTTGCTTTCAACGGTGGCAAACGACATGTCAAGGTGTGACGCCCGACTATACGCACACATAATAAATACACTGTGTACCTCGCACGGTCTAGAACAGATCACCTTCACGAGGAGGTGTTTGCTTTAATCGACGAGAATACACACAGGAGACTCGCACTCCTCCCCACTCCGGTTGGCACGAACACCTTCCACCCTTGACCTACCGCACCCTCATACCCCGCCCCCACCTTCCCACCTTCACCACGCTCCAACCGATTCTGGCTTATGGCATCCTTATGAACCTTATTTTTTCCTGTGTCCCATAATCATTATTTTCAGTAGGTAATATGCAGTTTAACTCTACTTTAAAGTATAAAAGATATTAAAACAGCTATTTGTATTCAGGTACAATTATATTTGTCACATATATAGGACTATAAACATAGCAAAATTTAAACAATGGTTAACAAAAATGTAATACTCTTTTAAAATAAATAATTAGTCTTACAATAAATAAAATCCTTTAGCAAAATGAAATAAATATCTCATCAACTCTTAATTCATTCAATGCAATCCTTGTGCTTCATACAGTTTGAAAAGTTTTTCAATATCACGGTTTATATGTAGTTGTTAGAGACAGACGAAGATCACCTTTTCTTAATATTTCTAAGCGGCTGCGAGCTTTTGATAGGAGGTGTGTAACACTTTACAAAAACCCGACTCAACCAGATAAGAAGTAGAAAAAGCAATAGAATATAATTTTACTTCGTCCCGAAGCAAAGGGTATTTCAAAGCAATTTCATGACTTGTCCATAAGTTCCAGACACCATGCTTAAATCTAGCCAGAGAAGTTTGATCACTCTGTAACTCAATGAGGCTTTCTTGTAATCTGATATCAACATCAGCTGCATTAATTTCAAATAAGTCTACCACCCAACCTGGAATGCCAGTTGTATAATATCTCTGAACCTAACTTCCATATCACTATGCAATTTCTCTAAATGATCAATGTATACTAAGATATCATCTTCTTTCAGCTTACTCTCAATAGGGCGTATGGTCTTGAACAGCTTAATTTTCTCCATAAATGCCCAAATAGACTCTTTGCAAGTTAAAATATTTGCATTTTTACCTTATAGCTGTTTGTTTAAGATATTTAGTTTTCAAATATATCTGTAAGGTAGAATATGTCACATTTGGCAGCAATGATTCTTACTCTGAGATGCTTACCATCCAGAAATTACACAACACTATCCCAAATTGCAATTAAGCGATTCAGACAATTGCCCCTTAAAAAGCCATCCCACCTCTGCATGTAAAGGTAGGCGCTTAAACCCTTCTTCATTGGTAGCACTGAGTTGTCGGAAAAGACGCTCTTGAGGTGGATTTGAGTTGATAAGGTTGAGTGTCTTGATTACACTATCAAGTGAATCTTTCAGACGTCTTTTTTGTCCTTGTGCTTATTCTCCAAATGTATTTTAAGCTTACTTGGTCTCATACTATCATTATAAAGTGTAGCCATACATAAAAGATACAATGGTTGTGTTATATTGTCTGGTGAATGTATAAAACCATAAGCTAAATACTCACTGGAGTATTGTCGACATTTTTTCTTCGTTGCCGTAGCCATGATAATCTGTGCAGGAGAAATTTAATATATTATCGATATACATATTATATTTTAGATCCAAAGCTCACCGCAACAGAATGAAAGGAGCTTATCTCAGCGGCGAAAAAGGAAGACTATTTCTGAGAAAAGACCCAGAAACAACCTTGATTCCCTATGCAGAGTACCGAGTCTGTGCTCAACACGAACACCTATTACAGTCGGCCACTAAAATTTCCTGACATGTCCAATAAATAGAAACGCTCATAAAAATAGCTGCATTGAAATTTTTTTTTTCCTTTTTTGTGCTCAATACTTACCATTGATGGTAAATATTCGACACCAAAAAAAGAACCGAAAAACAATGCAACTATTTTTTATGACCGTTTCTATTAATTGGACACGTCCGAAATTTTCGTTGTTGATTGTACATCCTGGTACGCTGTACCTGTACCTATATACAAAACAGCAGAAATGTACTCCCTCAAGTGGGTAGATCTACAAATTTTAGTAATATATAATATATGCATATATATTACTCAAATTAATGCAGATACAAAAAGATGAGTACAATCATCAGAATCTAAGATTAAATGCTAATCTCGTTAATAAACCCTAAGTGAAACCGAAGTGAAAAAGAAAATGATTTGGTGTAGGCCTAGCAATGGCACACTTTACTTACAAACAAAAATGCTCATTTATTCACCTATAAAAGTCTTATATTATTGTGCTTCTGGCAATCTATTATAATTTTGAGAACTACTAAAATTACTACCACTTCGCAGTATTAGGGTAAACAAATAAAAGCTACTTACATACTATAACTTAATAAACAGACTGTAAGGATTTAAAGTTTCACCTTAAGTATTTTCCTCAAGCCAACAACGGTGCCAGGCGGATAACGATCAAGCGCACAATGAAGTGCGCCGCAGAATAAGCTTGTAAGATGCAAAATATTTGTTTACAGATTATTGTAAATCCTATTATGCTGATGAAATATTTTAAAAAAAGAAAAATATATGTATTAATATTTTTAAAATGTAATTCAACTGCATAAATTAAAATAAGGTACTGCCCTAACTATAATTCAGGTTTCAATAGGTTGAGTCATGTGGCCCCCTTTATGGATCTGTGGCCCCTCTAAAGCTTAAAATTTTCCTGTGGCCTTCTTTAGATGTGCCATGGCCCCTGGTTGGGAAACCCTGGTTTAGGGCATTGGTTTTCTGACCTTTTTTGAAAATCGGGGTTATTATGGTTGTCCTGCAATCTGCTGGTAGTTCACCTGTTTTAAGGGTTATTGGAATATTATAGTTAGTGGATGTACGAGACTTCTGCACTCCTTGGAGACTTCATGGTCAACTCCATCTTGACCAAGCGCAGATAAGCTTCTAAGTTTTTTTATTATTTATCTCGTATCCTTCTCTGTCATGTCGACGACATTTCTCCAAATTTGTCTCCCATGAGTGTCTTGTATGTGTGGAGTGTTACTGTCATCTCCCTTCTTAAATACATTCTGAAACTATTCGTTTCACTCTTCGATGCCCTCTTGGTTTCTGTTTATTACTCCTTGTAACCGCTTCTTTGATAATAGTTTTGCTTCGGCAGTAAAGATACAAGGATTTGGTGTCGGTTTTTTCTTCTTGTGCTAGTCTTTCTTCAAATATGTATTTCAAAATAAATTTTCTTACCCTACACCCCTCTCACTCTTTTTAAATTCCAAATTCATTCCAAATTTTCCTTTAACAGATAGATGAATCCTAAAACTAGCAAATTGAACAGCCTTTAAAGACAATATATATCTCCTCCAAATTCAATTAAATTCTTCCATTTCATACCAAAAGCTAATTAAAAGTGTATTTCGCCAAAAAAGACACGACCTTATCCAAAGTAGCCAAACTTTGCAAATCTTCATGGAGAAAGTTTTTTTTCCTCTAATCTTAGAAAACTTTATAAAGTACCCCCCAAAATTCCAGCTAATGCTGGTTATATAATTAAGAAAGGTAAAAAAGATTCCTGGAAGATTTGAATTCTCGCCTCACTGACTTCCAAGATTTATTTGGAGCAAACTAAAACCCCCTCTTAAAAATTCTTCCCGTAATTCTACCACTTTAAATGCTGAAGGACAGATAACTCCTGAATAACACCAAGTTGCAGAACAACTTTTGTTTACCATACGACAAAAAATTAACTTAATACAATTGATTTTTCAATCAAAATATTACTCCTATAATTGTCTCTTCAATTTAAATTAACTTAAAACGGCCATAAAACTCAGTGATGTTTCAACACCGGGAATGGTGAATATCGCCTATGAATTTCGCGCTCTTTCTAATATAAACTCACCTAACTCCTCTACCATTCCAATGTTTGGGGTCAATTGCGAACTTTAAATGAACTTCAAATCCAGAAGCAGACAATATCCCTTAAGAATTCCTCCAAAATGTTCCACATGACAAACTCTACAAAATCCTTTACCATTATATTTTTTTTTGGCAATTTGGAACAATTGCTTATAAATTGAAAATGTCATTCCTAAAACAGGTATATGGCCTATCCCAAAAGGAATTATACCGCCCAATAGTTTATATTATTTATCTAAGAAAAATTAAGGGAAAAATAATATATAAACGATTCCTCAAATTTAAAATGGAAAATAATGCAATGAGAAATTTTTAACGCGGCTTTATCGAAGGCAATTATACCTCAGATCCTCTGGAATCATTATAATATTCTGTCTTTGAAATTCTTCATCCAAGTATTTACGCAATGACTGCTTGGAGTCGCCTGATTCCATATGACCTCATGGATGGTTAAAAAAAACGATACTGGCTTACGTGGTAACCTACCATATTTTATTATTTTTTTTAATAACACGGTTAAACAAGTAAAGTTTACTACTCATTGATTTTTGTGAGTTATTCCATACGGAAGCTGGTATACTAGAAGGGAGCATGAATACCCCCGCCCTCTTTATAATCTACATTACCCATGGCTTTGACTCTTTACTTCACAATGTTGTAAACTCGATTTGTCCGGATAAATGTGCCTTCTGGGCATCTGGATATATACAGCGGCTCGTGTATAGGCACTGCAGAACTGCAGCACCGCCTGTTTCCACCCTATATTATCAATAACATTCGATATAACGAGTCCTTTTTTCTTTATTTCCGTCTTTATGTGCATCATATGATCCTTAAGTTTAATATCAGTAGTCATCCCTTAGTTTCTATAAAAAAAAAGAAATCCTTGTATAGAACTGTACGCTTCACAGTTCCTGCAACGCGGTGTTTTGGTGTTGTGCTAATGCTCACATGTCCGAGATAGAAGGCTGCATGCTAAGGAGAGAGAGTACTGTGGCACACGCAGTTCTAAACCTATTGTGCTGGTTGAAGGTAGTGTTTATTTTTTACTCCACGTGTGTTGTGCTTAAAAACGTGTTTATATTCTTAAATGTAATAAAGTATAGCATTTATTAATTAATTAAGCTGCTGAATTTTATTTTTGAAAATAATCTAGATGATGTTTCTTTTGACAATCCTCTTGAGAATTCCCAGGACTACATCAGTGGCAGAACGCCTCTTTTTAATACTGAAAAGAATAAAAACTTTTCTATGGAGGACTATTATTCTGAAAGACTAAATGCATTTTGAGTGCTTTCAATGCAGAAAATTATCCTCAGTAGGTATCCAGAGAACCAGAAGAAAAAAACGAAAGGAAACTTTAGATAGTATTCAATACTTTTATACGTTTTGCTTTTGGTTCATTAAAATGACTACCGAGTAATACCTTGGAACGAGACACCACCATTATGTCACTCTTAATAAGTAGGCGATATCGATGCAAATACATCCTCTTGTATTTATCTAGTAAAAATTAAACAATAAGATCTTAACTTTAAAAATATACAACTTGAAATTTTATTCAACAAGACCCTGCTATCTACAATTTATTAAAAGATTAAAGATTTTATCAAAATCATAGGAGTCCCTTACGAAGAAATTTACTTATACTCTGTCTCTCTATATATATATAGAGGGAGAGAGAGAGAGAGAGAGAGAAAGAAAGACAGAGAGACAGAGAGACAGAGCAAATACATGTTCTGTGGGTAGTAACAACCACCCCATGGCTTTCGCCATATTTAATTTCTGCCTTTAAAACCATTTTATAGACAGAAAGAAAGATGCAGAAACGTTGTATTGCAGACTATATAACAATATAGTATAAGAGGGAGAGAAATTTGACAAAAATCAGCAATGAGACAAGAAACAGGAGGCTTTTATTGAAGGCAAGAGAAAGCGACATTGGAAAAACACAAGGATCAAAGAGAGCAAAGGTCGACAAAATGGAGGCAATCCTCACTGAGTAGACAGAAATAACGCCAGGAGAATAAATTTAAAATTCCTGGACGGGACAAGAACCGGAGTCTGCTGATTAAAAACTCATTAAGCTACCAAGAACCTTGACTCCACTTCGCCAAAATTCTTACCCTATCATATTCAGTATCTCCCTAAGCTAGGAAACTCCAAAGGATTTTTATACCATATCTTCTACCCGCTCGAAATATAAAGGCTCATTATCCATGTCACATACAAAAAAAGAGCAAATACAAGTTCTGCGGGCGGTAACAACCACCACAGGGAATGAAAAACTTTTTTCCCCCGCCGTTATTTCGCAATTCACAGTAAAGATTGCTTTCATTGTGCCTCCCTTTGTTCTCTTTTAACCTAGTTTTTTTCCGATATTCTTTTTTCTTACCTTTAAAAAACTTCTGTTTCTTGTCTCATTGCCCATTCTCGTCAAATTTTCTTTTATATATATATATATATATATCCACTCTATCACTCAAAACATCACAATTATCTATATTGATCTATCGCAAGATTGTGATGGAAACATCAGTTCAGGAGTCCTAATAAACAATATGGACTATTTATTCATATTAACCCAAAGTAGATCTGTTTTGCAGCCAAATTATTTAAGTTAAAGTGTGGCTGTAAAACAACAACAAAACAATATAATTATTTGATAATATTCTGTGCCATCCATTGCAAAAATCGTATCAAATGGTGATCATTTAAAATTATAGCTAATATAGAAAGTAGTAAACTTACTTCCATTTATACCTCATAAAACAAGAACAATCCAGGCAATGAACTTAATGATTCTATTGATAAATAAGCAAATCTATAGATACCAAATCAATATCCATACTTTATAAAGAGATCTTAAAATCTCCTTTGAAACACTTCGAAAGAAAATTGTTCCAATATCTTAGAATCACTTCTCCATCTTACTGGTATATAGTCCCCAAATCTTTCAATTTCTTTCCCCATTTAGAAAATTCAAGAGGCAACCATTCTTGCCCATTTACGAATTGATGTTATATTAATATCAAATAAACACTTTTCTCCGTATGATCCTTCGCCAATATACAACCACTGCAATAATAATATGAATCTGCATCTCATATTTAAATGCGCAAACTTCCACAAAACAAGAAACTTGCAAACTGTTGAAATAAAGAAAGCTTAACTTCGCCAGAATTACTTTATGTAGAACTTCCCTTTTCCAATCTTATTGTAAAGTCCTCAAAACTTTATATTTTCCCCATAAAATTTAAATTTTGTTTAAGAATTAGGAATTTTCAAAAATATATTTCAGGAATGCTACATTATATCCTATCACAACATACTTTCCCCATGTCACCCATCTATTCTTCCCTTAAGTGAAGTGGAGTGGAGCCACATAAGGACATACAGGACTTTTGTCCTCCACTCTTTCCTTAACTTAACCTTGAGCCTCCTTAATTTGTTTATTTATTTTTATTCTCCAATATGACGCAATTCCATTAATATAAATAGCCAAAATTAAATAAGCATCATTATAGCTAATATCCTTCCCATATCTTATATCCTTCACTATAGAAGTTGTTATCATTTAAACCAGTAGTTTTAAACTTGGGGCCGCGCCAGTGACCAAAACCTATTTGTAAAATGCCTAAATTGCTAAAAATATCCATCTCAAACACTTCTAAAAAAAAATTTACGATACTTAAATGTTTTTGTAAACTAGTTTCTCTGTATTCTACAACGTAAAAACAACGGAAGGAGAGAGATTGAATACAGTGAATGAAGAAATGAGCGTTGCCTCATCAACTATACATCCTATTATAAAATAATTAGGTGAGACTCATCAAGCTCAAATATCCTTTCAAACTTTTTAAGGGTAAAATTGGTTTATTTTATAACTCTTATATTTCATTTCGATTAAATAAGGTAACATGTCAATCGTGGTTGAATTTAAAGTGCTTTCCACGTAATTAAGTATTTATACGTAAATGTTTTTATATTAGTGTGCCACGGCTGCTTCTAAATATTAATTATGGTGCTACTATCCTAAAAATGTGAAAACCACGGCTTTAAACTATTCAAACATAAATCATCATAATAGTATAATACCAGAAGCCTGTATAGTCTTCGCACAATGGGTGCTGATGACCAAAAAAGGGCACAACACTCTCTACAAAGAATGCAAGTAATAATAATAATTCTATTGCCGGTTTCGGTATGAGCCACTTATCAAAGTGTAAGCGTTTCAATTTTCCTACGCTGAGTCCTTTGTTTAATTTTATTAATTCCTATTATTCTGGTTAAGTGGCTTTCCCTCGCTTACCTCCCACAATTTAAAGACTCCTTTGTGTTCGGAGTTTACTCTGTGTTATGTGTAAATAAAAAATATATATTTAGGTGCTTGGTTAAATATATAAAAAAAGGTTAATGAGATATAAGGTGTACATGAGTGTGAATTATTATTATTTTATTAGTACGAAATTTTGTTAACATTATAGACTATTGTATTCAAATTACCTGAAAACTTCTCAATTAAAACTAACTTTTGTCCAATTTTGGCAGTTTCAGTTAAACATGTGGCATATTATATTTTGTTGATCCTTCTTGCGTCAGCTGAAGATATAGTTATTCAATTCATAGCTTTTGGCTATATAAAATAAAAACATAAATCCTTATTATGGGTACTACAGGCAGGTAGTTTGCTCGCATATAAACATTTGGGGTTACCTATATTTTGGCTATTTATCTTAATGCAATTTTTCTATTTCCAAGCTCGATGCGCATGATCAAACAAAGGATGGTCATACAGCAAAACGGTTTTTGCACAAATGTTTTCTTACCAATTGGTACCTTTACTGACTACTCATCAAAGAGATTTTAAAAAAAACGAAAAAATCAGCCAACCCTAATGTCCAGTGAGACAATCTCCGAAATAATTGTCCAGTTGAGACAATCTCCAGAAGATATTGGTAAAAGTATAATTTTGTCTGATCTGTTTAATTAGATCCTCGAAACGCTGCAAATGTCAATAGTTAAATAATAATACGAATCCTCCCTGGTTAAAGAATCAAATCCAAAAAATAAAAATAAAACACTCTTATAGAAAAGTGGAACGGATTTACTCATTTACGGAGAAAACGTATATACGTACTCGGCCGTATACCACGACAGATACCCATCGGCAGGATTACTTGGAACCGTGTTTATATGTGTGTTCATTTTTGAAGACATCATTATTTTTTAAAGTTAAATTAGTTTCAGGTAAAGTTAGGTTATATTATTATGATACAAAGAATATAATTTTTATCTCAAAATAACTTTTTAAGATTTTAAGTTACTTTATTAGGTTAAAGCTTAAGCGCAAAAATACAGCGGAGGGTTAAGGAAATAGAATTCGGTCCTGTTTCACGTATAACTAACGAATTTCATTCCCCTGACTCTATTATGTAATTTATGAATAAAATTGTGAAACTTGCGATTCATCTTATATTGGTTTGACCATTAGGTAAATCCATTCTCGCATCGAGCAGCATCAGGAAAGGTCGACCCGCATGGGGCTGATTTTAAACAAACCAAACACCTCACCCATACGAGGTACATCAAAGTATGCAAGTCTGAAATTAAAATACTTTGTCATGGGCCCCATCCCAACGAACTACGAATATTATAATCACTTTATATCTTAAAACTTAAACCTAATTTAAATATAAATGAAACTGCATCCAATCTTTATATTGTATCATAAAACATTTAAATTTTATTCCTAAATTGTACTTACTTTTGAATTTTAGTATTTTATGAAACTAAAATTTTTAATCCTTTAATATCTTAGGTTTTTAGTGCCGATGATGAGCCTAGGTGCACGAAACGTGTAAACCCAGATAAATACAGAGGTTTTTTTCAATAGATTGCTTGGTTTTCACCTTCATATATATATATATATATATATTTATATATATATGAATAAAAATTGTACGAAATATAATATGAATATATAAAATAGAATTTATAACCAGTACCAAATTAGAGCCAAAGACTCTCAAAAGGGAAATATCTGTATTTAATAGAGCAAATCTCAGAATGTATGAATATTTGAACCGTCGGATACTCTGGTAATATATGGCTAGAACAGCAACCCGCCCAGAGACGTTGTGGTTCGGGAAAATGGAACATGCCCTTAAGGGCCTGTCACATCTAGACGAATAGGGGTCAACGATTGTGAAACTTGTAAATTTTGAGTTTTTCGTTACTAATTCGTTCATATCGTTTCTCAGGCATTTCTCCGTCGTTTATCGAAAGTTACAATTCGTCGTATTTGTTGTGGAGCTCTGGAAAGTTTTGTGAATGCACCAAAGCTTTTTCCAAAGGTTTTGTTCTTAATTCCTTCCAAATTCATTAGCCATTCCTTATTTACGTTGATCAAACGCCAGGCATACGTTCCTTAATCGTTGACTGTGATGGTAGCGTATACGGAATGAAAAAAACTGATCTCTTAGAATGTCCTCAGTATTAATCCAGTTGTCCAGGCCTACACATTTTCCATCACTGTGGATGATCCAGTAAGGAGAAATACAATTTTTGCACTGGTATATATACAGCAGAACCTTATGAGTCTGAATCTGCAACTCATCAAGCGAACACAAAGGCGGAGAGAAAGAAGAAAGACAATGCACAATTGGGTGAAGCACTGGATCCAGAGGTGACCACTCTACGGCGTGTACGACAAACTGATGGTGGAGCTGAGGAGAGAGGATTCAAGCTCATTCCACAACTTTCTTCGCATAACTCCTGCCATGTAATATGAGCTCTACGATCGACTAACACCAAGGCTAACCAAACAGAACAGCTTCTATAGAGAATCGCTCAACCTAGTTTGAAGTTGGCACTAATCATTTGCCACTTGGCATCCTAACAAGTAAGCTGATATCAAGTTTTCCTGCAGGGTTCCCCACAACACCATCTCTCTTATGGTTGGTGAACTCATAGTCTGACCCTCCACCCCCAATAAATGGCGACAAGTGGCCAACCAATATTATCAGAAGTAGAACTTCCCCCACACCTCCGAGTCCATCCATGGTAAGCACATTACTTGCAAAGCCACGACTAGACTGGTACTCAGTACTTAAATTACAAAGGCTTCTTCATGATCCTTCTCTTTGCCATGATGGATGCAGACTACAAATTCTTATGTACGGATGTAAGCGGCGTCGGTTCCTGTTCCGATGCACAGATCTACAACACCAACAAGCTGAATTAATGCATTGAAGATGGCGTAATCGGCTTCCCTGAACCAGAGCCTCTCTTGAAGGACAATGAAGATATGCCCTAATTCATCGTCGGAGATGATCTATTTGGTCTGAGGACATACATGCTGAAGTCATACAGCAGAAGGGCGGGAGGGGACAATGACGAATTGATACTCAACTACCGACTGTCACGAGCCAGGCGAGTCGTGGAAAATGCAGTCGTCATCCTTGACAACCACTTCCAGGTCCTACTCACTACCATGGAATATCACTCAGAGACAGACCAATTAATAGTAAAAGCCTGCCTGCTCCTTCTCAACCTTATGCAGATCCGGTTCAATGGCCTCTAGAACTAACTTGTAGACAAAAACAACGAGAATAAGGATGTGGTACCTGCTGCCTGAAGGCAGAAACAGAATATAGGAGACACTGTCGAATTGCAATGACACGACAAAGCCACCAGACAGGGGAAAAGTCAAAGAAAGCTCATTAGCATTAGTGTTTCTCAGATGCCCGATCAGTTGCATTATAGGATCGGATGATTTAATGTTTAATGTTTATTCCTGAACTTTTTTTTTATAAAATTTTCAGTATGTTTTACAAATGTAATTAACATATCATGAACCTGTAACTAAAATTTGATCAAAAGGTTAGGAAAATAAATTTTTTTGTTTCATAAGTATTTTATTATTTCATTTCATTAAGTAAAACCGTTCGGGGATTCAAATATATAGTAAAATTAATCAATACAATAATAATTATAAAACTAGACCCTCTACTCTTCTTGATCGGAGCTTTGTGCTGGTTCTCGGGTGTTGAGGGTGACCGTGGTCGTGGTTGTGATACTGGTGCTAATTTTGGTACTGGTTTTTGGTGTTCGATAAGAATGGAGCAAATCAGATATGACTGAGAAGTTCAGGCTGCTGTCTATCACATGCTAGGCTGCGACGTAACCGATGGAAAACATCTGGTTGCTGGAGGAGGAGGCAGTAGTGATGGTAGAAGCAGGTGGTGCCATCTGTTTGTGCTGTCGAAGTACTGGGGATGGAGCTGGAAAGGATGCTGCTGCTGAAAGGGCTGCTGCAAGAAGGATTAATGATAGAACGGATGGTAAGGCTGGTAAGGAAAGGTATGGTGATATTGCTGCCATGAGAATGATGTTGGTGGGGGCAGATCAGAGAGCTTCACAGGGCTGCAGGTTGTAGTCGGGCGGCTAGTGGTGTCTTCTGTAAGATGGAAAAGTATGTTAGTGATCTCCATCCTGTCCCTATTTTACTTGTAACGGGGGAGCGTCTTTAGAGTGTCCTTTACATACTTGGCGAAGGCATCGCGCTCCGTAGTGGGATGGGGATCCTGGCTGAGATTTTGTCTCATCAGCTCTGTCGATGTCTGAATGTTTTTTTGAACATCCAGTAAAACCTCATTATCGGGCGGCATTCCCGTTTCTTGCTTTGGGAGACAGTAGTGCTGGTTCTATTGGGCATGTCGCTCTCCTTACCATCAGCCTTGGCTTCTGCTGCAGCTTGAATTTCTGCTCTGGTAAGGGAGTTATTCTCTAGGTTTGCTTCAAGGGGAAGACTCTGGGGCATGGCTGGTGCTGGGGCTTGTTGACGGAGCAACAATAAGGTAGAGAATCGACATAAGCAATAATTAAGCAATAATGGGACAATAGATGAAACACATTTAAATTTAAAGTTGACATTTGAAAGTAAAATTTTACATTGAAATTTTGAAGTGAATTTCTATATTGAAATTGGTAAAGTGAAATTTTACATTGAAATTTTAAACTGCAATTTTACAGGAAATTTCAAATTAAAATTTGTCAATGATAACATAACATAAATATACTCACAATTTTGACATGGTATCGACGATGGGTCACCTTCTCAGAGTAGAAGACGCAGTGTTGCATGAGCGAAGTTTCCCTTTGTGTAAAATTCTTTGCCGCAGCACCAGAATTCATCTTCTCAAGGCGGCTGTCTGTTTCACGGATCCCCTTGCACCAGCCCTTTAGATACTCAAGGGGCTTATCCAGGATAACAGCCCTTGCAACCCACAGCGCATTCTTCGTTTCCGTTCTCTTGTAGTCCAGACACTTGTTGTCCCACAGTAGGCGGTTCTCGCAGATCCACTCCAGGAGATCTTCCTCTAAGGCCAGGTCAAGGAGGATCCTATGCCTGGAGGCACGGACTTTGGCTGTTGGAACCTCCTGAGAGTCGGAACCCGCACTTGACCTGCAAATCGAAGATGTTTTATTACTTTCATGTAATTATTACTTATATATATATATACATATAGATAAACTATACATATAAACACTATATAGATTAGTAAATATTTCCCAATTATTTTACAAATTAAAACATTTATTAATTTTAATCATTAATTTACCTAGATATGGACTCTTCTTCAGTGTGTGTCTTGCCACAACAATGCTGACGATCACGAGCAGTGGGGTGGTCAGAACCAGCTTGTAGCTCTTCGGTAGCAGCAGAGGAACCTTCATAGGCATGGTCCTGAGTAGAGGCAGATTGTGAGGCACGCTTCGATTTCTTGCCATTCTTGTTCTTTATCTTGTAGCAGTAGTCTGAGTAGTGTGTTGTGTTCAAAATCCAAAGCTGTAGTTAAGAACGTTGTGGAATTCGCTATGCTTTTAAAGCCACGCGGACGTGGTACCCATTCGTTCTAATCGCTACGCATGCGCTCTTCATTCGTTCACCATTAGTTTTATTTGCTACGCATGCACTCTTAATTCGTTCCGTATTCGTTCGTCTTCGTTTTAATTCCTTTTGCATGCGTTCATTGGTCGTTGTTCATTCGTTCTCTGCGTTACTAATCTGTTCTTCATACGTTCGTAAATCACTGACAAAGCATCCTAAAATCAGTTGTTGTTTGTGTTTAACGTCGTATTCATGTATATAATTGCCACTCATATGTTTATGGTACGCTTTGTATTCGTTACCAATCGAGATTTATTTTAGGTTCGGAACGAACACCGAAGAATGTAATCGATTTTTATTCGTCTCACACTCGTCGACCCTATTCATCTAGGTGTGACAGGCCCCTTAGAGTAGAAGACACATCGCACTTTTCCGCTTTAAAGTTCATCTGATAAATTCCTAGAATACAAAAAATAATTACATATAAATATTAAATTCACTCAAGAAAAAGAAGATAATAACTCTTTTCATTTCTTAGACCTACTAATAACACGCACAACTGACGGTTCTTCACTTCCATTCACCGAAAAACTAGACATAGCGGCTTGGGACTCCATTTTCTTAGACATTTTGCCACTAAAATAAAATTAAATTCTATCAAAACCTTACTTTCTTGCACTTACATTATCGGCTCATCAAACCTCAATTTTCACAACGAGGCCACTTTCCTGACTTACTATTTCCAAGTAAACGGATCTTCTTCAACTTATACGACCGAACTCTTCTAAATTTTATCAATAAAATATTTAACCCGAAAGATTCATCATACAACATCCCTAAAGAGAAGGTTTTGTACCTCTCTCATATATAGAACCCCTCAATTAACTTCTCAAGCCCAAACTCTAACCCTTTCCTAAAAGTTCCTTTCCTGCAACAAATTTTATACCAATTTTTCAAAACACACGCGAAGTACAGCATTTTTTCAACATTAAAGTCAAAATGACAAGGCTGCTTCGATCCTCCATCATATATGAATTCACCTACTCGAGATGTAATTCTGAGGTTCATTTGGGATTGACACAGTACACTACCTACCAGTATTTTCGCAGATTTAGGCATCATCAATAGAACTAGAGCCCCAGTCACTACTTCCGAATTCTCTCCTATCCGAATACACTAGCAAAATCGACATCCACACCATAAACCTAACTTAAATAATTTTTTAATCAAAGATAAATCATATAACGAAAGGAACTACGTACACTGGAATCTCGTTATATTATATTTACAAACCCCACTTTTAAACTCCGACACAAGCTCATTTCTACTTTTACTAAAACTATTATCACCCACGAATTACTAATGCCAAATCTACTCCCCGCCAAAAGAACCCATATTGTTCAAATAATTCTATTATCTCCCTTTTTTACAACGAAGACACCCAAAACTAATGAATCTCATTATTTTATTTTAAAAACAAAAACATATTTCCCATTCCCTAATATAATTAATTTATAAATATCTGATAACTTCTCTGAAAAATTCTTATGTTTGTATAGCTTTTTAATGGAATATCCTTGAGAATGGGTTCCTACCTGAAACGTCGGTACCAAGAAGTTAAAATATAATAATGATATTGCTAAACGCAGCCTGCTTTTCATCCTAAAAATAGGTATACGCTTGGCAACGCACAACCCTTCTGCTCTCTTAATATATATATATATATATATATATATATATATATATATATATATATATATATATATATATGATTTAAAGGTGTTTCAGTAGGTTGCCCTAATAAATAAAAATGCATTTTAAATGAGCAAGAATATTATTTATCGTACTGTTTCCATTTTTTGTAAGGCAGGTTGTAAACATCTCTTTACAACTTTCCTATTCATTTATCATTGTAAATCACTTCATATTATATTCGAATATTTTATAAGTAAAGTTCCTCGCTTTTTCTCTCTTAATAATTCTCCCGATTTATTAAATATTTTTTAAATATTCTTCATTTTGATTTTCCTCTTCTACACCTCAAATAGTTTTAATATCTGAAGTCAACAGAGAGAAACGTCTTCAGTAGGCCAAATATCACAAAAATGGGAGACCTGAACAATTGTCTAAAGTTATTTGTTCAGATGAAAGTAGTGATTAGGTGTCTAAGAAAGACTCTTGTATTGTTGTTTTATATCAAAATATGTATAATTATATTTAACTAGATCTTGGTATAAAAATTATTTAAAAGTGCAACTGTTTTGTAACAATTTTTCTAGCTTTTTAGAAGTTCAGACTTTACAATTGTGAGAAGAATGATTGGATAGCCACTTCACTCTGATTCTTGGTACCAAGTGTGACTCATGGAAGTTATATCATTGTATGGGGCGGTTTACTTTCATCAGAGCAAAGGAAAATGTTTTTATTGCCAGAGAAAATTGAACTCGAGAACTTATACTACTATATTTTTGCAGGTTTATAGCTATCTATCCAGATATTGCATCCTCAAACACCATGAAATCAAGTTATATTTTAGCAGAAAAGTGTCCATTGCCATACATTTGACCATACTCAGAATTGGTTAGGAGAAATGGAATATGGAGATCAACCTTATGGATAGGAGACCACAGAGCCGTAAACTTAAGTCCAATTAAACCTTTGTGGAGAATGCGTGTTAAAACAATAAGTACCAGAAGTACAAATAAAAAAGGAAGTGTATGAAAATTTTGAAGCCGAGTCGGGAAAGACGGCGTCAGAAATTTGGGGAAATTTGTTGAAATTCATGCTACAAAGAATTATGGCTTTAATTAAAGCAGAAGGGGATTCGCCTAACTATTTAAATAATGAAACAAATACGATATATATATATAATTACTGAGGTTATATTGATTTACTAACTAAAATGGAAAAGTTCTTTGTCTAATATGAATAGAACATGCGGCTATTTGAAAGTCTATAAATCTAAATATCGCTATGAGAAGAAACATCTCGAAACCTAAGATAACTAATTATAAGAAGAGACCAGAAAAAATAAATTTAGCATAATGGTAAATGGTCTCTTAAATCAGAAACAACATTTTCACTGGCATTTTAAAATTAGATGTCCAACTTAATTAAAGCCATAATTCTTTGTAGCATGAATTTTAACAAATTTCCACAAATTTCTGACGCCGTCTTTCCCGACCGGGTTCAAAGTTTTAATACATGAATATCTATGGAATCTCAAAAGACAGCAAACCATTTTCTGATGGTGAATTTATTAAACAATGCTTGAATTTCTCTTGAAAAAGAAGTATAATATATAAACTGTTTATCTCTCCGTACTGTAGTTAAGGGTGCCGTAGATATCGCAGATAATTTATAAGAAGATTTACTGAAAGAAGTAGAAGAATATCAAGCAAATTTCAACCTTGAATAAAATAGACAAATGGATGTGAGTACTGATGGGTAACCAAGTTTGGCGGAAATGAATCCAAGGTATAATTTTATTAGATCAAGAGCATTGAACCATCGACAATTTATACATGATTGAAACAGAGTTAGGTTTAGGCAATCACTTTAAAATAGACCTGGGATCTAAGGGGCAAAATTGAATTGTTCTTAGAAATTAAGCAGAGGCCTAAACATTTTCCTCAGTTCAACGATATTCATTTGTGCATGAAATGCATAATGAAATTAAAGAATTTATGACTTAAATATATTTTTTTGTGCTCGACAAATAAAAAGTAACCAACTAGTTCATTTTAAAACTTTGTAATAGGTTATGGTTTCCACTGAAATATTGGAAAATATATTTCCCAATTAGAAGTTTATCATATTGAGTTATCTAGAAGATGCGATTTCTAATAAATGATAGAAAGTGATTTTAAGCTGCTAAGTATTTCTTTAGCCTAAATTAATTACACTTACAGTCGGGTTTCAAAATTTAAGTTATTCCCAAACTGTTCCCATTGATGAAATCTTTGTATCTCTTAATTATGAGAATTATCAACGGTTAAAGTATTTTGCTAATAAAATATTGGTGTCCTTTAGTTAAAAATTATTTGTGAATTTACATTTTTTTGCAATAAGTATACTAAATTTAAATTTAAAAAAGGTATGCTGACGAAAAGGTCGCTTGCTCTCACTTATTCTGATTTATGACCTTACGACCTTTGAGACGTTCAATAATTCAAAGACTTACCTTAGGGGGACCTTGGAAGTTATATAATTTGGAAAAAAATGTAAAACAACATAAGGGTTTCAAATTTTGTTAGAATCAGCTAAATAGTTATGATGTTATGACTAAAACAATATAATTTATGGGCTAACTTTGGAAGGACTTTGGCAATTATATAATTTGAAAGAGAATGTAAAACAACATAAGGATTTCAGATTTCGTTGAATCGGCTAAATAGTTACAATGTTATTACAAAAACAAAATTAAAATAATACGTAGACCGACTGACCGACCGTCCGATATAGTATGATGTAGAGTCCCACGCGACTAAAAAGTACTAAACTATATAAAGCGTCAAAAAATAATAATAATTAGCACATTAGATGAAAATAGCCTAAATACAAGTTGCTTGCAGTCAATCAGAAGCATTTCCATCAATCTCTGAAGAATAGCACAATATTTATCATTCTCGAGATAAATTCGGCTAAATAAAAGAGAATTACTTATTTCTTAAGTTTAATATAATAAAGTGTTCTCATAGATCTTTCGTTTAAACTTCCTACCGATTTTAACTATATTGCCCGAGATATGTTCGGAAAGTCGCCCGCTGGGTCAAATTTGGCCTATCTTTGCTCTAAGAAAATGTTCGATCCACCTAAAGAACAGCGTATTTTCAAAATATTCGGAACCCACGCGTAGGCGCGTTCAGGCCTACTTAATTTGTTAAGATATACAGAAGAAAGAATAACAGATTAGCAAAGCCTGACCGAGAGATGAGGGATAAATGTTACTATACACTAAGTAAGTAATGGTTAATACAAAATAAACTATCTTTAATAGCAGTTTTATAACAAAATATTTTACAAACAAAAAGTTTATGTTTATGACTTCTGAAAGGTACGAACCATTGTTTATCACAAAATGACAAAAGCACTATTTAATATTTGTGAACTCGCTTCATTTTGTCCCTATGCTCTGCGTTGTACCAAAAAGGCTTTTACCACCCCTCGCGTCAGTAATTATCCCAGACGACTAGTAAATTCGTCATTTTATCGGTGCATTTGTTTACCGCAATCAGTGAAAGCAAATTTTAATGGTCGCTACCAACGCGCCATTCATCCCAGTGAAAGAATCCCGGAAAATAGTGGAAGTGAGGAATGAATAATCTCCGCCCGTGAACAAACTAATAGAGGACACAATGCAGAAGGGGACGAGAAAAAATGCTTTACTCGCACCACTAATTAAAACATTTAATATAAAACAACAAATGTAAAAATATGTATATACAAGGAAATATAACAAAGGTAACATTTTATTATGTTTACCTAGAGAAAGGAGGAGATTTTTAAGAGGAAATAGTTAAAAAAAATGAGAGGATATTTTTTCGAAACATGAAAATATCTTGTCGACAAAAGCGAAAGGTGAAAATCGCTCTTAAGGAATAATAAGAAAGAGAAGAATTTTTTTTATAAAAAGTAAGGTAGAGAAAAGTATTATATTCCTCTTTAGACTTTCTCAAAGAAATAGTCGCCAGATAGTGGATGTATATATTAGTGCATTTTTTGTGATATTAATAAATAATTTGGAAAATTGGTACCTTTCTTTTAAACATATATGTTGTATGTAGGCATAGAAATATGCAAATGAAATTCGCTTTCTTCTCGGATTAAAGCAGAGGTGCTTCTCCAGGATTCTTTTCTAAAGCCCTTATTGTTTCTAATCTCGATCCTAAGGGGAGATATACATATTTTAGAAGTAGATAAATTAGTCCTATTTTAGATAGGCTAGCTTAAATCCCACTTAAAACTAGATTTTAACTGTAGTAGGCTTTCAAAAGTGGGATTAGGGGATAAAAATAGTACTACCTTACACGGTTTTTTGTTTGCTAAACCATTATTATGATAATGATAATCACCTAAATTCATAAGTTAAATACTGCTGACTTTTCTCATTTTATTAATTATCTTTATTTATTACAATTCACTGTTATTTAATTTTTTGGTTATTTCCTTAAACTAGTTTTGAAATAAATATTTTCAGGTAGAGGAACCTCCAAATTTGCTTCACTATGGACCTCATCAACGAAACACATTTTTTTGCGGGGGAAGGGGGGCATCTAGAGATACTGGGAGTAATCATCGATTCTCTTGTACTTCAAATCTTGATGCTCCTTCTGTCTCACAATTTCAAACAATCTCCTTCATTCTTCCCAATTTCCGGACCAATTTCTCTCAGGTCGATCAAGAGGCATTTGAGATTACAATTTCCGGGTTGGATTCCTTTAACTAGAGGCGTTTTTATTAATGATTAAAGAATAAAAAGGTTTGGGACGAGGAATACACAAATGGAAAAAAGAGAAGAAATAATGAAAATAATTAAGTCTAGAAAGGTTTTTCTTGGATGTTTTATCAATTATAAATACTCAGCTGGGTAAAATCCTATGGACCTTGGATTTTGAATTGAGACGAGTCTTCGAGGTTACAAATTATAACTCCAAAAACTGGAAGCCAATTTTTGCCGCCTCAATCTTTTTTCCACTCTTCTTGTACTCTCGCTTTTTTGCATATACTTTATATTCCTGTCCTATCCTTTTTTTCTGCCTAGTTTTCATCTTTCTCTACAAGTTAGAGTGCGCATCTATTAGGAATTGCAATGTGCTGCAAATATCTCATCCATCTTCGTCCGCCTCTCCGAAAAGGAACACCCCAAATATGTGGAAACTTGCTTCAAGTCTTACAATTACGCGCTTATCTATTGGCAACAGATATCAAATTTTGTAATTTACGAATTTTTAGACGTTACTAGTTCGAAATGTACTTATAAATATTATATTTAATTATATTATCCTAAAAGCAATATAGTATAATGTATAAATGATAATAAAATAAATTATTAATTGAACATAATATTTATTAGAAAAACACAGGAAGTAAAAGTATTGGCAACATTCATAAAGATTACATATATATTATTAGCAACTATAAATTAATGCTAAGTATGACCTCCTTTAGCAGCAATTACAGCAATCAGACGTTTCTTGTAGGTATAAAAAAGGCTTTTTCAAGTTTTAGTAGGAATTTGAATCCACTCTTCCACTGTAAAAGCTTCTAACTCTGCAATGCTGCTTGGTGAATTCTTATAAACACGTGACTTCAGTTCTTTCCATAAATTTTCAATTTGATTTAATCTGGACTTTGAGAAGGCCATTTGTTTACTTTAAAAGAATTTATTGGCAAAATATTTTTGCGTGGATTTGCTCGTGTGCTTGGGATCATTATCCTCTTGGAATACGAATCTTGTGCCAAAACTAAGCTTCATCGCTGATTGCTTCACATGTTCATCCAAAATTCATGATATCCCTCGGAATTCATAGTACCTTCTATCACAATAATTGAGTCAGTACCTGCAGCAGCAAAGCAACCTAACAACATGATGGACTACCTCCGTGATTCAAAGTAAGTATGATATCTTTTTCCAGCAGAGCTTCTCCAGATTTTCTCCATCTGACCATAGTCTCATCTGACCATATTATTTGACTAAGTGTTGTTGCAGTGTCATCAAGATGTTCTTTGGCAAACTCTAAACGTCTCTTGTAAACTATTTCCAAGAGTGGTTTCCTCTTTGGTACATGTCCATTGAGACCCTCACGGTTCAGGTAATGTCGAACTGTTGACACCTCCATGATTGTTTCACTGCAAGCCAGATTTGATTTCAAATCCTCTGAAGTGTCTTTTGGATTCTTGATGACAATTTGAACGCACATCTCTGTCAGTTAATTTTCAGGTCGCCCTTGCTTCACACAATTAACTGTAGTACCATCATCCCTAAATTTTACAATAATATTCCTTACAGATGAAATTGGGATATTCAAGCTTGCCGAATTTTTCTATATCAATTTCCTTGGTTGTACAGCTCAATTATACGCTTCTTTTATCCTCCGGAATTTTTGGATATCTTCACCATGTTACTATTTTAAAATTATTGTAGAGATGATTTTTCAGTCGTGTCTAATACCATAATGAACACCCAAAATAGTTAGCCACGCAAGTAACCTGGTGTTCTGGATTAGTCTAGAATATTCCATCAGTCATTCTCTAATATTCTTTACCACTAATTTTAATAGTTTGATTTGTTAAATCAGTATTATGTAAACGTAACCAATACTTTTCTTCTTGCGTTTTTCAATATACACTATGTTTAATGTTAATAATTTGTTTTATTATCTTTCATACATTATATTATATTACTTTTAGACTAATATAATTAAATATAATAGAAATATGTACATTTCGAAGTTACAAAATTTGAGATGTGTTGCGAATAGATATGTGCGTAACTGTAGTAGGATAAATGAGCTTCGTCTACTGAGTCGTGTGTGAATGGTTTCAGTACGCATCTTTCTTTAAACTCACTAAAGAATCAGCCCATATTTTTTAAATTAGCACACAATTTTTCCAATCCATTTTCTCCTCCTATGCCTACGATCTCTAGTATTAAAATATACCTGCCAGATCTCTACATCCAGGAACAACAAAGCACTACCACTACCACCTTTCCAAGAATTATTTCAGAATGCTGCCGCCGAACTTTGAGCTCATCAAGGTGAGGATCGTAACATCCATCAACAAGGATCATATAGCATTGAACAAACATGATAAGCGTAGTCCAGTTTCGGGGATAAGCGTTTCATACGGTCATAATTGTTCCACTACCACTACCGGAACCTCAAGAACCCACACCGGAAGTCCATAGTGGCCCTTCTGGCCTTTTAGAGCTAGACGAATTTTGGCAAGAGAACATTCTACAAGACCAAATTGAAGATGAGAGACATCCCTACGAGAACGACGACCCTGCAGAGGACAGCCGGGATGAACAATAAGGAGAAACAAAAGGAACAGCAACAACATAGGTAACGGAACTACGAAAGTAACAATAACAGTAATAACAATAATAAAAACAGTGATAATGATAACCGTGATAATATTCGTGATAAAAGGTGGTAATTCTCACAGTGTATTGATCCATTAGAACCAGCTCATAAAATTTCTCACGTAAACAATCTCATTTAAGGAAAATTGTATTAGGTTCTTTAAATAAATTGCCCAAGCTCTTTAATTAATGTGCTTGTAACAAAAACGTCAAGGTTTTCCTGTCCAAAAACTATAAATCAAGACAAAAGAATCATATTAAATATGACTCAATAATTCAGGAAATAGAAGATACAGGAATTATCGAAAAAGTAAAATCTGTACGTTTCACACACAAACTCTTTTGTATACTAAAAGGAAGCAACACATGTAGACGTATCGACTACATGTCTGGTATTACAGATGATTTGTTTCACCCAAATTTTAACTTACTAATAAAAATATAGTATTTTTCAAGACTAACTTCTCTGACTTTGCAATAAAAATCGATCTCTCTTCTGGATTCTAACATATTCTGCTCCACCCTTTAGCGAGACCTGATTTTTGCATACAAACCACTACAAGTATTTAGGTATTTAAAAGGCTTGCGATGGGTTTTGTTGAGCTCCATACTTAATGCAACGAATTATTGCAACTATCGCCAATTATTGGGCTAATGAAACTAATATTAATGACTTTATATACTTAGATGACATTCTAATTACGGGTTTGGTATATAACGTATAAAACTGGCTAGACAAAATATTACGCTTTAGTTTAAACATAAACAATGGTAAGTCTATAATAACCCATGTAAACAAGTTTAATATCTCGGCATTATTATCAATCTTGCTTCTAGAACAAAACAGCAAACGATCCCCAGGAAAACTAAATTTATTTTTAAACAATAACCTTAAAGCAGGGTCGGGCAACCTTTTCAGAGTGAGGGTCCGATGAGACTTTTGATAGCAGCCCGCGGGCCAAAGTGAGAAACGAAATCCCCAAAGTGACGATATATATATATATATATATATATATATATATATATATATATATATATATATACAAGCCGCTGTTCTCTTTCTTAACAGGAAGAGCTTGGTTACACAGGCACCCATGCGGGGTGTGGCCTACGGCCTTCTTGCTAATCTTAACCGCCTTCTTTAATCCCCTTTATAGACTCTTTATTTTAACACCCTGAACACTCTTTTCTTCTTCTTCTTCTTTTTCTTCTTTTTTTTTAGGTGACAACCGAACTAAAAGAAAAAATCTTATTCGAACACCTTAAAAAAATCTTGTTCTTAAAATATAGTGTTATGGATCATGAGAGCGAAAGAATGATTAAATAAATCCAACTTCCCCGAGGAAAAGAGAAAACGGAATCATTTTTCTTTGGAAATAGTTATTTCTTACTTCGACAAAAATCCGATCTTGGGTGAAATTCGAACCGTGCATATTTATTGAGGCAGTAAGCAACTACCTCTTAGACCATGTACTGGAATACAGTATACAAGAATTTGCTTAAAAACATACAAATAACTTAGTCGGCTGGTGCTTCTTGCCATGAGAAAGAGTTTTAATAAGAGGCTCTTAGATGGGTAGACAACAGAAACATGTCATTGAGGTGGCGGTTCGAGAGTTGGGTGTGAAGGTGTGAATTTGTGTACTTCATTTTGGCCACGATTATTTGAACATGCGCACTGTTCAAAGCATTTTTGCCTCGTTGTTTACTCATTTTCACTGCCAGACGTAAGACTCATTCTCCTTTCCCTCTACGAGTCTACTGAAACAGATGCTGTTTTTCAGAATTTATTTATTGGGTGCGGGGGGGGGGAGTCTCGGGCTAGATTGCAATGTTAATGCCGAGCAAAGTGGCGGGCCAGACGATAGGTCTTCGCGGGCAGGAGGGTGCCCGTCTCTGCCTTAAAGACTTGTTCGTTCAATTTTACCTTATTTTTTTGGCACATTTACCTTTCTTCCGGATTCATTTATGTTTGGGAAAACTTCCAAGGTTCTGAAACCTCTTTGATTTTCTCGTCCAATGATGCAGGGGAGGGAAGACAACAGCCGCGATTGTGGGACATGATTTTCAGAGAGTGCAATAGGGATTAAAATGGCGAGAATAAATTTATCATAGCTGGTACTGTTATTATTTACTAAGGTTTTGGTGGTCGGAGGATTTAAACAGGAGAAGAAAAATAATCCTTAAGTTTAATACAAAAAAAAGAATAATATACAAACGATTTAGTTAACACCATTATTAATTGTATCAAATTAAATAGACAAGTAGGACTCGTCTCTGCCGTACTAGGCTCAATAATTACACTAATTACCCGCGGGAAAACGGGAGGTGATGACTAGGTGAGTTTTTGCCGTACGAGACTCGAGAATTACAATAATTCCCCAAAGGACAAAGAGAGGTGACTATTAAGTAGGTCTTAGCCGTACGAGGCTCGATAATTACATTAATTACCCGAGGGAAGCGGGGGCGACTACAAGTTAAGTCTTAGCCGTAGGAGGCTCAATAACTACTACAATAATTACCCGAGAGGGACTTGGAGGTGATCGCATGGTTAGTCACTTCGTTGGAAAGCGTCACGCCTCTTCGACGATTTTCTGAAGCAGACCACGAGTATTTGCACTCAGAAGAAGGGGTTCTTCGAAGAGGAGGGTTGAGCCCTATATTCCAGACTTAGTCCTTGTCGTTCCGAATATGTATTCCTGCTGTGAGACCGAATAGCATCGGTGTTTGTCGCTCCAGGATTGCGCTTCGTCAATAAATGGTTCCAAAGACCTCTTATGATGCCGCGTGAATACCTGCTTACAGAGAAGCAACTTGTAGATAGCTCACGGCCCGAAAGCTCAAAGAATACTTCCTGGATTATCCTTAGGGTTGAAAATTTATATTATTCCAATAGTTGTCAACAGAAGGGTTATCGCTTCGGTCACACAGCCTTGAAGATGAGAATCAGCGCTGAAGGGTGTAATGGCATAAAAGAGACGAGTTTCTGGCGCGTTACCGCTCCAGAAGTTTTCCAAAGGACCAGAAGCAAAGCTACTTTGCTCAGAATCCCTTCTTTTGGCTGGATTCACCCTCTCGTGTCTCTCTCCTCCCGCCCCTTAAGATAGAATGTCCGAAGGGGTAGAGACATCTCAAGTTATAAAAAAATAAAAGGGGTACAATATCTCAAGTCGCTTAAAAAGGCAAGTACAACAATTGGTTCTGGAGTCACAAGGAACCTCGAGAGAAAATAAATAAAACAATTTACAAGACAAGAAAATAACAATGGTATACAAAAATACATATAAGTAAAAGAGAAAAATAATTACATAAATACATGGAAAAAGTTGCCATTATCAGGGCCTAATAATCAATAAACAAACAGGAATTTCAACTGGGAAAAAGACCGAAATTTAAGGAGACCTTTTTACAAGAGCAAAACTACCTGACTCAATTTCATTGGGAGCCCAATCTACATGATTTTGACTTAGGCTATCAGCCATACAATTCTATAAGCCTTTTAAATACAATATCTTAAAAAATGAAATTCTTGAAGGAACAGGCTCCAAGGCATTAGTCTACTATTGTTATTTTTAATGTTCTTAAGGTCCGCTATTGGCTTGTGATCGGTTTGAATTATAAATTCTTTGCCAAATAGGTAAGTTTGGAATTTCTTAATTCCCCAGATAATTATTGCTAGTGCCTTGTATTCAATTACTGCATAGTTTCTTTCGCAAGGTAATATTTTTCTGCTGGCGTATGCAATAGGGAAACTCTCCTCATTAGGTCCGTATTGAACCAATACGCAACCTATGCCTTCGTTACTGGCATCGGTCCTAATTCCAAAGGGTTCGGCGGGACTAGGTTATCGCAGGATTGAAGCTGATGCAAGCTTACCTTGAAGCTGTTTAAAGCTTGCGATGGAGGATGGGGTTCAGACGCGTCGCTCGGGGGGGTCGTTTCTTTAGAAAATCACATAGGGGAGTGGAAAGATTTGAAAATTAGGAATAAACCCACGATAGAATGAGGTGGAGCCTCAAAACGACCTTAATTGTCTTTTGATTACGGGTAGGGGCATCTTGACGATATCTTTTATCTTTTCTTCCTGCTGGGCTAATTGGTTGTTACTTATGCGGAAGCCTAAATAGTCAATAGTGCTGAAAGCAAACTAACATTTGCTTGGACCAACGGTAAGATTGTGGTCTCTTAGCCTCAGTAGCAGAGCGTGAAGGGCGGTCAAATGGGATTCTCAGTTATTCGTAGCAACATAAATGTTGTCAAAATAGAAGGATAAGTGCGGTAATCCATTTGAAATCTGTCTCATCATACGAGTGTAAGTAATACAACCAGTGAAGTGGTCGAAAGAAAGTGGTGTAAATTTCATTAATCCTTTATCAGTGGGAAAGACGGTGAACCTTTTAACTCCTTCCTCAAAGGGGACCTGCTAATACGCTTTACACAGATCTAACTCTGAAATATAGTCCGCATTTACGAACAGAGAAAGATATTGGTCTATTAATGGGTTTTGCTCTGCGTCAAACACAGTGACAGCGTTTAACTTTCTAAAGTTAATGCACATTCTATATGAATTATTCGGTTTCTCTACCATAATTACTAGGGAACAATACTCTGATTTGGAGGGCTTAATTATCTACAACCTTAATTTCTCTACTTCGTTATTAAATTCTTCCGTTAAATGAACAGGCAAGGAGTATGTTCTAGACCTAACGGCTTCTTACGTAATAGCTTGATATCGTGCTTGAATTGGATAGCATATCCGGGGGTATGGGAGATGAAGTCATTGAATCGATCAAGACTAGCTTGGAGGTGTTCTGAGGAGAAGATAACTGACCACTTATTTTTAACTCATTGGAAGAGTATTCCATTACGCCGGCTACGATTAAAGTGTAAACCTCGTCGTCTTCCAGGCAGACGTTTTGCATCACAGCCAGGGAGTGCAGAAAGTAATCTTCTTCGAGGGCCTATAGCTACTATCTGATAAATTCCGGCGTGCCGGAGGTATTTCTTGGGGCACTTTACGTGGTAATGCCTACTTTCAGATGGAATCTTCAACACATAGTCTACTGGGCCGCGTTTTTCTAATATCCGATAAGGGCCCTTTGACTAGCTCAGGAGTTTGTTATTGTTTGTTTGGGGCAATAACAAAACTTCCTCGCCAGGATTGAATCTTCGATCCTGAGATTTACAGTCGAAGTACGATATATATTTGGCCAGATTTACGTTGGCGTTTTGGTGGCTTATCTCGGCGCATTTTTTTAATTTCTGACGTAGCTCTATCAAGTACGAGTGAGACGACTGGACATTTTGATCTAACTTCTGGGTTGTAAATAACTCCTTAATGATGTTGAGTGGTCCTCTAAAATTCCTACCATATAATAGTTCCAAGGGCGCAAAACTCAAAGTGCGATGAGATATTTCACTGTAGGCAAAAAGGGCCAAGGGAAGATATCGGTGCCTTTCGTCAGCCGCTACGTGCGCATTTTTGAAAAATAGCCTTGAGATTGTAGTTAAACCTTTCACACATACAATTTCCAGCCTGATGAAAGGAAGTAGTAAAGAGGGGCTTAATCATGAGCAGTTTTCCTACCTACTCCCTTAAATGAGAGGTAAACTGCCAGCCGCGATCCGACAGGATCTCCTTAGGTAATCTAACGCGGAAAAAATGGAGATAAGCGCTCCTGCACAGGAAATGCTGTCAATTCTTTTGAGTGGAAAAGCTTCAGTACACCGAGTGGCAAAATCTAATAGATTGAGAATATAACTGTGTCCTCCATTAGATGGCGAGTTAATCGGGCCTACTAAGTCGATAGCTACTCGGGATAAGTGTTCAGAGATGACGGAGCCCCTCTGTAAGGGGGCTGGCTTAACTTGCCCCGTAACGGCTGTCTTTTAGCACATAGAGCACGAACGACAGTTTTGCAGGATTTCTTCAGCGGCTCCAGGCCAATAAAAATATTTAAAAATCCGTTTGGTCGTCTTTGTGTGAGCAAAGTGGCAAGCTAAAAGGCTGTCATGAGCGGTTTGGAAGATAAGGCGTACATGTAATCGTGGGACGCATAATGTCTGGGCTTCTTCGTGATCTCCGTGGTAATATACGCGGTATAAGAGGTTATCCTTAATGTTGAAGGAAATTATCCTGCCACCTATGACTGATTCCTGTGTTTTGTTTTAGGCCTTAGCCCACATGGTTTTAACGGACTCGCACTCTTTCTGTTTTTTGGAAAAATCCTCGTTGACGATGTTTACATAATCAGGTAAGCCGGAGATTTCCAGGGTAACGAGGGCTTTTGAATCTCGATAAGCTTGTGCGTGAGTGGTCACGGGTTGTGCCACTGGGGTGAGGACACTTTGGAGCTCTGCCCATCAAAACGGCACCAAACTTTATGGATGCCGCCACTACTTCTGCCCAGCCGGTGGAGTAGACGCAGTCAATATGGCACTCTATTATGGGGAACCGATTTGCCTGTCTCCGAGTGTCATGGACGATAGCGAACCGATTGTGATCTGGGGCTACTGGAAGTAGTAACTTCCTGTGACCACGTACACGTGCACCCAGTATATCGGACTAGGGAGGAGATACGGCAGTGATTTACTTCCAGGATTACTTTTATTAAACTAAAAGTTTACATGGTGGCCAGACGCACCGGGATCCTTTGAAGAGGGAGAAGATTCTAGTGGACATGGGGTCTGAGGAGGAGCAGCACTCCCCCACCTGATGCACCTGGTAAAAGAAGTCATTTGTTAATTGTGAGTTCTGAGGGCAGCTATATTTCACGTGTCCTTCGACTCCGCACGAAAAACACACGAGAGGCCTCTCGGTGAACGCTGAAGGAGGGCGTTTAGAAAAGAAGGTTCGATCTTCCTGATTGACCGGTGATCTGTTGGGTTTTGATTTGGCCTGGCCGGTTACTTAAAAGAAGTTTTCTTTCTTAGCGGATACGAATTTGGGATTCTTAAACTGAGGCTTGTGGGACGCTGTTCTATCTTATTCCCTAATTTAGAGTAACAAGTGCGGCTGGCGGCATATACGTTCGCCTCTCCGACACATTTCTTGAAGTTGGTGCATATTTTTTCTTTAATAAAATACCGAATCTCAGATGGAACTGTCGCCAGAATTGATCTTTCAGGATAAAGTAAGTCAATCAATGCAACCTAATCCCGGGGAACATTCAAAGCGCCGAGCTAAAGATTAAGGAGTCTTTGCAAAATAAACTGAATTGTCTGAAGGTCTGTTTGGTTTTAATTCGGCATTGTCTATATTTAATGCGGTATAAATCGGAGGGTCTTATTCCAGGCAGAGAGTAGTTCCTCCTTTAACGTGGAGTAGTTCATAGTTGCCACGGCCAAAAGGGAGATAAAAATATCTCTCATGTAGGTGTTTAGAAGGGGCGACGATCTGGCTACGCCTTCCGATTCTATATCTTAATTATTTATCTCGAATACCAAGTGGCAATTTATCTGATGCCTGATGTTGCGGAGGGGGCCCCGAAATATTAGGTAAGGCTTCATTTTTTGTCTTCGATATCTCTAGTTCATGTGCAGAAAGTTCTCTTATATCTTTCTCTTTCTCTTTTCATTTCTTCTTTCTGTTTCCCTTCTCTTTCTTTTTCTTTTCTTTCTTCTCTTTCCCATTCTTCTCTTCCTCTTCTTTCTTCTCTCGCAGTTCTTTCTTCTGTCCATATATAAAATATCAGATCTTTCCCCAATAAACCCAATGATTCTCCTTGGGCCTTGAAGATCTCAAATGACGACATGTCTAGTTTGCTTACAGGAACGCACACGATAGATTATAATTTCCTACACAAAACAAAAACAACCACACACGAAAGAAACTCGCTTAATTCGTACGAAGTAAACGCGTAAATGGCAGAAATCACAAGCAAAATACAACTAAAATAACACTGCAAATAAATTGAAAATACCCGCTTTTCCAAATATGTCCTGTAAACTATTTAATTTATTATTAAATGGCAATGTTATACATTTGTTGAAGTCGATAGTGCGGGAAGGCTTATTACCATAGAATGTTTTCCTAGCTGCAAAATGGGCAGACGATAAGAACCAATCGGGGTAATACAAATTAGAAAAAATGGTCCTGATAATGACAATTTCTTCATCTAAATAGGAAGGATGACATATTTTGTATGCTCTAAGGAAAACGTTAGAAATTACCGATTTTTTAACTGTATTATCGTGAAACGAAGCATAATGTATATAGGCATTCGAGTGGGTTGGTTTCCTATACACGTCATGTTTTAATTCATGGTGATCTTTATTAATGAGGACATCTAAAAAGGGTAATCTATTATCATATTCCCATTCATATTTAAATTTAATGGAGACATGCAAATTATTCAAATTATTAAAAAGGGTATCAAAATCATGGCTATTAGGCCATACAGAAAATACATCGTCAATGTACCTTAACCATATAAAGTTAGGGGGAAAAATTGTGGGAAGGAGTTCAGTCTCAAAATATTCCATGAAGAGACATGCCAATATCGGAGATAAACTATTTCCCATGCTAAGGCCAAATATTTGTCTATAAAACTCATTATTTACTCGAAACACATTGTCAGAGAGACATAATTCAACTAAATGGCTAAATTTACTCGTAGAAATGGGAAGATCCAAATTAAGTCTAGGCATGATTACCCGCAGGAGGTCCATGGTTTGTTCAACCGGAACTTTGGTAAACAAAGAGTGTACATCAAAGCTCAAAAGTTTTCCATCCGGTAATTGCAAGTGGTTGAGGAGGTCAACGAAATCTTGAGTGTTTATAATGTGTGCAGATGAGATTCTTCCTACTGCTAGAGATAAATACTTAGCGAGCCATTTGGAGAGCTTATAAGTGGGAGAATTAATATTGGAAATGATTGGGCGTAAGGCACATCCCTCTTTGTGGGTCTTTGGGAGCCCATACATATAGGGATGTGAAGGAGTTCATACTCCTGAATTGATTAATTAAATCTGCGGGAAATCATGCCTAGACTTAATTTGGATCTTCCCATTTCTACGAGTAAATTTATTGATTTAGTTGAATCATGTCTCTCTGACAATGTGTTTCGAGTAAATAGTGAGTTTTATAGACAAATATTTGGCCTTAGCATGGGAAATAGTTTATCTCCGATATTGGCATGTCTCTTCATGGAATATTTTGAGACTGAACTCCTTCCCACAATTTCTCCCCTTAACTTTATATGGTTAAGGTGAATTGACGATGTATTTTCTGTATGGCCTAATGGCCAGGATTTTGATACCCTTTTTAATAATTTGAATAATTTGCATGTCTCCATCAAATTTAAATATGAATGGGAATATTATAATAGATTACCCTTTTTAGATGTCCTCATTAATAAAGATCACCATGAATTAAAACTTGACGTGTATAGGAAACCAACCCACTTGAATGCCTATATACATTATTTTTCGTTACACGATAATACTGTTAAAAAATCGCTAATTTCTAACGTTTACCTTAGAGCATACAAAATATGTCATCCTTTCTATTTAGATGAAGAAATTGTCATTATCAGGACCATTTTATCTAATTTGTATTACCACGATTGGTTCATATCGTCTGCCCATTTTGGAGCTAGGAAAACATTCTATGGTAATAAGCCTTCCCGCACTAACGACTTCATCAAATGTATAACATTGCCGTTTAATAAAAAATTAAATAGTTTAAAGGACATATTTGGAAAAGCGGGTATTAATCTAGCAGTGGAATATAATATTCCTTAAACCAATTGATGATGGCCAGGAATCCACAAGAACATCATAACATAGGAGTATATGCAGTACCATGCAACGATTGCCATAAAGTTTATATAGGGGAAACGAGGAGAAATCTAGACATGAAATTGTACGAACACAAAAGAGATATTAGAGTGGGCAGCGAAAGTAGTGGAATATTTTGTCATGTTAGAGACAAGAATCATACGATCGATTTCAATGGAAGTAAAATGTTATTTAAATCGGCCCACTATGTTAAGAGAAGAATCGTAGAATGGAGCTTGATATCGTCAGTTCCTAATTTAAATCTATATAAGGGTCAATTTTCTTTTAATCCTGTAATAAGATCGCAAATAAACAAAATAGTAAAATGCCAGCCCTTCAATATGTTTAGGCCTCTCCCCCCCAGATTAGCCACAAGTAGGGGATTGAAAAAAAAGAGGGGATCTTGTTTTATGCTTATATGCATCTCTCTTATATATTCTGCCCAGTGTCAGATGAAAAAGGGTGTGAAATACACCGAAACTGTTCTGAATTAAATTGTCTTCGGAGAATGTGGTTTAATTACTCCTATATATATATATATATATATATATATATATATATATATACATATATATATATATATATATATATATATATATATATATATATATATATATATATATATATTATATATATATATTTATATATATATTTATATATATATATATATATATATATATATATATATATATATATATATATATATATATATATATATATATATACAGATTTATATTCTCATCATTCTCTACGATATTCTCCCAGCGATCAGCTAACATCTGAATGTGTCCCAGATACCTGTCTGCTGGCTTTGAATAAAAAACTATAAACAAGCTTTCTTCACTCCATCAAAGTGTTAAAATGCTGGTCGCGGAGAAAGTATACCATTGAACGGAGCAGGCCATAGTCACTTGGAGCAGCATTGGAACTGAATGGTGGATGTGGAAGAATCTCCACACAGTACATCTGTTTGAACTTCTCCTCGAATTGTCTTGCTGAAAAAAATCCTTACCTAGATTGATCAAAGCAGGATACTCCTTCTTTAGTTTGTCGGACACGCGATCTAACCTAATATAGTCAAATGACTAAAGCTAACCTAACCTAATATTGGTGTTGCTCTATAAAATCATGTTGTTTTCATTGCGTTTCCTAAGGGACTAGGTCAATGTAAGATAGTGAATCTTTACAATCAGCCCGTTGATGTTTCTGCTCTATTCGAACGTTATAATTAAGCAGCATCGTAATATCTTCTGGATCAGGATAAAGGAAACTTCCTCTTTGTTATGTAAAGAATACGACGTCAAAATGGTGAATTTTTATTCCAAAATCTTTACTCCTATTTTTTATCGCAAAAGTTCGATCCTAAAATTTCTCTTTTAACGAAACAGACGTTTAAACATCCGATTCTGTTTTAGGGTAGGCTCATTAATATTAGTTTTAAGAAGGTTTTCTTGATGAAATTGGTGTTTTCTGCTCTAATAAGAGATTTTTCTTTGATGTTATAAAATCAAATTGGCAAAACCTGCTGAATTCCGTGCCAACTTAGAGAACTTTTTTGACCTCCCTATAAATGACATTATTTTTAACAGGACAGTTTATTTTTGGTTCCAGGTAAATAGGAAAGCTAAATTTTCCTATTAATTTTATTCTGTATGTTAATATCTTGGGGAAAATGATTCATTTTTATTTAAAAAATCTCCTGTGGTCAATTAATTTATCTCTCTTAATCAAATAACCAATACAAAAATCCATGTAGTCATTGATGATTTTATACTTAGGATAAATTATCAGATCTATGAAATGCGTGGACCCCACCGCGAATTGTCGTTTCACTGTAAAGTTCCAAACTCTTGATAAAAGCAATAAGGAACCCTGTTCAAACTGGTTCCTTTTTTTTGCTCCACTAATAGGCCAAAGCGATTCTCCAATTAACTTTCAATATATAAGGGAGAGGGGATGGGCTTTTCAATCGCTCTTCGATATATAATCACAAACATTTCCTTCATCACTTTCTCAGAATATTACATCCCATTCACAATTTCGCCGATTGCTAAAGTCTTGTGTCAGAGCTTCGTTGGGGTGAGTTAACTCGAACACCAGTTGACCGCAAGAGTTGTTCTCGTATGAAACAACTTTCGTAAAATAGCAATATCACCATTCAGATGAATTCCAGGAACCATATTTTCCGCTGTCTTTCATTCCTAGAATTCCGGTAGTTTTATGAAACATTATTTCCTCTATTGCTCAACTTTGTCAACGAACTTTCTAGCTAAAATACCTTGATTCAATAATCGCCTCACTTTCATCCGATGACCCTTTTTCCACAAGTATTGCTGCATTATTTTGATCTTTAAGCCCGCGGCCTTCATTCAATCCATCGACTTCAGCGGCCAGCTTTTTCGCTGTCTACGTAGAGAGGAGTTTATCACTCCCTGCATCCTTCGCTTCTGACGAATTGCACAGATTTTATTCTGTTTGGTTCATTATACCAATTTGAGGCTCTAGTGACCCTTCGAGATGGGAGGGGGTTGAATTTCTGACTTGATATGAAGGGTTCAATCTCATCGTGAGCGGATACACCAATATTCACCAGTGCGGGAGTAAGTGCTCAACACACATCATTATACAAAATGCAAATCACAAGACCGTTAATATTTCCTTCCCGCCTTCATAGCTCAACATACACACTTTCACTTCTTTGTTCTTGAATGCTGCCAATGGATTACTGATATTAAAAATACCTCTGACGTGAAATTAACGTACCCCTGGAGTCACGAAAGAATCCTACTGATTGGCATGTAAAAAACCCTTTGTTATGGATCGTTCGTAAGAAAATACAGCTGCTTTATAGCGAAGAGTGGATGAGGGTATCAGGCATACGGAGGACTAGACAGATGGCGTTTCTGCCAGAGGAAAGGCTGTGTAACGTAAACGCAGTTGAATTATCTGGTGCAACATGAAAATTAATTATAATAGTGTATTTAAGCGTATGAAGTGTCGTCGGGAGTAAAGATTATAATGTCGGCACGTCAGAAACGGTGTAAATCGTCTTTCTACTCCTCTGCCTTAGGGAGTTTCTTCTTGAAGCTAGTGATAAAGATTATGGAGGGGGGCCATTCTTATTTTCTGTTTATATATTTATCTAGGAATTTTATCTTTATCGAATCTATTTACTTTCTGAATTTCCTGTATTTTTTTTAAGTTGGCCCTTCAAACATTGTCTTCCATTTATCTTGACTTAATATTCTTGTTGGCTGGGTTAGTTCTTGATCTTCGTATCTTTCCTTTCTTGATGCATCTTTCTTTCGGAATTTCCTTTATCTTTAAGTTGGCCATTCGAACGTTTACCTTAAGTTCCGTTTCTTCTGGAGATTTCTTCATAAAAGGTTGTGGACTTTGAATTTCGAACGCGGTACCTCTTGATTTAAACGCCAGTTACTCTAGACATTACGCCACAGTTTAGTCCGTCCTGAGTTGGTATCTTAATGGGCTATTTATATTATCGATTTGGAAGGAATTTTTCTCTGATACATCTTCGCACTCCTACAAGATAACCAGGGTCGCAATGCGACAGTAGATGGCAGGCTAAGAGAATTTGTGGAAAATAAATTGATGAGAAAATATGACCAAATAAGCTTGGCCTCAAGGATTGGAAAGGCACTTAATCTTCGTGTCTGTATTTCGCTATTTTATCTCTCCCTTCATCTTTCTGCAATAGAGAGATATAGGGGGAATAAGTCTCGGCAAGGCATTGTGGGTGTCCTCTACATTATTCTGTATAACCATCGAGTTGGTATATGACTAAATAATTTTTAGTCATATAGCCAGAATTGTGAATTATTATGACTGTATGGAACGGCGAGAGAAATTTAAAACTGACCAACAGGTGACAGCGAAAATATAACTCCACTTTCGATCAAATATGACACTTTTATTTCTTTAACGGCAACTTTGTTCTTAAATTCCACCATCTCTATACTATGCTATGCACTTACGTAGTTTCCATGGGTATATTGTTTGTAAAGTAGTCTGGCGTTTTAAGTTACATAACCTGTCAATTTTACCATGAAATATATGTAAAAAAGACACTCTTCTAGGTTTAAGGAGGGTTCTTTACGTTATTTGGTGCACGGATACAAATTCTGGCTAACAGCTAGTGATTGTCGACATACAATTATAATTAACAAAACATATCATGATTTTGTTCCCGTTATATGCTTTGCACTGTCCTGTTTATGTTTTTTTTTATTTTTTTCGATACTTTGTGATGTTGATTAGTTTTTAATTTCTTTTTACAGCTTTGTTCCTTCATTATATTTTACATAAGACTTCGAGGATAATAATGTATCTCACCATTTTTTGATTGATTTTCTATTTGATCACCTATGGAAGAATGAAAAATATCAATCTTATAATACAATAATAATTTATGCCTCTTTCTCTATTCACATTAATTGAAATACTTGAAGTTTCCTAGAATTCGTGATCCGAGCTTTCATAAAAATTTAATTAAACAATGACGCGGTTGAGAAACTTTAGACTTTTTAAACCATATTAATCAAAATTGCCTGGAGGATTGTAGGGTTGGCCGTATCAGGCAGGACACATAACCAATTATCGATAAAATTGTAATAGTTAGAATAGAAAGAAATACCATTTAATGTAGAGGTAGATGTGTGACCTCAGAAGTCTTATAAATCTCAAGGAAATATATGAAAAATTTATTAATGTACTACATTTATAAAAGCTTGATGCATAAAATACAGGGAAAAAAAATGAATAATTAATCTAAATAGAAACATTAATAATACTTATAAGATTACACAAACTTAATTGTCAGGGTTGTAACATAATTAGTAAGAATGGGGAGGTAACACTCGGGTGTGTATGGTGAGTAGTGGATGAAATTTAAATGGTAGTGCAGTTTGAAGGGTTGAATAGAGGATAGGAATTAAATGAGGGAATGAAACATGTAAGATAGCTTGGCTTGACGAAATCCAGTTTGACGCTGCTGAAATTGCTACCATCATTCTGCTATCTGACATACAGTTCGAAGGTTCTGTCCAGAAATCCCTTTCAAAAGGCTTGCGATAAATCATCACTCTTTTGTTTGTTTTTAATTACATTTAAGAAATACATTTATTTTTCGACTATATGTCGTGGTCAATGTGAGAGGATGCGATACGAGTATGTTTTCTTTTCTCTTTTTTGAACTTGTTATCCTATCTTTATTGTCTTTGGGTTTGTTTTATTATTATTATTATATATATATATATATATATATATATGGATGCAATAAACTACATTGAAAGAGAAAACGGAATAGATTTTTCTTACAGTAATATTTATTACCTTTTTGCGAAAATATCCGTGCAAGGAAGCGATTCGAACCATTGAACTGAGGCAGCGAGCACCGCTTTGATCACAGTTAAAAAAGTATGACGTTAGTATACTGTGCTACGGCATACTTTTAACTGTGATCAAAGCGGTGCTCGCTGCCTGTGTCCATGGTTCAAATTGCCTCCCTACACGGATTTTTTCTAAAAAAGGTAATAAATATTACTGTAAAAAAAAATAAATATTCCGGTTTCTCTTTCAAAGTGGTATATTGCATTCATCTTCATCATTCTCTCGCGCTACTTTGAGAGTTATTACACACACATATATATATATATATATATATATATAAACAGTGGAAACGTTATTGATTTTAGTTTGTATTCTCTTTATTTTTCTTGCAAGCCTTTTGTCTGGGTCTTGTAGGCAAGAAAAAACATTCGCAAATGACATTTTATTTCGAGACGTCTTTCGACCGTGTTCTCTCATCTTCGGGGAATGAACAGAAATGGAATGACTTGGACTTGGACCTAAAAAGTTGGTGAAATTGAGAGAGAGTTAGAGAGAAAAGTGGTGAAATTGGGTGAGGTTGAAGAATAGAGGTGGTGTGGGAGACAGAATTAATAGGTCCCTGGTGAAAGGGTATCTCTGTTTTGTTTTAGTTTTTATGTTTTTTGGTTGTTTTATGTGTTTTTGTTTGGTTTTTAAAACTATGAAATTTATAGTTTATAGTAATTAAATTAAACTTGTTAATTCAATTAGGTTAGATTTAATCTTATTAGCATTCAAGCCTTTATTTGGAGCGGGTTGTAGTTCACGCTATGGGTTTTTGAAAAAGATTTGGCAGTGAATTTCAGCTTTTGAATTTACTTCGAAATATTTACTAAAAATTGGTAAACTTAGTGTTGATATGTGATTAATATTAAAGAAACTTGAACTCTACACTAGTCATTTGTTGTATTTTGTTGACTTTAACATGTGTACTTTGGAGTCACGTCGCCGTCTGTCAAAGCTTTGCTGCTTTTAAAAGGTCTTTAGTGTCGAGCAACCTCGATGTCCAAGTTTGTACGAAATAAATCAAGGGACAGGCGGGTGCTAATGGCTTGCCAAATCCTCTTTTCTCTCTCGTAGAGCGCCACGTTGATCGTAGATAATCCAACTGGGGCGTGGAGCTCCCTCTCTCTTTTGTATTCACTTCTTCGGGTGTTTGTGATAATGAGCACCGCTTTGTAGTTTCGCAATGTGAGTCTCCGCGCTAGCATTCAGTGGCACGGGGATACAGGACTCTTGAGCAGATGCACACATCGAATATCTTGAGTTTATTTGAGAGATTTAAGTTACGGAACCTATAGAATTCTAACAAATCTCTCTTGGCATTCGCGACTGTACGCTCGATATGACTCGTGTAACCACTCGTGCTGATCTTGATCCCCAGAACCGTCACTTTGCTGCAATAAGGGATTCGCTACCCGTCCCTATGTATATCATTGAAGGTTCTGTGAAAGATCAGCCTTATTTTTATTTTGGGGGCATTGGTTAAAATCTTCTCTCTCCTCTCGAAGGAGTTGATGTTAGCTATCTCTCTAGCCGTATTTCTCTCCATGAATTTCCTGTGAAAATAAGCGGTGGTACAAATTTGCGATATATCGTCAGCGAACTGAACGTATACTGAACACTGAAGGACTGGTTGTGGTAGGTCAAGTGTATAAATACTGTATAAAAGGGGACTGAGACAGCATCCTTGAGGGACCCCTGCTTTAAGTTCGAATTCGGGGCCTTTATGTTCTCTGATTTGTATGTATGCTGCCCTCTCAATTATGTAGTCAAACAAAATCCTCTCAAGAATGGGGTTTAAGCCTAATTGAAAAATCTTAAATTGTAGGTCTCTCATCTAAACCTTGTCAAAAGCTTTTTGGAGATCGTGGAGCATCAAGTGGGCATGCCTTTTATCTGCCTTGATCTTAGCGAGCTTTACTCTGTCGTTCCCTCTTTTCAGTCTGAAGTCGTGTTGCTGCTTATTATTTAAGTGGGCTTCATATAGAAACGAGTTAACACTGTGGACAATATTTTCTCGAAAACCTTGCGGGCAAGCTCCAAGAGAGATATTGAGTGAAAGCTGACAGGGCAGTACGGGGGCTTTCTCGCTTTTAGGATGAAGATTATCTTGGCCAATTTACTGGTCGGGGAAATAGCCCGTGATTAGAGCAGCATGCATGATGTTTAGTAAGCCGTTCCAAACAGTAAGAGGGCCTGGATATAATTTTCGCGGGTCAGTCCAGTATAACCCGGGGCTCTTTTCCAAAAGGTTTTAGAGTAACGGAGAGCTATAGGACAGTGATTTCGCTACCATAGTCCTCCATTAATCTTTCCTGCGTCACATAATCATGAGAGGTTTTATGTATTTGTGTATGGAGAAATGGCTACATTAAGCCTCCTGGAGGAGTATAGGTACATTCAAGCCCCCCTCCCTTCATGAGGAGAAGCGTGGGAAAGGTAGCCGGCGAAAATGCTTACCATGTGTGATCGCCTCGCCGCTGTGGGCAGTTGGAGCTAACATATGTTTGAAGGCGACCACCTAAGGTCCTTAAACGACGCTCTAACGATCGAATTACCTGCGAGACCCATAAACCCGTGGTTAGGAAAAAAAACGGTGCGAGTCAGAAGGCACGCCAAGTAGCGGTGCGGTTGCAAGCCTATAATTTGCGAGCTGACTTGGGCACCCCAGTGCCACCTCAGGAATTCTCGCTCTCCCCAGATGCTAACTCTTCATTTGCTCCCCCCCCCCTTTTGCATCTGTGGCCTGGTCACTTCCCCCTTTAGATTGGGCGGCAATCCGCCTATATATAAGCCCCGCAAAGAAAGAGAAGAGGATTATCTGAAGTCGATGCGCCAGAGTAGGATTAGGTCGTGAAGATCGATCCATCGGCTAGACAAGAAGATTATTAGAAGTCGATTCGCCAGAAGAAAGATTAGTTCGTAAAGATCGATCCTTCAGCCATACAAGACTATTTCCGTGAGAAACGATAGGATCAGATTGAGAAAATCGATCCCCCCCTTTCAGGGCCGTATTAACCTAATTAGTCAAGTTTTATATCGGTGCCATACCGAAGAAGCCTTTTCCGTCTGCAAAGAAGCCCGACTGAAGAAAAGCAAAGCCGCTCACACTCGAGTGAATCTCACATCTCAAGCACCGAAAGAGTGAGAGGAGTAGAACCCTGCCCCAACGAGCTCCCTTTCTTTAATTACGTTGAAGAATCATCACCCGGCACAGGCGACAAGCAATCCCTCCTCGAAAATTCAAGCAGCGACGAAGCAACACCTTAAAGCGAGAGATAAGTCCTCCAACGACATCCGGCAATCCCTAATACCTACCTGTAAGTTAACAATAACATTTATATCTCTATTACGATAGTAGAAGTTTAGTACGTCCCACGTTTTAAAGGAGAGTAGAAACCATTAATCTTGAACCTAGGTCATATGTGTTTGTAGATGACAGTACATCAATTTAATGTTTTAGGCTAAACAAATAGGGTCGTGATAAAAATACTAATTGGCAATTGGTTTGTTTTACCGGAAGCCTACTTGTTTATATTTTGTCATTTGAGGCCAAATATAGAAATGTTTTTACTGTTGGTTTGTAATATTTAATTTAAAATACATGTTTATTTTTGATAGATTCTGGTGTTTCCTCTTATCCTTATGTGTTTAAAAATAGCTCTTCCTTAAGGACTAAACCACAAAAATAGCACTCTTAGAACAAAGCCTACTTCATCATAGAAGTAACTCACGCCCCTTAAAGCATACCGCTACTAAAAGGGTGTCAAAGCGTAGAGTGATCTAAGCCAAGGGTCATTCTACGACATATTATAAAAGTGGTGTCAGGTGTGGGGTTCTTATCAGAAAGAATTCTACGACATTGTGTATTTACTTGTTGTATTACTTCTTCTTCAAATTCCAGGTCTTAGTTGTGATTTTATTATGGGTTAATTTTAAGATTGAAGACCTAAAAACTTTAAAGTTTTCTTCAATCTCTTCTGTCTTCGTCAATTCTGTGTTGCTTTGTTTAATTGTGTAATTTGCGCATCCAATTTTTTCTTTTTAGACGTTTACTGTCAGCCAGAAAGTGTGAGAGTCTTTTTCTATGTGAAGCCTGTCGATAAGTCTGTATCATAGCAGTGTTTGTTGGTCCGTGATTAGCGTCCTTAGTTCGTCTCTTATTTCTCTTAGTCTTCTGTAGGCATTGTGGTTGGGTCCTATCAAACACTACTACATTGAACAAGTCCCTATATTCAAGGGCCGGGGCTTTCATGGGAGGGGTGAGAGAGAGTGGCTGGGAGAGTTGTATATTTAATTGATAAGTTTATCCAGCTCCTCATCTATTTATTGTAAATTTGAGGCATACAACGGGTCGGGGATGTAATGTGAAATGATGTAATCTTGCCAGTTCTCTTGCTTGTAGCTTTTGCGTTCTGGTATTGGACTTTGTATATAGTTTACTACTACCATAATTTTAATAGTCTAGTAGTCCCTCGAAAAAATGGGTCCCGGATCAACGTAATAGTTGAAAGAAAACCTGATGCTAGAAAAAACTATGCTAGGTTTTGTAGCTGTTGTCGCAGTTAGAAATCGTGTCAGATTATTGTCGAGCAGTTTCCCGATGTTCCTACTTGCGCTATTGTAAGAGGTATATTCTGCCGCTGCACATGTTGCATTTATGTACTGTGATAGAACGGGTTGAGGCTGAGTTAATTTCAACCACTATCACATATTATTTAAAACCAAGATGCTCCCCACGTGCATCCACGCTTTGAAGCTTGGCGCCTTATCGCAGCTACCTGAGTCAATGTTTAAACAAGGAGGTTTATCTTTCCCCGTTCGCATCCATACGCCGATATCGCCAGATTGAGTTAGGCTTATGGGCAGATTAGGCTTGTTCTCAGGCTCGGCTGTGCATTCCCTCGAAGCTCACACTCCATTGTCCCCCACGCCAAGAAAGTGTCTCGACTATTTAAATGAAAACTTTACCACTAAGATCAGATTGGAGATCCAGGTTTTCGTCGCAAAACATCACCACGACCCTCTCTCACCTTGTGCGCCAAGGGAACTCGACCTCGAGATTCACCATCACTTGTCCAGAAGAAGGACAATATCCCTTGAGTGCCAAAGTTCGAGCCTTCGTGACGCCGAGTCCACAAGGCTTCCCCCTTGTTGTTCAGAAAGAGAACAACATTAGAACAGCCATTGTTCTTTTGAGCCTGTTGACAAGAAACGGCTCTCCCCCCCCCTCATGTTGTTCAGAAGAGAACAACGTAGAACAGCCATTGTATTATCACCCCGTTCGTCGAGAAACGGTTCTCACTTCCAAGACGCCACGTCAGGATCATTTTATTACCCCCCCTTCGGCCGGAACTCGCCAGCGGACCAAAATTCCTTCACGCCGCCTTCCTCTGCACAACAAGTATAAATTACGTAAGCCGAACGTTACTATGAGTATTTAACCCTTTTGTCAATTCTATCCTGTGCTTAAAATGGTTTAGCGAACCATCACCTCCCTTTAACTTTATATTTTTTCTACCTTTTTGAATCTTTTAATCCTCGGATTAGCTCGAGTCCCCACGACCCTTTCCATTCTCTGTTTATGTCAATATTTTCCGTTATGTGTGTTGCTGATATTTATTATTAATAAAACTCTATTTTATTAATTATAGCAATATTATTATCCTTGAGCTCAGTCCCAATTCTAAAGCATATCGAAGATACATAATATCGGCCAGCCAGACATCTACGCACTCTAAAGATAACTAATAAGTTCCCTCAACGAATAGTTATATATGGCATATCGTCGAGAGTCCATTTTATGACATATATATATATATATACTATTTAAATTTGGTATCAGGTGTGTAAGGTTTAACGCTATATCTTTGCAAACACTGGTCTCAGTCGAGTTAAGTATAGTGTTATTCGTTATAATAATAGAGTATAGTAGTTCCCTTTTGTTTTAACGATTGCTATCCCTTTTTAGGGGGAAACTCAAGAAGCTGGAGTAGCTCAAATAACTGTTATAATAATTTGTTTGTGTTTTTTTTGTGATTTGAGTCATTGGTTATTTCGATTGAGAAACCAAGTACGAATAGGTCAGTGCCAATATTTATGTAGGCTAATTTCTCTAGAAGGCATAATTCTTGTTGCAAGGAATTTTAGTTGGTTGACTATTGCGCCCCTAAGTGCAAAGATTACACAGTTCAAAATCTTTAAAGCGCAAGGATAATCCTTGGGACTTTCCGGAAAATAACTAATTAAGTACGTTCAAGAGGGGCAAAGAAAAGAACGAGAAGAAATAGAAAGTGAAAGAGAAATCCAACGAAAAGAAAGAGAAAGAGAAATCCAACGAGAAGAAAGAGAAAGAGAAATCCAACGAGAAGAGAAAGAAAAAGAAAGAGAAATCCAACGAGAAGAAAGAGAAAGAGAGGAACGGGGAAGACAAGCTGAGCTTCACCATCAGATTAAATTAGCTCGTGTTGAAGCAGAGATACAGTTATCCAGTTTCCGTTCCAAAGCCCCCCCCCCCCCCCATCTCTCACTAAAGCTACCTAATTTCAAGGATGGAGAGGATTTCGGAGCATTTTTAGCCCACTTCGAAAAGATCCTCGAAATCAATAACATGGATCTGGAGGCTGAAGGTGTAGTAAGCTTACTTCCCTTGTAAATTGTAAATTGCGCGAAATTTTTATATCTTTACTATCTGAGTCTACAATTAACTACAGCATTTTGAAAAGCTGAGTTATTGGCCGCTCATAATATGACTCCCGATTTCTACCGCCAAGAATTTCGTAGAGGTCGTATTAAACCCGGACAGACGTTCCGTCAATTCGGATACATTCTACAGAGGAATTTTAAATTTTGGTTAGAATCCTCAAAGTTGATCCGAACTACGAGTCCTTAACAGACTTCGAGTTTCGAGATCAATTTTTGGCGTCTCTCCCGACGGAGATCCGTGCGTTCGTCAAGGATCGTCGGTGCCCGTCCTTTAAAGAATGTACCGAAGAAGCGGATGTCTATGCCGCCAGCCAAAATTCATACCCAAAAGAGAATCGAACTTCTCACCAACCCCCAAACCAGGAAAGAAGGAAGGATTCGCGCCCTTTTCACAGGGATGCCGACGAAGTTTCCGAGCACCATAAAACCCTAAAACTTAATTCCCCAGAACCAACAACGGGACTCCAAACCTCCCGTTAAGATTTCTCCTCCATCTTTCTTCCCGAAGCGACCAATCATATGCTTCACCTGTGGTGTAGAAAACCACATGAGCTGGAATTGCCCCCAAAATTCTGGGCTTAAAAGCGAACCAGCCCACCAAGTTTACCAGATTAATGCCATTCCGGCTCCCCCGGTGGTGTAGAACCAAGCACCAACTTCTCTCCCTCCGTCAGGCCACCAGGTAAATTTTATTTTTGATAAAAGTTAATCGGGAACTTTAAAAATTGAGGAGGGCAGCGTGAGCGGTTGCAGAGTGTCGACTCTTGTCAGGGACACAGGATGTACGTGTTTCATCGTGTCCGACGAACTCTTCCCCCCAGTAGACCCTAACCACTAAATATTTGCGGTGGTTCATGACTACCTTAGGCGGGCGAACCAATTCCCCGTCATTAGATGTTACCTGCAGTGTCAATATTATAATGGCTGGGCTGAATTTATTTCAGCACCCATACAATTTTATTCCGTACTTATAGGACAGAGCCCCCAAGTAAGTTATGACCCTGTGTTTCAGGCCGCCCTTCCTCGAGGCCGAGCTAAGAAAGAAGCCCAGGAGCCCGTCCCCATCAGAACCCCGATACCATCCGATTTCTCAGGGACTCTTAACCCGGACTTCAGGATGGCACAAAAGGAGTATGAATTACAAAAAAGTACCCCCAACGCGCCCATGGAGATACCTTCGTAGCACTGGACGAAACATCGGCGCTTGAAGAAGATTACCCCGTGGAGTCCCTTAATGTAATACAGATAGTGTGCATACAACCTAAAGCCGATTACCCTCCTCTTTCCCTACCAGGCGAGTCTTTGGAACTCTCTGACCTGGATATTGACGCGCCGCTGACACCACATCAAATGAGTCAGCTACCAGAACTAATTAAATATGGTCACCATTTAACCACCCTATTAGCTCTTTTCGAGCGACTGCGGGAAATTGGCCTTACCATTGGCCCCAGCAAATGCCATTTTGCCCACGAAACCATAAAATATTTGGGTTTCAAAATAAGACAAAGCCAGTTGGGTCCCCAAGAGGATAAGATTAAGGCAATCGCCGACATGCCCCTCCCGATTACAAAGAAGCAATTAAGATCGTTCCTAGGATCAGCTTCGTACTATCGGCGATTTGTTCCGAATTTTGCTGCAATTTCGGCGCCCCTCAGCCCCCGATCGTTTACGTTGGAATGATGTCGCTGTTTCCCATTTTAATTAACTCAAGAGGAAGCTCATTTTTGCCCCCATTTTAGAAATTGCCCAACCCGGAAAAATCCTTTGGGATTAAGACCGACGCGTCCAACGAGGGCATTGGAGGTGTACTCCTTCAATACGAGGATGACGGAACGAGTCATCCAGTTGCATATGCTAGTCGTCAATTATTACCACGCGAAAAGAGATATGCCACTATAGAGAAGGAAGCTCTATCAATTATCTGGGTTATAGACAAATTAAAAATGTACTTGATAGGAAAAGAATTTCAGATAGGAACCGACCACCGTCCGTTAGCCTATATTAGGAATGTGCGAGACTCCAACGGCCGAATCATGCGCTGGAGTTTACTCTTGCAAGAGTATCAATTTAAAATAAATTATATAAAAGGTTCCGATAAACAGGGCGCTGACGCACTCAGTAGGAATGCGTTACTGAATAGCGTAGAGTAAGTGTATTCATAGGATTAGTATCTCCATGTAGGTATATACCGTCTTGTACGACTTAAATTAGATTCTCTTGCAATATAATTAGTTAATGTATATGTCTGAATTTTGTAACGCTCAATGTCTATTTTTTTTGTATGTATATATATTTGTACCCATTAATTTACGTATAAATTATTTTGTCCCGTATGTACTAATTTTATATCATTTCATTGTTCCATGCCCTTTTTTTTTATTAAGTTGTATTAAAGGTTATTTTCTCTGTAATCAAAAGATCAAAATAATCATATGTATTGAGGTAATACTAGTTAGGTGCAGAAAGGTACGGTTGGTACAAGAAAACGCGTTCCCCACAACGGAGCTCTATCGTTGTCCCTTCTCTCTTTTTTTCGAAGTGACAACTTCTCCCGGAATGGAAGGGTGTAAAAGAACGGGTTGAGGCCGCGATAATTTCAACCACTATCACATGTTATTTAAAACTACGATGCTCCCCACTTGCATCCTTGCTTTGAAGCTTGGCGCCTTATCGCAACCACCTGAGTCAATGTTTAAACAAGCAGGTTTATCTTCCCCCGTTCGCCCCCCTACGCTGACCTCGCCGGACTGAGTTAGGCTTATGGGCAGATAAGGCTTATTCTCAGGCTCGGCTGTGCATTCCCTCGAAGCCCCTACTCCATTGTCCCCCACGCCAACGGAGTGTCTCGACTATTTAGATGAAAACTTCACCACTAAGATCAGATTGGAGATCCAGATTTTCGTCACGAAACATCACCACGACCCTATCTCACCTTGTGCGCCAAGGGACCTCGACCTCGAGATTCACCATCACTTGTCCAGCAGAAGGACAATATCCCTTGAGTGCCAAAGTTCGAGCCTTCGTGACGCCGAGTCCACAAGGCTTTCCCCTTGTTGTTCAGAAAGAGAACAACATTAGAACAGCCATTGTTCTTTTGATCTCGTTGACAAGAAACAGTTCTCACCCCCTCACCTCCTGTTGTTGAGAAGAGAACAACGTAGAACAGCCATTGTTCTTCACGCCATTCGTCGAGAAACGGTTGTCATTCCCAAGACGCCACGTCAGGTTCATTTTATTCCCCTCCTTCGGCTGGAACTCGACAGCAGACCGAAAATTCCTTCACGCCGCCTTCCTCTGCACAACAAGTATAAATTACGTAAGCCGAACGTCACCTTTGAGTATTTAACCCTTTTGTCAATTCTATCCTCTGCTTTAAATGGTTTAGCGAACCATCACCTCCATTTAACTTTATATTTGTTCTACCTTTTTAAATCTTTTAATCCTCGGATTAGCTCGAGTCCCCACGCCCCTTTCCATTCCATGTTTATGTCAATATTTTTGGTTTTGTGTGTTGTTGATAGTTATTATTAATAAAACTCTATTTTATTAATGACAGCAATATTATTATCCTTGAACTCAGTTCCACTTCTTAAGCATATCGAAGATACAGAATATCGGCCAGCCAGACATCCACGCACTCTAAAGATAATTTATAAGTTTCCTCAACGAATAGTTATATATGGAATATCGTCGAGAGTCCATTCTACGAGATATATATCGCCAGCGAAGAGAACGTTTCTCCGGTCGTGAAATATCGCAAGATGTTGTGCATAGGCACATAGCCGCGTCTCGGGGTTGGTACCCAGTGGCAACGACCAGTCTCCTAAGGGATGTATTCACTTTAATAGCGAAGTAAAAACAGCCGAAAATATTACCATACCAAAAAACATCTACAAAACTATTAAATACTTTATATGGACAGATGAAATGAAGACTAAAAATGCATAAATTAAAACGATAAATGAAGACATCATAACAAATGGAATATCAAGAGAAAAATACCGTAATCGGAAAACGAAGAGGAAGGAACTACTTAGCGCAATATCGATTAAAAAAAGAGAATATTTGGATATTGCCTTTCAAAATATTGACAACTAGCTATTGGCCCGAGCATTTTGGAAAAAGATAAAAAAATGGGAGATACTAAAGCGAAAGAGAAAATAAAGATTACGAAAAGAAATGGAAAATTAATCGGAGATGAACGCGAGATTGAAAGACTACTAAGGCAACACAGGAAAGGAATGTTCAACATAACCGAAGAGGAAAACGAAAACTATGCCATAGATTTCGAAAACCAAATAACTCACGAACTAAATGAACGGATTGAGAGAACTTTTCCACATCAATACGTAGAAGAGGTATGGTATGCGAACGAAGGATTTAACACCGATATCGCAATTGAGGAATTAAAGAATACTATCTCCAATTTCAACCAAAAGGCCTCTAGAAAATCAGGAGTCACCATAAAAAAATATATAGAAGCACCGGTTAATATACTCGACGGGATGCAGAACGTGTTTAACGCCTTATAAACACGGGATACTTCCCCAATGAGTTAAAGATAGCTAAAATTATATTCATACCGAAGCAGGGAAAACCGACTTCGCAGGTCAAAAAATTCAGACCAATATCCCTTCTCAACTTAATCGGGAATGTGTTTGAAAGAATACTGAACACAAGATTAAATGAATATCTCACTGAATAGAACCTGTGGAACAATCAACAATTCAGCTTCAGAACGAACAGGAATACAGAGCTTACCCTCAGCGTGATTACAGAAAAAATAGCAAAGTGAAAGGAGACAAATGCAGTATAGACATTTTTTGGCGGGAGTATCGAAGGCATTCGATAAAGTCGGCCAAAGAGGCATACAACATAAAATTCTAGATCTAGAAATGAACAACTATCCGGAAAGAATTTTATGCGACTACGTCATGGAAAGATTTGCATAACTAGACACGTGGAATTACCAATCCGAACGATTCAAGCCTAATGCGGGCCTCACTAAGGGAGGGTGTTTAAATCCTTCACTATACTCAGTATACACCTCGAACATTCCCCACCTAGGAGCGAGGGCTGTGTGAACATACAAAACGCAGCTGATTTAACTCCATTATTCCTTTGTGTTTATCAGAACCTACAGATGCAAGCCAGAGTAACGGAAACATAAATAGAAAATCTAAACGAGTATGAACGCTAATGAAAATTTAAAACGAATAAAGATAACTCCAAATCATAATTATTTATCGAAAAACTATCCGACGTTTACGTAGTTGGAAAGAGATACAGGTATAACGGTGAAGGCAAGATTTTAGGCCTATTTATTACCAAAAATGATTACAAGACACACGTGACTGAAAGAATAAATAAAGCACGAGGTATGCTAACTTTACCCTACAGATTAAAAAATCTTAACATGAAAAATAAGGAAAAGATCTGCCAGGCCATGATACAGCCTACTTTGATATATTTAACTATTGCCATGTATACGGTTTCAAGAAGCAATCTCGTAAGAATGCAACGTATACAGAAGAAGGCACTAAATATCAATACGAACGCACAACGATTAGAGAAGAAAAACAGAGAGCCTTACACAACGAAGCGAAAATAAAATTATTAAACAAAATAATTGAAAAAGAGCCAAAAAAATCATAGAAAAAACAAGAAGCAATAGGAGAGGAACTAAATAATTAAATTGCAGGAGGACTACCAGGATGGAGACAACATATGCTTTTTCCTAGTGCTAAGAATAAAGCGGACCAAAGGGAAGAAAGAGAAGGATATTTACGTGTAAACCAAATAAGGAAGCCCGATTGTGACGGAAATTTCACGAATAATGAAAAAAACTCACCGGATTGGACTTATGACCCACAAGGAATGACAAAACTATCCCAAAGATGCAAATGAACGAAAAAGAAAAATCCACATAAATAAATAAGAGAAAAATAAACAAATAAATAACCGAGGAACATGAGCCCACATAACAGATACATGATACAAGAATTATGCTACAAAATTCATAGAAACTCGAGTTACGAGCATTAACTTAAGCAGGAAAACAAATAATTTTAACAAGGGTTTGAATACCTATCTCATAAACACATAACATAATAACAAAACAACCACAGAAATAAACAAACAGACACACTTTCACTCCAACTTATTTGGAACTTAACCCTAAAATTAGCGTGACTTCCACGCCCCTTGCACCTCTCTGCAAACCTCCAACTTCCTTCCATTTCAATCATCTTTCTCCTTTACCGCTACTCAAAGATAGGCTAAACACTAACAGCAAGGGCAGGTACAGAAAATAGTAACAATTAAAAGCTAAGAAAACATAAAAACACCGTCGTCCGGGTCCCACGTTAAGCAGGTCCTCAGGCGAACTTGGTCAACTTTCAAACCTTTAACTTTATTTCAGTCTCTCCTCTCCTTACTTCTTTCTTCTTCTCCTCCCTCTCTTCTCCTCTCCGGAGCTCTTTTCCCTAGGTGCATTTAGACTTCGATGGAGGAGAGCGTTGGGGAAACTAGGGGATCTAAAACCTTTTATCCTACTTTCCCTTTCATTTCATTCCATGACGATGGCCGAGCATTCGACTTCAAGCATTGATGACGTACCTTTGGATAAACCAGCTTTTCATTTTGCTTATAATTGGACTTGGAGCATCGTTGACAAAGGAAAACAGCCTATCCTGGTCGTCTTTTAGGGTAAATTTGCTTTGCCCTTCAGAAAGAGAATTATTATTTTTTGCATAACCTGTATTTTCAATAAATGATGACTTAAGCACCTCACTGCTCCCGTCCATTATCCTGCGTGAAAACCTGCCTTGGATGACTGCCCTTGATTAATTTAGTCTTAACTATGCCGGCCACTTGGACTGACATAATTAAGGGCTTATATTAAAGTTGGTTTGAGGACTAGCCCACAGTGGAAGCATAAGTCAGAGATTTTCTCGAAACTGGGAATTAACTGCAAGTCCCGCGTAGAGGAGTAGTCCTCATCATCTGGCGTGTCTGGCAAGTATCATAGAGGAAAGTAACACCCGCCTCTATGTAGTTAAGAGTGGTTATGCCTTATGTACTCGGAAGGAGGAGGCAAAAATTAGCAATCGTTGATTCGGCCGCTAGTGCATCAACTTCACCCTGATTCATCCATTCTGAGGTTCCTACTCGAGACCAATCCCATTTATCATCATCCATCATCCTGGCAGCAGCTGAGCGGAGGTCCAACTGGAGAATGGACGGGGGCGCTCTCACCGATATTTCTGAACTCACCTTTATAAACCACTACCGCCTTTATAACCCATCTTACATTCTTTTTCACTCCAAAAATACAAATATAATTACACTTTGGTTTTAGAGGACAAGAAGAAAAGAAGAGGACATAATAGGGAGCAAGAAGACCATGGAGACCCTCACTAAGAAGGTCCTTCGCAGTACTGTACAAGAAAAAAATCCCCGGAAAAAAAGAAAGCTATGTGAAAACCTCGACCTCGAACTCAAGGTGGCCCTGGTGAAATTGATTGAAGTTTCATCAAGGTTTAATAGCCATCTACATGAAGTTCAAAGATGTGTACCAGCTCCTGTCTGAAAAAGGAGCTGCCACATTCAAGAGCATCGGACTGTAAGCCAGACACTTCCCCCCCCCCCCCACACACGCATAAGTGGCAGCGAACCGCAGTGTTATTTGTAGCAAATTGGAGAGTTGGGTTGGCAAAAACACAACTGAAGAACTAAAGAAAGAGATTATGATAAGCAACCCGTGAGCAAATGTTTAGGAAATAATCAAATTCTGCGAACACGCCTACCTGTTCAAAATAACCTTTTCTACTACCTATATGGCCAGAAGAGCGACGACGGGTGATATTTTCGTCTTTAATATGATAACCCAGGAGAGAACATTCAGCAGAAGAGGTTTAATAGCATACAGATGTGCTTTGTATTCTATAAACTAGAACAACACAAAACCGCGACCTGCCCGAACAAGAACAAACTCCGGTGCAGTGAACGTGCTACAGAAGGACATCGGTTCGATAAGTACAAAACCACCAAAAAGGAATTTCTCACCTGCAAAGGGTGAGACACCTTAAAGGGTGATTATTTCTCGGCGCTTGGGGCAGTTCAGGGTCATGACAGAAACATGACCCTGAACTGCCCAAAGTGCCGAGACATAATCAAAAGGAAGGAAGAAGCACACAATAAAGCTAAAGAGATGACGTACGCGAGTGTCGCCAAGAAGAATGAGGAAGTGAAGATAACACCTGCACAGATGAGCCCCACAGGAGTTCTGAGTGCAAAGATTCGGATCTGCATTACTCATGTAAATGTGGCTAACGCAGTGAAGCCCGGCTGTTACAATCAGGTCCTCAATACACTCTTAAAGGCAAACAATCTACCTTCAGTAATCATGCCCGCAGACCCTTACTGCTCCAAGACATTCAAGAGGTCACATAAGAAATAACACTAATGTTAAATCTGGACTGGAGAAAGTCGTCGAAGCACCCTCATCGGAGGAATCCGAAGAGGATGAAGACAAAGAAGAAGAAAAAGAAGAAGAAGAAGAAAAGCTTAAAATGAGGACGGATCCACCTCATGAGACAACAACGAGGGCCCCTGCACCCATACACGAGCTACGAAGAGCAGGTCCAAAACCCCAAGCCCCGCCCACCAAGAACGAAAATCCTGGGCACAGCTAAACTGCCCAGACAGCCCCAAAGGAAAAGAAAAACAAGTAAATTCACCGGTAAAAACAATTCTCCATGCTACGGAACGGACTGAAAATATTGGAAATAAACACTAACGGCTGGACTATGAAAATGACTCTTTACGGTAATGTATTCAGAGAAATTAATGCAGACATCATATTAATTTAGGAACAGGGATTCGACACGTATAATTCGGAAATTAAGATCTGGAATTACGACTTGTTGATCACCCATTATTTACAAGAGGGTTATGACGGTGCTGCTATTGGGATAAAGAAAGTGATTAAATTCAAGCAAATAGGAAACTTCGAAGAATCCTATCTCGCCATTGAGGTTAAACTTGAGATGAGCAACGTGGTCATCGCAGCCGGGTATAAATATCTTACAGGCCTATTTGTAAGAATAACCCCTACTATACTTATCGGGGATCTGAACGCCAGATGCCGTGAATCCGGCTACAGGACCTTCACTGAAATTGGAAGAAGCCTAGACATCCTGTTGGAAAGAAATATAATCCAGCAGATAGGCCCAGACTTCCCTACCTTTGTCATACCAGGGAGTGCTATAAAACTAGAGATAAGTTTGGGTAATCGTCAGCTGCAGTTTAATTACTAGATGGAACCAGTTGGCGTACCATGTAGTGATCACAATTGGATCCTACTTAGCATAAACAGGAACCCTATTCAGGTCCCAGCTTCGGTAAAGAAGAACTACAGAAGAGCCGACTGGGAATGGTACGCGTGTCTTCTCGAGGCCTATCATCCGCCCAACCTGGATGAGGCAATTCTTGAGGAGATCGACGAGGCGCTTGACGACCTTAATAACCATCTGATTAACGCGGATAGAGCTTGTATCCCTAGGTCCGAGTACAAAACCATCTCAACCCATAGATGGACTGAGTATATGAAGGAACTTTACCGTGAACTGAAATTATTGTGAGATTAACATCAGGAATGCATCGTATGAGTCATTACAACAAAGTAAAGAGATTAAAGAAGAGCTCAACGAGTTGATCCTCGAGCAACAGCTGAGACGATTGGACGATGTGATCGATAGTCTCGATCACGAGGCATCTCCCAAATATTTCTGGAACAAAATCAGACGTCTCAAAGGATCGACCGGGAAGAACAAGAAGATAGAAATACCTAAAGAAAACGGAAACATTGAAACAGAAAACGAAAAATTGGAAGAAATATTCCTAAGTTATTGAGAAAAAACCTTCAGTATCACCGAAGGAGAAAACGAAGCTTACGATACACAGTTTTGAATGCAATATCATAGACGGGCTTAACGACTAGGTACAGTGGACGCACCCTCCCCACCAGGTGGATAGACAGCGCGAGGGAGACGCCGAGGTCACTGATGATGAACTACTCTGTGTGCTCCGCTTATTTCGTCAGAAAGCCCCAGGGCAATCGGGGCTTACGAAGCTGAACTTCGAAAAGGCACCAGCAAACATCATCGAAGCAATGATGAGAATTTTTAACGCCTGTTTGAACACGGGATACTTTCCAGATGCTAACAAAACGGCAGAAGGACCCGAAGTTGAAAGAGAGCTACCGGCAAATTTCACTTCTAGAATTTAACGGAAAGTTCTTCAAGAAGATTCTCAACTGAAGACTGGTGTAGTACCTGGAGAGGAACTCTCTCTACAACTCATACCAATTTGGGTTTATAAGAAAGCAAATTACGGAGATGGCTATAAATGTCATCGAGGAAGAGCTTGTTCAAGTCAAACGGGAAAGATCTACCAGTGAGATAGCCGTCAGAGACGAAGTGTGCTCTACGCATGAAAAAGTAGTAAATTAATATCAAACAAGAAGAACGAGACCAAAAACGCCCCTAAACACAGAAGTGAGAACGAAAACCCGAATAAGACCATTAACACATAAATGTAAAAAAATACCAATTGTGAGAAATTCCTACCAAACAAGACTCATTTAAACCAAATCTCATAAGAAGGAAAAAGCCTAGAATAAAAAAACAACAACAAAATACACAAATTACACACACTACAAAAAACAAAACAGTAAGCAGTAAAATATAAATTATTAATAACAAAACAACAGCAATGCGCATTTTTAACAAACAAGTATATTAAGAATTTGAAAACAAATAGCTTAAAGGCTATAAACGCTAAGCTATCCCAACAACAATTAAAATCACAAAACAAGGATACAAATGCAAGCGATAGGCTTGACCACCAGGCACGTAGCATCTTCTTGTTTCACCACTTGTCTTTTTTCATCAATCTACCCACACGCCATTATTTGCCCCTTAACACAAATATTCACTTTAAACAATCGAATCATTCCATTAACGGCCGAGAAGACGATTTTCATACATCTTTGTTGTACTACAGATAAAGAATTTTTTGATTTGCCTAGGAAGACTTACAAAGAAAACAGCCTATTCTGATAGTATTATTTGATGAATTTCGTTTCACCGTTCCAGAGGGAAATTGATGCTTTTTATGTATTCGGACATTAATAATTCAATGAAGGCTTGAGCACCTCGCTGCTCCCATCCATCAACCTCCGTGGGATCCTGCCTCAGATGTCTGCCATTCACTAATTTCGACTTGGACTGACATAATTAAGGGTTTATGTTAAAGCTGGTTTGAGGACTATCCCACAAGGGAATCATTTGTCATAAATTTCTTGAACCTGGGACTAAACTGCAAGTCCCGGACAGAGGACAGATCCTCATAGCCAGGGGGACCCGACCAGAATCATAGAGGAAATTAGCACTCGTCTCTATGTAGTTTGGAGGTGGTTCTGGCCTAAGTACCCGAGAGAGGGTGGCAAAACTTTAGCTTTCGTTGATTCAGTCATTCCTCTTGGGGTCCCCACTCGAGATCCAGCCCACCCATCCTTCACCCATCATCCTGGCAGCATCTAAGTGGGGGACCGAATGGAAAATGGTCAGGAGCGCTCTTTTGATTCTCTCGTAACAAGCTGCATTAACCGTTACCGCCTTTACCTGCCCATCACTTTTTCTATATACCAAAATCACGATAATTAGACATTGTTTTCATAACGAAAATTAATACAAGAGTACGCCAAAAGAAGGACGTTGAAGACCATGAAAAACCATCACTAAGCGGCCCCCCCTAAGGACCATCCAAAGAATGAAGGCCCCCGAGAAACGGAAACTTTGCGAGACCCTCTACCTCGAACTAAGAGTTGCCCTGGTGAAACTTATCGAGGTGTCATGCGGGTTCATCGCAATCTGCGTAGAAACAAAGGATGTAGACCGGCTCTTCTTGAAAGAAGGAGCTAAAGTACGCAAGACTATTGGACTCGAAGCCAAGACTCTCCCTCAAGTGGCATCAAACTGAATGGTGATCTGCCGCAAAGTGGACAGTTGGGTTGGCGAGAACCTTACGGAAGATCTTAAAGAGGAAATTATGAGGAGTATTCAGTGGGTTAAAGTTTGCGAATTGATTAAATTCCTCGAACACACCCACCTGTTCAAGATTACCTTCTCGCCCCCTGACATGGCACGGAAAGCAACGACGGACGGGCTTTTGGTTTTCAACATGAGGATACCAGGGGAGAATAGCCAACAAGAGAAATTCAGTAGTATACAAATGTGCTTTGGATACTACAAACTGGAATCGCACACCACTACGAATTGTCAAGACAAAAATAAGGTTTGGTGCCACGAATGCACTACAGAAGGCCATAGACATGGTAAGTGTGAGAGCACAAAGAAAACCTGCCTGAACTGCAAGGGAGATAATCGAACCATGACTCTGAATTGCTCGAAGCGCCAGGAAAATATTAAAAGGAAAGAAGATGAAGAGAAGAAAGCAAAAGGGCGAACATCAGCGAGCGCAGCGAAGAAAAACGAAGTACGCGAACGTCGCCGACGCAAATCGCCATTTCAGGAGATCATAACGTAAAGATTCTTAAAGAAATCACTCACACAAATGTGGCTAATGCAGTTAAACCTGCCTATTACAACCAGGTACTAAATGCTTTGCCAAAGGCGAACAAACTACCATCCATCATCGTGGCCGCGGACCCCGAGTACTCCAAGACATTGAAGGAGTCCGAGATCAGAACTAATTCAAACATTAAATCTGGATTGGAGGCTATAGTCAAAGATCCCTCATCAGAAGAATCTGAAGGAAACAAAGGTGACGAGAAGAGCAAGAGCAAGAAAATGAGGAAGGATCTACCTCTTCGGATAGCGACGAGGGCCCATGGAACATATAGAATCGACGAAGAGCAGGTCCAAAAATACGAATCCTCCGCCGAAGAGCGAACGGCTTGGGGACAGCAAAGCTGCACTGCAGGCCAGAAGGAAGGATAATCAGAAGAAGCACCGGTAAAAACATCCCACCATGCATTCGAATGCACTAAAGATACTGAAAATCAACAACAACTGATGGATGACTGAAAAGACACGAGAGAGAGAGAGAGATCGATGCAGATATCAAACTGATTTCAGAACACAGGATTGACACTCGTAATTCCGAAATGAAGGTCTGGAATCACGAATTGCTGGTGAAAAACTATACGCAAAACGGTACGTTGGTACCGCTATTTGGCAGGAGAGCCCCCACTAGATTAATGGTGGACCGAACGCCAGATCTTCTTGTTGGACAGAAACATTGTTCAGCGGATAGGCCTCGACTTCCTACTTTTGTCAGAAGTATGTGCCACAAAGCCGCACATATGTTTGGCTAAGCGACAGCTACCGTTTAACTACTACATGTAACCAATCCAGATTCTATTTAGTGACCATATAAAGATCCTGCTTTGAATCAACAGGAACCCTAAACAAGTTCCAGCTGTAGTCAGAAAGAACTACAGAAGAACAGAATGATAACGGTAGGCGCGCCTCCTCGAGGGATACCATCCGCACAACTTGGATGAGGCGATTTTTAAAGATATCGACAAGGCAGTCGAAGACCTCAATGACCATCTTATCAACGTGGATAATGCGCTGGTATTCCTAGAACCCGGTATAAGTCCATCTCATCTTACAAAGGGATTGAATACATAAAGGAAATCTATCTTGAACTGAGAATACTGTATGAAATTAACATCAGGAATCCATCATTCGACTCAATACAAGAAAGCAAGGATATCAAGTAAGAACAACAATGGAGGCGATGAGACGATGCGATCGATAGCCTCGATCACGAAGCATAGCCCAAAGGACTCTGAAAATAAACACAAACGACTCAAAGGATCGAGTGGTAAAAAGAAGATTGAGCTAATAAAAGAAGCGGAAACATGGAGACACAAAAGGAAAACATCGAAGACCTATTCCGAACTTATTGGGAAAGAGTCTTCTGTATAACTGAAGAAGAAAACAAATACTACGACATAGAGTTTGAAATCAACATCGTAGACGAGTTGAAGGAACAAATACATAGGACATACCCTCACCACAAGTGGACAGACAGCGCGACTGAGACACCGAGATTACCGAAGAAGAGCTAGCCAGGGCATTGCGTTAATTCCGACTGAAACCCCCAGGACAATCGGAGCTTACAAAATTCAACTTTTAAAAAGCACCAGCAGATATCATCAAAGGAATAGGAAGAATATTCAAGGCCTGTCTGAACACGGGATACTTTCCAGATGCTTACAAAACGGCAAAACTGATCTTCTTGCCGAAACTTGGGAAAGGCCCGAGGTTGAAGGAGAACTACCAATCGATTTCACTCCTAAAATTTCAGGGAAGTGCTTCAAGATGATCCTAAACTGAAGGCTAGTGTCCCATCTCGAAGAGCACTCCCTCTGCAATCCATATCAATTCGGGTTTAGAAAAAGCGACGTACAGAGATGGCAATAAATGTCATCATAGAATATTTAGTCCAAGCTAACGGAAAAGGAGTTACGTGGACATTGTTTGTCGGGATGTGTCAAAGGCGTTTGATAATGTGTGGCAGAGTGAGATGCAGTATAAGATCATACGGGTGGGACTAAGTGATAACTTAGAAAAAACTCTTTGTAACTACGTCATGGAGAGAGTGGTGTACGTCAGTATAGGTCACTGGACGGCCTGAGGTTTCCGCTCACTGCGAGCCTCCCAAAGGGCGGGGGGTCTGTCTCCCACTCTCTACTCGATTTACACCGCAGATCTCCAAGCCTCACCTAATCCCTCTTGCCTCAACGTTTAGTTAGACGATGATTTCAGCCAAATAATCACTTGCCCATGGAGAAACGTGCATATGCAAGCTCAGATGTCAGGGTGGGTAATACACGCTATCCATACACCGCGGAGCGCAATGTACTCGGAATGAGGATTACCTCAACAGGGTACAGGAAGCACGTGAAAGATTGACTCTCCAAAGCCTCAGCTGCAGATAGAACTTTATATATGCTACACCCGCTTCTGCCCTCTCTTGTGTCTCGAAAATACTAAAGAGGAAAATACAAGCGGTGCAGAACAAATGAGTGTACCTAATCACAGGTACACGCAGGCGAGAAAGAAGACGCCAAGAAGAACTGCATCGGGAGGCGGGGCTAAGTCCCATTAAAATTGTCATCAAGGAAAGGACAATGAATATACAGGAGCTGCTTAGTCAGGAATTGAAGTACAAAATCATTCAAATGATTAACCATAACAAAATAACTCTAAGTCGTGCCAGATTTCCGAGCTCAGGTAACATATTAGCCGGCGAAAACGAAGTTGCGTTCTACGGATAAAAAGGATTGTTTTTTGCCCTAAATCATGACCAAATAAAACTAACGAAGATTACGATAACAAGAATGGGAAACCCACCGATTACTGACCATGAAAGCATCGAAAGAGACCTAATAAGCACGATCAAGACTGAAAAAATAGCACAAAAATATACGCACTACATAGAAATAATAACAAAGAAACTAAGCACAACACTTAGAGTAAAAATAATTTATAAAAACAACAGCAAATGTATATTACATACTAAAGAATATTAATTATATATAGGACAAATGGTTTGAACGGCAACAGAGGAGGCATAAACAAAATAAACAATTTAAAAGCGATGGGCTTGATCACCAGGCTCTAGCATCTCTTTGCAAATCTTCCACAATACTTTCTATTTTTACCACCCCCGCCTATTTTCCCTATCTATCCACACACCCTTTTTGCCTTATACACAACTACACTTAAACAATCAGTCATTCAATTTCGGTTCATTCCATGAAGATGACCGACCACGGTCGAAAGACGTCTCAAAATAAAATATGTCTTTGCGAATGTTTTTCTCGCCTCCAAGACCCAGACAAGTTAAGTTCAATCACGCTTATACTGCTGTGGGCTTCAACATTGCATGTATAAAACAGGCCCTGTTAGCTAATAATATATATATGTATGTATATATATATATATATATATATATATATATATATATATATTTATATATACATATAGTGACACGCAAAAATATTGGACACTAAATATATCAATGATTCTGCCTTTCTACTGCACTAAGGAGGAGGAAAATTGAATATAACTTGCTAAATACTTAGAAAATATAGTATGTTAACGGTAAATAGAAATAGTAAATATTAACAACTTTTATTAACTTATAATGAAACACCTTAAGCAAAAGTATGTAGCCCAGAAAGTAAAGAGAAACCCATTAGCCACCCAGACTGAACTACAAAAAGATCTGCAGAAAGGAGGAACAATTGCAAAAGAGAATGATATTAGCAACACGCTCCACCATATAGGACTTTATTCGAGAACATAGAGAAAGACCACTTACTTAAAAGGAAACACGACAAAGCTCGTATATCTTTTAGCATTCTTTTTTGGTGCGATAACAATAAAATAGAACTTTGGGACGGAATTCATCATGTTATATTTGGAGAGAGAATAGCTGGGCATTTAATTGTTGCAATACATGTCCGTCCATAAATTTTTGTAGCGCCAATCATGATTTGGACATATTATTTATTGAGAGGAAAAAGCCGATTTCATGTAGTAGAACGAATTATAAATAGCTAAATTTATCTTAAAACACTTGATTTAATATCCTTGGAAAAAAAATCACAGAAGATACCACGCTGTTGGTCGTTTTAACAGGACAGCGACCTTAAGCATGCATCCAAAGCAACTTAAAAATGGTTTCGTATATGGAAGATAAATGTTTTAGAATATCCGATCCAATCTTCTGATCTCAATCATATTGAAAATATATGGAAGAAGCTAAAGATAAGAATCCACACAATGAACTGACGGAATTTGGAAAGCCCAATAGAGAATTTGTTGGCAAGAATCAAATTGACGGTTGATTAACAGAAGCAATCTTATTGTGGGCAGTTGCGAGTACTTATTGAACCACAATGGAGCAATTTTAGTGAAATATGATCACAAATTTGTTCTCCAGCATGCCAAAACTAATTTAAGCACTCCTAAATAACAATGGAGAATGATTTTAAATATTGATTGCAAGCATTAATTGACTGCATTTATTAATAAAATGGGTTTAGGTTCTAATGTGTATATATTTCACCTTAAAGTTATGATACAATCTTAGTAAAACAAAATGCCACGTTTGAGTAGTTTAAAAAATTTTTTTAGGGAAATAAATATAGTAGTCTCAAAACCTTTGCCGATGATTGTGAGCATCGCTGAAAACAAGAGGAAATTCAGGAGTAATTGGAGCCAAAATCTTCTCCATCTCAATTGAAAACAAGGCAGAATTAGACTCTAATGCAGAAGAAACAGTAGATTAAGAGCTGATAAAGAACTTCCATATGATCGAAATTAGAAATATCAAACAAGAGGAAATGATTCACGACGGAAGCTTCATAACAACCGAGATAATTACCATAATTTGGCTCATTCAAACAAAAATCACCCATAAAAATAGAGCTAAAGAAAATAAGTTCCCAAATAACTCTCAGAAACATCCTATAGTATATAACAAAGATAATAAATGCATGTTTCAACAGTGAAATGACTAAAGATTTACAAAATAATACTGATCTAGAAACTTGGTCGACATCTGTCGCAGGCGGCGAGCTATAGAACGATATCTCTCTTGAACTTCTTAGATAAGTTAATGGAGTAAAACATAAACAGAGGGTCGATACAACATCGGGGTGTAAACTTGCTTAACAACAATTTCCAATTTGGGTTCAAACAATGGAGATACACTACCATGGCAATAGATTTAATCACCGAAACAATTGACAAAGCTAGCCCGGAAATGCACTATCGACCTCATATTACGAGACTTCAAGAAAGCATTTGATAAGGTTTGGTTTAAAAAATTGGCAAAATCGTTCGTTAGGACTCAGTACCATTCTGGGAAGACTCAGCTACAGCTATCTAAAGAATCGGAGTAAATACTATATATTCAATATATACGGCTGATATTACTCAATCCAGGATAAAGGGTACTAGGGTGCCTCAATATATAGTTCGCAGATGTTGTCGTTCAACTCAAGTTGACTTTCTTCAAAGAGCCAGGCTTGCAAGCAAGGAGAATATCTGCAGTAATTAAAAAGCTAAATAGATAAGAAAGGAATTCTAAAATTAACACGTTATCAAGAGTTCAAGATTATTTCTATCTCAAGGTAAAACAAAAATCCTTAATTTTCGCTAACAGAAGGCGAGTACACCATGGCAGAAAATATACTAGGACTAGAGATTAGTACATCAGAATGCAGGTTCCATATTACGGAAATAAAAAGGAGAACATTAAAACGGATAAGTTTGAGAAGGAGATTGAAAGACATCTCAAGGAAAACAATAAAAGAATTATACCAAACAGTGGGACATCTGCACTGATATAGCCCCTTATGCATACACGCAAACCCCTCAAAATTAAATAGAAAGTATCCAGAATAAGTAACGGTACCGGAAAACTAATAATACTGGACGGGGAAATAGGAAAACTGAAATAGAACTGCACAAAATCGCAAAACTTCTACCATTCTAAACCCGGTTAAGGAAGGGTCCGCCAAATTGTGGAACAAGATAAGAGTTAAGATGACACGGCTGTACCAGAAGACTGAATTTGGCGTCCTAGATGCTGGCTGGATTTTAAACAATAATAATTTAAAACCAAGCTTAAAAAAGAATAACGGTAAAATGCAGACATTAACAAAAGCATACAAATCAAGCAATATTCAATGCATTACATATAAGTTCTATGCAAATATATACATCAAAGAATAGGTAAATAATCTAACAAGTAAACAAGTGAAAAAATTAAAAATCGCTAACATTACAAGTCATCAACTAGAAAAACAAAAACACAACACTGGAACTATCATAAAATTACAAAGTAACGAGAAAAAAATTGTTGTTAGACATAAACGAAAAAGAACATAAATGCCGAACAATACGAAAGACTACCCTAAAACCCCCCAAAATAGAGAAAAATCACAATGGCTAATCAAAGTGGAGTAGATCAGATAGCCACCTAGTAATATATATATATATATATATATATATATATATATATATATATATATATATATAATTATTAGACTGTTATCTCTTATAACTTTGACCAGTGCCATGATTACCCTTCCCCATTCCATCAAATATCTCTATACCTTCCCTTATCATCTTCTCTCACTTCAAAAAATTGTGGCGTACCGTGAGAAAAGTCTAAGAGAACTTCGAAAACAATATTCAAATTAAGCTTCCAATTTCCTTCGGTGTTTATTTCCATCGATGCCTGTGAACAATATCTGTTCACAAGTATTATTCCAAGAATAGGTGCTTTGAATGTTTTCTATGGAAGATCTTCACCCATTAAAAACTCTTTTATCGTTCTCTGCCAGGAGGAAGTGGTGCACTTGATCAATTTATGAAGGGACTTTTACTAGCGCAGAGAGCTATTATAGAGAGACATGCTAAATGTGAACAGAATAGACTTTTAAATAATTCATTGATGTATTTTCCGAAAGGTCACAATTATGACATGAGAGCACATGGAAAAATCCACTTTTTGACAACATAAATATCATGCACCCGATCAAAGTTCTGTAAATCTAACCATAAATTTATCATGTCATTACTCCACACGTATTTATTAGGAAATAGATCGATGATATGAATGACTTAGTTGCGTCCAAAGATTTTAATATTATTACATTTAGGAAGGCATGGAAAAAAAGCTATACAATTCCTAATAGAAAAATGTCTAAACTTGATGAAAGGCTGGAGGAGTTATTTTATACATATGTTAATAAAGCGAGAGATTGGTGCTGAGATTTTTGCTGGCATCTCTGTGAGAAATATTAATATAATAAATTTTTGATGGTTTCTAGAACATTCTGGCAACAGAAAGAGTAAGATATTCTTTTCAAGATAATTTGGCCTTAATAAACAAAAAGTAAAGGTTATTTGAGGTGAATTAAATTTTTAGAATGTCTATGTTCTAAATAAAACGACTGACCATGCAAAAAATCTACTTCTAGACTACATAAATGATAAACTTCCTTTATTAAAAAGTTCAGGAAATGACGAGCAAGAAGATTAACTAAACCTAATTTTCCAAAATCAAGAGAAATTAGTAGAGATTATACATATTGGCGAAATAATTCATATTAACGTTCAACAGAGTTCATGTCGAACCTTAATTTAAAACTTTTGAATTAGAAAAGAAGATTAGAGGATAAAAGAAAGCTTAAGTAATGTTTAAAGACTCTTAGGGTTCAATTTGACTAAAATATAAATAGTATGCAATGAACTAATATGCTTAAATAGTTCAAACCAGATGTCGTGGATTAAAAGATGCATTAGAGAATGTGACTGATTGTATGGAATTTTGATAGCAAGAAAAATGTAGTGCTGAGAATAGAAATCGATACATTTATTTTATTCTACTTGTTAAACGTAAAGAAAGAACAAAAAAAGAAGCTATGTAAAGATGATAGTATCATGGCAAACCACGAGCTAATACTATTTTATAGATAAGTAAATAATAATAAGCCAAATCGAGACTGCATCTGATTATTTCAGGTGATGAAGTCAGTAAATGAAAATTTTGCGAATCTCTTTTACCATCCAAGATTCCAATAACAATCGGAAAGATTTATTTGATTTTATGTTGCATGAGATTTTTAAACTGATTGTAATTAGTTTTTCGACTCCTATTTCAAATCTCAAATTAGTTTTTGTCTGTATGTTGTAGTCTTCATGCAATTTGAAATTTATGATTTTTCTAAAATTGACCCTATTCATGTTTTGTTTCAGATCTAATATTGTCTTCTTTAAGGAGACATAAATGATCCTAATGCATTTTGTTAAATTTGAGGCTGTCACACATTTGTTCGTCTAAGGCCTAATAAAACAATGTTTTTCTCCCTGGTGACCAAGACAAGAAATAGGCTTCACAGACTGTCTTAATTTGGAAGAATAGTTTCGTGACTGGATAAATGAAAAACAAAATGGTCCACCTTTTGGAGTCCAAATGCTTTGGTGAGAGCTTAAGAACCTGATAAATGACTGCTATATTTTCCTGGTCAACACTAAAGGTGTTGGCAAGAAAAACGAATAATTGCTCTCATCCCAGCATTCTCTGTGCAATTCAATCTATTTAGCATTTTAACGAAGGCGTCGCTTTTTTTCAGAAAAGTAAGGTTCAATTGTAATCATTTAGAGCCATGATGTGACCCATATGATCATGGAACATATCGTTATTCTCCTGTAAATTTCAAATCTGCCATCAGATTTGGCACTAGGTGGCGCTATCTAGTGGTAGAAGCCTTATTTTGCCAGTTAGCTATTCAAAAGCACTTGATTCGAACCAAGGGAAGGCGTCAATGCGATAACCATTTGTCATCTTATCTCAAAAGGTCGCAGGTGATTGGAAGGACTTTCCCTCTTGTTAATGGTTATGACTCGCCTGAAGGTAAAAGTAATATACCTGATCAGGAGTTTCAAGAGATATTCTCAGATTTCCGAAAACTCTTCATCTAACGTGAAACAATCATCAGCAACTCAGCGTTTACCCAGGCGGAACAGAATGACTTAACACGTAACATGGTACTTCCAAGAAAGCAGCAGAGCTATTAGCCTCCAGGCTAAATGAAAAGCTTTCTTTAGAGCTTTGCAGAAGTCTTAGATTTCAAAACACAAGACTATTTATGTGAGTCTTTTTCAGAAGACAAGCAATTTGTTCACTGCTACGATATCCCAGTTCTTCTCTAATAGAGTTAGGTGTTGCCTCGTATAACCTTATATAATGGAGATGGATTTGAGCACATGGATTTGAGCGAGTAGAAGGTTCTTTTTGCCTTAATAATAGAGTGGGACCCTTAATATAGCGCCATATAGAAGTAATGAATTTATTCGCACTGTTTTTTTTCCCGATCTCAAAGTTAGATAGACAGTTTGTGTAGTCGTTCTAGCTACTTGCTACTAGTTAAGATTTATTGTTTGATAGAGCAGTATTTAACCTCCAATACACAGCTGGACTCGAGTCCCTTATATTTCAGATAAAGGGGCTTATTACCAAAACCATTGATGAAATCTGAAAAGATATTAGATTTTAAAAACCAACCCAGCTGATGTGCCACATCATGTGTTTCTTCCCTGAATTATGCAAAAATTCACAAAAGGAGTGAATTGATCTTTTAAAGTAATAGCATCTACCCCTTCCGGGTATTTTTTAACCATAAAGATGATATGTATATTTAAATACATCATATGGGGAAAGGGCCCGTGATATGGATAGGAACAAACAAAATCTCGTATATGACAACTTATAATGTGGCATTATATGTTTCTCTAAATGTGACTCTCATGCATTTAAGACATTGAGAACCCAGTATAGAAATGGGTTTTTTTCATGTCAAAATTGAAAAATGAGTAAGGTTATGAATTAATTTCAAGATCTTGTTAATTTAAGACTACGAAGCAAATGCGCGTTTTTTGTCCTTCAGAAGTACCAACCAAAATACGTCCCTAGATAGAGAGTCGTGAATTTCTTTTACCTATTAATGAAATCTAGAAAGGGCTTTATTTGAGAACTTTTCTCAATAGCTATGTGTGCGTAGTCGAGCCTGGGCAATGATAAATAGAGAGATTAGATAATGACGTCTTTGATTTCGGCTTAAAGATACTTGAGATCTGGAGCTTCAACTGACGAACTATGTAAAGTTTGGTATAGAGAGATGGGAACATAAGCTTTTACGTGGTTGCACGTTACCATTTATTTCGAGAGAAGAGATTTGAGGGGAGGATGTAGAAAAGCATATCTGAGAGCTGTATGGTGAGTTCAGATTGTGGTTATGCTTTTCTGTCTCATACCTCACGAGAATTATCTGCAAAGGTTGAGTATTCAGAATCTGTTTGCAAACACGTGACATTAAATTTTGATAGTTGCTAGTAATTACATATTTTTGCATGTTTAAACAAAGCATGTAAGAAACGTCGTAAACCCAACGAGATTTGGCCTCTGATGGTATTATGGAGTACTCACATTGCAAGACTGAATGAGACAACCAAAGACACCTCAAAAATGAGCACTTCGGAGGCTTATAAAATCTTTTAATGAGTTCACGGTAAACCAAAATAACATTCGATGTAAAAGGAATACAAATTATAAGTAATTTTAAGGGAGCATTGTTTACTAATTGTAAATATTTATTTTTCATTTAATTCAAATTAAACATCTCAGTTAAACTTTTTTAATAATTATCATTCTCCTAATCGAATAAAGAATATCCAATCCAGCTCGAAGATTCGTTTTACCTTTTGAGGAAATCTCCACTAGCCAATTTTCCCAGCCTACCAAGCAAGAAAAGAGCTTCCCACTTTTGGAGGCATAGCCTTATGAATACAAGGCATTTACCGAGGAAGCAACCAGACAGCCGCTCAGTCGAATTATGAAACCCATTTGGCCTCCTCAAGTGTGGTACCAAAATTCGGTGTCATTCACCTGTGGTAATTACACCACATTTGAAGAGACTTACCTCAAGATAACTTCTACCTACAACCTATAGTATAGACAAATAACTGTAGAAAGTACGTTTTAATCAACCACAAAATTGGAAGCGGAGCTCAAGATTTTACAGTAACTAGGTTAATGAGAGATGAGTGGGTGAAAAAAGGCGACAACGATCTTAAAATGATGTCTGTAAAAGTTCACAAGACAAAAGAATTACCGCAGCTGTGTGAATAATTTAGGAAGAGGGAAATTTAAAATCACTCCCACCCTTGGTGGTAGGAGCAATAGGTCTCGGCCTAAAAGGTGGTCCCGACCATTTATTTAGCTTTGTAAACACAATATATAATTTCTGAGTATTTACTTTCCAATTTTATTTAGAAAAGCGCTAAAAAACACTGTTAGGAATTGAGCGGCGGGGTCAATCTAGGCTTGGAGTATATCCTTATATTAACTATTATGGAAAAAAGTGAAGGGAAAAGCTTGCGGCCCTTCTTTACGGAAACGGATATAGGTATGAATTGATGGAAGTTAGCAAAAAAGCATAAATGAAACTCCTAAACCCCAAACCAAAGTAGAAACAGCCATTTTCTGATTTTTTGGCTTCTCTTCATGAATTTATTGAAATGCATGCTTAAGACCAGTTATTAGACTGCTAGCTTCATAAGGAATTTCTGACCTTAATGAATAAAGTTAGTTTCAGGAGAGTCGCGCAGCTTCGTGATTAGTAGGAACTTGAATAATTTACTCAGGTAAATTTTTTTATCCCTAAATTCACCGCTCATTTTCAAACTCTCTTTAAAGCCTGTTTAATTGGTGACCCACTCATTTATCGCTATATTCAATAAATAAATTAGAAATTTTAACAGTGTTTTCTTTATTTACGCTAAAGTATTTCATTTAGTGACTTATTTTCCTGTTTGTTTGGGCCAATTATTTTAGAAAGCTTTGTTTATTTATTTCACTAAAATTCTTCTGATTATAAAATTTCCTGTTTTCTTTTCATCCTGCCAATCATTCTTAAAGTTTATGTACGTATTTTCTCCTGAATCCGAACAGTAGTGCCACATTGTTTATTTTCTTTTCAGAATTATAGAAACATTATTTGTTTTCATCTCGTCTTGGTAATGAAAGTTTACAGTTTTGCTTTGATTTCAAAGTTTCATTCATTTACTCCTATTATTTTTATGCATGTCGGCTTATGTTTTGTGGTTTTAGTTTTATTATTCTGGATACATTCCTCATTTAAACCAGAGAAACATCTATAACTCTTCGATCCTTTAATACAGATCCAGTCTCGGTCATGAAATATTCTATACAAGGGCATTATGTCTGCGGAGCTTGGGCAAGGCGTGTCTTCATGTCAGTGATTCCCATCCGAACTGTAAAGTCCCAATTACGCCCCCTTTCAAATGGTCCAATAGTACATATCACTTTTTTAATTTTATCACACTTATTTATAAGCACTCTTACATTTTAATACTTTATCCAGAATATTTACTAGGCACTATAATTTTACAGTTGTCAAAAGAATTTCATTTACTTACACTTTCATTATGATTTGGCGTCTTGTTAGAGCTCTTTTACGTCACTTTTATAGGCAGGAACACCTCCTAAAGCTTTCTTTTTAACTTATGCACTTTCACGCACTAATCTCTTTTATCACTTCTCTTTGATATAACCAGACACGCTTCGCACTTGATTTTGACTTAATTATTCAGTTCACCCGTCCATCCTTGGATACTCATTTCGGTGACATGTCTAGTATAGCCTTATCTTCTCTCTGCATTCTTTACCCTAATTATTTTATAATATACACACATCTGTTTATATTTAATCCCTAATCCATAGTCATTATATTCTGATTTACCATTCACGTATACTAGTTCACAAGCACTTGTTTATACAACTATTCACTTTGGAAATATAGCAGATGTGCATTAGTTTACAGCAATAGATGATATACCACGTTTAATATAGCACTCTATGGGACACCCTAGTCAGCACCAGGAAAGACCAGGTTTCAGTGACCCGTTTGACGGAAAATTTGATCTCTGTCATTGTCGATAGTAGGGCGTCTCTCAGGGTGAAATAAGAAGCCGCTAGTGTCATTTATTGTTGCATCCTAACCGCACTAACTATTTACTTATTATTCAAAATCTCGTAAACAATACAATTGCTTAATGCACCTTACAAACAACTCTCGGAATTTAGACAATAATGTTACAATACAGGACCCTCAAAACCCCAACTATCGATTTATCCTAAAATATCATACGTGTTTACCCTAAAATGACATTTATACATAATTATAAAATCCAATTAATAAAGGAAATAAGGAATCTTTACCAAGCAAACGGGTGAAAAGAGAGGAAGAAAATGGGTTCAAATTGATAGTGAATGTTTAACTAATATTAGATTTTGAATTTATAGCAAGTAAAATTGATAAGGATACAATTGAGGAAGTAATCGAGTTAGACTTTAGAAAAACTTTAATTAAGTTCATCCAGATAGAAAGTCCCCAGGGAAGGCGGCATATAGCCCCCGAGCTTCCTTGCCACTAAGAAAAGAGCAAATATAAATTGTCGTTTCTGAAGCAGGATAAGGTAAAATTTATAATAGGGCTCATCAGAAAGCCATCATCAGCGACATTAAAAAGATAATAATTGCCTATCTGCTGCACAAGTGACTCTAATATTACAAATGTGTACAAAACATATATCAGATCTACCTAAGAGAAAATTAAGTATTATTATCAAATTTCTTAATCATGGAAACATATCCTTATCATTTGGAATCATAAGTTTATTATTAGTAGCTTGTAACTTATAAAAGAAAAATCTGTAACGGCGGAATGAATCTAGATTTCTCCTCCAACTCTCCCTAATTGAATAACACCATATAATTCCTCCGCCCTAGAAACCTACGAGTCTCTCTAGGAGTCATGTGTTTCGCTTCCACTCCCAAATAAAATCAACTCTTTGCTCAATATCCAATCCATCACATAATTTCATTGAAATCAGTCAATTACCTTGGAGATAACTTGTATCACAAGTACACTAGTAAACACACGAGCAATCACATAAAAACCGCTTAGGTCTTTGGAATTGGTGACGATGTGGGGTAGTTAAGAAACTATGAGACATTAGGATTTACCTTAAATTTGATTTAAATGTGCTTGTTGATACGAAGTAACGAATATTGTTAAATGGCGTGAAATTTCTGTGAAAGAATCTGAATACTGGAAGATTTTAGGGCTTCTCCTAAAAGGCTCTCTGTTGTCTTAATTTATATTAATTGGCGTAGAATTCCCCATCTTTTTGTTCTATTCTAAGAGTGCTAAGAGTGTCTAATATATATTGATATCTGAATATCTTGAACAACAGAGCCGTTCTAAAACACGTAAGGATATATAAGCGAAACGAACATTAATCCCAAAATAAACTTATATTTTACCTTTATCAATTGAATACCTAACATTTAAACATTAACTAAAGTAATAGTATAAATATTATTATAAACAAGAATTAATTAAATTAGTTTACCCACAAAAATTGGTTAACGTTTTCTCTACACACTTCAATAATATAAGAATTTGGCTTACGGACTCATGTGGAGTTTAAAGGCCTCAGAAATGTTATTGACCCACGACGCGTGCCGCCGTCCAGATGTAGATGAGCGAGATCACACGGTTGTTTTGGCGAGGGTGGCACCTGGGGGGTCCACACGTTCTTCCCGGCAGGGGGGTTCTTCAAGGACGAGAACCAATACGGTGCTTTATGCAACACCTGGACAATCGTGGTCTCTCTGGCGAGATTGAGTCGAACTTGGTTCTTAAATCAAGCTAACTTGGAGTGCGGTGTGACCACCAAGTAACGAGCTCGAGGAGGAGCTTTTCTCCTTCGTTACTAAGTTCCTTATGGACGAGGTCTGAACTCGGGGAGGGTCTTCTCTAAGGGCGAGGATAACGGAAGGGGGTTTCTCTGGTGGGAATAAGTTACTTAAAGTTCAGTGTGGCCACCGAGTAACGGCCCCGAGGGGGAGCCTTTTCCTTCTTCTTTTCTTGATTCCTCAAGGACGAGGAATACCCCTGGTGTTTAAGGTGCACCAGGACATGAGGAGTCTCTCTGACGAGAGTAAGTTGAACTTGGTTCCTCAACGAAGTTAACTTATGAGTTCGGTGTGGCCACCGAGTAACGGGCTCGAGGTGGGAGCCTTTTCCTTCTTCATTTCTTAATTTCCTCAAGGACGAGGAATACCCCTGGTGTTTAGGGTGCACCAGGATATGAGGAGTCTCTCTGGCAAGAGTAAGTTTAACTTACCAAAGTTATCTTATCGTTTGGTTTGATAACCAGGGACTTAGCTCGAGGATGAGCTTCTTCTTAGCCCCTTCAGATAGGTAGCCCTGCCTCTCTTGCAGGGTACTTCTTGGTCTGGCGAGCCAAGTATACTACCTCTCCAGTCTTGGTAGTTCGGTTTGATCCGAAGACGTCGTCACCTAGAGACTGACGTATGCTACCTCGATTTTCCTCAGAGTTCCTCATTTATACCTCGTCACCCCACTGGGGGAGTGGTAAGGGGAAGAGGGGCTTGAGGACGGCCCCAGGAGAGTTCTTTTTCCAAACGGTTTTTCACACAAGGTCAAACATCGGCTCCTCGTTAGCCTTCGAAATTGGGAGAAACACGTCTCCAATTTCTCCTTTTTGACGTGAAACTGGATCTCACTCTCCTGGGGGAGATCTTACATTTTGACCTTTAGGGTCTTTAATGGCACTGACTTGTGCGACACTGCGGTTAAGCACTGACCCCGCTAATGCCTTCGAAGGATGTCTTTGCGGTAACCTCCTTGTGACTGCACCAAGAGTTAACGGCGGGGGCGGAAAAGTGACCATTCCCCTACATTAATATTTTCTATGTTGGTTGATTAGACTAAAATTAGTATAAGTGGTTCGTAAAAGAGGTTGACAATAACTAATTGCTGATTTTATAGCAGCGGACTTAATTATTAAATAAATTTTTTTTAGTTAAGTTTAAATGTGAGGTAAATAGATTTTAGAGTAGCAATTTGTTTCCTCTCAAAATCTCTGCTAGGCGTATCGAAGTTTGGAATAAGGCGAATAGAGATTTGAGATTCATTAATATGAATGCTTGCAATATAATTTAAAGAATTATCTTTAAATTTTAGAATTATGATGAAGAGGAGATTAAACAATTCTCTACCAATCTAATTACCATTTTCTTAATGCAGACTAGATTGGGCGGAACATGAGTGTGAGCATTGTTATTGTTTGATATTTAAATAACCTTTGGTTCTATGTAGACATACATATATCTATGTTATGATGGAATTTTAAGTGGACAAGTTAGAGTGACTTAAACGGAAGAAATTAAAATTAGAGGCAATGAAACTAAAAAAAATTGTGCAACCGGAGATGTAAAGTGAAACATGAATGATCAACAGGAAGAAGATAAGAGGGCAGATAAAAACATATAAACCACACTTGATACACGGCCATTTCAGAGATAGATACCTCAGGCAAGTTAAAGTAGGACTACAATTAAAGTAGATGCAAGATATATGAATGGGAAGCTGGGGAGGCGTAAGAAATGTATTGCAATCCATTGGAACGTGTTTTGAAATATACGGAATCTGGTTGAAGTAAGGATTTTAGAGAAGTTACTAGGGAGAAACCATCGAGTGCATTGATTATTTGGAGTGAATTTGCAGGAAGTTAAATTTATACTCTTTACTCAGGAAATTTGTCAGGAAAGAGAATAGATTTTATGCTTTACAACAGAAAATAATTAACTTAACGATATATGAATCATAATCTGGAAACATAAAATATGGAATTATTCACTTCAATTACAATTGCCACTGAATTCATTCGCTTCACCTTAACCATTGTGAAAATACTGTAAATGTATATAAATTGATAGATATACTATACACCGTAGGTAAAAGTTTCTGAAGCCGAGGAGTGAATTAAGTGGCCTTTAAGTTCGGCGAAGTTAATTAAGAGAAACATGAGCGTTTATGATTATAGTGAGCAGTGGCTATCTTCTCGACCTTGGAATGTAGCAAGGAATACTGTAGTGTTGTTATAGAGTCTCGGATTGAGGCAGGCATCTTGCTTTTGCTTCTTTGCATGCTGGATAATGAGATCTCTGACTTGCCTCATCTGACCTAATCTGAACTGTTTCTCGACAAGCCGGTTTTATTCATTCCCAAATTCGGGCAGAATTGCTCATCCCCTCGTTGGATAATTGCGTTCCAAGGAAAGTTACTTCCAAAGGAAACGAAAAGAGAGATACCAAAAATCTTATGTGTTAAACGCGGAGAAGGTCCGTTTTATTCTCTCGCACTCCATAGAGGTAGGCTGATAACTTTATTGGTAGTAGGAGAAGACCCGTGTGTGTGATTGCAAGCCGGGTGGAAAAGTTAGGGCGCTGGCATTGCCCAGAGGGTTATTATTGAAGATAATTTATAAAAAAATACCTGATACCGATTTATGAAAAAATCGGATGTATCAATTATGCAAGGTGTAACTTTCAGGGTTATATGTAGGGCGTTTTAAGATCAAATAAAACTTGAAATAAGGATGACATTGAGGATGTCACATGGATGTAGGGCATTTTCAGATCAAGTGTAACTTGAAATGAGGGTGAGGATGACAACGATATTACATTTATTTATTACGATGAAAAAATATTCCTTTGTCTTCTGCAATTCGTGATACCTGATGGCAGTACTAAAAAATAAAGGATATCAGTACAAAGGCATGGAGCTATCAAAGGTTAACATGGCAGGTAAATGACTATTGTTAGGAGAATTCATTACTTCAAAGTAGCGATACGACACTAGCGGTGTGTATGTAATACGAGTATGTCAGTTTTTATCACCACTATGAGGGAAGTAAGTGACATAATTATTGATTTCTTGATTATGATAGCGGGATGGAGATAACAAGAAACGTATAAGATAAATAAAAATCTATATCAATGAAAAAAGCTTGATTATTTGTAACTAACGAATAAATACAGATGTATATTGTTTCAAATTTTTATATGAGCGAACAACGTTGTGGCCGCAGGAACACATCGAGTCTATTATGGATACAGACTTGGGTTACAGCTAGGCCGAGTGGCAATGATTGAAGTTAAGCCACAGCGGGTCTGATATGCCGCCAGATGGAGACGCATTTTGAGTTCACTTCACGGAAACTCTGATGTACACTTAAGATGCCTCTAGTTAGTATTCTAAGTAAAACTGTAGCTCTCAACTCAGAAATAAAGGCTTTTATAATGCCTCATATAGGGGTTAAAACCCATAAGAATTTTTATTACTTAGTCCTTTGAATGGCAACCCAAAATTAAGATAAGCATATTAAAAATTCTGCTCAGGAGATTCCAAATGGCAGGTTTCACTTATGCAATATTCAATTCAAAGGAGTGAAAATATTAACGTTCTAGTATCAAAGATGAATATAGGATTATTGGTGTGATGGTAGGGAGGAACAAAGTGGTTCTCCTGCTTGGTAGAAACAAAGGATTATCTTCTTAAGCGAGTTTATTTTTCCCATATCAGAATGATAAGCTGGGCAGTAGTAGCGTAAGGAAGCATTGGGAGGAGAAGTGTTTGAAGAAGAATTAAGGAAAATAGTAGGCAGATAGAGATACACGGGCCAACACAAGTGATATATTAGATTACGTCACGTAAATAGGGGAGAAATTTAAAAATGAAATGATGTTAATGCCGAACTCGTTATTCTTTTCTTTTTCCAACAGAAACAAAATGAGAAAAATCTCATTTCGATTGGACAATATATTCATATCGCTCATTCACCATACTTTACTTCATGGAAGGGAGAAATCGCATAATATTACACAAATCAGTAATCAGTGCTTCGACTTCGTCAAGCTTTTTTTCTTGGCCGTCAAATACATTTTAAAGTGCTCTTCGACAACATGGAGAAGGCATTTCCGCTGGTCCTTCGACTTCTTGCGAAGGTTCTTAGTTAAATCCTCCACCGGAGTGAACCCTCGTTCCGTGGATTCGTTGCTAACGAGAAGGCCACCTATTCGAATTGCCCCAGCCTGGAATATAGGGTTTGTCCCCCACAGGGCAGGATCAACGTCGAGGAACCCTTTTCGATTGCCAACAGATCTAGGAATTTATGTGTTTTTCCTGACGAAGGAGGCAACGGGCTTGTTGTCGAAGTCAGCCTCCTCGACGAAAATCTTAGGTGGAGGCTCCTCTGATGACACGACGCTTTGGAGGTTGGTAACAACATTACGCTTCTCCTCCAGGGACAGCTCATCGTCTAAAAACGCAAGACTAACTGTCACCTATGACAGATACAACATGTGACGTCCCAACGCTTTCAGTATCTGCGGTGAGTGGAACGTACTTCCAGTTGAAGTTGTCAACAGTGAATCTGTTGACCAGTTCAAGTAAAGACTAGACAAAGTCTTGAAAAGTGGCGGTTTAGGGATGCAAAACAATTGAGCAGCCATGTGCTTGTTCGATTGTTAGTCCAAAGGTACCCTCTTTGAATGGACCGTAAGGTCTCCTAGGGTACTTCCTTTCTTTGTTACTCCTTGTTGCTCTCTGATCGCCTTGTTCGTCTCTTTCGCGAGGGCTTAGTAAAGGTACAAGTCGTTTCTTGGGGTCTATGTTGAACACGCAGCTGAGAACCACGCTCAAATGTAGTATCGTACAATAAAGACGCAGAAATCACCCAGCTTTGGAGGAACTGCGGCCTTTACTTTGCGTAAAGTGGACGTTCGGTGTTTGTTGTTTTAAGCGAACTGAGGTGCAAAGATCCGCATTTTCAGTGCGTAAATTTCTCTTACCATCCTTCTAGCCCAATAGACTGATCCCGGCTTGTGAAAAGAGATCTTGCGTCCACGAAGGATTCCACCAAGGAACACAACGGCTAGTTTTAGCAGTTCCGATAGTCGTCCCGTAGGTGATACTGTCAGAGCTAGCCTTGGCCGAGTTTCAGGACGTAGTTCATCCAGGCCTCCCTGAGCTTTTCGTTTGCTGTCCGTACTGGTCTTAATCAACAAACTTCCAGAACTCTTGGAAAAAGAGAAAGGCAGCGATATCTATACTTTGAGATGCTTGTATGATGAGGGTCGAGAAAACAGCTTCCAGCAGAATTTACAGCACAAGATGGCGATAGAACAGATGCAGTAGATCTCGACCATGGATTTGCTGCAGTTGACCGCACACTCCACTCTTGGATCCCGTATTCGTCGCCAAAGTGTTAAAGCACAGCGTTCGAATTCGATCGTAAATAGCCCACTCAGATATAACGCGATAGAAGGTGTTTGCCGTAGGCTCTGCTCTGCCGTCAGTGATGGGAACTTCGAATATCTTCTCCACCAGTTCTCCAGAAAAAAGGATCGGCAGTCGGTCCACAACGCCTTTGCTTGTGATGAAGGGCATAAGTTTTCCTTCCCAAGAGATTGTAAGCAGTATATCAGAAGCAAAGTTTTCTTTCTGCAGTCTTTTCCTGGCGATGACCTCTTCATTGTCTATTGATCGTGCTCGCCCTCAACGACAAATCTTCAGCGTTCGCTCCCAGTTCATCAGCGAATGGAAGCAACATGTGTGCATCTTGACGGTCACTTATGTTAGTCCCGTCTTGAGCAGCAGATACTAGCAGTATGATTTTCTTCTGCGATGGTGCACGGCGGATTGTTTTGGTGGAGGCGTTACTATAGCGCCTTGCTCTTCAGACGAAGCGAGCGAGGTCGAAGACTTAAGGTCAACGGTGGCCTGCCTTTCTGCGAACGCTTGAGTTTTCTTTGCAGCTCGACTTCTTACATCCTTCTCCGAGCTGTTGCGTCTGTTTCTCTTTTTCCATAGATCCACACCGCTCATCTTTCCCTGCCTGCCCTGGCTTCCTCTGAGCTTCAAGGAATTCGCCGTTCTCCTTGATATTGATCAAGTACATGGCGTCGCGATCGCTACATCAAACAAATTCTTTTGGAAAGCAACGAGATTGGCTCAGGTTTCCTCAGCTTGCCCTGTTGTCCGGAATTTTGTTGCTTCAATCCCTTTTATTCTTCATGCAGATGCCGTACTTTCTTAAGGAAATCGCACTGACCAATGGTGGGAATATTTGCCTTGGAGGACTAATGTTGAACTTTGAGTGCCGTATGCCGAACTGAAAAAGTCAAATAACAGGAGTTTAGATTTGCGAGGTACTGTAAAACACACAGGACTTGCTCACTCTTCGTGAGAACACTCAATGGCAGCTGTTGATTTGGTGGTGTCTCCTAGCAGCTATAACTTCTCAGCGGACCTCGAGGAAGACATGCTTACAAAATAAAATCACAAGTAAATAAACAGGATAATAAGACGGAGATCTTTCCATAACATCAATACGCATGAACTGCCGGGATCCGCGTTATAGTCCGAACACTTTTGATATTTTGACTTACCCTAATATATATATTAGTATGGAGCTTGGCCGGGAAGCTTGCATTTAAAACTAATGATAAATTTCAGATCCACCAGAAACGGATGTAACATTTTTTAATTTTTTACTACGTTTAGAAAACTACAGGTTTATTAAAGTTAATACATATCAAGTAAACATGAAAAGTTAGTGGTCAATAAGACATTGAATTGCTTTAAAAGGTAATTAATTTTAAAATATTAATAAAACATTCTATAAGTTTTAAAATTTAAAATATGACTTGGCAATAGTTAACTTTGCTTTAAAACTGATTTAAAAAAGTAGTTAATAAGAAGAAAAAATTAAAAAATTATTTAGAAATTTGTAAAAATTTATTACTTAAAAAGAATAAGATAAATTGACCTATCAGTAGTTGAAGATAATCAACTATAATAATAAATTTAAACTTTGTTTTAAAATTTTAAAAATCTGTAAGAGTAAAAAACATTTAATAGAAAACTGGGTTGATTTTAATACTTATTATAGTGGATCCATCCTAGACAGTAAAGAGTAGGTTTAATAATGGGCTAATATTTATAGGTTACAGTGACGCTTGAGAGAGAAGAAAAATCATATAATCAAACAGTAGTTAAAATTTAGTTTAGAAAAATCAAACCAAATAAGTAAACAGTAGTTAAAACTTAGTTAATTAATAAAAATATTGCTCTTAAATCTTCATTGAGTCTAGGTTTGCAGTGTTTGTTATATAAAGTTTCGAGAGTTCTTAGGAATTCTTGGTTATTATTAAAGACTATTACTTTAAAATTTGCAATAGAAATGTCAGTTTTACAATTTATGGCATGTTCCTTAATAGAAGACTTCTTTGTATTTAATATTTTGCCTGTCTGCCAAATATTCCTCATATGAGCATGGAACTTAGTTTCAAGAGACCTGACATTGCTGCCAATGTAAGAGGCTCCAGTACAACTGGGACATTTAAATAATTAATCAGTATCACTGCAGAACTCTAAACATATAGGATCAATAGGAAGTTTCTTCAGCCGTATTAAAAATAGTAAAAATGTTTTTTTTAGGCATTGTACTCGTCATTTATGGTTTCGAGTTGGCGCGTAAAGTACAAATTTTCTAAGATACTCCTCCTTGATGAGATCTAAATGAAATTAAATTAAGTCCACCTTGCCTCTCTAGATGTGTAAAGAAACCCTGATTTCAAACATTGGCAACACTATTTTCCACCTTATTTCAAACATTGGCAAGCCTAGTTTTAAACAGTTAAAACAACAATGATTTAAAAATTAACACTGCAACCTATTGGCAACCGTTAGTGAATGAAGGCGGATTGCGTGTTTGGTTTGTTAAACTTTAATGACTTTACCTAGCTTTTCAGACAATTGAATTAATTTTCGTATAGCTCATTGCTTTTTTTTTTTAAATTAAAAATTGCGACAGATGCGGGAACGTGGCGCGGCTTGATTATAATGTTGATTATAAGTGTGGTTGGTCGCAAAGTATTTTTAAAAATTCAAATTTGAAATTGATACCTCCAAACAAATAATTAATGTATTTTAAAGGACATTAAACGAAATTTGAAAGTAATCGATTGATATTTATAGGTTCCGCAATAACATATTATAGCGGATGAGGTGACAATTATGTTTCAGTAGCACGTAAAATCTCGTTGAGAGTTGATGTATTTACGTGTGGCTCAATCTAGTGTCTATTGTTTAGATCACATTCTTTTATTTGTATATATGAAGTTATTTATAGTGCACAATAAATATTTAAACACGTTTTATTATATTTTATATCTAAATGATATGTAAGAAAAATTTTAAAACATATTTAATTATAGCATTTAAACTTAGAACGCGAAATAAAATTAAAAGCCCTTTGTTACGCGCACCCTGCGCCATTAGTGAACAAGTGTTGCCAACTTATAAAGATGTAAAATATATTTTGTTTGAGCGAGAACAGGAAAGGAACAGCAATAGAAAGGAACCACCAATTAAACAAATTTTCACATTAGTAGCAGAGAAATTAATTTCTATTTGAAAACGGCATCAATCTCTTGTGTGTCAATATAGGAAGTTAGAAAAAGAATTTTAAATTATTATTCAAAATATCAGGCTTTAATGAGAAATATTAACAAGAAAAATGTGACATCATTCAAATGTAAATATGACGATTTTACAAAGAATGCAGAAAAATTGTTTGATATTTCCGGTTATAAATGCGATAGCTTTAAAAACCGTACTTGTAGATTACAAAGAAAGAAAGGAGTCACCATTGGAGCAAAGGTTCTGGAAGACCAACGAACAAATTGGAAAATAGCAATATGTAATATCGATGAAATTCAATCTAAGAATAATATTCAGTGTTGTTATGAAGAATCGTGAGTATTGTCTCTTAAATCAAGCATCTACTTCTACAGATAATATTGAATTGATTCTTCCTACCCCAAAAAAATTTGCATACAAGACTCCATCTAAACGAATAAAATTGTCAGAATTTGCGTTAGCATTGACCCCACTGGTGTTTTTGATCGAACTGCAGTTTTAATAACAAGTTCAATCTTTAAGAACTTATCGTCAGTTGAAGGCAAAGAAACTTTTTTAGTATTTGACAGGTCAAAAGTTAGAGGAGAATGTACCAAAGAACGTACTACAATGCAGCAAGAAATTAGATCGGATGAGCCATTATATTCTATTTATTTTTTTGGTAGAAAAATAGCACATTTGTTGATGATACGATGGAGGGAACTCAGAAGAAGAAGAGGATGATAGAAAAGCACATCGCTATGATATAAGAACCTGGTTTAGTATAGCTTGGACATCTAACGATGAGGCTAAATTCTGCAGCAGCTATATACGACGCAATATTCTCGTTCTAGAAGCAAATAACATTGCAACTGATGAACTTGTTGCTGTGTGATGCAATGGAACGGCAGTAAATACAAGAACAACAGGAAGTGTGATCAGATTATTGGAAAAAAAACTTAATATACTACTGCATAGATTTATTTGCCAGCTCTATGCAAATGAGCCCCCATTGCGCCATCTCATCAATTATTTGGATGGGAAAACAACGGAGCTTTGTGGATTTGTCGGACCTATAAGGAAAAAAAACTGGATAAATGTGAGAATCTCAGTGATCTTGAATTCGAGCCAATTCAGACTAACTTGCCGTCTGCTGGCAGAGGAAATCTTAGCACCGATCAAAAGTATCTGTTTGATATCCTTCTATCTACTCGTATCTCATAAGGTAAATGTTCTGCTGAAATGGCTCTTAAGAGTCCTGAAAAATTATCGCACGTACGAGGGCTTACTTCGATTATATGTTTCGACTTCCGACCCTTCTGACACGCTGAAATCCATTGTCTTGTTCATCATGAAGGTGTAAGCACCATACTGGTTTGAAATAAAAGATAACTCTTCTTCGCAAGATGGAGCACTCTACCTATTCAAGACCGTGCAATCAATCACTGCAAGGGATGAACAAACTTATTAAAGATATAGTTGCCCCAGTGTCTCAAATGAATGCTTATTTTGCACATGTGGAATACATTCTTCTCTGTATGCTACAAGATGAAAGAAATCATATCCGGGACCTCACATGGAGAAGAATTGTGAAAACCCGAAAAGATTATAAAGGGAAATTAATACGCACTTTCAAGATCCCAGACATAAACTTTGAAGCTGAAGACTACATTCACCTAATTAATTGTTAGCAGACCGTTGTAACCCAACCTTTGCTGACGAGGACGCACTCTGATGATTGACTTGAAGAATTTATCCATCAACAAACTAATTTGAACATTTCGAAATTTCCTTGTCATACACAAGCGGTTGGGAGATGCTTTAAAGTGTTTACAGAAGCTTTACTAAGAGTTTGTGGAGAAGACAAACGGGACGGCTATATAAATAGTAGAATTGAGTCCAAAAGAAAAATACCCTCATTAAATATCAAGAAAGACTTCGTAATGAAAGCTAAAAACACTACAAAAATCTATCCTCATTGAATAGATGTATAGTAAATAATAGTGGAAATTTAAAGATTCGAGTGTTAATTGTTCAATTTCTTCTATTTCAGAGTGATGATGATAAAAATCTACAGGTTGCATGGAAACAATCGGAAGAAAAGTAAGAAAAACTTTTTGAGTATTTAATAGATTATTTTTAGTCAATAAAATGTAAGTAGAAGTATTGACTTTGAAGTTTAATGGAAATATATTTTTTAAAAGTTTTATGGAAATAATATAACCCATATAGGACATAAATGTTAATGTAACAACTTGAAGTTTTAAAATAAATTGATTAAATTTTCTGACATTTATGCTTTTTGCTCAAAATTTCAATTCCGTTAAGGAACCTGAAAGTATTAATTTAGTAGTCTGAGATTTAAACACAATAGATTTTGATGTTGGTTCCATACAAAAATCAGGGTGGAAAAATGAATTTCAAAAGTTTTGCAAAACACCCTTTCTCGATCCCTCCTAAGTCGATCAAGTCATTCTATTCATTGAATTCCTGTCAGTTATTGCCATTTTCTTCAAGGATGAGAGCAACTCGGACGCGACGGCGGGACTCACGCTGATCGCAATCAAGAGCCGTGCTTTCTGATTGGGCTTTTTTTAGCTAGGTCAGTTCTAATCACTCCGTTGAGACAAGCCTACTTCTGCAATCTCTTACAGACCATTTCGTCTCAGCATACGCTACGGTCGGTAAAGTAGAGACGTATCTCTATCAGACCCGAAAAGGTGCACTGACCAGCTTTCCACCAAGTCTTAAAGAAGGCAGATCACTTGTCACACGACACCATTTCTGTTCGCCTAGTTTATAGGCGGCAAACGCAGCGAGCGAACGTACCCAACCAGACACCTGAGCTCCAGAGCCGATTCGGGCACGACACTATTTCGGTCGTCTTCAACATCAAGGATCTGCTCGGGTGCATATATATAGATGTTTCTGCTTTATTTGGGGTGGCACAACTCTACGAAGCTGACATTGAATCATTGAGCCTTGTCAAGGCTTAATCAGACCGCGGGTTATCGTCAATAATCTAGTTTAACATTGATGGAGATACTCTTGCCCACGCCCAGACCCGAATGTTTCAGAACCTGGCCAGGCTCCTCCAAATTCTCATAACTTTTCCAGTCTTGAACAAAATCCAATCGTTCATTTTCGGGCCTGAAACGGTTGAAAACGTAGCTAAGGAATATCATTGATCAAGAACACCTCAACGGCCTGGCGCTGATCGATGTTCACAATGAAATTGATTCTTAAAATAGACAGCATAATCAATTTATTTGCCCAAAGAAACAAGAGGTCGAACTTCACCTGAAATTCAGGGACCAATGCTGTGTGTTAGGTGTTGTTATTAACCCTTTCAGATCCGTTTATGTTTATATTTCCTTTTAAAGAGAAACTTGTATTCTGCTTTTCAGAAAAAGTTATTTAATAATATACAATATATATAAAGCAGTTTTTTAAATCATTACAATCGACTCCACCTTATATGATACATGACCTTTATGCAAGTAAACTTAAAAAATAATGAATAAATTCAGTATTTTATATTAGCTGACGTCCCCAAACTAGAATAAATATACAATTCATAATTTTATGTGTGAAAAAATTGGATCTGACAGAGTTAGTGTTCACTTCTTTGTGAATTATTGTTATTTATTATCAATGCTATAACGGATAATCATTATTAATTATCGATGCCCTTTTCTCACACTGCTCAGTGGGAGAAATTCAGGTTAGCCCCCCAATTTATATTCTGGATTAGCCACTGTTCAGTGTACAACTAATTACAAAATTTACCCCAAGACATTTCTTATATACAAAATAAGAAAAAAAACAACAGCAAAAACAAACAGTAACAACGAGCAAGCAAGAGCGAAAGATACTCACATGGAGAGAATACATATTTACGAAGAGTAACTGGCTCCTCGTAAGTGTCAGGTCATTCCTACGAGTATTTAGGTAATTTTCGATCTTCTGGTATAGTTTAATCCAAAGTCGTCTTGGGCGTATTAATATTTTTAAGAGAATCAATTAAAGCGACCTAAGCTTCTTGTCGCTTTAGCCAGTAATTCGAAATAAAAATTTATTGTTTTTTTCAAGAAACGATATGCATAGTAAAACTCATGTTTAAATAAAGCATTAGATTCGTTTCCTGTGTGAAGAAAATATTTGTGCTCATAAACCCTCTGAGATAGGCTACGTGTCCTTGTGGCTTATATACAATTCATCGCCACTTTTAAATAAAATTTTATGCGCTTCAATAATGAAAAATGTTTGATATGAGGTACAATAATGAATTTTACCATCGATGAATTTAGGATCACATATTCTGTACACACAAGAGGACATGGTATAAAGGAATGATTTAATTATGGTACATTAAGATAGACTAAAATAAGTATGTTTATGATTAACGGTAAATTGGAGAGGAGGAATCTATTTCACGGTGGAGGACTACATGGTATAAATGTCTGATTTCTTTATTGTACCTTAAAATAGACTAAAATGAGTATGTTTACGATTAACGGTAAATTGGAGAGGTGGAATCTATTTCTCGGTGGATGACTACATTAATGAAGGAGAGAGTGAAGGTTAATTGCCATTCAAATTTAATGGAAATTATTGAGGGTTTTTTAGTTTTTTCTTAATACCACAAAATTCTTGTGGGAAAAGCCTAGCGGCCATGAACTTGAAAACAAGCTACCAAAGAACACAGAATTCATATGTCAAGTAAGAAATAATGAATGCCAGAAGAAAGAAATTGAAATGTGTAAATAAAGAAATGAGTTTAAGTTTATTAAAATCAAATCAATAATAAAATTATGAAGCAGTAGCACCCACCATTAATTTAGCATTGCAACATCGTTTGAAGATATTAAGATCTTCCTGCATAACTTTTCCAGGAAGATCATTCAAATACTTTACCGTACTAGGCAAAAAGCAAAGCTGAAACTGAGAAGTGCAGGAGCGGAAAATGGATAGTGCATGTGGATGTTGTCTATCCGCAAACTTTGTAGTTCAAGCAAAAGGAAGGGGCTCAAGAATTAAAAATGATAGTGGCAATTCTTTACTGAATTAGCATTTATGGAATATCGACAAACATGTAATCATCCGTCGATGATTCAAGTCATAGCTAGCCCCATCAGGAAAAGGAACCTCCCTCCATGAGCAACCCTATCTGAGAGAGACAGATCTCTGGCAGATGCGGATATCCAAACTGGAGAACAATACTCAAGAAGAGGGAGAACAAAAGACCTGAAACAAGTGGCATTAATATCTTTATTTTTATAGATATAAGAGGCCTGACGTACAATACCAAGTTTTCGGGCAGCACTAGCAGATAAAGTTAACCCTTTGAGCGCCAATGGGTCGATCCAGAATCTGCATTTAGATCCTGGTAAAATGAGATAATTTACCATTATTTGATAGAAGATTCCAGAAGGAATTATCGATTCACCGTAATATATTTTAGAGGCCCTAAAGTGTCATTTTCTGTCAATCATTTAATATAAATTTGCTGGGGATACTTAAGAATTTATGCGGTATTTTCAGAGGAGTATAAAAGATGGGTAAATCTTAGTTTTTATTTCTCAAAATATCAAAACACGTAAAAACCCCGTTTTCTTTTACAGTTTCAGCTAGTACACTTTATTATTATACTATAAAAGTAGTACTTATATTTTAAAAGATCGTAAGTAATATATACCAGTATTATCGTTTCTATAATGAGTTCTAATTTCAAACATTATATATATATATATATAATTTCTGTATCTTAGGGAGTTTTATATACTGTACACCAGGCATATATACATATGTGTGTGCATATAAAATTAACGTTTTCAGCTATATATATAAAAACGTTGCTTATAAATAAATGACAAATAGTGACCCAATCGACTTCTCAAGGTATGGGTAAAACCGACCCATTGGCGCTCAGAGGATTAAAGATGCTTCTCAAAAGTCAGGTGGGAATCATTCGTGATGCCAAGGTTCACTAGGGATTTCGACTCAGTAAGAACTGTATCTCCAACACAGAGTAGAGGATGAGGCGGCTCATTGGTACGAGATCTACTAACCAAGAGGATCTTAGTTTTACTTGAATTAAGCTTCATACCCCACCGATCACACAATTTCATATTTTTTTCTAAATCATGATTCAGACTCATGGCAACTTTGTTTCTCATTGCTGGAGACCTGACTACTACAACAAGTGTAATTTCATCTGCATACTGCACGACCTTGTTTTCAAGACCTTGTACCAAATCACTTGTGTATACTAAAAACAACAAACGCCCAAGAACACTGCCTTGTCGAACTCTAGACCAAACACGTTTAGGTTAACTAAATCTCCATCTACGACAACACGTTGCTGCCGACCAATTAAAAAGTCGTTAACTAGTCCTAGGATGTAGCCACCTATTCCAAAGTTGTTTTTTTTAAAAACAAGTGCTTTATGGTTAAAACGATCAAAAGCAGCACTAAAATCAATCTAAACTAACTAGATTCAAAACCCTTGTAAAGATTAACTTGCATACTACAAGTCAAATCTAAAAGGGCATCACAAGTACCCAACTGCCCATTATATGCATATTGAGTTCTAGCCAGTAAGCCATTCAACTCCCGGTATCTATATAAGGGCCTAGATATCAGCTTCTCAGCAACCTTAGAGAGCACATGAAGTAATGAAATAGGCCTTGTTTTACTACAATCGGCAAATAACAGGCGCTCAGGAATAGGCACAACATTGTTCAATTTACGATTATCATGGAAGGTAGCTTCGTCAAATAAAAATATATATATATCATCTAATTAACTTAGGTGCTAAGTTAGTAGACATCTTTTTAAAAAATAAAGAGAAAAAGTTGTAGGGATCGGCTTTTCCTATGCTCAGGAAGCAACAGCCTCCCCAGCCCAAGTTATCAAACCCATGTAAAAGACCTATCTAAAGCTGGAAAACGAGAAGTCCACTAAGATTCTCATGTGCATCATATATGAACACATGAGAAACTTGACACACTCGGGCACCTTTGCAAGAACTCTAAATCAAACGCGATGCCCTGCTGATGAGGGCAACGGTTTAGTTTTAAACTGTTGTTATATCTTCTTGTTATATATTGTTTTACTTTATATGTGATAGTTAATTTTATGTTTTTAACTTTGTGTTCTTCTTTGTTTTGTATTTCTATGTTTTTGTGTACTTATTGGGTTGAAGAATAAGTCCTTGCGGTTTTATCAAATTTATTCATTAACATTCACAATTTTAGAAAAACTTGATTTTTAATTGATAACAATATGCAATTTAATCAATAATGCATTCTCCGTTGTTATTTACGACTTCTTCCCAAAGTTCAACCAGTTTTTTGATGCATCTGCAATAAAAATCTCTGGATTTTCACTCAAAGAATTCATCTAACCAGGTTCTTAATTCCACATCAAAATTGAACGAAACGCCACGCAAATTGTTGGAAGGCGATCGGAACAGATGAAATTCAGATGGAGCCAAGTCTGAAGAATATGGAGGATGCAGCAGGATTTCCAAATTAAGCATTTGGATGGCGTCTTTTGTCATATTGGCAATGTGAGCACGAGCATTGTCGTGTTGCATACATTTGTTGAACGTAGAGTTCGGAATTGAAAATCTCGTTGTTCGCAAGGAGCTCATAAAGAATGATGCCGCTACAATTCCACCACACACACAGCATCGTCTTTTGTGGATGAATTCCTTGCTTTAATCGCAGAAGTGTTTTTTTTTATTGCGGCTAAGCCATTGTTTTCGATGGTTCATGTTGATATAAACACAATACTTTTCGTCGCCAGTGATGATGTGGTGAAGAAATCTGTCTTTATATCCACGAGTAGCCTTGTGACGAGCAAGCCAACTTGCGGCAATCGTGGAGTGTTGAAGTTTGTTGCTTTCGCTCAAAGCATGCGGAACCCATGCACCGAGTTTTTAATTTAATTTTCCCTATTGAATGAAAATGATTTACTACAGTTTTCTGATCACACGCCAATTGTACAGCCAATTCTCTAGTCGATTGACGAGGATTTTCATGAAGAAGGTCGGTCAATCCTTCTTGATACAACTTAATGGGGCGACCAGAACGTTCTTCGTCATTAAGATTAAAATGACCGTTTTTGAAACGTTAAAACCACCATTGAGCGGTCCTTTCTGATAAAGCATTTTCTCCGTACACAGCACAAATATCGCGACGAGCTTTGGCTGCGTTTGCATTGTTCCCTTCTCGATCGAAAATAAATAACAACAAGTGTCGAAAACGCGCCTTTCTTTCAACTTGACATTCCATTTTTAGGGTACCGAAAAAAATTAAGTTAACACAACTTTGAAATAAACCGCAATGACTTATTACTCAACTTCAAGACGTAGCCTAACCTTTGCAAATTTTGCTCTCATTATTTATTATCGTTTCTTAGTATGTGCACAAATCACGTCAACAAAACTCAAAACTTAAATCAACACAAGATTAAAAAAAAGCAAGACTTATTCCTCAACCTAATATAATTGTTAGTGTTTTTCGATGCTTCAACCATTTATTGGCAATTAGGTTCGGCATTTTACCTTTTAGTTGCGTTGTTTCTGTTTAGATCAGTGGTTCCCAACCGATTTGGGGCCATGCCCCAACTAGGGATTTCTAAAATCCTGATGCCTCCCCCTGTGATATTTATTTTGTGTTATTCTAAACTTTACTGGTATTCACGTGCAGAAAGCTTAAAAGGCCATTGACTTGGTCTCTAAACAAGGTCCACAGCACATGGCATCCATGAAAGAGAAAAAGAAAAACGAAATATATGCAGAAATATACAAATTTGAATGAAAGCTTATTCTGTAATACTTTGATCATTTTAATTACGGAATACTTTTGATGAGAAATAAAACTTGAGAACACCTTAAAATCTCTGTTAATGAGATCTTTTATATGACGCACAAATTTACTCAGCTTAAGTCTCAAGTCTCCTCATTTAGTAATATCCAGTCGATTTATTTTCTTCAATAACAAATCATTTACAGCACTAAAGCCACATTCAACTAAATATGAAGATGGGAAGGGTAGCAACAATTTTCTTGCAAAGTTCTTTGAATGTGGGTATTTAGTTTCTGTCTCATCACAAAGCCATGACATCATTTCTTTTATATTGAATAAAGTATTAACTGACTCATCATTTTGCATTTCCAGGAGTTCTTCTTGGTACTGCATCGAAACATCAGATATATCCACTAGCATTGGCTGCATCACCCATGTTGGAAAATAAAGTGGTTTTAAATCAGATATCTTTCTTTCAAATCAGAGGCCAATATTTTCAGATGATCTACAATAACAAGTACAGCAGCATCAGTAACCTCACATTTTTTTTAGCCAATGAAACTGGTTAAAAATTTTGTGAGAAATATTTTTGTGACATACTTAAATAAATGTAACGAAGCCAAATAATATCTTCGTGTTTGCATCTACAAGAGTTTTATTTTATCCTTGAAATTATTTATTCAACATATTCAGTTTTTAAAAAAATATCTGTTAAATAACTCACAAATGCTTTACCATCAACGGTTAGCAGGTGCTTTATTTCAGGCTTGTCACTTAAAAAGTCACTAAGAACATCAAATATTTCCATGAACCTTTTCAAACAATTCTCCATTAAGAGCCACCTTACCTCAGTATGAAGTAAACGTCTCACATAGTCATCATTTTTATTTTCACAAAATTGCTTGAAGAGATGCTCACATTTTGCATTAGCTTTGATAGCATTGATACATTTTATAACTAAGTTTAGAACCGCATTAAGAAACCGAGTAATATTTTTAGACACTAAGGTTTCTCTATGAATAACACAGTGCCTAAGAGGCATTTCTGGTTCCTCATCTTTCATCCATTTTAAGTAGCCTGTTTTGTTGCCCATCATAACAGGAGCACCACCTGCAGCACAAGATGTTATGTTTTCTATTGGTATATTATTCTCATATAAGTAATTTTTTATTTTACCATATATATCAGTGGCGGTAGTGGTGGTTTCTAATGATTTGCAGAGTAACATTTCTTCAGCAAATTCACCTTTATCAATATATTTTGCATATGCTAACAATACGACCTCAGTGTCTCTCAGAGTTGATGCATCCATTCATCTATTCTTCTATTAACAGTATTTTCACTGAGTGCATGGCATAGAAAGCTTTGTCATCTTTTTCCAGGACTGTTTTAGGAACTGCTGATATTGATGGTTTAATTAAATTCTCTACTATAGTAAGATATTTTCTACATTTAGCACTGAGTAAAGAAATTTCCTAACTAGCCTCAAGAGTAAGACTGACGCTAAAAGTTTGTTTAGTAAACTTTTCCTTTAAATGTAAATTAACATACGCGCTATGTTTCACCTTAAAAGGAAACTCAAGATGACCTGATTTCATTGATTCGTTGGTCAAGCATTGTTGCTATAAGAGGCAGAAAGGTGACCGTTCATCATGGATAGAGGGTATGAATCCAAATTTTAAATATTCCTCTGAATATTGACAAACTATTTTTTCACTTGCCCTATTCATATTATGTATAATAATTGTATAGGGTTTGGGACTGAAAGAAATAAAATTATAAATTAATTAAAGAAGTATTTAAAACAATAATTTCTGAATAAGGAATATTTATGTCAACAAAAACGAATTCTTATAAAAACAGTTCCCTGTTATGGCGTGCTTGGTAAAGATACTGCTAATTTAGATATTTGCAGAGTTCGATTGATATATAAGGAAATAAAAATAATAATATATTTCTTTTCTTTGGTCTGCCAAATTGTAATATATCACGTTAGGTTATACATATGTCAGATATTATTATGAAAAAATTAAGAGCAACTTGGAAATATGGTGAACAAACGGCTAAACCTAAACACACTGAGAAGTAAACTGAATGCTCACACACGCTGATTTGCAGAAAAAACATTGGCTAATCCCGCAGCATGCGTCCCACCCTCTCCTTGGTCGACCAAGACCCGCGAGTGTAATGAGACGGGAAATACATGTGTACCAATTACATATTTATAGGCATACACACAAATGTTTTTATTATGCATAATCTATATGCACCGTATATCTTTAAAAGCGCACACACTCACATAGACTCACTAGAAAACAATTCAATGTTAATAACTCATTCTCGAATTGCCCATTAGTCTGTTGTTATAGTAAGCCGAAGGGTGCACATCCCATCCATGCTCCATCAAAATATTACCATGCCCCACCTCACGTTGGGAATCACGGGTTTAGATGTTTGTGTTGTACTTTTTTATGCTTATTTTGCTTTGCTTCATTCTTCACTCCGTTATGTTATGTGTATTGATTGTTGTGTGCGTTTGTTATATGTATGTCGGTATTATGTGTTCCTTGGAACACATATCTCTCGGCGAATCTTTTGCTGCCGATAAATTTATTCCGCATCTAACAAGGATGTTTAGTCTGCCTCCTCTTCCCTGCAGGTCCGAAATGTTGATATGGGTCAATGTTGCCCCACACCTTTTCACCCAGTATCTGTGACACAATGATGAAGGACACCCATCGGAAGATGTCCTGAAAATACAATTGCAACCAAAATCCACCCTAAAGGCATCCGCTACCCCATTCAATAGTCACCGTCTTAGACGAAGAAGAAACACCAAGACTCAAAGGTTGCTCAAGAATAGACCAAAGATTGGAGGCCCTAAAGCTCCTGTAACGAAAAGTGAAAATACTGCCAGGAAGGTAGAGCAAGTTGAAAGAAACAGCTCAACTTCGTCACCGAATTCTGATGCTAAAGAAGCAAAGCCTGAGGTTCGAAAGAGATCTCTAAGACATATTACCCATCCAAGGGCAAAATAAAGATCCCAAAACTTACGGACAAGTAAGATGGAGAAGAAATTGACCTAAAGATTTTCATCTCGGTGCAGGTTGCGTTTCCCGACAACCCAACAACTATGGATAAATAACACGGAGTAGGCACCAATGGGTTTAAATAAGTCTTTGAGCCCCAGTCCAAGAATCAGATATTGAAGAAGCCTTTCACTCGGAGAAAACGCAATTTTATAGTGACTCATGCGATTGCGCAGCTATCACTATCCGGAAAAACATAGTTTTGGATGAATCATTTGTAGCTATTGAAATCCCCAATCTAATTTGGAGCCTAACAGTGGCAGCGGCACCCCCCCTTCCTCTCCTAACTGCCCATTAAAACTTCCTTAACCCTTTGGGGCACGGGAGACTGCTGTTGCTAGCTTGCGGTCTAAACGCAAGACGCAGAGCGTCTGGCGTGAGTAACACCGACCAGAGGGAAAGAAACCTGGAGATACTGTTCTAAAGAGAAGGGTTCCAGAGGATCACCGGATTTCTGAGTTTCCTAACACACTCTTCGGCGATTAAAGCGGAAATAGTGTTAGCGAATACAAACTTTCCCTTTAACATCACTAACGAACCAAGACCTGTGGTCTCGTGCGATCACATACCTATCCTAACACCAACCTCACTTGCGCTGATGCGCAAGCCCCTCCTACCTAGTAAAGTAATGCGCAAGCTAACTGGAAACTTAGCTGCTCAGCAATTTCCGGTCAGCTAATCTGGTCAAAGCAATCCCTTAATTTTTTGGAGGAATACCCAAAAACTTGAGGCGGTCCAGAAACTATCGAAAGAAGGTTCATGAACGACTGGAAAGAGATTTCCGCAATAACCCCTGTTGAGAACGACGATTTCGCCCAGGATTTTGAAGACGAACTGATCATGACCACCATCAGGTTTTTCAAAAATAGGGTGCAGGGCTGGTCTGGGCTCAAGAAGTACAACCTCGTGAACGCCTCACGGCAAATAATTCATGGAACCGTTAATACTATGAATGCTGCCCTGAACACAGGCCTTGAGAAGAGTTGGTTAACTTTCGCTCAATTTCTCTTCTGGAGATTTTCGAGATAATCGTGGGCGAATGGCTACAAGCTCAAATAAATAAGTTGGGAGTGCATAACCCAGGACAACATGGGTTCCGGAAAAAGAGGGGCACAGATACTCAGAAAATCGGCTATTGCCGAGTCAATGGGTAATATGTTTACATTGTGCTGAGGAAAGTTCAGAAGGCCTTCGAAGGCTCTGGCTGGAAAACTCCGAAATAATATCCTGACCCTCAGTCTAGAACAAATCATGGAAAGTATCCTCTGTGAATTCCCATGGACAGAAATGCATGTCTCATGATCGAAAGGTATAGAGTATCCGAGTGGGCGTCCCTCAGGGGAGTTTCCTTAGCCCTTTCCTTAACCTGATCTACACCATCTACCTCCCAACTCCGGTGCATAAGGACGTGATATATCTGCAATTCAAAGATGACAGCACACAAATCATCCCATGCGCGTAGAGGAATGCACGGGCACAGGCATGAAAAACTAGAACGGAAATTTCGAACATCAAATAGCACGAGATAAGATGTAAGATCAGATCTCAAAGAGATAAGCTCAGGATCATCCCCTTGAAACGCTAATATACGTGGTCCGTTGTAACAGACGGGAGGAGATACGGCTACTCCGCCAAGGCACAGTACTTGGTATGAGGATCTCCGCTCACGAATAAAGGAAGCAACACACGGAGAGGCAGAATTTGACGAAGAGGGAACTCTCAAAGCTATAGAGATTTAGTGACCTCAGCTGAGCCAATATTAGGAAAATATATCGAATGTACATCCCATCTGACCTCATCTGCCCTACCTTGGTGACTAAAGCAGCCAACAAATCTTTTATAACAAAACTCAACGGAGTGTAGAACTCCGCCTGCCTCATAATAAACAAGGTCAGAAGACGTGACCATCGATGGCAAATTGAAGTTAGAGGGAAAAAACCTTTCGAGTCTATCATCGTTGCGATACAGAAAATGGGTAAAAAGGTCATGGATACAATGACCCATTGCATCATTCCGGAACCGCAGGGAAGAGGAGGCAAACTATGCATCCATGTCAGATGCGGGTTAAATTCATCTGCAGCAAAAGATTTGCTAGAGATAGTATGCGTTCCAAGGAACACATAATACCAACATACACATATAAAACAAACAGAACAATCAATACGCACAACATAACGAAAGGAAAAAGGAATAAAAAAAAAAAGCCAAGTTAAACTGACGAAGTTTCGAAAAACACTAACAATAAGAACACAAAATATATAAATGCAAAAGAAAGAAGAACAAAAAGATTAAAATAACTATGACATATAAACAATACATACCAAGAATACTAAACAAAAATTAAAACTAAAGTGATGCGCATCATCACCTGGGCAAAACTCTTTCCCTCCACTGTCTTCTTTCATCATTTCTTTTTTTCCACTATTAAAAGTCTCTTCCACTCTTGGTACATCAATCTTGTTATAGTTTCTTGTTGATTTAAGTAAGCTCCAAAGGAGGAAGCGTCAGTAATAAAGAAAATGCTACCATTTGTGGTTTCACTTATCCTCCCTCTCCATTTGTTGTCAAATGCATCTATATGTGTATATATTTTTCACTTATATATATATATATATATATATATATATATATCTATATATATATATATATATATATATATATATATAAGTGAAAAATCTCAAGATCATGTGATGATATATGATAGTATACGGTGGTTTCACTCTCATATATATATACGAGTGTATATATATATATATATATATATATATATATATATATATATATATATATATATATATATATATGAGAGTGAAATCACTGTTTCAGCCTATTTTTAAAGCCTCTAAAGAGAAGAAAAGCTCTAAAACCACAATAAACCTAAAGTGTGGAAAGAATTAGTGATCTATTGGTTTATGGCGATGTTTGAATAAAGGTGGATTTCACTTTGATCATTTTGAAAGGTAAGCCAACGATCACTTTGAGGCGGAAGCCTTTTACAGATGGTGAGGCAAACAATACATGAAAGGAAATCTCCTACCGTGGCTTTCCGGTCGCTCTTCCCTCATGTCAGTTTGTTATTTCAAGTTTATAGACAAAATGATTCACTTCGAAAATGTTCATGCTCTCTTTCTGTGTTTTCTTTCTATGGGTATAAATATATGTACATTAAAAAATGACGTTGCGCGAATGAAGTTTAATTTGGGAGGCTCAAATGGTCAATTGCTGTATAAGGACGAAATTAGCATTGTCTAGTTTATAATATAGAAAATAAGATCAAACTTCTTAATCGAAAATCTGAAACTCTCATATGATTCCTTGCTTCAATTGTGGCCATCGCATTTTACCGTGGGATGGAGCTAGGTTGAGTGGCATCATCACCTCGCAACATGAGCGAATCCATGTCATAAGTAAGGTGGTCGATGCCCTGTTGGGGAGTCGACAATTTGAGTTGTCTAGAAATTACCTTCACTGCCATAGCTTTTCGCTTAAGATAGATAGGTTCACAAATTACCCTGTAGATTTCCACTGAGGTAAAGCCAAAGCTTTATTTGTTGAAATATTCGGTCTTACTTCCAATTAAAAGTAACTTATGTAGTGGCAACAAATTATAGGGGACGAGGGACTCCTCATGAATGAGCCATATCGTCTTCTATAATAGACCCCTTCGCATGAGGAAACATGGTTAGAAACACATACGTTAATTAATTGAATGATATTAAGTTCAGATTAAGCAGAGGTAATCTACTTTAAAAAATATGTTCCCTCACATGCCCAAGGCGTAGTAATGGCCATAAATGTATAAAGACTAAAATATTGCGATTAAACTGTTTGACCAATCTTGTTACAATGGATAGAAGTGAATACTTAAGAAATCTTAAAGTCTTGCGAAGACAACAACAACTGAAATCTCCCCCATGGCGTCACCTGGCAGCCACACCCCGTTTGAGGCCTAGTTAGGTCGTAGGCATGGAGAATGCATATTCAATTATTAATTTATCATATAAGTAATGCGGATTTTTTCACGTTTGGCATTATTCTAGGGATATAAATAATCGAAAGTAGGTTTGTTTTTATTCTAGCTTCGTCTAATAAACTCGAATTCTAGGTACATGTACAGTAAGTCTTAGCCTAACCCAAAGTTTACATTTTGACATACCATATTTTTGATTTTCTGGGCTATTAATTATGTATTATTACTTTTAATTTAATTTATATTATCGTTAAATGATGAATATTATGGACATGTCAAAAGAGCACTTCGCAAAGTTATGCTTTGGGAGTGTTTCAGAATTTTGGCTGGGTAAACCTTCTCGAAGATGACCTGGTTCAGGAGGAACAGCGGAATTAGATCACGATATTTTAAAATATCAGTGCGAACAAATCAATTTGTAAATGTTTATAATTGAATTGCAGCAAAGAATACAAATCTCTTCTTCTCTCCTTTTACGACTAAAAAGTAAATCATTATGAGTAGGATTGTTAGAGGAGACGAAGATTGGGTTATGTACCATAATATTAAAGTTATAAAAAATGGATTAGTTATGCGCAAAAACTAATGCCCCAGCCGGGACAGGAGCCTCAACGACGGATTCCTTTGGGGGATATGAATATAAAATTCCATTTTGAAATTCTTACCCTAAATTAAACTATCAGCAAAGAGTTTTACGCTATTCAATTGGCCCGTTTACATGGGGCACTTGAAAAATAGCCCAGCATTAATGAATAGAAAAAGAGTGCTTTTTCATCATGACAACGTGCGACTTCCTATCGCAAGAGATACCATATTAAAGCTTAACAAATTTGATGGGAACGAATTAGAAATCCTCTACGCTTTCCGACTTAGTCACATCAGATTATTGTCCTTTTAGGGGATTAGCAAATTACCTGAAGAGAATGGAGATGCCCAAAACAGAAGAGGTCTAAAATCATTAAAGATAATTTTAAAATCAAACCAGTTTTAAAACATGGTATCAACAAGTTTGGAGAATATACGAGAGGTCGTTGGAAAATGGATTGAAATTAAAAAAGTATAAATTCCGTTTTTTAACATTAGCACCATGGCAGAATTCCTTTGAAAGCCATGATACCATCTATTTAAATCCTTTTATATAAAATTGAGGCCTTTGAGAATCAAATCAATTAAGACAATTATATTAATATTATAAACAGGAGACAAAAGAAAGGCCATTAATATTTTGAAAGAAAAAACGGAGGGACTAGTTCACCACCGTGAGATTGACCACCAACGAAATTTCCTAATAGGTACGTACCATTGAAGGTTCTTCGTCCTCGAAGAAAGTATACAAGTATCACACTTTCGGCATCGTTCTGACTCTTTAGATGTGTCCTCTTTCACCTCATGGTAACCATTACTTAGCTTGCTTTTTGTCTTCTGGATCATATGTAAATCCAAGTCTCGTTCCCGGCTACAGTTCTGTGCAGTGAAAGAATAACTATATTCTTCAGCTGATCATCTCGCTACAATTTTGGCTCACATCGAATGGATCCGATGGAGGAATTGGTGTAAGTTGTAATAATAAAAAATAAATAAATACGTATTTAACTATAAATAAATTTAAGGAGTTATTATATTTTTATCCATAAAATAATGATAATGAAAATATGAGACAATCATTTTTAAAATGAAAACTATCTCTCCTAAATATTAACTTTCCCCTCATAATGTATTCATTCATTTAATTTACTTATGCATTTCAACAAACGTTTCCGTCTGTGAAAGGATTGATTAAAGACTACAAAAGGGGCTATGTTTGGGTGCTTCTTATCACATCTTCTTTGTTTATTCTTTATGGCATACTTTAAATAAGAATTTGGTGAATATTTCCCAAAGAAATCCTTTCCTTGGCCTTATGTAGAAGAATTATTTTTACTATGACCAGAAAGTGATCCAATAATTGTCTAAACAAACTTAATGACTCTCCTCCATCCAGTAAATGCCTTTAATGAATGGTAATCAGACTTCTCTCTCACCTTCATTGAGCGCTTTTTCCAAGAGATTAAGAGTACTCTTACCCATTGACTGTTTATCGTAAATCAACTCATTCTAATGCCTGTATACACCTTAATTTTGTTCATAGTGATAAGATAAAGATAATTGTCTCGACCAAATTTTAATGTTTTTAAATATACGACTGAACATATTAGTAATTGAATTTAGAATTTAAAGAACATTTTCTATACTCTCATATTCGGAATTTTTTATTAATGAAGCACATTTTCAGGCCAGGAGAAAATTTTATGGCAACAAATAGGATAACTACCAATCTTTCCAGCCATAATGACCTTCCTCTTTAGTGGTCTTCTAACCTGCACCCCTCTCAAAAAACGCATTAATACTCATTTGAGAAATTCTAATCTTAAGGTAGCCTTTATGTTCCCAATTCTTAAAAATGAACGTATCCAAAACACGCCTCACTCTCCTGATGAAGTAGATGTGTATAGATTTTCTTGTTAAAATTGCGAAGGAATGTTCAAAAAGTTAAATTGAACGCAAATTATCTCATAGGGTTTACCTACACAAATATTCTACGAACAGCCAAGCAGTCTTAATGGTTTATTTAACCACAGGAGTTGCCTAGCATAATTGAGAAAATTTGCCATTTATTTATACCTGTAATTTCTTAATTAAACGACCAGTAGTTGAGAAAGTAAATAATTCCGTTCTAAATTTTAATCTCTCTAAAGGAAACTTGAGGCTTAACAGAGTCATTTGGGCACTAATCACATCAGATAAGAATCCTTCCACTAGTTTACGAATTTTCTAGTCTGTTGGTTATTATTTTCTTTTTTTCTTACTTTAAATATCAGTAATGTCTTAGGGAATATACGAGAGGTCGTTAAAAAGTTCATAGGAAAATGGTTTGAAATTAAAAAAGTATAAATTCCGTTTTTTAACATTAGCAAAATGGCAGAATTCCTTTGAAAGCCATGATACCATCTATTTAAATCCTTTTATATAAAATTGAGGCCTTTGAAAATCAAATCAATTAAGAAAAGTATATAAATATTATCAACAGGAGACAAAAGAGAGGCCATTAATATTTTGAAAGAAAAGACGGAGGGACTAGTTAACCACCGTGAGATTGACCACCAACGAAATTTCCTAATAGGTACTTACCATTGATGGTTCTTCGTCCTAGAAGAAAGTATACAAGTATCACACTTTCGGCATCGTTCTGACTCTTTAGATGTGTCCTCTTTCACCTCATGGTAACCATTACTTAGCTTGCTTTTTGTCTTCTGGATCATATGAAAATCCAAGTCTCGTTCCCGGCTACAGTTCTGTGCAGTGAAAGAATAGCTATTTTCTCCAGCTGATCATCTCGCTACAATTTTGGCCCACATCGAATAGAAAGCTTAATGAGCTTAGTCCATCGATCAAGATAGAATAAACTAAAAAGGCCAATATGTTCACTGTACTTGCTATCATTTTCACTGTTAGTCCGCGGTCTTTTTCAATTAGTGCCCGTATATGATTTATGTTTTTATGCCTTGCTGATGTTGACGGTCTTCCGCGGCTAATTTCTTCTTATACCTCCATCCGCGAAGCAAATTATCCATTTATAAACAGAAGGCTTTCGGGGACCCTCTCTCCCAAATCTTTAATTAATGCATCAATAATATCACTCTTACGCTAATCAAACTATATCAGAAATTTAGTGTTTGTCCTTGCTTCAACTTTGATGGAATGCATGGTATCACTGCGCGGTTTAAATTTAAAATGCTTCCATGTCATTCAAAATCAAGCAACGTAATTTCTGTGCACGGGACTAATAGCACATAGGTAGAAGCTTAAATCAGAGTAATTAGAATTTTTATTGTGTATCTTCCTTATTTTCTTGTAATATTCGTTTTATACGAACTTTTTCTAGACTTCCTAGTTTTCTCAGTCGTTTTGCAACTGTAAGTTTGAGCGTGGTTCTCCAAAACTACTCGTATACATATACCAATAAAACAGTCCTCTTCGCAAACATTTAGGATATATTTGATAAGCGAGCATAACGAGGAATGATCTCTTTACACTGCAATATATTTACAAACATTATCATAACCTAAACCATCACGCTAATACTGAAATAGCCTTATAATTTCTCAAAAATGGGTACGAGAGGCGGGGTTCACCCATTTTAATCGACCCATTCAAACGATAGAGAGCCCAGTTTTGCCCAATTGAAGACTAGCGGTGAATGGGTCAATAAGGCCCGTTATTCTTGAAAGGCTTCATTAACTATTAAGCTAGCAATCATTTAAATAGACCATTTACACACATTGTTATTAGATTTGTATGTTTTACACTAAAAGGAGTAAAGGGCAATTAATCCTTTCGTTCTTTTTGTAAAATTTCTTAGTTGTGAAATTCTCTCGTCGGCTTCATCAACCAAACTTCATTATCAAAATATTTCTTCTTTAGTGCCCTCGCCGATATTTTGTAAATTTTTAGGTGAATTTTCCTTTCTTTTGCTGCATTTATAATAGTTTTAGGTAAAACTACTAGTATTCTCTTGGTGGGATGTTACTAAATCTACATTTTTAGTGGGAGCATTTGGAAGGAAAATTGTTCGTAAAGCAAAGTTTTACTGATTTGCGAACAAGTTCGCGTCACAACGTTTCCACGAATAAAAAAAACAGGTTCTTGTCTTTATGTTCAATATATGGTGATAAGTACAATCATGTTCTTGTCTTTAGGTTTAGAATATCGCTGGACGTAAAACCGTGTACATTATAAGCAATTAAGTTGCCTACGACAGATTCGGGCATTTATCCGATTTATTCATTTTTATTAGTTATTTGGTGCTTTTGAATTGACAAAACTGACACAAATATTGAAATGGTTGACTATAAATAATAACCCGATTCAAATGGGTGTCAACTACTTTTAGTTAAGTTAGATAAAGTTTGCATCTATGCGACTGTATAGAGCCAATTTGCTTGCTACGTTCGCTTATCAAAATAAAGCAAACGAAACATATGAATCAATGGTTTTACCTTGTGAAATTTTACTTTTTCTTTTTCTTCAAATCGACAAAGCTGAGACCCTCTATTAATCAAATAGGTCAATTGGGAAAACTATTCTTCAAAAGATCCAATTTTTTCTTTCTATTTTCTTGGGGCAACGCCCAAGAACCTATGCTCGTTTCCCGTGAATAAAATGGGGGGGGGGGGTAAAGGTTAGTCCTGCATTGTTAGGCATTGAAAATCCTTTATTTTTCCTCGTCTGTGTGAGAAATCACCCCAATGAGAATAAATTTTGAGAGGACATTTTAGCCCATTTTCCATTTGTGCCTCACCAGAGAATAAAGAGATGGAATATCTCGAATTCCTAGGAGAAAAAGGTTTGATATAATAAAAGTGAAAGGTATAAGAAGTAAAATAAAAAAATAGAATAAAAGATAATATACTTAACCTTACCATCTCTAAATATTGAGAATGGAAATGGTGTGTTTAAAAACAATCAAAGAAATGTTTTTAAGAGTGACAAAAAATGAAGCGGTTAGTAAGGAAACACTCTAACAATGTTAGGGTGAAGGATGGCACTTGCAGTGGCGTAAGGGTGGCCCGTGAGTGAGAAAGCTGTGTGAATAACAATCATCTGCCTCTTCCGTGCCAGCGAGAATCAATAGGCCACGGATACTGTGAAGATGGCAGGAGTCGCCATCGTTGGGTTGCCAGTGGAGGCTGGCTGCTCCAATACTTTGACTAAATTATTATTTTTTCTTAATATTCTCGCTTTAAAGAGCGTTAGGGTTTGCTCACATGAGCACCTGTGATCTTCGTACGAACATATTTCTGGAAGTATTTATGGTTAGGTCTTTGTCTTTCCTAGATATTTGTGTGAATAGTTTTTCTCTATCAAATTTTTTCTTTACCTTTGCGTCACACTTATAATTCTGTCTGAATTGAATGTTAATATTCTCGTTGGATAAAAAGGGTTTATTCCCCTTTTCCATAAAGAAAAAATAAAAGCACATTTGGGGATCATATTAAAAATGGGGAAGTTAGGTGAAAAGATTTTTTTAACGGGCTCACCTGGCAACTGCAACCAAGAGCATAAACCACCATAATTAAAATTTCAGTCTCTTCCTAGTCTAGTTTAAAATATTCAAATCCTAACTAAGAAAAAAAACTAAAAGCATTGCCAAAATGAAAAAGAAAAAAGCTCAAAATAAAAAAGAAGAAATCACGCTAAGGCCTTAGGGAAAGGCCCACCAATTGCGAGGCAGGATCTTGCGACCAACACCAAATACAGTCAAATAAAATGGACGAGGCCAGCCTACTCCACCAAGAAAGATAGTTTACAAGTCTCTGCACAAGAACATGTCCCAGGTACAAGGAACAAGCGGTAGCAATTTCGCTTATCCTGATACCGGGACAAGTAACATGCCCGAAGATTAACCAGGCTAGGGACATTTAACAGAAATGTGACAAACAGTCCGGTGGACAAGAGAGGCTTCGCAGTAAAGTGCAAGGAAGCGCTCTATGCTGTTGCTTCTCGCGAGTCTGCGGCGCAATCGGAGGCAAAATTACATTCCACTCTACCATATCCAATATTTTTTGTCAAGTATCCCCTATCGCTGCCATGATTAACACCTTGCAATCTGTGTGATAAAGAACGAAGCCCAGGTCTAGTGGCACAGTGCTTGTGGACGCTTTAGCGCCCTAATTACCCGCAATTTTCAAATGCCTTGAAACCCAGTAGAAGATAGTATCGACATCCACTCAGCTCGCATTAACCCTGGCGTCATGGATACTGCAAACCTAAGTGTATGGAGATTATAATGCCTTAAGAGCACTCAGGTTGATTTGAGTCACTAAAGATCACAATCCGGTCACCGAACCGGCTACGACGCGTTATCTTACCTACCTAGCTGTGTATTGCACCAGCTCGGCAATACAGACTTTCCCACCACCTGGAAGACTTGCGCTGACTTTAAACAGAGGAGATAGTGCGTGGAAACCTTGTGAAAGCTTTGAGAGCAAATGCGAAGAGACAAAGAGTCAAAGATAGTATCATCCAGTTTCGCTTCCTAATCATAACCAGAGACGCCATCGGCCCAAGAGATACACCGAGCCGTCGAAAGTGTTTGTTAGCCCTAAGGCAAAAGAGCTTAGGATATGTCTGGCGTCTCTCAGGGGCAGAGGCATCATCAAGATCGACTGCGTTGCAGTAAGAGGCGTTGGCAACTGAGAGATGGCGCGATTTCGTTTGTATAGGCCAATAATGAATAATCTGTGGACTTAGCAGAGCGAGTGGAATATCTGAAGCATCGAGAACTAGGGTCTCAGTGGTGACGTGTGGATGGCGTCCACGTTCCTCAAAACACACTCAGGCTGAGAATAAAAATACTCCGTAGTCAGGTTTAAAAGAACAAAGAATCGGTAAAAAAGTAAGGTTGTAGTTGTATTTGCACCCTAACTGCTAAACATCAAGGAACGAAGAAGAATCCATGGGAGGTGTATAAGAAACCGTAAGGGGTCGAGTATGAGCTTCCTAGATGCGGTGGCGGTCAAAAACAACACCAAGGAAACGGTGCAAATCCACCACTTGCAGGCAAACCCCGTTTAAGAACAAGTTTGGGTTGTAGTGTGTTTTCAATTAAAAAACTTAGTCTTTGCCAAGAAAAACCGAACCTGTTCGATTCCACGCTTCAGAGTTGGCATCTTCCTTGCCTCAAAAGATATCGAAATGTCGTCCAGGTTGATTTTTTTTAGGAGCCTATCTAGCGACTGACTCCTAGGGAAAAGTCACCGTAATTACAACACAGCCTACTACTAGGCTGGATTAAAAAAACAAATAACAATATGTAAATAACAAATAAATAAAAGGAAAGGGATAAAGGTTTAGTGACAGGCTAAAAAAGGAACAACAGCAACAAATAAATACAAAAAACAAGATAAGGCAACAAGAAGAAAGCGCGCGCAGGCTTCGAGAGTATCTCCTCCGGCGCAAAAACATGCGACCTACAACAAAGAGACAAATAAAATGGAAAAGGCTATAGTCCAGAGGTCTGTGTGCACAAACCACTCCAAAGAAGAAGGAAAAAGCCGTAGCGATCCTGCTAGGCCACGATACCGGGACAGGTAATGTGCGTGAATCGTCTAGGTTGAGCAGAGTTTAAACTTTTCCTGGTACCACCGAGGCGATACCGTTGATGCTCGGTCAAGAGGGTGCCATTGGTGACACTTCTCTGCGGGTTGCCCTCTCCCTGCTCCATTTGGTCGGATAGGGCTCCCCTTCACCCTTACGTAGAATTGACGATCTCGCAAAAACAAATCAATTAAGATTGGAAGGCATCTCTTCACCCTCATATTGAGGATAATTCCTATTATACCGTATTACCATGCGGTATCAAAGGCTATTTCTTTATAGTAAAATAAAATAGTGGTTAGAGAGATTGGGAACAAACCACCTGGATCAGATTAATCTCTGACTAGTTTGAAAAAAAGCGAATACGGTAGCAATACACCAGAAGTCTGGAAGGATACCCTCTGCTCAGCTTCTGTTGAATAAATCTAACAGAAAGGTCACCTCGGTCACCTAGTGGCGAAGCATAACAGACGGGACATCATCCGCACGACGAGTAGTGTCCGTGAAAAAATGCGAGAACGGAAGGAAGTCGCAACTCACTCAATGTGAACTTATCGTTGAATGGTTCGATGCCTCTGGATGTAAATTGCAGTTGTTGACTATCAGCAAAAGCAAGATGAATCCTGAGAAAGCGGTTGCTAAGGAATCTATCAGGAAGGCAGTGTCCGAGATTGCGGTGCCATTCTCTTGGAGAAGGGAAGTGGGTCCTGTGAGAACTTGTCCTAAATCCGTTTGACTCGCCTCTAAGCCACTATAAAAGGAGTATACCCGTTAAGTGAAAACACACATGGCTGCAGGTGGGAAATGGAACATACCGGAACTTATCTCAATAAAAACCAAAGAGAGGTGAATAAAAATAACATACTCAAAATCCCAAACTAGAAAAAAAGAAGAAACAAATCAGAAACAAACAAGAAGCAAACTCAAACCACAACGTCATGCCCCGCTCTTGGAGTCAGCCCTTGACCATCCCCCGTGAACCCGAGCATGCATAAAACCAACACCATTCAACTATATAATATATCAGTCATGTGTGCAACGAATCCGTCGAGAGCCCAATCGACAAGCGGCACCAACCCCTTTCGTCCTGGTATTGAAAGGGGCAGTGTGCCGAAGATCGCCCAAAATTAGACACTTAACAAGAATGTGTTCGAAAGTTTAGGGGACCACCAAGTTGTAGCAATAAGATTGAAGGGGTAGCTCTATCCAAGCCAGATGACTACAAGACAAGCCGTAGCTTCGGGATATTTCTGCTCGCCAATCATGGGGTCAAGATGCTTGCAGACAACTCCTCTTTCTCCCATAATTTCTGGAGTCACTATTAGTTAGACTGTTCATGAAACAGAGTGATTTTCTCTCAAAGAGCTTCTCTCGGCCCTGGTCGTTAAAGTAAATAGTTAGAAATCCATTGTGGGATTCGAATATCCTTGCCAACGCCACGTTTAGCTTCTTGTTGATGGTCTCCGTGATTCTCATCCTGGTGGATTTGCTGCTTTCTCGCAGGAATCTCAAGGGAAGCCGCTTCCATCTTTCTTTCCATTTTAGTATCAATCTCTTTATGTCGCTTTTCTATTTGCAGAGATACCGTGACGGTTTAAGCCATCATAAAACTTATGCCAGACTAAGAAAAGAGATGCAAAATGGAAGAGATTTGGGTGCATAACTCGGGGAAATTTGCCTGATCGGGAGCTCAGATTTAATTTTTCCGTCGCTGATGATATCCAGTGTGAAGATCGGAATTTTTTCTAGGTAATAACTTTGCTCGGGGATAATTGGCTTTATCAAGGAATTGACTCGTGGATGATTTGTCCCTATATACGATTCTGCATCCAGATATTTTTTTTCGAAAACGATACCAAGTTTGAGAATTTTCTTATACTTTTATTAAATTGACTTAAATTGCGAGATATGAATGGTTGCTATGCTGAATAATTAAAAAGCCAGACCAAATCAAGGTGTAATTTATGATGTTTAAAGACATAGGAGGAGTGCAAACAATGAAGTGGGTTTTATTCCCTTATTGAATTAGGATATCCTTATCATGAAGGATATCAGAAATCATTTCACTTTTATATTAAGTATAAATTGTTTTGACCGTTCTTTTTACCATCCTGTCACACATTCTCTACAAATATTTTCTGGAAAAATAATTGAAATTTAACTTCAGATATTGCAAACAGATGAAAAGTATATTAATCACTCACCCGATTTTTACTGATTTAATTCATTTCAAAACAGGAAGCTCTGAATACGTCGTTTTCTTAATCGTATTAATCATTCCATTTCACTACAATCTTAAAAGTCAAATATTTGCGCGATAAAATTTAACTCCTTGCTTCTCAACACCTACACTCAACCCCCTGCTGATCGATCCTTCTCTCTATTTTTTGACCTTTGCAAATAATGATATCCTCTTAATTGTATCCCATTGATAGAAATTCTATCATAAGTAGTACTTTATAATGAAAATCTCTTCCAATCTTCTGAATGCATTTCCTAAAGTGATTGAAGTCTCAAGTTATCAAAGGGCGCGCAGACGATTGGAGCCAAAATTATTTTCAGCAAAATCAGTAATTAAATTGGAACAATTTATATTATCAACTTAGAGCAGATACGTCCCCTCCCATTTTTCTAGGGACCAATTATTTCCTTTTCCTTTATTTTTCCTACAAAGTCGCATCTTGGAAGTAATAATGCAATTATGTTTCCCAATTGTCTAATCTTAACTTTCAATTTGGTGCACAAGTTCTAATTAAACTTGGACCACATCCTTTTTGTGGTTGTTAACTGATTTTTTTTTATTCTTAGGAGTTTAGCGAAAGGGGCAAAGATAGGTTGAGAAAGTATACATAAATGGTAGTACTATAGCGCCTCATACGCGAATTATATCCACAGAAAATTAATTTTCAAGTAGCATTTCAGAACGTTTCCTTTATTTAAATTTTTAATTAATTCAACCACTTTACAAATTAAGTAAAAAGCAGCTCATTAACGGAATTGCCCATGTTTATTCAAAAGATTTTTCCCACCAATTATCTACGTTTCATAGAATGTTTTATATTTTCTTTTTGTAATCAATATTATAACTAAAATCTCATAACGCCTAAGGGTTTTCTAAGCTTTGTTAACTTGTTTATTTGGATTTTTTTATCTTAATTTCTAAAAATACTAATTTTTAATTTCAAAACCTTCGATCTAATATGATTGAGGTCATAACATTCCTCGAAGGTCTCGGGGTAACACCCACACATAGGAGGCATCCACAGGCAAAGTGATGATGGCTTTTGATAGGTCCCCGGGAGCAGACTGCCCTCTGCGCACTCAAACCACCTAGGAGATTAAGGGAGAAAACTTTGATCATACACCCTATGTTGTAGGAAAGCTTTAATGCTACAGCCTGTGCTGTAGGCCCCGCCAACGCTACCACAATTAAGTAGGTCTGCGCTCTCTCTGAGGCCCTCCTCAGGAGACCAGGTTATAGTAAGCTGATCTCGTAGATCAACAAATGGCCTGCATCATTTTGCTCTAAGGTCTTGAATACATTTTGGCCCAAAATTCAATGGAATAAAGAAGCTACAATTAAAAGTAAGGCAGCCTCGTTGGGTTTTTCACCCTTGGGTAGTCGGCTTCAACCTCTGCAAAAGTGAGAACAAAAATATCACTAATGTAGCGAACTCTCGATAATCCCTGCAGTAACTGAGTTTTACATATGCGCGCGCGCACACACACGCAGCCCTATTCACTCTCTAACCGAAAAGTTTTACCTGGCATCAGAACTTCAGTGCCCTCCGCCTGCCAAATTCTGCAAGAAAAGCCTGACTCAATGAGAGAATTCTAAACTCTTTGGCCAGTTCTTGGGGAACTGTTGCGTCCACCCCAGAACAGTTCATGTATCCTTTCTATATAAATTTGACTGCTTCTTTTTCACACTTTCCCATTGTCCCTCCCCCTCCTCTTTCCACCTGGACTTTTTCTAGCTAATAATCTTAGATTCCCACTAAACCTGATCTGAAAAACTCTGAATCTGACACATTGAAGATCAGGTTTGGTCACCCTTACAACTCTAACACAAGTCAGTTGATGGATTTCGCACCAGTACCAGCCCATTCATACGATGTGTGAACCTGGTCAGGGTTTTATAGAAGGTGCTGGTGCAGTTGTAAACTAGCAATCCTTCTGGCATTGGCCGTTCATGATAACAATAATCCAGTAGTGCCAATTACACTCCCGAATCAGTTAACTATTAAATTCAGGTTTTTTATTAATTATGAATTATAAAAGAAAGGCACCAGCAAAATAAACTGGGTCCCTTTCTTTACCGGCCCATCTACAAAATTTTCTGATACATTTAAAGTTGAAATCCAGGTGATTTTTAAATATATTTATAGATGATGAGTGGAAGCTGTTAATTGACTTTTATTCTGGAAATTAACCACTTTATGAGTGAAATAATTCTTAGCTATATTTTTTTCAAATTTCCTCTTCTTTAATTTATAATTTCTGGTTCTTTCGCACACGTTCAACTAGAGGAATCCATTTCACGTTAGCAAAACAATGCATTATCCTATAGACTTGGATAAGTTCTCCCCTTAATCTTCTTGGCTCAAGTAATTGAAGATTTAGAGCTTTCAAACAATCGTCGTACAGTTTATTGTGGAACCTTGGCATCAGCTTGGTCGCGCGTCTTTACATTTCTTTATCTTTCCGCAAATAAGTGCGCCAAAACTGCACCGCATATTTCAGATGCGGCCGAACTAAAGATTTGTAGAGTGAGATTACAATATCTTCCGATTTATTTGTAAAAATTCTAAATATAAACCTGAGGGTCCAATTAGCCAATTTGAAGGCTTCAATGCATTTTCTAACAACTTTCAAGTTATTGCTTATGATTATTTCAATATTCTTTTCAGTAGTTACTGTGTTCAACGTAAGTTGGGACATTGTTTAGCTGACATGTAACACTTCGCATTTATCAACATTAAATTGTTTCTGCCACTCTTTGGAACACTCGACTACGGAGTTTAAGTCACTTTGGATTTTGAGGCTGTCTAATGGGTCGTGGTTTTTATTCTAACGTCAATGTCTATGTCATTGATATATACTTGTAAACGAGGACCCAGCGCATATTCTGGGGAATACCACTAGTAGCGCATCGCCACTTTGAATGTACATAATCCATCGATAACTCTTCGCTGTTTTCTTCCGTTTAGCCATGTTTTTATGCAATACCTTACAAACGATTCTGTGCGCAGAAATCTTTTTCAAGAGATAAACGTTGTGTGGCACTTTATCGAATGCTTTTAAGTAAATCAAGATAGATCTTGTCCACATTTCTACTCAAATCATACTGATTGATAATTTTATGATAGAACTTTAATATGTTGGTCAGCAAGACTTGTTTTTTTTTTACACAAAACCATGTTGCATTTTCTAAGTAAGATTGTTGCTATTGAGATGTTCGATTACGTTTTTTTTGTGATAGACTCAAGAATTTTGTAACCATGGAGGTTAAGCTTATTTACCTGTAGTATGTAAGTAATTTCGGATCACCTTTCTTAAAGATTATTGTTATATTTGCAAGTTTGTTATCTCAAGAAAGAAGCCTTTTCAAGGGACTTATTGAAAATAGTTGCAGTTTCTCTGCTCTCATCTCCTTTGGCTCTTTTAAGTGAAGAAGATAAATCATATCTTAGATCTTTAGATTTACTTGCTTATAGCTTGTTAATGCAGCCACTTACATTCTCCTTCCTTACCAATATCATGCTTAGAATTATTTATACCTTCCTGCGAGCCAGCAAATTAAGTAATATCTGAGATAGTTTCGGCTCTCCATTAGTAAATACAAATGCCAAATATTTATTCAGGATTCCTACAAAATCTTTAGAATGAGAACACAATTATTTCCCATTGTGCTCTTTTAAAGGACAAATTGATTCTTTGGCTAGATTTTGATTTTTAACGAACTGGTAGAATATCTTTGTTTTCTCTATGCTGTTTAATTCTAGTTTAATTTCTTTTTTTACTCACTCGAGAGCAATCTGCTGTTTGATTTCCATTTCTTTTACGCAGGATTTCTAGTTGTGATTAGTTCTTTGATTTCATTGCTCCACCACTTCTGCTAAAGGGTATGTTCACGCTTTGGACTTCTTTGCACCTATTACTGATATGCTCTTTTGAAGTCATTTAGAAAATTTTCCCATAGTAAGGCTATATATACTACATTCGCATGTGATCTTTGTAGGAAGGATATTTGATAATATCCGCCTAAATTCTTTAAAATTTTCCCTCTTGAGGTTGGACATCATCAGGCAGTTTGAATTGGTAGATACAAATCTAACAATGCTGAATCTTATACAACTGTGGCCATTATCGCCAAGAGGTTTATAAACTTTAACGCCTCTAACAAGTTTTTCATGGCAGGTAAGGACGATATCCAGTATATTACTTCCATGAATAAGTTGATCAACGATCTGCATAAGAAAGTTTTCCTCTATGAAGTTTAAGTCTCGATCAATCTCTGTCAGCAGTAGAGTCTGCAAAATTAAAATTTGGAATATTTACGTCGCCGGCTAGACAGTAACTCTGGCTGCCATTAACTCGTGAAACAAACATTTGTTCATTCGAATTTTTCACATACGAAGAAGCCCTATACACACGGGCTATGTTAAAATTAGTACTGCAGGCGGTTAGTTCAGTGCATACAATATCGATGTAGTTTATGTTGTCTATTACTACCTCAACAAGAATTAGGTTTTGGTTGCAGTATAGCATAACTCCACCACCTCTTCTCTTATTTCTTTCTTTGTAAATCAATTTGTACCTGCTAATTTCAAATTCAGCAGATATTTCAGGGTTTCTGATTTCAGAGCAGCTCTAAGATACCGCCATTAAATCGAATACGTCAACTTCCACCAAAGGTTCCTTATACTTCTAGCATTTGTGTAGTACAGTTTTAGGTAAGATGCCCCTTTGTATTTAGGTTGTACGGTCCTCTTTTTTAGGATAAAACTGGACTCGAAAGTGGAGACGCCTGAAAAAAAAATCTTTGCATTGTTTAGCAGACGCCGAGTCTTTCTGCAGTGATTGAGTTGAGGTGTAGTCCATCTTGCATAAACTGGTAAGTGCGTTCGTAGTATTAATCCCGGACATCAATGATGTATGTTATTTTCTTCTGACAAATGATTTTGAGAGAATTAATAATCTAATTTCCCCTTCCATAGAAAAGTGTCCCTCACTCAAATCCTGGGTATGATATCTGAAAAGATTACGTTCTTACTCATTTCCTTCAGAATGCGTATAAATTGTCGTTAACACGCCACTAGTTTCGCGGACCTTGTGGAAAAATATTATTAGTGCCTCTACGCTACTTCCGTTGGTGTAGTCTTCCACGGAGTCTTTTAAGTTCCACACCAATGCTTTTGGATAGCAGTATCTTCTTTTATGCTGCCTACCCCAAATTTCATCCAGCTGACCACTCACGATGGATTCAGGAACTTAGTGAATGTCTTTTCTGTCCTCCTCGTGGAAAGTGCAAAACAGAAAGCATGTAACTGGTGACTATGGGAGGTCTTCTCATTGAAATTATAGGCCCAACTCTTCGGCGAGTAGGCACAAAACTCTCATTAGAGGAAGTCTCGGTCGACCGGTTATCACTGTGAGGGATCTCGGCTGGCAACTGGGGTGTCAGTATGAGGGCTCATGTTGCTTTCCTCTTCACCAGGACCGTATCTTCCCTTGCCTAATATTTTCTGCCTCAGGTTAAGCAGCTCGACTTCCAACTGGCGTTGATTCACGCATCCCATATAATGGGTCGACAGCCCCTCAAAATGGTTGTAAGCAAAACAACCAGGCACCTGAGACACCTTTGCTTGCTGGCAAAAATATGAAAGAAATTGATTCTCTCTCTCTTTATTTTATTAATAAAAATAGTTCTCAGCGATACAAAATAAACAAAAAAAAGCTTTGAAAGAAAAAATTAAAGTTATTTAATTTGCAAAAGGGAAAGAGCAGAAATATTAATTAGAATTACTAGACTCTGAAAGACGTAATTAATTTAATATTTAGTACACAGCTCCATTAAAAATTAATTAATTTGAATCATATTTTATTATGTATCATACTGAAGGGAATTTCTTGTTAATTAAAATATGATATGGACATTTTATATCACTCAATATTATAATATTTAAGAAAATATGATTGATTAAATTATCATTCGGCGGCGGGGCTTAAGTCAAGAAACATGGCAAGAAACCTTAGACCGCCTATTGCCGTCTAGCAATCACCTTCTAATTAAAAAATGTTAGGCTCTCGAATTGCGTATACTACTAGTTGATTCTAAATAATGGAGGGTGTGTGTAGGCTGCAACCCCCTCTATTAAATGGGGGAATTTGAGTAAAGCCCCCATTACGAAATAATCCCCTTAAGGGTCGAATACAATGCGGTAGACAGAGGTCGTTAGGTGCTCCAATGTTTATTGTTTTTATGGTACTCCAACCAGAATTGGCGAGGCTAGAAATGGAGTCAAAAGGTTTCTTGAAATCAGGGGCTGTGTATAAAAATATACAATGAAATATTTTAAAGAGTGTAGAAAGCTTTAGAAGAATAAAATATTACACAATCAGCCAATAAAGGTGATAAGTAAGTAAACAGCCAGTAAGAGAGATAACTGAGTAAGGAAAAAATTACGGCGGAAGGATAGAATAGGTGTAGTGTCCATTTAAAAGGTGTAATAGAGCCAACAAGGGACCTCACAAATTGAGCATCCCGTTGGCCTTATGAAATCTTGAAATGGGCACACAAGCCAAACACTAAAATAATATGCCTTTTGTTAATGATTAATTAATGCAAAGCAAACTGTATACTTGTAAATAGTGCAAAACCACTACTCAATATTTAATGCATCAATGCAAAGGAAAATGTATACTTGTAAATTATGCAAAACTGCTAAGCAATAAAATCGATGTGCTCTTACGCTACCACACAAACATTCACACACACAGTAGAAAACAGGTGCTAGCCGAGGGTTTTGGCCGCAGCGATAAGTAAGACAATTAAAAAAGCTTTACATACAAATAATGAGTCTGATACAGATAAAATCTGACTCACCAGCTTTGCAAGGACCCGCGAAAGAAAAAATCTTATTTTGCTACGATAACGGCCTGATAGATATCAGTCCATGTGGAGGCTAGCCCAAGAGAAGTCAAAGATGCAAACATTCCCAGACATAGGCTGACCATATTACCTTATTTTATGGCCCCTAGAACGTTGAATCAGTTGAAAACCCTGTTGATCGGAACCACCCCCTCCATTGTGCTCGGTTATCTTGCCTCGGTAGAAAGTTTAAAATGAGATCTATCCCCCAACCCCAGCCGCTGTGAGACAACCGTGACTTGGGGCTGTTTACAAGGCTATAAGACGCAAGGTGACTCACACCTCTCTCCCTAACCCCAGCCAACGCAGAAACCGCCGTATTTATGCGAGTAATTCCATTCATTGTCAGCGAGAGTTTCTTCCGACGTCCGTCCGTTATGTTATCCTTTGGTTCGCCGTGTCGACGCCTGTGACTCCTTGAGCGGATCTTACTCTTCTTCGTTATTCCCAACTCAGAAGGCTAACCGGGATAAACTTTCCGCTCAATTCCTCCACTCTCCAAGGTCCGTGTACCTTAACCTCAACGCTGAGACAAGAGCAAGGAAGTCCGAGAAGTCCTTCCGTGCGGATTCCAATCTTGTCGCCGAGCCGACACCAGGCCCTGGAGTGGAGTCTCTCCAGAGCTGAAACGGCGATCTCGATTCCCCTCTTTTATTGGCCAACCTTGGATTAACGCAATGGAATTTATAATTGGGTACAAGCCCTTAACCGAGTCTCCACCCCACCCCCTTTTACTGTGGAGGCCTAGTCTCTTCCACCTTCAAACCCCCGTTATAGTAAATACCAAGTCTTCCCCCCTCACCCCCAAATAATCTCGTCAGTGACCTTTTTTCGAAGGAAATAGAGTCTACACGCATACACACACATACACTGGAGCTTTCTATTTCTAAGGAGTTAGAGTATACTCACACAAACACATACATTGGGTTAGGTTAAGAGTAAAATGGCGCCCCCCCCCCTCACTCCCCACCCCACCCCTAGCATTGGTCAAAACAGCCTTGGTCGAATGCAGGAAAAACAAGCGATCTTTAGTGCACACACAGACACACACTAGAGAAAATCAGGAGATGCGAGATAAAGAATGCATAGAGCTGATTTATCATGTATTATTCTGCCCGTCAACAGTGGAGTTGCCACTTAACTTTTTTTTAATTTCTTAATTGGTTTGTCTATTTGCCATCTTTTAAATCATTCGTTGTATGTCACGCGTTCTAAGAAAATCCTCCATTCACACCTTATCACACCCAGACTTGGTAAATATTTTGCAACCGAGGATGTGTGTGGATCGGATTATAAATTTAGCCCAGACTATTCATATACGGTTGATTTCTTCGATCATGTTCATCGACGGATTCCTGAACATCCAATTGATCCGATTGAATTTCTGTATAGTGGGTTGTCAAACCACCTTTCAACCACAATAGCGTAATATAAGTTCTTAAACATCTCCAGTTTAGGGATTTATGAGATTTAATCATCGGTGAAAAATTAAAACTGAGCTTAGGGATCAGTTTTCCTTTTTTGGAGCACTATTTGAACGTCACAATACATGGGTGGATAATTTTTTAAGCATATTGCATTCTAACATAGTTAATGATGGTGAGAAAGTAGTGAACATCGCAATATTTGACACAAAACTCCTATTATTTCGCTTTCTCTCATGGTATTCCCATCAGATCACTGATATGATGAAAACTAAGATTGAAAAGGGCAATGATGAATGAATTCTCCTTATCACAAGATCTAGAGAATGTTATGAGTTATTTTGTAGAGAAATTAAAACATTGATAATTAAAAGCGTTTTTATTTATTTCATCTTTATTTTATTCATATTAATCAAAAAATATTGTTAATGGTTAAAAATATATATATATACATAAAGAGTTAATAATAGCTGATAGGTATTCATTGGATATTGACTTTTTAAATATCATGTAAGATCCCTTTGAAACCGAAAGGTATGGCTCGATAATTCCCTGTGAGTTCAATGCGTTTACGAATGGTTTTTCTTAAAATCTTTTCCCCTTTCACCTCTTTGACTCCACCGTATTTCTTGACTCTAAATCCCATAAATGGTACAGAGATGTGAATATCATCATCAGCTCCAACTAGGCGTTTCATAGCATCGTAGGTTATTACAGTATATCCTTTATCTGAGTGTTAATGGTAAATCCTTATGTACGAAGTATATACTTCACTCCACTCTTCGTTTGGATACGTACCGAATAGGATTTGGGACCTGTTTGGCAGAATGAATCTCCATACGCCTCGGCCCCGTACACATCTTAGATCTCAACGGTGAGGTCACCTAGGAATTCTCCAAGTCGAAGTTGTCGGTCTTCTTAAATGGCAATGAAGATAGCACTGTCTGTGTCAGGGTACAAAAACGTTCGATGTCGTCTATTTTTATGTTTATCCCTTCAGACTGATTTACCCTCTTCACATATTCCATTTTCTCCTTTTTCTTCTCTCCAACCATTCCTCGCGGGATTCCAGAAGCTTCTATTTTTTCTTCTGGAAATGTTTTTATATATGTACTCTGCGAACAAACCATCCCTCTTTGAAAACTGCCAAAACTCATAAATGTTTTTGACTTATACTGCTTTTCCATGGTAAGTTTTAGTTCAGAATTGGTGTACACTCCGAAAATCATACGTTTCTTTTCAAAGTTATGACTCTGGCGTTATTTTTGCTGATCGCATGTGGTACATAGTGTTAAAGTAATTTTACCATCAATGGATTGAGAAAGAACTCTAATATACAAAGCATTTGGAAGGAGAACATCAACTTTCACGATACCGAAATATGTTCCATTCATACCATCGGTGAATTCGTTAATAGACGGAATTTCTCGAACAAATACGCAACGTCGAAGTAATCCTACGGGGGTATGGATTGTTTTTCATGCAGTACGGTTTTAAAGAGAAAATATCGTCACAATGTATTTTGACACCTTCGGTTGGTGGGTAGTATAGTATAAATGGGTTACATCTGTCGCCAAAAAGTGCACTTCACACATTAAATACACCATTCACTACATCGCCGGTAACTCTATTCACTACCTCACGTCGTCTGGAATGGTTTGCATCATGGTGGTTTCAAATTTACACTCCCAGAGAATGATTACTTGATATTTACTACAGAGAATTCGATCACTCTCTATTGTGTGGTAGTAACGATTCAACGACCCGCGTCCACCAATGGAAACATCTTGTTTGAGATTACAGTTCCTCTTTATGATACTCATGCTAATGACATCCATGAAAGAGAAACACGGTTCCTCCTCCTGATGGCAAAAATCCGTCAAGGAAACATAGTCTCCCACCAACGGAAAAACTCTGCTCACGACCGTTTCTTGCATGGAAAATTGTGATTCCTCTAACATATTCTTCAAACATAAGCCAACGCATAGCCTTTTAATTTATTTCTATCGATAATTACATTTGAATTTTCGGGTAAGAAGACATCTTTCTACACCTTGTAACATGAGGAGGCTATTGTGATGCAAGACTGCATAGGATCAATGTTAAATCGCCTGATGAATGAACACCTAAACTTCTCAAAACACAGGTGGAAGATAGAAACATCTTAAATGCAAAACTTAATACACTCTGTACGAATATTGTATTTTCTATCCTGGAAATACGGGTACAAATTACTGTCAAAGTGTAATTTTTTCTCATTGCTCATTATCTCATAGTTAAAATACCTTTCTTCTGGAACCGGACTAATATAATTCAACGTTTCCTCTGAAAGAAAATCGTAAGGAAAATAATTTTTTTTCACTTCGGGGATACTCAGAGTTTTTGGCAGATTTTTCAACGATGATGGCATGAATAGGAGTGTATATTGAAAAATTATGTCCTAAAGGAGCTCTAACTTAAAGATTATTTGTCCCCGCTTCATTAGATTTGCAGTAAAGATATTAGGATTAAAATATTGAGGCAACTCGTCATAGATGAATTGGACATCGAATTTGGCATTGTTATGAACCATCACATATGTTTTTAAATTTTCTCTCGATCTTCTAATTCGTATTAAATCTTCTATAAAGGGTTTACAAAGAGAGTTTTGACCATCTCTTTCAAAAATCTTTGTTCGTGGACTACAGTTCTTACATTTATCATAAGTTTCATTCTTATTATCAAAACAGAGTCCAAAGATTATCTGCATAACCAATATATATGGATAAAGTATAAATGATCTTACTTTTTATAGGTTTGTCTGTCATAATACACTGCATTCCATTTCTTGGCCATCCACTCCTTCGACCTCTTCATCCAACACGTATGCTCTGCGCCATCCGCTTTATGGTATGTATAACATTTTGAACAGAACAACTTCTCACACTCGTGTCGTCTCGTCCAGTTTGTAATATGTATAATTATACGATTACATTTACGGCAACTCCAAATTGTCACACAAGTATGAGGCTTTTTGTGCGCGTTAAAACACGAATGGTTGTAGAATCTCCTATTACATTCATTACATAAAATATCTCGATTTCTTCCTCCATCACAATGCCCAAGACACTGACTGCACACACCTTTACATTCTTTTAGATGAGCCCTTACGTTGTCATGGAACGTGTAGCAAGCAAAACACATACCGTGATTAAAAGGAAGTATCTTGTTTATAATATATGTATCACTAACGCTTCAAATTGGATAGTAGGTCTCATTCTCAAGACCAATGAATATGAGTGTGGCTGATTTCTCAGGATATGTTGGTCGAGGAAGTAATTTTAACTTGCGTTCATTCCCTGTAGCCGTAAATACGAGGATCTTGCATCCAAGCTTCCGTTCTATTAAGGAGAACTGATCTACAGTGACAGTCTCTTCGTACACGAGATTGCATTTTCTTTCCAACTCATGAGCTTCTTTTGTTATTGTCAGAAGCCAAAGGTTTTTTGAAAGAACATTCCTTTATTTTTTTCGCGACGACTGCGGAAACAAAGGCGCATCCTGTAGAATTTCTATGTCTTCTATATATTCTATATCGATCAAATCGAACATTCGATGGAATCATAACATGACCTGCAGGAATCCTATAAATACGAACTACGTGATTGAAAGTTCCAAACTCGATAGTGTCCGCAGACTGGAATGCAGTCTTTAATCGTCCCATGATATAATTGAATAGTGTCGATCCATGAATTTTATCGAATGGAATGTGTAAATTGATCGTGTCACTGGTTGCATCCATAATTGCAAAACTTATATTTACACGATAATCACCCTCTTGAAACCATTGCAGTTTTAATATATACCGTGAAAGATCACGCATTACTCGACCAAGTTCTGCTTCTTCTGGTTTCTCCACAATTATACGGTAGAAAATGATTGGAAGGTTTCCATGTCTGTTTTCTCTTAAGGGTATAATTTTTACATGAGAATGATTTTCGCTTTGCCTTAAAGAATTTTCTTCCGTATGAAGTTACGAAGTTCTACACAGTTCATTTACTGCTCACTCCGAAAAAAGAATGGTGTTATTACATGATCTATCTTGTATGTCTGAACGTTTACTTTCTAATGCAAGTACTAATCTTGATCGTCGGAGCTCAGTGTAATGACACCGTAGGTATTGTTCCGATAACAAAAACTTTATTATCCCCATTATCTTCGTCTTCGTCTTCATCAGAAACACTAGTTGGGGTAGAATAGGATATGGTTAACATTTTACCGCTGACACCTTCACTCGATGAAGGATTGGTAAAGAGTAAGTGTTTGGCTTGTCTCGGTAGATCCGCTTTCGTTTTGCAGGAGGAATAAACATCATTTCTGATGAACTAAAAAATAAAAAAAAGATTTTGTATATAGTTATCTGAAAGAAGTTGATTTATTCATTCATTATACAAATGGTAAGCATGAGTAAAAGAAGTATGAAAAAATTACCAATGAAAAACTTCATCATCCACACCATCGTCGTCGTCTTCTTTATTAGACACACTAGTTGAAGCAGAATAGGGTATGGGTAAATTCCAGCGCTGACACCTTCACCTGATAATCTGTTGGGTACCATCATTTCTGATGAACTAAAAAAAGAGAAAAAGGATTTTGTATATACTTATCTGAAAGAAGTTGGTTTATTCATTATACAAAAACAAAGCATGAGTAAAGGAAGAAAAAAAGATTTTGTATATAGTTATCTGAAAGAACCTGGCTTATTCATTGTAAAAAAGAAAGCATGACTGAAGGTAGTATGATAAAGAACTAAGTGGGAACTAAGGATTTTCTATATAGTTAGTTATCTGAGAGAAGTTGCATCATTCATTACACAAAAGGAAAGTTTGAATGAAGAAATTGTGAATAAATTTACATTTATATCCCGATGTACTTCATCCATTATTGGGCCGACGTCTAACGAAAAAGCCCAGTTCCTATTTCGTATACACAGGAATTGAGATAAGATGTTTAGTCAACGCATTGATAGAATCATTTGGTGTTACACTGTATGGCAGAAAGATTATGAAGAAATTAAAAATGAAGTAATGTTTCACGAAGGTGTGTATGATGTGCCATCGTTGGATGGACAAATTCATACACTCCTCATTTTAGATGACTTAATGAATAAGATAGATGCAAATATATCAGAGATATTTACAGTGCTCTCACAACATCTGAATATCTCCATATTCCTAGTGGCTCCAAATTTATTTTATAAAAAATTTTATATGCGTGATATTGCCTTGAATTGTCACAATCTAGGCTTTTTTGACCAGAATAGAGACATATCCTAGATAAATATATTTGCAGAACAAATAATGCCTGGGGAACGGAACAGCTTCATGAGAATATATGAAGAGGCCGTCTCAAAGCCCTATGGTTATCTACTCTGCGATTTCAGTCCGAGAAACACAGGAATATTTTCAAACGAAATCGAAAATGTATATCTTTTAGAATGAAGCATAGAATGAAAAGATACGCGTATCGATTTTATACGTTCCCCACACTCTCTAAAAGGATGAAAAAATCAATCATAGGATGCATTGAATGTGATTTTGTCAAATGTATATGTGAAATGTGTTATAATCTAATAAAAAAAAATGCTCTTATGACGTCATCGCAGAAACAAAAGATAGCACGATTCAAAAGGTTCCTACGTATGTTAGCTCGGAAGCCAGCTCATATACGTGTGAATAAAAAACGAATAAATCAGCGGGGAGGATCGTTTCTTCCGATCTTATTCTCTGTTCTATCACCTATCATCTCCTACTTTATAAGTTTAAAAAAAGTATTGTTCATCCCGTAAAAGAGATTGAAGTACCCGCAAACTTAATCTCACCAGAAGAAAGACTTTTGTCTTCTGAGAGAGAGTTGACTACTATACTAAATAATTTACACATCCCACCAGATATACGTATTATCCTTTACCAGAACACCCTGGAACACTATTTGAAACAGTGTGATAAGTTTGTGAACATATCTACAGTTAAGGTTGATGAGAGTAGCAATGATCAAATAAACGCATATAAAGATAAAGTATTGGGAACACTGGAGCCTATTGTTCATGAAACAGGTAGATTAATTTATTAGACACTAAGAGATACACAGGGATTCAGTTGGGGTAATGATGGGGCGATTACCATCGATAGTAAAAGACTTCCCTTATCTAACACAATCGACTTACTCAATGATTTAGCCAGAACATTGAAAAGATCACCACCCACCTACTGGAAAGGAGTAAAAGTAAAATTAATATTTTATAATTTCCTTAAATCTATTATAAAAAACTCGCAACGTCGGAATTAGAAAATATTACTCACACGTTAAATTTCTCTACCTCAAGCTCAGTGAACCACGCAAACACACGTTCTACTTCTCTTATCATCAACAGAACCAAAAGGAAGAACCTGGTTGAATTATTAATCAATTTAACCGCTGAAAGATGTTAACTAGAAGGACCAATCAAGGAATTGTAAAAGGTTAAGTGGCAAATCTACACAAGGCAATTCATGAATATTCCAATCGTGGCAAAGAAACCTTATACTATCGGAGTTTGTATCAGTGGCGGTCCAGATCTCCTAGAATACTCACACGTAAGAAGCTATGTCACGATTCCAAGTAAAGCAAATTATACAACAAGAATATAAAATTAATATATTCAGCCTTTTGAAGATTATTCGAACAAAATCCGGTTATGTTAGAATGATCTTTGAAAACAACTACTGTAGAACTCGAAATAGCGATAAACTTTTCATAAGTAAAGATGAGTTTTGGCTTGTGTTCGGGGCAATACACAGGTTAAAACAGGAAAATCCCCTATTTAGATCGAAAGGTGATGGACTGCGGTGTAAAACAGATAAAGTGTGTAGTGATGGCAAATACAAACCGTCTATTTCCAAGTATACATTTCGGGATTTACTGGAAAAGGAATAAATAGTTCATTTCTACACGATTTTAAAACGCACTGAGTAATGAGTATTGTCGTAGAATGCCCCCCCCCTTTTTGTTCTAAGAGTGGTAAGTGTCTAATATATTTTGGTATCTTAATATCTTAAAGAAGAGAGCCGTTCCGAAACACGTAAGGATATAGAGAAACGCACAATAATCCCAAAATAAACTTATATTTTAACTTTAACCATTGAATACACAACATTTAAACATTAACTACAGCAATACTCTGAATATTATCATAAACAAGAATTAATTAAATTAGTTTGACTCTCAAAAATTGGTTAATTTCTCTACACACAACAATAATATAAGATTTAGGCTTACGGACTCTACTTGAATTTAAATGCCTTAGAAATGTTATTGACTCACGACGCGTGCCGCCTGGCCAGATGTAGATGGGCGAGATCAAGGATGTCCCTTTGGTGACGGTAGCAGCTGGGGGGTCCACACGGTATTCCGGCGGCAGGGGGTTCTTCACGGACGAGAACAATTACGGTGCTTTATGCGGCACCAAGTTAGTCGTGGTCTCTCTGGGGAGAGGGAGTCGAACTTGGTTCTTAAACCAAGTTAAATTGGAGTGTGGTGTGACCACCGAGTAACGAGCTCGAGGGGAAGCTTTTCTCCTTCGTTACTTAATTCCTCATGGACGAGGACTGAACTCGGGGAGGGTCTTTTTCAAGAGCGAGGATAACGGAGGGGTTGTTCTCTGGCAAAAATAAGTTACTTAAAGTTCGGTTTGGTAACCAGGAACTAGCTCGAGGATGAGCTTCTTTTTAGTTCCAGTGTTCTTCAAGGGCGAGTATAACGGAGGGGGATTTCTCTCACGAGAATAAGTTAAACTTAGGTTCTCAACCAAGTTAACTTATAAGTTGGGTGTGGCCACCGAGTAACGGGCTCGAGGAAGAGCCTTTTTCTTCTTCTTTTCCTTATTCCTCAATGACGAGGAATACCCCTGGTGTTTAAGGTGCATCAGGATATGAGGAGTCTCTCTGACTAGAGTAAGTTGAACTTGGTTCCACAACCAAGTTAACTTATGAGTTTGGTGTGGCCACCAAGTAACTGGCTCGAGGTGGAGTCTTTTCCTTCTTCTTTTTTTAATTCCTTAAGGACGAGGAATAGCCCTGGTGTTTAAGATGCACCAGGATATGAGGAGTCTCTCTGACGAGAGTAAGTTCAACTTAACAAAGTTAACTTATCGTTTGGTTTGATAACCAGGGACTAGCTCGAGGATGAGCTGCTTCTTAGCCCCTTAAGGTAGGTAGCCCTGCCTCCCTTGCAGGGTACTTCTTGGTCTGGCGAGCCAAGTACACTACCAATCCAGTCTAGGTAGCTTGGTTTTAATCGAAGACTTCGTCACCTGGAGTTTGACGTATACTACCACGATTTTCCTCAGTTTTGCTCATTTATACCTTGTCACCCCCACTGGGGGAGTGGTAAGGGGGGGGGGGGATAATCTTGAGGACGGCTCTAGGAGGGTTCTTATTCCAAACGGTTTGTTCCACCAAGTCTTACATTGGGTCCTCGTTAGCCATCGAGCTTTGGAGAAACACGTCTCCAATTTCTTATTTTACGTGGAACTGAATCTCACTCTCCTGGGGGAGATCTTGCATTCTAACCTTTAAGGTCTTTCATCTCACCCAAAGTTGCGACGCTGCGGTTACGCACTTGACTTGCCGATGCCTGGGGTGGATGTCTTTGCTGTAACCCTCTTGTGACTGCACCACGAGTAAACAGGGGGGGGGGGCACGATTCCCCTACAAGTATGAAGTAGATATTTTTCAAAAACCTGAAGCCGAGTTTCATCATAGTTTTAGTCGGATGAAGTGTTTACAGAATGCGGTTGATGCTTGTTATATTGCATTCAACGATGGACTGGATTACTATTGAAAACCTCAACCTACCATCACAGAAGATGAGTAAATAAAAAATGTGTCGTTTGATAAGTTCCATTTTTTTTCAACAGGAGAGGGAGCACTATCGAACCTTTGAAAGAACTTGTCCTCAGGGATCTTTATGACTACGTCACGATTACGTGTACAGAAAATTTAATAGAATATCTATATATCAATCAGTGTTTCCATGGAAGTCAAGAGGGTGAAGGGTCACCAGCTTGCGTTTTCAAGACTTGCAAGAAGAAAGTTTAAGTTCACCCCGAATAAAACTAATTTTTTATTGGAGCACGATTAAAATTCTAGATCATATAAAATACCTTCTGATATTAATTTTCAAACATATAAAGTTGGATTGATAATATTTAGCCGTTGCATATCGAATACCGTTTTCCTGACCGGATTAACCCAGCTCTTTTGATTCAGAGATTTAGTAAATATGTACAAAGTAATAAGGTGTCGGACATCCAATAAATTGTAATTGAAATTATGTATTTTAACCTAGATGTAAAATAAAAATGCGTTTGTTTTTAAGTGAAGCTGTTTTTTATTGAATGGTTATGTAAGAGTGTAAACGAATCAAATATTCTGTTAAAAATGAACCGTCGATTGTTACACTTATATACATCTCCGAGTCTCCAAACATCTTTTGGTGTGGTAAATTGGCTATTCCAATCTGTAAAAAAGATCGCTAAAAGATCTGATGTGGAAAGCTTTCTGTCTTGTTTGGATAGCTATACACTACAAAAACCTGTACGCAAAAGTTTCAAGACAAAACACTTAAAAGCACATGGTTCAAACGAGATTTGCCAACTAGATCTAACTATTATGTCTAAGTTTGAAAGTTATTATAATAGTGTACGTCACATACGCTTTGTAATTATCGCATATGCTGGATATCTCTGGCAAATTCCTTTAAATGAGAAGACGGATTAGGTGGCAACAAATGCTTTACAAAGTCTCATGGAAGAAACCAGATGGATTCCAGGCTATATATGTTCTGATGATTGAGGAGAGTTTAAAGGAAAGAAAATGAAAGGCTTTTTGAGTGAATATAATATGGGCGTATATTAGGTTCACCTATTAAGCAAAGATAGTCTTGTAGAGCGTGTAGAAAGAACAATAAAGGAAAGACCTTTTTATATTTTACTTTTAATAATTCATGGAAATACATTGACGTATTAGATAATTTTGCAACGGCTTATAATAATTCTAGACATAGAATGATTTGAAACACACCATTTAAAGTTATACATTATGTTGCTATACCAGAACAGAGTCCTGAAGTTAAAAAAAGAGGCTTCTATATAAAATCGGTGATTATGTTCGAATCTCACGCGTTCCCAGTAATTTTAAAATAAGTATATGAAGTTGGGTGGAGTGAGGAAATCTACAAGATAAATAGGATTTCGAAACTATTAGAGCTGTATTATGTTGAAGATTTAAATAGACAACATATTGAGGGTGAGGTTTATGAAGAAGAACTACAGAAAGTAAAGTTTGACTCCCGTAAAATATATGTAGTGGACAAGATAGTTAAAGAGAAATGGCGTGGGAAAAACAAGAGATATTTAGTAAAATAGAGACGATACCCAAAATCTTTTAATTCATACGTCAAACCATGTGATATCACACACCAGCCTTGTGCAAATGCATTCGTATGAGTATATAAAGGTAGGAGATTGAGCAGCTTTTGTCATTTGTTAAGATGGAGTCAGAGAGTTTTTATGTTACCCTTCCTTCCTCATCCTCCATGGATATTTACCCTCAAAATACTATTTCTGACTATAGAATTGAATTGCACAAATCTATTATAACAGACAACAGTCAGAATGAGGTAAGGCTATGTGAATTTCAATTTATAGGGAATATCTATAATATTTCTAAGTCTACACACGCATTTACAGTCTATCGGAAAATGACGGAAGTAAATAATTATGCATCAAATACTATATTCTATATTTGCAAGACGAAAGGAAACACAAATAAAATGAATTGACTATGCTTATGATGAGATATGGATAGACGCTGAATTTATGAAAATAAAAAAGCACTCCTAGAGAAAATGAATCTGAAAATAAGACAGAAATTATCATCTTAATCTGACAAAACGCATCGGAAAATATCTACTGACTATATGTTAATGCTCACTTCACGTTCATTGCTCAATTTGCAAAGGGAAGAAAATCTATTATTTGATCTGTCAGAAGAATTTTACAATATAATGAAAAGATTATCACAGATGATATCCCCCAATTAAATAATTGTATAGCATTTAATATAGATTTTTCGGCTCTTGTATCTCATCCGAGATCATGTTATCTTTACTTTAACCCTGTAGACTCTCAGTTATTAGGTGGGAGCCAGTCAAGTCTGCTGAGAATTATTCACCTTCCTTTCAATGATGGTTTATTCAGTATAACTTTTGATAATCTACACTATCTTAATCTAAGCTCTGGTGACTTAAGATCAACTTTTATCAATATAAGTACAGTTGAAAGGGAAAATTTTCCATTCGTATTCTATCATTTGTTAATAAAACTACACATTAGGAGAAGACATTAAATTAATTAAAAATGTTAAATGGCCAACGCGTGTTTAAAGGATTAAGAGCTCATAGAGGACATGATCTTCGATCTCTATTCTCCTCCCTATTTCGAAATGCAATGCCCTATCTAAAGAGTGATGCTCGCTATCTAGGAGAGAAGGCCATTTCTGCCGTTTTCGATACTGTTCAGGATATTATGCATGAAGAGAGCGCAAAGGAAGCTTTGAAAGATCAGCTGGAAAGGCGAAAAATACTATTACTAAAGCGACTAGACAATATTTAGAAGAAAGTTAAAATCTCAGAGTGTTAATGAGAGGAAGTCCGAAAACATGTGTGTAATAACTAGGCGGAAATGGATGAATATGAAGTTTAAGAAGAGAATAAAGTTGAATATAGATGATGAAGTGGGAGGGGATGATTTTTTCTCATAATATAAACAAGCATACGTTTCATAGATGTTCTTTATATCTCTTCGAAGAACGAACTCGATATTTCCACAGTTCCACCGACCCCAGTCTTACTCTCCACTTAGCAATATCTCTTCAGATCTTACCCCAGTTGAATATTACGTATCTTATAGTGGACAGTGCACTATAGATCCAAGTGAGGTTTATCTTTATTTTAAAGCAAGAATTGTGAAGGCAGATGGAAGGCAACTTAAAGATCGCGAGAATATTCTCCCGGAAAATAATATTTTTCACACTTTGTTCAGCAGTGTTGATATTTATTTAAATGAAACATCTGTAAAGTCCATTGGAAATAATTACCCATATCGTGCATATTTAGAGACCCTGTTGAATTATACTGAAAAAGAAAAATCTACATTTCTTTCCACTGTAGGATATTACTCTAGTAAAGAACGTATAGAAAAGAAATATAGCAGATCGAGGAAAAAACTAATTGATGTATATCGAAAACTACAGGCCGATTTCTTCTCGCAACACAAGCTGTTGATGAATGGAGTCTCACCAAAGATAAAGTTATCCAGAGCACCACATTCATTTACACTAGTTAGAAAACAGACCGATTTCGAAGCTAAAATAGAATTATTAGAGAGTTTTCTTTACCTAAGAAAAGTCAGCCTTTCAGCGTAAACTTAGCTGGAGATGGAAAATAGGTTGCTTACATCAAACGATAAGTACCCTATCACACAATTTCGTATGCGAAATTTTACAATTGTGAATGGAATATCAATGAAGACTGTGGATAATAACTTCATGGGAAGAATACCTACAAGTATGGTAGTTGTCGTGATTGACCATTCATCATTTTCTGTTAGCTATGATGCATCATCTTTTGAATTTAAACCTTATAATGTGAATCGTGTCACTATCTATATAAACAGAAATGAAGTTGAAAGACCATTTGAATTAGAAAATGTGGACGATGCAGATCTAGTTGCTTTGAAGGCTTTTTAAACGTTCTATAACGAAATAGGGTGTATTGGAGGTGAGCAGGATATTGGACTTACGTATGAACAGTTTCTAAAAATAAAAATATTTATTGTATTAACATAAATCAGAATAAGAGTACTACTTGTCTTCGTGAATGCTCCAATCCGATACAAAAGGGCACTTTATCAGTACAGTTACAGTTTAGATCTTCATTACTAGACTCGGTTTCCATTGTTATATAGGCAGAGTTTCAGTCTGGTATTGAGATATATATATATATAGTTTATTCTTAATAAAATGAATCCAATATAAATAGAAGAACTATTGTGTAGAAATGAAACTACAAAGTGAGTTTTTCATGGTTGTTTTCGGGGAGACACTCAATTATGTCAACCTTTAAACTGCCAGCAGCTTATATAATTAATCTGGACAGCAGCCATTGAGCTGGTTCGCATTGGATCGCTTTGTTTGTTATTAAAAGAAGTTTGTATTATTTCGACAGTCTATTTCTAGGGTTACAGAATGATATTTATATTCGTATAACTTAGTAAAAATGAATAAAATGATTATCCTCAATCCATTTAGAGTTCACAGTTACTTTTCAAACTCATGTGGCTTGTTTTGTGTTTATTTCATTCAGCAGATGACAAACGGTAAATCATATCGATTTTTTATTGAGCAATATGATTTATATAATGATCAAAGAAACGAAGAAATCGTTATAAAGAATACTTTTAATAGAATGTAAAGAAAAAATTGATACTGTACACTCAAAAAAATTAATTGTTGGAAAATATGTAATTGTGTAGCCTATCAACTCAACTGTATTTATTATGTACCATTTTATAATATGGTGAGTATCAATTAAATTTTTTTTTCGATTTATTCATCTGTAGAAAATGTATGCATATTTGAATTACAATGTAAAATAAAACATTATAACAAATTTGACATTTTTTAAACAAGTTACAAAAGGATAATGATTGAAATGGAATTTTCTGCTAAGAAGACGTCTTTATAGCACAAATGATTTAAAAGATAGCAACTAGACGGACCACTTAAGAAATTGTAAAAAGTTAAGTGTCAACTCCACTGTTGACGGACAGAATAATGCATGATAAATCTACTCGATGCAGTGTTTATCTCTCCTCTACCGATTAGCTCCAGTGTGTGTGTGTACTAAATATCGCGTGTTTTTTTCTGCATGTGACCAAGGCTGGTAGTGACCAATGCTAGGGGGATGGGTGGCGCCATTTTACTCCTAACCTAAACCAATGTATGTGTGTGTGTGTATAATCTAATTCCTTATAAAGCTCCAGTGTGTATGTATTTCTGAGTAGACTATAATTACGTCGAAAAACCAAAGTATTGGGGGAGGGTGATAGGGTTATGGGGGGGAGACCCAGTATGTTCCATAAGGGTGGTAGGTGGGGTGGGTCGAAGAGACTCGACATTCACAGTAAGGGGTGATTGCAGACTCGGCATTTACCCCGCATTACTACTTGCCTATAGGGGTGTTTTTAAATGGAGATGCACAGTATGTTGCAGCCATCATGGTTCATGATGTTGGTATTTTAGATGGTGGCTGTTGGGCCAAATCAATTGCATGATGTGCAAAATATGTGGATGAATCTCTGAAGAACCTGTTCAGAGTTTAATGTAATAGCGCTTTCATGAATAATAGCAGTTTCTTTATGATCAACTCTGTTTTGGAGAGATGGCGGACTGCATTGAAGAGAAATTGATCTTATTTTGTGTCGAGATCGTCTGGTGTTGATTTCAAGACATTACTATGAAGGAAGGAAAAGAAACCTCGTGAACGAAATCGGGAAAATGACACACACACGCACACACTGATTTACGTTGTTCGGGATGGGTAGGGATTTGAAGTAGAAACTTTGAAATGTACTTTGCACCTAATGTCACCATAAAAGAAACAAATCGGTAGCTAATATTCTCAAAGAAACTGCGGAGTCCGCACCTGCTGACTAGGTCGAAAGCTTTAGCCATGTCTATGAAAGATTTTCATGGTTTTTTCTTCTGATCGTGGCATTTCTCATGTAGCTTTCACAGTGAGATAATCACGTCGATATTTATTTTATCTGATGAATCGAAATCTGCCCAAAGAAAGGAGTAAGCCATTCTTTTAATTTATTTAGGGCTAGGCGAATCTAGGCTTTTCATACCGTGCATGAAAAATAGAAAGATTGCGCGGTAGTTGTTACAATCTCCGTGATTCAGTTTGTTTTTGCTGAAGGCAAACTTCTTGCTTTGTAAACTTGTTCACTTCAGGTTCAATATTGTCACTATTGAGGGTTGCCTTTTGCGAAGCGTTCAATGGCCTTAAGGACATGCTGCTGCAATGATGGTGGTTCGTCTAATTCAGCAATGGCAGGATTCTAATCAGTGGAATTTAGTGCAGTGCTGATTATACAATTTCATCTGGAGTAAAATTCTGTGTGATTTTCATTCATCAGTCTATCCCTTGTTTCATGTATATGGTCTCTCCTGATTTTGACTTGAGAGAAACAGTCATCTTAATGCAAGGATCAACATTTTTATTGATTTCTTCATTCATCGCTTATGTTATTTGTTTTAGAGACCATGTGAATGAGCGTGATCATGTGATTTGTCTTGTATTTTAGGGTGGCAAAACACATCTTAGGAAACCGTAGTTGCTTCATCTCTATATAGGCTTTACATCAGTCCACAATCTATTTACCGCGTTTACCAAAGACAAATATTCGTGTGCCGTACTTAGTAAATTACTCTAAAGGTAGGGCTAGCTTTTGGCAGCGATTCCATTCTGAATGGGACTGAAGTTTTCCTTCAGACTGAAAACCTATTCTTGCATATGCTTAGGTTAGCTTAAGTCAATGAGAATGACACTGAATACACTTCACTCTCAAACCACATTTTCGTGCCTTATTGGGCTGAAGAGAGCATCCCCACCCGTACGTCTACTCGATAATCTCATAATAAGGCATTAATGAAACTCCTTCGTGAGCTAGGTGTAGCTCACGGACCGATGGCGCCCCTTGTTATGAACAGGACGCCATCTTGGATGGTAGCACCTTTAACTATTTGTCGCGTCGCCTCTGCTTTCTAAGCTTTTACAGCGTCGGGAATATTGCGATCGCCCCTTTTTGGAGCAGTGTTCGTGTTACGCTAGCTTCCTCTCAGTATAGAAAGATGCCTGCAAATTCAAGGAAGGGATCGGCTTCCACGCCCTATCTCCTCTGTTTGAAGTCAGCCTAGGTATAAGAGGCGGTGCGTCTGTCTTCATTGCCGAGTTGGTTGCAATATACAGCTCGGTGGATGTCCGAGGTTATCTTCTGCTGGGTTACAAGACACGTAGAAATTGTGGGAAATGAGGGCGCAAAAGAGTCCGCGAGCACTGATTGACTAGACTTCTATTTCGTTCTTTTTCACACCGACTACAAGATAATAATCATGGCAGTGATCGAGACTAGTTGGAAAAGCAGATAGGATACGGCAGAGTGGAATATTAATATGCGTGCCATTGTGCCGCACATTTGCGGGACACACCAAAATTTGCCGGATCGTTCCCCTGCATTTTACTCCGAAGAGTGCCTTGAACCGGACTATTCAGAGTCCGGCGCAATGATAATTATGCGGTTAAAAAGGCAATGCTGTAGCTAACTAAGCTTGGCATTAAGCCCTTGGAAGAAGCTATTCTTAACAATAGTAAATTCAATAAAGTTTGAGTTCGATATTTGTACTTTGTATGAGTAATTTTGGATTCGCTATTTTTGAAATTGTAAAATTGGGTGAAAACACTTTCCAGATTGTTTGAGAAGGACTCTGTAGATGAATCGTCACTCCCCCCATCACCGTTCACTTGTAATGCAGTCACAAGGCGGTTACCGCAAAGACATCCGCCCCAGGCATCGGTGGGTCAAGTGCGTAACCGCAGCGTCGCAACTTTCGGCGCCCTGAAAGACCCTAAAGGTCAAAATGCAAGATCTCCCTTAGGAGAGTGAGATTCAATTTCTCGTCAAACAAGAAATGGGAGACGTGTTTCTCCCAAGATCGAAGGCTAACGAGGAGCTGATGGAAGACTTGGTGGGAAAAACCGTTGGGCATAAGAACTCTCCTGGGGCCGTCCTCAAGCCCCTCCCCCCCTTACCACTCTCCCAGTGGGGTGACAAGGTATAAACGAGGAACACTGAGGAAAATTGTGGTAGTATACGTCAGACTCCAGGTGACGAAGTCCTCGATCAAAACCGACCTACCTAGACTAGGTTGGTAGTGTAATTGGCTCGCCAGACCAAGAAGTACCCTGCAAGAGAGGCAGGGCTACCTACATTAAGGGGCTAAGAAGCAGCTTATCCTCGAGCTAGTCCCTGGTTATCAAACCGAACGCTAAGTTAACTTTGTTAAGTTCAACTTACTCTCGTCAGAGAGACTCCTCATATCCTGGTGCATCTCAAACACCAGGGGTATTCCTCGTCCTTTAGGAATTAAAAAAACAAGAAGGAAAAGACTCGCCCTCGAGCCAGTTACTCAGTGGCCCCACCAAACTCATAAGTTAACTTCCTTGAAGAACCAAGTTTAACTTACTCTCGTCAGAGAGACTCCTCATATCCTGATGCACCTTAAACACCAGGGGTATTCCTCGTCATTGAGGAATTAGGGAAAAGAAGAAGAAAAAGGCTCTTCCTCGAGCCCGTTACTCGGTGGCCACACCCAACTCATAAGTTAACTTGGTTGAGAACTTAAGTTCAACTTATTCTCGTCAGAGGAATCCCCCTCCGTTATACTCGCTCTTGAAGAAGACTAGCTCTAAGAAGAAGCTCATCCTCGAGCTAGTTCCTGGTTACCAAACAGAACTTTAAATAACTTATTTTTGCCAGAAAACAGCCCCTCCGTTATCCTCGCCCTTGAAGAAGACCCTCCCCGAGTTCAGTCCTCGTCCATGAGGAATTATGTAACGATGGAGAAAAGCTCCCCCTCGGGCTCGTTACTCGGTGGTCACACCTCACTCCAAGTTAACTTGATTTGAGAACCAAGTTCGACTCACTCTCGCCAGATAGACCACGACTAGCTTGGTGCCTCATAAAGCCCCGTAATTGTTCTCGTCCGTGAAGACCCCCCCCCCCGGAATACCGTGGGGCCCCCCAAGCAGCTACCCTCGACAAAATGACCTTGTGATCTTGCCAATCTACATCTGGCCACGCGGCACGCGTCGTAAGTCAATAACATTTCTGAGGCCTTTAAATTCCAGTAGAGTCCGTAAGCCTAAATCTTATATTATTGTTGTGTGTAGAGAAATTAACCAATTTTTGACGGTCAAACTAATTTAATTAATTCTTGTTTATGATAATATTCAATGTATTGCTGTAGTTAATGTTTAGATGTTGTGTATTCAATGGATAAAGTTAAAATATAAGTTTATTTTGGGATTATTTGGCGTTTCTCTTATATCCTTAAGTGTTTCAAAACGGCTCTGTTTGTTAAGATATTCAGATATCAATATATTAGCACTCTTAGCACTCTTAGAACAAAGAGGGAGGGGCATGCTACGACACTATTATAAAAGTGGTGTCAGGTTAGTATTGTTTTTATTAGAAAGAATTGTACGACAGACTCATTTCCAGGAATGAACTAGTTTAAATGCGCAAAATGCCCAGCTGAGTTTGTTAGGCAATACCCCCCAAAAAAAATTGCAGGCCCTTTAAGAACACATCCGCTATAAGTACCGCGTCTTTTGATTTAAATAAGGACTTCATTTTGGCATTTTGCTGGAGTGAGAAAATAGAAATAGAAACGGTAAGGTAGTGTGAATTTCGGTTAGTTTAGATTAGGATACCGAAGCTAACTTAACCTAGAGATTTAGATAGGATGATTAGGGATCAATCGAACTTAGAGTAGTAGAAGAAAACAAGGCTAGGGAAATGTAAAACAATAACCTCTGCACCCCCCCCCTCCCATTCCTCAATTTATTGGAGACCACGTGCGATGGTATCCCACCGTGGACGACGTCATTTCCTGTTTCAACATTCACGAAGTTTTGACTCCTGAGCCTATTAGGGAAATATTCTCCAATTCTCCGAACTCATCCCAAGCCTCCCTCCGTCCTGGTGACGAGGCGAAAAAGAGTCGCTCTTTCTATCCCCTTGCTGCTAAATGATGATTCGATTCCGCCTCCAGATTAAGATGTCTGGAGCTTTTGACTCCTTTCTCCAAACTTCCCCTTCCCCCTCAGAATCAAGCATACAAATACTCTGGTTATTCTATAGTTAGATGGGTCCAGCCCGCACCTCAAGGCAGTCCTTATCGACTCGACCCGTGAGCGTTCATCAGACAGCAGACTTTCTTCGCTGTAATTCTTTTCCAGTCAATTCGTAGCTTCTCTAATCGGCAAGCCTTTTAATTGCGCCACAGTTTCTCTTCGTTTAATCGAACCCAAAAAATCTCCATCGATTACCTTTGGGGAAAAGTAGTTTCCTCTTCCAGTGGAATTTCGAGTAATCCCACATTTCCCGTCAAGCGTCATCTTTGAAGTTTGTCTATCCTCATCGGAAGGTTTGTTCAGATCGTGCCCCACCTGCCTCATTCGGACCGTGCCACACTTGCCTCATTGGATCATGCCCCACTTGCCTCATCGGATCGTACCTCATCGCAAGAAGGACCTTCCTCGAAGTCACCAAACCGTAAGAGTGAACCCCCTTCTTTATGAGTATTGTCAAGTTCCCCTTTTGATCTGAGCCTAGTAACCTTAATCAATTAATTCTATTTAAGAATCTTTCCTAATAAGAATAATCAAAAGACTATTTTAATTTAAATAATTCCTTATTGACAATTATTATTCTTATTTTGATCTTTGTAAATAAAATTATATTTTTGTTGTTTCATCTTTAACTAACCTTGAACGATACTCTCGGCCTATTAAGGTAAATCTCGCCAACCATTTATGCACTCTGTTTGATTATTAAGGATTTGAAACACAGCTCCTCAAGTTTGACCTCCTAGTCGGTCTTTAATCCCTGCGAACAGTCCTTCAACGGTTCGCGTTGCAGTAGATGATTAAGTCCCCCCTACATAATATATGACTAGTGTATGCTATAGATTGTTGTACCACGACAGTAAAGAAACTTGCCACAGTTAGGTTAAATATACAAAGAATGAACAGTTTTGGTTCATTATGAACTTCTATCTTGAGCTAGTAAGTGATTACATTTTGGGGGACCTGTTTAGTGCTGTATGTATTTATTCATTGTTTTTACTCTATCCTTTTATTTGCTTTTAGGTTTTAGTGATTAATTCTAGTCATTATTCCTTTTCACTACTGATAGTTCTGCTAGCATAATCTCTCCAAACTTGTTATGCCTTTCTAATTACTCATATAAATCCATGAATAACCATTTCCCTTTATATGTTTGCTCTAGTTTATTATTCGCATTAATAAAAATATAATACTTATTCAGAGGTTTTTGCGATATTTCTATTAGAATTTTCCCTGTGGAACAGTTTGTCTGCGGGCAGAGTTCCCTGCTGTTGGATTTTTAATTGCCCACCCGAGAAGTCAGAATAAAGCACTGAAATAATTGATGACCCATTTGATTATATATTACACCTAAATTTGAAATTTACATTTTACAATATTATTTATCATTGATGTGATTACTCAATGTCTTGTGGCGAATAGGTCGCACCAGGGCAAAAAAAGAAAAAATTAGAGATTAATTCGCTAACATTTGCTTAAATTCTTATGGATTTGCAATTCGCCCATGCTAGCGAAAAGGTTTATACTCAGGAGTCAAAACTCCTGGCGCTTTTCAAGGCAAGTTGATCATATGCCGCTTCAAATACGTTTGTGCGCTTATACCACACGCTTGCCTTCATCCAGATGAATTAATAACTTTGATTTTCCCATTTTGTGTGAATACTATCGCTTAAAAACAGAGTCAATGAATGCGGCTGCCTCAAGAATTCCTGGCCTAATCTGTACAAAGATAGACAAACTGAAAATGAGAGTGAGAAACATCCTCATTTTTTGAACTGAGATATAATATTCCATAGAAAGCCATTTACAATCTAGGTTTGCTTGGTCCGCCCGTAAGATAAAAAGATAATCGACTCTCCTTATGATAAAGATATACCTTTATCCGAAAAAATTTACCGATTCTGACTCTCAGACACGAACTATATTACAAAAGTTTAAAAGGGAAGCACGGTTACCCAACTGGAATACTATGAATTTCTATGAATCACTAAATATTCTAAAAGATGAAAGTAACCAAGAAAAATAGAAACCAGGACTACAAAACCCTTTTTTAAATGTACTCTTATATTTCCGCCTGCAACAAAGAAGGACTAGCCACCTTTCTTCTCGCTAGACATCAAGCTACTTCCCCTTGTGATTATGGGGAAGTTCCGACTCGTTATTTTCTTGCTGTCTTAACCATAACTGTCGACATTTCCTCCGACCTTAGTTTGTCGCCCATGGTCTGCTCACATTTAGTCTCTGATCAAAGAGAAATCAGAATCTCAACCTAACTCTCAAGATCTTGCGGGTTATTTCATTCTACGAACTCTTTCAATAAAGAGATGACAAGCGAAGCTTACTCATTGACCTGTTTCGCTTATTCATCACCTCATTGGTGAAATTCATCAAACTTTTGTGCGTACTGTTATCTATGACCCTTCGTGAAATTCAATCACTATTCAATCTACTTGTCTCGAGTGAAATGCAAATCAAGCATCCTTAATCTTCCTGTCTATGAGCTCCATCGCATTTCAGAAACCATCATATCTTCATGGTGCTACACCCTTTTAAACCTTTATATATCTGTTCGCAGCTAAATACAATAAAGTTGACGGCATATTCAATTGACACACTACGTTGCACTTGTAGACTAGAAAAAGCTCTCTTTAGACTTGTAAGAAAAAATTAATAGAAAAATGTTTAAATGATTTTTTTAAAGATATATTTAAATGAAATTACATAAATTACATGTAAAACAACAAGACACTAGTCTTTCTTGAATGCCGGATAAGTATATTCATCTGAAAATATATATTTAGACCATTGCTACTGTCTCCAATTTTTGTGATGTTTAGCCCACTGAAGACGGGTTTAGTTTTGACTGACCTCAGATATCTCTTTCTTCATACTAGCATTGAAATTTTTAAACCAAATAAGTTTATGGCATCTACCTTCTAATTTAGGGTGATATTATAACTTCAACACTTCACTTCAATTCACTAACTCTGTAATTTTTAGGAGGGGATTTTTTGAGTATTTGAATAATAATTTCATCTTATTGTGGTTATGACTTATGTTTTTTTATCAAAGTTATTTCTAATAATTCTTTTATAATATCAAAAAACAAAATGGTGAAGTTCAGAAATAAGTATAAGTATCGAAATTTTGTGAATTTTTCAAACCTAAAGAATTAAAAATAGTGAAGTTCAGAAAATTTATTTTAATATATCTTCTATAACTATATTTTAGCAACGTGATGTTTTAAAAGGAGGGAAACTTAGTTTAGAGTTCCTTTTTAAATTTATTATAATTGCCGAAGTTCAGAAAATTTAGAAAATTGGCTGGTTTTTTTTTTTAGATTTTAAATTTTATTCTTAGTAGCGAAGCGCGAGCTCCCCACGTAGGGGCGAGTGGCGAAGCCATTGCCTGGTATATTAATACGAATCTTTATTGTAGTCCCAGCAATTTCATAACTGATTTTTGGTTCAATTCTGTTGTGAAACACAAATGATAAACCTATCTTCTCCTGCTGGTATAAGATCTTTTCCCCACTTTCTTTCTTCTACAAAACTGTTGGTATCTTGATATCGACTTATAATGGTTCGGGTCCCATATCTTGAACATTTTATTTTTTTAGGCAATTTGTACTAGTAATAACACTTGGCTATTGAAGAGTATGATTTGTGTCCTGTGTGTTTCTTTAAGTTCTTTAGTTTTAATCCTATTACTTATTGAGAAGAATATTGAATACACAATAGTTATAAATTTAAGCTGAACCATAGGGAATATTGGTTAAATTCTTAGTTTAGAAAAGATAATTTTATTTATTCAAAACCTTTAGAAATTTAGTAAGTAATTTAAACATATTCAAACAATATTTAAACACATTAGCAAAATATACAATTATTACCCATCACTAATATAATAAATTCTAAAATTTTATAAAAAAATGTAAAATATATAAATCCAACAGGGTTGCTTTAGACATTTTGCACCCTCCCTTGCTATTCTATAATCTCTTTGATTTCTCTTTTTTATTTTTATTTTTACTCTTTTCTCTCTCTCTGCACCGTGCGTGTTCGTTTAATCCTACCCCTCAAGAGTAGGATTAAATGGCTTGATGCAAATTATTCTGTGCTTTAAAAGATTGATGTACCCATTTTGAGTACTTATAAATTACTATAATTGTCATATAGATACGCTTAAATGAATTTTAAGCGAAACCTATTTACTACCTCAGAGAAATACGGGTTAGAAATGCATCAAAGAAAGTTAAAATTTATTATCAAATGTGATTATTTTTTAATCTTAATCAAGATTCGATTCTAGGCTGCGTCCAGGGATACCTTTCCTAGGCTCATTTATCTCCATATGAAATCCCTTCTTTTGGCCTCTATACCTGGCATTAAATATATGCTAGAGCAAGCATGGGCAATAATTTTAAACAGCGGGCCAAAATGCAGCTATGTAAAGCTTTTCAGGCCTCACTTAAATGGTTAGATGCAAATCTTGAATACATATATGTTAGTTTCAATTAGTTTTGTGCATTTGTTTGCATATAAAACATAGTCATTGGAAAATTTGGATCATATGAAGAACTTTTTCCCTAAAGTACCCAACTAAAGATCCCTACCCCGCAGTCGCGTTCATATGAAGATCCTCCCCCCTTAACATTTTAATATAAATAAACTAAATAAGGAATAAATAATAAAACATTATTCAGATTACTCTTTTGTTACACTAAATATTGCAGGAAATTTGTGTTTATAGGTTCTTAAAAAAAGAATTATTAGACTAAATATTGCAAGGAAATATGAGTACATAGGTTATCAAAAGCATTCCTGAAGAATCGGTCACGCCACATAAATTCTTGTAGGTAAGAATTCAAGAAGTCCCGCCTGCATCCTCGCATCATGATGATATGTGCTTTATGTTTGTTCTAGTACGATTATATGGCCTGAGTGGGGACACCAGTTTGCGGATTTACAAAATTAGATGAATGGTTCACTGTCCTGTGTGTGAAGCCAAGTCCTTGTATATTAATGTATGCCTTCCACTTATCACTGTGGATTATCTATCGTCGTTGCACTGCTCCTTGTATTATGGGGAGAAGTATGGCAGCACACCTTTTGTTCACAATTTCCAAGTATCCTTTCCTGGTGAGTTGCTGGTATCGACCATTCCAAATACCCACATAGAAGTGTTTAGGTCCTCGGCCCCTATGATGCTTTGGTTTGTGAGAAAAACACGATTCATCGATATGCACAACTGTTCCTTGACCACCAAGTTGCACTGAGTTTGCCTGAAAATATCTCCTGCACACTTCCCGGAGAAAAAATGTAGCAGTCGATCATGGTCTTCTCAGAAACACCAATTTGACGGCTTGCCCTTGATTCACCAATACGTTCACTCCACATATACATTAAACGAACCTAGATCTGATGCGATACTATAGAGTTGAAAAAACCCCCGATCCAGTCCTTATAGATACTGTAGATTTATAATTGGCAAAATCTCTGGTCTGGCATTTCCAAGCTTAGCCATCATTAGATTTGGCATACTTCTTTCAGTTCATTTCACTATCACAAGAGGAAGATTTCACTTCACTTTTCAGCATTCTGCGTTGCTTAAGCTTCTCAATAACTGACAGATAATCTTCAATTAGCAAGGGGAGCACAACAGTCTTGAAAGTATCATGGTACTCTTGATACTGAGTACATGGGCAAAATGTGACTATATATATATATATATATATATATATATATATATATATATATATATATATATATATATATATATATATATATATATATATATATATATATATATATATACCAACATAAATCTGGCATTACATTTTTTTTTTAATCCAAAGTATTCGATATTGATCTATTTCTAAACTTCACCATTTTGTTTTGTCAAACTTTACATGAATTCTTTGAATTAAATTGGTCTGTTTTTGCATGTTTCTAAAATTAAGATATCCTTTTTATTATTAGTGGTGAATTTCAGAAACTTTTATAAAAAAATGGATCATATGGAGATCCTTTCCCCATACCTACTTGGGGGGGAGGACGATCTTTATATGATCCGGAAATATTTAGCCCTTTTACACTGTTTCCAGTCTTATATCAGAGTCGGGACCGACATAATCATGTGATAATTACCAAAGAGAGTCTGTAGATAAGTGTAATGAGAATAAATATTGATAAAGTATCATATCTTTAAAGATCATTTTATCTACGAATGAAATATATTTGAAAGAGACTGATTGAATATTTCTAACACTTACATAAAAATAATGCGATGAGATTTTAGTAAAATGTTGAATAATTAATTTCCAATATTTTGTCGAATTCTGAATTGAAATGCAAACCATATCAAAAGCCTTCACTGGGCGCATTGCGACCAGGGAAATTTGCATCTAACTATTCGAAAGTGGGGTCTTTAAAGCTTTACATAAGCTTTAATATGGCCCGCTGCCTAAAATTATTGCCCTGCCTGCTCTAGCATATATTTAATGCCGGGTATAGAGGTCAAAGGAAAGGATTTCATATAGAGATAAATGAGCGTAGGAAAGGACCCCTGAACTCAGCCTAGAATCGCATCTTGATTAAGTTTGAAGAAAAATCACAATTGATAATAATTTTATATCTCTTTAATGCATTTCTATCCCGTATTTCTCTGAGTTATTTAATAATCTTCGCTAAAAATTCATTTAATCTTATCTATATGGCAATTATAGTAATTTATAGTCCTCAAAATGAATACATCAATCTTCTTAAAACGTATAATTTGCATCAAGCCCTCGCTCAGAGTAATGCGAGTTTAAGTTAAAATTGGAAATTGGCACAAATTAAACTCAGAGGCAAATTTAGTGAACGCCTTTATTTACTTTAAAGGTTTTTTTATGAACGAATAGTATAAAAAACCGCTAAATAAAAATTAAATTTACAGCATCTTGGGAATCTTCTTGTGCAAAATCTGAACGATAAAAGTATACATATTGACACAAACAACGACTATATGAATGTCTATGGGAATAATTAAATAAACATGTAGGGTTTAGAGAGGAGGAGAAATGAAAAAATATAAGAATAAAAAGAAAATATATCAGAGTTATAGAATAGCAAGGCCGAGGAGGGTGCAACATATATAAAGTACCAGTGATTGATTTATATATTTAACATTTTTTATCAAAGTTTTTCGAATTTATGATATTATTCATGTGTAATAATAATGTGTATTTTCATAATGTGTTTAAATATGTTTGAATTACTTAATAAATTAATAAATGGTTTAGAATAAATAAAATTATGTTTTTGAAAATCAAAATTTAACCAATATTTATTATGTTTAAGCTTAAATTTGTTACTATTATGTATTCAGTATTGTTTTAAATAAGTAATAAGAATAAAACAAGAGAACTTACAGAAGCACGCGGAGCACAAATCAAGATTCTCAATATCCATATGTTGTCACAATTAGAAATGGCCTAAAAAATAAAATGTTCAAGATATGGGGTCCAAACCAATATAAAAAGATACCAAGACATCAAAAGCTTTGTAACAAGGATGAAATTGGCAGAACCCGTCTTATGTACAACAGCTAATTAAGAGAGGTCTATGAACTGGGTTTGGATTACAATAAAGATTCAAGTAAACAAAATTTCACATTAAATTAGCAGTTAGGAGAGTGAAAGATCCATGGTTGAAAGATTCAATGTTAGAAGGAGCAAAAGATATCTGAAGTCAACAAAATACCCGGCTTCATTTGGTTATTAAAGATTACAAAAATTAGAGACATGAACAATAGGCTAAACGTTTCTCCTCAGATGAATATAATTATCAGGTATGTAAGAAAGACTAGTGTATTACTGTTTTACATATACATTATGTACTTTCATTTAAATATATCTTGAAAGAAAATCATTTTACAGTTTAAATATTTTGTAACAATATTTTTAGGTTTTGAAGACTTTTCGGGGTATATATGTGAGATGAAGAGTGAGAGAGGTATTTCATCCTGCTTGTGTGGTATCCACCGCAAAGCATGGATGGGGTTCTATCATGCTATGGGGCTATATATTAATAGCAGAGAAGAACGAATTCCACGCTTCATCCCACCATGTTGTAACAACTGTTAGATTATTTTTTTCAAAAAATAAATCACGCAACAACATGAAATGAAGTTAGATATCAACTGCACAATGCGGTATGCCATATATCCAACCACACCAAGAATTGGTTTAGAGAAATAGGGATCACCACTATGGGATGGCCACCACAGGGCCCAGTCATAAATTCGATAGAATACTTATAAGGAGTCCTTGAAAAAGCCATAAATAAACCACAATTAAAAATATAACACGTATGAAATATTAAAAGCTTAAGGAAGAAAGATACCGTAAGAAATTAATGAATATTCTGGTGAGATCTTTGCCACGAAGAATTATAAATATAATTAAAACAAAAGCAGGTACATCTAAGTATTAAAATAGTTATGAATAACTAAATATATGACATATATATTGAATTCACATATCACAAATATCAATTACATTATATGAATGAATCAATAGGGTTCTTTATACTTTTGGTCAAGCATATATCTATTTATATATATATATATATATATATATATATATATATATATATATATATATATATATATATATAATTATCGAGTTCAAAAATTTCATCTTCCTTATCGTGATGCTAGTCTAGCATGCTTGAACTCTAAAGCTAAGTGAAGCCTATGTGAGTGGGAGAGATGTGAACCGTAGCTGACTGGTTCCTGTATTACCTCGATGATCGGGGAGTGCTTTAAAGTATAGGCTCGAGTCTTCATCATTTTCGTCCGGAATGATTTTAATATAATTTCGTTAAGACTATTTTACAATCCCCTAGGTCGCTGGTACCAGCGGCCATTCTTGCCTGCAAGATTGCCCGCAGTTAACCTTCATCTGGCCTGGCCTCATGACCACGCTGCTGCATGATGTACACCAGGGGTCTGCAGCTAACAGTGTACCGCATCCACAAGTCCGAGAGAACGCGAGGGTTTCATCTCCCCCAAAATCCTCAGAAAACCACAGTCAGAGGTTAGACAAAATTATTTAACCAGTAGCAATTTGACACAAATATTTTAATGAACCATTATATTACGAATATCTATACAAATTTCGTTATAAGTGTTTTTTTTTTGTTGTAGATACATAGTTTTATTTATCAAGTTTAATGATTATTTGTATTTCTCTTTTAGATCATGTTATATATAGATGCTAAGATGCGTGTCCTCAATTATTTCGAAAAAGGGCAAATTGTTGGAGCTCGAAATGCAGGAGTTCCTTCACCAAAACAGCTAAACTTCTTGGTTTTTCGAGGGCTACTAAATCAAGGACAATGTCAGAATTCAAGAAGCAGGGAAAAACCTCCAGCAGGAGGAGTAATTCCGGCAGAGCTTCGAAGCTCGCTGAAAGAGACAGACGAGTAATGAAAAATCCCCGGACATCTGCCTCTTTAGTGACTGCAGAGTTGAACCAACATCTCACTAACCCAGGTTTAACCATAACTATTGGCCGTGAGCTCAATAAATCCGGAAATCATGAAAGAGCCGCCATCTAGAAATCTATAAACCTTTTCTGAGTCGTTAACCGCCACCGTCGTATCTGAAACATCTGGAGCAGATATTGCAGGAAGAATGGTTCAAAGTTTCTCTCAATCAAGTCAAAAATCTGTGTGAATCAATTAGAAAGACGCATCAACGCTGTTCAGACAGCAAAAGGAGGAAAAACTAGGTATTAAAGCAATATTCATTGAATTTAACAGGTGTTCCAGTTTTTTGTCCAACCGGTTTATTTCACAGAGCCCCAAACAATAAAAGAATTTATTATTGAGACACAATGACATTTCTCAGCAAAAGGGTTAGCATAATCATGAGTAATGGAAATAATAATTGACAAGAGAACGTCGTCAAAGTGGTCATCTGTGAGCTGTTTATGGGTCCTTAATTCTTTCGTTTTCATCTTGCTAAACTGGTGTCCTTGATCCAAGCATCGAATACACTTTCATCGCGTTCTATTCCAGCGCCGGCAATTCACGCGTGTGAACTTGAGACTGCCGGAAGGTGAGTAAAGAGGATCCGTTAAACTTTGAGCGCAGTTCGTCGGTATACTGGAGATAAATGAGATCGAGCTGGATTTCAACGGGGGACATTCTGGCTCTGTGTCAAACATTGCACTGAACAGCATCAGTGGTGCAGCCACGTAGATCAACAAAACGGATGGCAAAGTCTTTCCTCATGTCCACCAAACCGTCTACATATTTCTGCGTGCTGGTGGACTTAACTGACGCCAACTTCAAGAAGTTGTTGAAGTCCTTCTTCTCCAGCTGAGATCTCCATAGTTTTAGCTCTATCTCGGAAGAGAGAAACTTTGAGATCATTTCAGGGACAAGAATACCTCTGACTTGGAGCTAAGGTTTTAGATTGTTCAGTTGAATGGTCAGGTTAGCGAGAAAAGCGAGATTGGCGTCCCAGGTGGCATCCTCAAACACCGGGAATTCAGCTCCCTTGGAGGACAAGAACTCTGACAGCTGCTTTCTGAGGTGCAGCACCCGGAACTGGCGGTGATTGAGTCCTCTTGCTAACAAGAATTTCACCACTTTCACCATTATGTTTATGACGCCAGACAGCGTCGCAGACTTAGCACACAAACCTTCTTGGTGGTACACTTAATCGGATTGAGCTGCAGGAACTTTTTTGTGGCACTCCATGGAAGAAGATCAGATCACCAGCTGGCCAGTGTCCTTTACATCCGTGAACTCATCCAAAACAAGTAATAAGTAGCGCTCACGACGACAACGTTCCCGCAGGGTAGAACAAATGTTTAAAGACATGTTGACGTGACAGGTGATGGTGGAGGTGGAGACGCTGATCTGACTGAACACCCTCTTCATCTCCGGGTAGTCGTGCTCCACTGCACCCATCACTCATTCCTTGATGAAGTCACCGTCAGCTAAGGGCATGAGGCGCCGGGTGAGCAGGAGAGCAACTCGGTAGCTGGACCGAGTTTTGCTTGCTCAAACTGACGTTGACAAGGCCTTCTTGCCCAGCGTTGTCTGTTTCTGCAGAGTTGATGACAGGCAAGACACCTTCTCCTTCTTTTTATTTTTGGACATCTCTTGTGCAGTTGGCGTGAAATGTGCCGAAGTATCTCTTCACATTATATTTTTTGCACCCGGATACATTATCATGACAGATGAGTTATATTGGCTTACCTTCTTCTCGTCAAAGATGTAGCGCGCCCACGCGCTGTTGAAGAGACGCATTTCAACCTCGAACTTTCGTTCCTAAGAAGGTGAAACCATCTGCAAAGATAAACGATGACTAAGACAAGAAGACTAAACTCGCATCAAAATATACTTAACCTAACCTCCTAACCTGAACTAACCAATTAACCTAACCTCACTTAACTTAACCATAACCTAGCCTATCCTCAAACACGCTTCTGAAAAAAAGATGTTTCGCCTCAGGTTTGGAATGATGGAGAGCCGCAGCGATGACCCAGGAAATTATATGGAGGGCTATACGCAATGTTAATTTTGACAAGTGGCCGCGGCCCGCGGGTTGGGGACCTCTAATGTAGAGGATTCCTGTCTCGCTCTATGCGGACCTGTGGTGTTATAGATCTCAGTATTTTCGATCTTTTCTTCATTCACCATTTTCTTTTCAGATCTCTTCTTACTGACTTCTGATATATTAGTGAGTGGATGGTGGAGACACTGGAAACAACCGTGGCTGCAAATGAAACCAGGAGGCCAGGCATGCAATCCCGCTCTCAGTGCTCGGGTATGGTAATAATAAATGATCCCCCACCCTACCCCTTAGTGGACCCACCTCTCCATATTTTTTTCACATAACCTAGTCTAACCATTCAAACTTTTCCTTTTACTATAGAGATATTTTAGTGGTTAGGTGCAATTTCGGCCTCATACCTGAACCGGACCAAAATGCATGGTACATCTTGAGGTCCCTAACCGTTGTAAGAGCCTAAATTCTCAAGCAACGGGTAGTTGCATTATGTCTAGTGTGTGTCGTATGACTGACTATCCTTACTACTTCCAGTCTTCATATTTGGTCGACCAAATACATTAAGGTAAAAATGCAACGACAAAGTTGTCGTTTACAGCGGGTCGGATTGTTAAGGCCTAAATACCTACATTTGCAGGAGATTTATAGGGAATTGATCACACTCTAGATGTTTATGATCCTTTGAGAATTTTATTTTAGATGACAAAAGGTAGTGGGAGGTTATATTAAATTTTTCAATTTTATTTAAATGGCTGTAGAAAAAAGAGAAACAAAGAAAGAAATAAGCTCACGGACGAAAGGAGAGCCACTACCCAGCCTAGCCTCGTTCCATGTTGAGGCCAGGAAGGGCAAGGTGAGTATAAGTACGTTAACACCGTTGGAGAGGTTTTCCTCCTATCATGCTCAATTGGTAAATGGTTTTCCCATTTACGATTTTCTGAGCTCCTTATGCCCGTTGCACCTCTAAAAAGAAGTAACGCATCCCCGCGTCCTACTTAAGGGCCCTCTCCATGTTTCTTCTAGAAGAGAGAGGGCTTTCCACAATCTACTAGAAGAACTCCTCGGCGAAACTCTGGCTGTGTTTTGGCCCCGAAGAAGCAGAACTTCCACACCCTCTTGTTCGCATTATTCTTGATGTTATGGCTGCTTCATTATGGAAGGTATAGATATTTTCAGCTGTTAGGTTCCTTAACATATAGAGATTACTGGAAATGAGCGCGCTGATGTTACGCTAGCGACCAGCATTTTACTTTTTCTCATTTTGACTACATGGTATGAATCAAGAAGATGGAAAACAGCCGACAAGAATCTAAATTTGAATGTCATTGCGTAGAATTTTTCCATGAAACTTACTCCAAGTGCGTCGATGGATTCAGATTGTTGTTCGTCTCCTTCTAATTGGGCACAGTTGTGGGACACTGAGCCATTGATGAAGTGCTCCTCTAAACAATACTGTGGCAATTGCTTGGTCTCCCAATCTGTCCAACGAATTTTGGCAGAATTTTCTAGTCTGAGGGTATTTGCGAGAGCAACTCTCCAGGTAATGGGACGAACATAGTCACTAAGGATGGTACCTTGTCCTCGGGACGTGTTCCTGCACCTTTGTTTGTGCACTAAGTTCTTTTGAGAGGCGAGTCTTTTGCAATGTATAATGTATATAGGTTGGGTGCTTGTTGCTTGCTTGCACTTGCCTCGGAGAGAGCGAGCTACCACCCTTCATCACAGTCTCATGATTTTGTATTTTTCAGTTTTATTTTCTGTTGTTTCTTTCGGGGGGTTTTACGTTGGTTGCGGTTTTGTTTCTTTTAAAGGTGTTAAGCCTAAGTATAGGATAAAAATAAAAATAAAATCTTAATTTCGGCGAACATAGTCTTGCTTGAAGTCGCCAGACAAGTAATTTAAATAGAAAAGTTTCGTTCTTTTTTTAAAAACCAAATATAGCCTTAAGCTAGTAGGCTAGGCTAATCAGAATTTCAATGGCTCTACACTTGGGTGCAGTTGCCATGTGAGTTCCCTTTTTAATAACAAGGTCTGCTGACCAAAATTCGCGTGGTCTCACTTATTTTGAGTTCTGACCTTACGACCTTCAAAATTTTCAATAGTTCCTGGACTAAACTTGGGAGGACTTGGTTATTCTATCATTCGAAAGAGAATGTAAAACAACAAAAGGGTTTCAGCTTTCGGTAGAAACTAGCTGAATATACAATAGCCTAGCTGTGCCAGGCCAGGCCTAATCTTGCCTATCTTAGAATAATCTAGCTAGCCTAGTATAACCTACCATAGTATAGCCTACTTTATCCTACCTAAGCTTAGTATAGCCTAGCCTATCGTATCCTTTATAGTTCAGCTTATCGTATCCTAATATAGCCTAGCCTATCGTATCCTAGTATAGCCTCGTCTAACCTAGCATATTATAGTATAGCCTAGCTTAGCCTACCTAGTATAACATTGCCTAGCGTAGAATTGTTTATGGTAGTCTAGCTTGCTTTAGCTTAGCCTAGACTAGTATTAGTAGAATAGGCTACTATAGCCTATAGAAAATATCCTTGCATACGATAGCCTAGCCTAGCATACTATAGACTTGCTTTGTATAGTCTATACTAAGATAACCATACCTAACATGATATAGCGACGCATATCATAATATAGCCTAGACTAGTATAGCATACCATACCCTAGTCTAGAATAAACTTGCATATCTTAGCCAATATAGCCTTGGTTAGCTAGCCTATCCTAGCCTAATATAATATTACCAAGCGTAGCTTAACATAACCTAGCATAGCAGAGCATTTCCTTCCCTAACCTATTATACATTAACTTACCCAAGCATAGCAGAGGATAGCCCAGTCTAGCCTAGTATAGCTTACCATAGCTTACCCTAACCTATCATAATATAACCTAGTTCAGCATTAACTATCCGGGACAAGTATAGCCTATACTATCGCAATTTACTCTAGTCAAGCATAGCTTAGTAGTGTCTAGCCTAACATACTATATGCTATCTTAGCATAGAATTTAATACCCTAAATTAGTATAGTATACATTATATCTTAGCATAGTACAACTAGCCTATTCTAGGCTTGCCTAGCAGAATATAGCATATTATAGCATAGTCTAGTTTAGCAGAGTATCGGCCGAATAGGTATGATGTTATTGCCAAAACAAAATAATTCCCGGGCTAATCTCCGCAAGACTTTGGCAATTATATCATACCAAAGAGAATGTAAAACAACAGCAGGGATTTAAATATCGCTAGAATTGGCCAAATAGTTATGATGTTATTGTCAAAACAGCATAAATCCAGGGCTAACCTTGGGTGGACTTTCGCAATTATATCATTCGAAGGAAAAGGTAAAACTACATAGGAGTTTCAAATTTTGTTTAAATCGGCTCGATAGATATGATGTTCTTGCCAAAACAAAATTATTCCCGGGCTAAACTTGGGAAGAGTTTGACAATTAGATCATTCAAAAGAGAATTTAAAACAACATAAGCTTTTTAAATTTCGTTATAATCGGTCGAATATTTATGAGGTTATTAAAAAACAATAAAAAAAGCAAAACGGGGACCGACCGACCGACCCTTCGATAAAATGGTGTGATGTAGAGCCTCTCGCGACTAAATAAAAAAAAATAAAGTAGGTAAATAATTTTGCGTTTTTCCCATTACTTCAATCTGTTCGAGAACAAGTGAGCGATAAGAAATATTGGATGTACAGTTTAAACCACCAAACTTCAAACTCCGAGCACTTTTAAAGCAAAAACTGAACACTCTTCTTCATAATTTACTCCATAGAATGAAATTGAAAATAATTTATACCTTGCCCTCTCAAGCTTTCGTTAGGTCTCTTCTTTATTACGGTAACTCTTTTCTCGCTGAATTACAACCATTCACACTTCGAACCAAACAAGTTGGTTAAAATTTTGCAGGCCTCAACCTTCTCTACCGGGGATGTTTCTCTCTGTTTTTCTGTTGTAAGTTCTCCTATTCTATGATCTGATTTAGAGCTCACCAGTCTTACATATAAGTTGTTAAATATCGCATTCTCTCATTAACTACTCTTCATCACGGAGCTTAAAGCAGCCCCTGAAATCCCTACCTTCGGCTCTGGCCCCTTGCCTCTTGTTCTTCGGAGTCATCTATGCTGCATGGGGGATCGCTCAATCCGATCCATGGGTGCCTCCCAGCGTACATTTAAGCCACACCTTCATTCTAATGGCCTTTCACTATTTGCATTCAACCACTATGGGAAAGTCCATCCCATTAAGAGCTCTATAAGAAAAGCCCCCACTGTTAATATTATTCAAAGAAAATTCTTTTTACCTGCGGCGAAGCGCTAGGTCAAGGCGTAACCTTTTTTTCAAAAGGAGTAAAGTCCATTTGTACCCATTTAGAGCAATGAAATGACCCATGTGACCATGGGACATATAGTTATTCACCCAGGAGATTTCAAATCTGCCATGGAATTTGGCACTGGGTGGCGCCATCTAGTGGCAGAAACCTCATTTAGCTATTCAAAGGCACTTGTAAGTGATTTGAACCATGGGAAACCATAAATGCAATAACCATTTATCATCTTGCAAAATGCCGCAGGTCATTGGAGGGACTTTACCTCTTGTTTATATTCAAATAAATTCTTGGAAATTAGACCTAATTTTTATTGTACTATATGCAACTGTAAATTATGAATATGGTATGGGTTGGTAATATGAAACAATGGCATTTTCAGAAATACAAAATTTGACTAACCAAAATTGGCCCATATCTGTATGCTTAAAAAAAAAAGAAAAGTTATTTCGCTCTTAGACTTTATTTTCGTATCCTTTTCGCAGTGTGAGTGTTTAAAGTGAATTTCTTCTCACAAATTTGGTAGAAAGTTCATATCTGAAAGGAAAAATAGGGTCGAGGATATTAACGAAACTGTACATCTTTATATTTAATTCAATAAAATAAAGCTTTGATCAACACAGAATATTCATTTAGCCGCAAGGAAACACAAGTTCGTGTAAGAAAAGAACTTTAACAGGAATATTCATTTTAAAGTAAAATATTAGTGTAACAGAAAAATAAAACTTTTAGGTAAGTTTTGGCCACGCTTTTACAAAATGGTTGGACAAAGCTGAAAAACTTTTCAACAGCAAATTATAATAAATTTTGACTTCCCGAAGGAATATTCATCTTAAAGAGATACTGCTAATTGGTAGTGCTTGGTTAAAAAAAAGAGGATGCCTAAATTAAAAAATAGATGTAAAAATGCTGAGGAAGTTTTCAGTAATAATGAAGGGGGATAGTAGTGAGAAATAGGAAAAAGCAAAGAAACTTAATAAAATAATTACTAAAACCCAGAAAAAAATTTAGATCTGTTTTTCAGACTAAATTAAATCTATAGAAGAGAAACGAGCAATGTTTCTTTAAAAGAGAGACATTAATAAAAAGATGGCAAAATGATAAAAAAAAAACTTCTCGAGAAAAGGTAGTAGAAATAATGCATATAGCTCAGTGAAAACATTTAAAATAATGTTTTCCATTATACAGCCGCTAGAAAATTAAGATTGACAATGAATTTTGCTGTTAAAAACACATTCATTTATGATGCATTCCCTTAGGTGTATCGTATCTTTATTTCATTGCGTTCACTTTCTCTTTTAGCAAACTCAAAAAAAGGAAGTGAAGTTGGGTAAAGTCATGTGTTCGATTGGACCGTTGAGTACACCTCCTCCTTTACCATACTCCAGAAAATTAAGTCTAGGGAGTAAGGTCTGGTGAACGAGGAGACCATTGTAATATTTCTTATGTACCAGATTTTAGGGATAATAAGTATGCTTTTCCTTAATAAGGCGGACGCAAAGATGCTTAAGAAAAGATGAGAGGATGTGGGATTATTTTTATGGTCTATAGAAATATTTTAAGAAATACTTGAGAAAATTTAAAGACAAATTTTAGAGTAAGGACCTAATTCTTAGAAAAAGGAAAAAGATAAAAGCCATGGAGTCTCCCACAAAAGGGACGATTTCAATAAAATTTCGTGAATCAGTGCCACTCAGAAAGGCTATAAAGGGTGTCTATAAAGCTTGGATACATCGGCATAATTTATATTTTAAATAAATAATTAACCTTATTCGATTTAATTGAAATTTTAATAAAATAATATGTTCAATGTGATTTTCACCATTTTCAATGGAAAGCTCGATGCACTTTGGAGATTGACCCGATGAATTCGATGCATTAAGTCAGATTTTCCGTTAATTTGAGCACATTCATTCGGTTTCTTCAGGTGTCTCTATCTCTCATTAATATTGAGTACACCTTCCTTAGCATATCCCATTAAAAGAAGTCAGGAGAGGGAGTAGGTGCTAGTGAAAAATGAGCCCATTGCGAGATTTCTTTTGCGGTCAGACTTTTGGGACACTTTCTATTTCAGATTTACTTCATTCTGACATTTTTCGTGCCTTAGACCTACTCGAAGCAAATTTGATCGCATCGTCGTCGAATTTGGAAGACGAATATGTAAGGAGAGAGAAACAAGTTAAAGTATAGAACAAGGATATAAGTAAAAAATCGCAACTAAATGCGAAATATCCTGAAATGCGCTAAAATATTTCATGTATTATAAACTATTTATTTTCAAGTAAATATGATAAGTAACGTCAAGTTCGATGACCGTATGAAAATAAGAATTAGTATGAATAAAAGTGATTAAAACACAAACAAATTTTCTATAGTTTGCGATGAGTTTGGCATTTTAAGTATGTAAACAGTTGATTTAAGATGATTTAAAATAAAATTCATATATCGAATGACTTACTATTAAAAGCTATCGTTCTTACTATCCTGTAAATATAGCACTTAACCAAATTTCAGTAAAGATGTCAATGAAAATGTTGGATAACGTTATTAAGGGTTTCAAATGACATGTTACATTTGATCTAAAATTAGCTAATATTTGAATAAATTGCATATACACACCATCGATCTCTGTTGGGATCGTAAAACCAGAAATTTAAGCATTAAATAAACTGAAGCAATTTATAAATAACATTTTCTGACTTCTATCTTACGCTTTGTTTATTCAATGAAAGGAAATATGGAACTAAAAAGCAAAGAGCAATTAATTTATGAAGTGGGAGACGCTAGAAATAACGGAACAAATATAGTTAGACAAGTTTAATTAATCACCCTTTGAATTAAACAAGAATAGGTGGAATGAATAATAGTAGCAGGTAAAGATTGGTAGAAATATCGGCAAACTAATTTTAATAAAGTGGCAGAGGATTTAAAGTTATAATATTATATTTTAGGTTGGGTTTAAGTGGTCGGAATAAATCGAAAGGTAGAATCATGGGAGCGATTGCAATTTACTTCAAAGCAATTGAAAATTCGATTTTGATCTATTATTTCTATCCTGGAATTAACAAACACTCGATTGTCGAAATAAAGATTTTAATTTTATGACTATTTTAATTCCCTTTGAGTGCCACTAAGGAAACAAATATAATTACTTTGGCAAGTAAACGCAAGGTAATTCAATTATGTTTGGTGAAGTGAAAACAAATTACTTACTGTCACCTTGCAAGCCTAATTTGTTGCACTGATTAATTCCTCTTGTTTCACTAATGATGAGTTCACTTTAATTCGATATGTAGCTTATTGGTAATTTGTGCCGACCAAAGTTAAAGATATCAATAATGGTTCAAGTTCATTTTAGAACGTGAATTAGCTAAAATATCTAGAAACTAGTGTCATCTGGAACACTCGACTAAAATGAGTTTTTCTCCAAACTGGGCTAGTGAGATGTTGATTCAACTCTGCAGTCACTTTAGGTGCAGTTGGCCAGGGATTTTTTATCACAATGCGTTTCAACACTTGTCATTCCCTTTCATTAACGCTTTGAAGTCCTGCCGAAATTACTCATCCTCCTGGAGGTTTTTCCCTGCTTTTTCAACTCTCTCTTGGTCCTTGATATTGTTGTTCTTAAAAAACCGAAGAGGGTATCTGTTCTGGTGACGGAAGTTCCTGCAACTCGAGCTGCAACAATTTGCCCTTTTTCTAATTCAGTGAGGTCACTAATCTTAGCATCTATACCAAGATTTAAAAAAGACATACATTCAAATAATGATGAAAGTTGGTGAAATAAACTATGTATCTACAATAAAATCCAAACACAATGAAATTTGGAAGGATATTAGTAATATAACGGCTAATTGGAATATTGGTGTTAAATTTATTCTGTTCCAATTATTTTGTCCATCCTTGTATATTGGTCATAATAAATGTAAACGAATTAGTTTGAAGAAAGTTGATTTAATGGATCTGTCGAAATTACTTATTAAACTTTGACAAAATGAAGTAAACTAAGAAATATTTTTAACATTGATCATTTCTCTATTTAGCGGTTGAAGAATGGCTTCTAGAAAAGAAAAATTTAATGTTTTGTCTTTTCTCCCCGTGCTCTGATTTCTTCGGTAAATTTCTAAATAAAGAAAATGCATATTTAAAATCAGAAAACAAAATTTTATTTTAAATATGCAATTTCGTTATTTAGAAATTATTATTTTTAAAGTTAGGCTGTTATGTTTGCTTAGATAATTATTAAATTAAATTATTTGAGCTTATTAAATTGAAAATTAGATTAATTGTTTTATAAATAATAATAATAATGGTCTCTTCAGAATTTATATTATGAGTGAGACGAAGAAGAATTTTAAAAAGTTGTGGTTTTAATTAAAAACGGAGAAAGATGCGGGTCATCCTTTTGCCTGAAAACGGCAACATACCAAAATCTAATGGTGTATTCCTAATGAAAATAAACAAGGGTAGAGTTTTACACAAGTGGGTATTTGGTGGGGTCTACTGAGAAACATTGTGTTTTTTTTCGGCGCTGTTTCATCAAGAGATCGCCAAGGTTTGACTTCACCTGTTTTTACAATAATAAGGGAAATGTTGAAGGCATATGGCCATATTAGAAATATCTCCTGGTATAACTTTCGATATTAAACATTCAATAAGAGTGCCAAGCTCATTTCAGAAGAAGGATACCCCGCTCAGAAAATTGAGAGAACCAGAAATAGATTAAAAAGGGAACATAACCCCCACACCTGACTCCAAACAAATATCTTTTCTGGGCCTGTGTCCTGCATTTCAGCAAATGAGCGATTTTTTATTTCAGTTGAAGAGTTTTAATCATTTAATGAGTCTATTGACGTCTTCTCCTATACACTATCGCCGTAATCCTGACTGCGATTTATAGAACCTCCAGTACTCTTGCACAACGCTCTCCTCTTTTGATATCTGTCCGAGTGTGGTACGACCCTTAGAGGCAAACGCTATAGCTTTATGAGCTACATGTAGCATCATAATGATTTTACCTTGGGTAAATTTTGTCGAGCGGTACCAAGTTCTTTTATGTTTCGTAGCACAATCAGAAATCTTCTTCGTGGGCATCAATTTCTTCAAGTAACCATAGAATCAAACTGTCAGAGGTGTGCAGGCACATAAATAAGACCGGCAGGAGACTTGATCAATATACAGGAAGACGCGACCGTAATATCTTCTACGCGTTCTTCGCGGTGTCTTTCCCGATCCCTTACTCTCTGAAAGCAGTCGAATGGAATTTACTTAGAGAGACGGAAAACCCTTCACGACCTGTTTATGATAAGTGAGCTGGTTTCCGCTTTCCCTTCGTGCGTGGATATCTCCACTGCTTCCAACGATATCTCTATGTCATTTTTAGAAACTTGGGTAAACAAGATATGGCCTTTCTGTCCATATTCAAATGGTTCTAGACGGAAGGTATCCTCACAGATTCCTTTGCAACCAGGGAGATGTTACTCTAATTTGGATATCTTTTACCAATTTCTAAAAGATTCTGTGTGTTGAATTTTATGTATATACTGGTTAATGTTAATTTAGCGAATTTCTTGTACAGAGTAGGCCCATATATCATATATAGTCCTGCTCTCACAAGATCAATTTAAAGTCGAATACTCTTCTTATGATCGAAAATGATATCTACGAGGACTTCCTTCGTGGACAGCACATTGACACTGTATTTTTTATTTTTATAAAGCCTACGATACGGCATGGCAATTAAATACAGAGGATATCGTCCAGAACTTGTACGCGAGAGCACGCCTCCCGTCCGCGGTTGATTCCGCCTAAGGGTAGGGGAGCTTTCTTCTGTCCAATAGAGCAGAAAGAGGACGTCACGTAATTAACATTTGTCACTGTCACTCTCATTACATCCAGAATTAACGGTAGCATTAGGGTGCACCGGTAATCTTTTCTCGCTTCCTTCAACGTACAGCCTGGCCAAAACCATGGGGAAGGGATGAAAATTTATGAATATGATTGCAACTCGTTTATTTCATACTTGACATAATACAAATAGACATATAGGTGCATTTACTATCAATAATTAATATTTAAGGTATCGTCATTTTGCTTTTAAAATAGCTTTTATGCCTTCTTGCATACTTGCGACTAAGTTGGTGCAGGTAGTTGGCTCATTTTTTTGCTACTCCTAATAAATTTTGGCTGTTAATTTACTTTTTGTGGAACATTTATGCACCCTCAATTGTGTGCCCAAGTGTCACCACAAATGTTCAATGTGGTTAAGGTCTGGCGATTGATGGGCCCATTTCATTAACGTCACCACTTTCTTTTCAAACTACCCTTTGAGACTTTAGATTTATGGCATGGAGAATTGTCTTGCTGGAAGATTACACCATCTCGTGTCATCATTAAAAATTCTACCTAAGGAAGGTTGATAAACTTGTTCTAATATGCTGGTGTAAGTATTGGAATTCATTCTGCCCTCACAAGTGAACAACAATCCTAGACCCTAAGACGACATGTAGCCCCAAATAATTACATTGCCACCTTCATATTTGACTGTTGGGAGAATATATCTCGAATTATCAGCTTCGCCAACTCTTCGATGAACATAAACAGCTCCAGGGGTTCCAAAGATCTGACAAAAAATACAAATTTTACTGATCATTTTTAGTATCCAATAAAAATGTGTATAAGCGTAATAAATTGGTGGAAACTAATGTAGAGAACCTACCTTATCGGCCAGAGATGTACTTTTCAGTAACCTCTCTTTCCTCGGAGGTGTCCCCTTTTTGAGACCTTAACCATCACGGCGTTTTAGAGAATTCGTCTCATTTTACCTTTTAATGGTTGTTTGGCACCGTTCTCGAGCATTTCAATTTTGATTTGAGATAATCCCTCTCTGGACAATGCAATGATTCGAGCTCTTTGAGCTTCAGGAATCGGTTTCTTCAGACATTTTTAACAAAAATTACCACTTGTAAGTTAACAATAAGCTAATCACTGAAAAAATGTGAATAAACGTTAGTATCACACATTAAATGGCAAAGGGTTGCCTCACCCACTTATGCACAATATGCAAAAATGCATAAAAGGGGTTATAAAAGCAAAAGGAGGATACATCACATATCAATTAATAATATAATATACGCAAAAATGTTTATTTGTATTATGTCAAGCATGAAACAAATGAGTTTCAATCATATACTTCACTTTTTCATACCTGCCCCATAATTTTCGCCAAGGCTGTAGTCGTCCTTTCTATATCTTTTGGTGCGGACTAGATGCATACCCTCGAACATCACATCCAACCAGTACTTCCCCTACCCAAACACCCAGATTTCAGTTTTCTTTGGCCACGAATAAGCTTGTGTACTTCTGCCGCCATACCGGGTAGCACCACAAACAGGGCTTGAGCTTAACTGAATTCGCTTGGTGGTAGTAAAGCTACACCGATCTCTTGGTCTTGTTTTTGACCGATGCTTCACCATTGAGGTGGAGATTTGCAGAGTAAGGATCTCTTACACCCATGACATTGTTATTTTTTCCCCTGTAAACTTCAAAACCTGGGGTCCTAATATGCCTATTTGTTTAATAATTTAACTTTGCTTTCTTCTTTCTAAGCTACTCTACGGATTTTAAGCCCAGTATGAATTACACACTTGTTCCTGTTTCTCACATTCTATATTAGAGAGCATCATAGAGGATATTTCGAAGCTGTTACACGTTTTTTGAACTACAATGTCCATTATGCACTTGTAAGCACGATTACAGCTTCTGTCTTATCCTCCTATCGGCTCTCATTTTATACACTGCCAATTTCGTCGGTGCCTATGAATCCGTGAGACCCTAATCACTCCTTAAAGTTTTTGATTTAGGGCAGGGCAACTTTTTTGAGAGCGACATTCATCTCACGGCGTGGTGGCAATTCTAGTTCTGCCAAGGACACTACTCTGAAGGGTTCCTCCACTAACTATTTATATACACATTTCTACTCCCACAGCCTCTAGAGCAACGGAAATATTCCTTAGAAATTTCTTGGACCACCCGCACTGTCATACTAGAGCCGTATAAGTCTACAAGGATGATTCGGAATCCAAAGAGGGTGTAAGCTTTAATACCTCCTTCTAGGTTGAAACCAGCGGATTCTACTGATGCTGCTTTTATATTCACGGTAAAGTTATTGCCAGGGTCAGGGACAAAAGTTTTGAGACTAATATTTTTTTTTTAGTCGCGTGCGAGTCTAGTCGCGTGTGACTCTATGTATATCTCACTATGTCTGTCTGTCGGTCCGCTTGTTTTTTAGTAATAACATTGTAAGTATTAGGCCAATTCCACCGAAATTTGAAAGCCTTATGTTGTTCTACATTCTCTATCAAATGATATAATTGCCAAGGTCCTCCTAAGGGTCAGACCGTGAATTATTTTGTTTTATCAAAAACATCATAATTATTCGGGTGATTCTAACGAAATCTGACAACCTTATGTTGTTTTACATTCTCATTCGAATGATAAAATTGCCAAAGTCCTCCCAAGGTGGCCGGGAAATTATTTGCTAATAAATTCATACCTATTCGGCCGTTTTAACGAAATCTGAAACCCTTTTTTTTACACTTGCTTTCGAATTATATAATTGCCAAGGTCCTCCCAAGGTTACTCCGCGAATTATTTTGTTTTAACAATAACATCATAACTATTCGGCCGATTAAACGAAATTTAAAACTCTTATGTTGTTTTGCATGCCATTTCAAATGATATAATTGCCAAAGTCTTCTCAAGGTTAGCCGGGAAATTAGTTGGCAACAACTTCATACTCTTTTGGCGGATTATTAACGAAATTTGAAACCCTTCTGTTGTTTTACATTCTCATTCTAAGTTTAGGCAGGAATTTAATTGGCAAAATCACAACTATTCTTTTGATTCTTACAAAATTTGAAACCCTTATGTTGTTTTACATTCTCTCTCGAATGATATAATTCGCAAGTTCCTTTCAAGATTAGTCTAGGAATTATTGAACGTTTTGAAGGCAGTATGGTCATTAATCAGAATATGTGAGAGCACGCGACTTTTGGCCAGCAGACCTTGTTTTATTATTCTTTTTATATTTACGTGAGAATGCTAATTATTTTAAATTCATAATGCATGATTTATCAAATTTTGGCTCACATTGTAAACATTGTTGCTTTGTACCAAAGTGAATTTAATTGCAAAGAGATAGTTGCTAAGGTAAACCATCATTTGAGACATTATTTACTTTAAAAAGACTGGTTACACTTTTGCGATGAAATTTTCTGGACGCCCAATAGTTTTAAATAAACGCCAAGATCGCTTTGAGGAAAGATCACAGCTCAAGGTTCGGGTTGCCTCCATTTTCGAACTTGCTAAGGATTTGAAAGAAACAGATGTGAATTTTTCAAAGCGCACAGTAAGGCACAAAGGTCTCAAGTGAAGAAAGACTGAGAAGAAGCATCATGCCCTACAAAAAATTACTTACATATACGCTCCAATTTTGCATGAATTATGAAGAATAGTGTGTACTTTTCCTATTGATTCAACATCAAAGTAAAACATTGTTGGGTGGAAGGACCACACCGCATTTTGTTTTAGCTGCGGCTAGTTACGCTGTAACAAAGACTGTAGTGGATGTTCTTTTGCTAAACCTCAAGAGCTCACTCTTGTCCTCAGACCAGTGAGAAGACAATAGTAGCTGTCCACAAGAATAATGACATAAGAATTGTTAAAGTGACTGGGAGCACCCAGCAGGTTCCCTAGGCCTAGACTCAGAGTGGAGGTTTCCTCTGTGAAGGGTATATCTTTAAGGGCAATGAGGCCGGGAGGTTGTGTTTCTCTTCCACGTTTCACTTGTAGCAGTAGGTTTCGCCCCGAAATACCATAGACCATTTTTCCAGGGGACAAAAGGTTGAGGGGATATTCCTAGAAAAAGGTTGTAGGGTAAGTGCACGTCCTCCCATTCAGGCTGGGAGGACGTGTACCTCATCCAGGTAACAAGTGTAACAGGCTACCTGCAGGACTCTGGCTGCCTAGCTCCCACGTCTGCAACACCCTAGAACGTTTATTAAGGGGCGTTGTTGAAAAGGATATCGATAATAATGCCTAAATCTCTTTAGGATCTCTTAGGGCATATATATATATATATATATATATATATATATATATATATATATATATATATATATATATATATATATATATATATATATATATATATATATATATTTATATATATATAGGTATATATATATTTATATATATATATATATATATATATATATATATATATATATTTATATATATATATATATATATATATATATATATATATATATATATATATGTATATATATATATATATATATATATATATATATATATATATATATATATATATATATATATATATATATATATATATATATATATATATATATATATATATATATCGTTCTAGCTTTGAGGAAATTCTCATGAAAATATATTGCTATGTTTGGTACGCAAATTGTTTTTGTCCCAGTGTACAATTTGTATCGATTTATCTAGGACAAGTTTCCTGTACTACGAGGAAATTTATTTTAATAGTATTTATCACAGAATTGATAACTAAATTTTCCCAATATCTATAAAGATGTCTTCCATTATTACGAGTAATTCGTTTTAATGTAAAAAATAACGCTAAATTTGGAATACAGAGTCACCCACTTCAATGCTCCTCCCATTTCTAGCTCCTCGTGAAAGGGTGGAGTTCTGCATAAAAACAATGAACATTGGAACGCTTAGCAACGTCTGCCACCCGCATGTGAATTAAAACCCAAAGGTGCTTATTTCGAAATGGCTTGTTTCACCCTCGCTCTTTCTAATCAACTAGTAATATCATAATTCAAAGGCCTTGCATTAAGTTTGAATTCAAATGCGATTGCTAGACAGTGTTAGGTTCATTGTTTTTAATAGGAAAAATTCGCCCTATTGGCGTTTTTTTGCTTTGCTCACATAAGTAAGAAAGTGTGCGAGAGGAAAATGTTTTTTATTTTACAACAGATACAAAATTGGTGTGCAATAAACAAATAAATTCCGGTTCTCCATTTTTTTAATCAGAAACAAACACAAACAGAAAGGCACCACTACACACACACATATACGCTAGGATCATTATAATAAGATGCACATCTTAAGTTCAGACTTATAAGCCCCGCCTCAGATAGATAATTAAACTAATCAGATTTTTTTTAATAGTGATAAATATAAAATGTCCATATCATATTTTACTTCCAAAAAATTCTCTTCAAAATGATAAATAATAGAATAGGATACGATTCCAATTGACAATGTGACTGTATTCCGTATCTAGCAAAGTAACGCCTTCACCTCTTCCTCCAGACCTATCCTTATTAACTATTTAATACCCACATAGGTTATATTTTCCAATAGGCCACTGTTTATCACTTTCTATGCATCCGTCACTACGATAATATAAAAATCTTCTGTCGCATCTAAACCATGTAATTCGTCGATCTTGTTTCTCAAACTCGGCGAGTTTGTATAAAACGTGACAAATTTCATGTTAAATTATAATCATACACCCAACCAAATTTTAATAATTATTAAGACTAGTTGCGTGCATGGTTGAGAAAAGCACCTCCTTCTAAAGAAAAAACAACTTGTCAGATAAGGAAAATACTAATAAGGGTGTAGTAAGAAAGGGGTGCGGGAGAAAATACTGACATTTTGAAACTCACCATCCCAATCGGAACATAGGTGAGTGGTGAATCCCCTACTTTCCCCAACCATGGCTGAATGGAGAAAAGCTGATTCGCGACTAGCCTGTGATATTAGCCTGCCCGGGCACTCTAGCCATTCCATATACCAGGTGTAGTATTCTGCACGGGCACCCTTTTGCCAGAGTGGAGTAGAAAACCCAGGTGTGGGGCCAGTTCAAGTTTGCTGTTAAGCTCACAACACTGCATATCTGTTTTACACAGCAACTTCTTATCTTCCTATTAGTCCCTTGTTTCTCTTTGGGATTTCCCATTTTTCCTCTTTCTCCCGGTTTTTCTATCTAATATCTTCATTTAACCATGATAGCTGCTACTAGTAGGATTATCATTATCACAATCAGCTCCCAAGAAGGTCCTTCTTGGCTTTACAACATTTTTAAATTTGTTTTAATGGCTATGTAGGTAATTTAGGATGTATATAATCTTCCAAGACTTTTCTTGTCCATGTGCTTCCTGTGATATATTGACAAATCATTATTTTAACTAGAATTATTAAAATAAGTATCATATTAATGTTTATATCAATAAAGTTAAATTCTATTAAACCAGTAAAATACTCTATATAAAATCTTTGCTATTGCAATTCTGTTTATTCTAAGTTGCGAAATTTATCAATTTACTTCTGTGTAACTATCAAATGACTAATTCACGTTATTTACTATTTAGTTTAATAAAGCACAAAAGTTAATAACTTTTCCTACATTCATCTCGTAAATACTATAGTTCTCACATAGGGAATTAAATGTTATCTCTTTGGACAACCACGGAACGGTGTAAGTAGTATTTGGTTTCAATTAAGTCCGTTAGAATAGTGGAATTAACTGCTACACTTTCATCAATCGGGCCCTCTATCAGGCTATGAACATTAAGAATTTTCACCATTATATATGAATAATTACCATACCTTACTACGTTAAAATGGAAGAATTTTCCACCACCTACCTTATATTTTGACCGTTTCATTATATCACCTGTAATATAAATTTATATAAATCGAAATTTTTATCCAAAGGATTTTATGGCATATTACGCCACAAAAGAACGCCTTTTTTATACATGAAAATAAACACCAATAAATGCATAATATAATAAATTTTAAAATATTGCTTGTTGAGCAAGCGTCCACAATTTCAACACAAGGCCCAACTCCCAAACAAGATATCAAATAGACATATTGCAGCATTTAATGACGTGGTAAGTTCAAGAATTCCACTGCATTCTGAGACAGCCATTTTGGTCGCGTGAAAAGAGACGTCGTAATAATGGGCAATAAATTCCCCGCGGGTCCGTGTGACAACCTCAGCGTGCAAACAATAATTTAGCGGACATTTTATCTACTAAAGGGAAAAGATACGCGAGTTTGTTGGTTGGCGATATATTTTGAAGGGGATAAGGATCTTTAATAAGTGTTCCCTACTATATAGAGATAGCAAATTTATGCTCAAGGAGGCAGTCGCCAGATGAGCTCTTTTAAAAAAAAAAATCTCGTAGTTAATAATATTGAGGATTTTTTTAGTCCTCCTGCGAGTCAGATCCCGAGTGACTCTATGACATCTCACTATGTCTGTCGGTCTGTTCCTGTTTTGCTTTTTATTTGTTTTTGTAATAACATTGTAAGTAATTTGGCCGATTCTAACGATATTTGAAATCCTTATGTTGTTTTACATTCTCTTTCGAATGATATAATTGCTAAAGTCCTCCCAGGGAGAACCCGCGAATTATTTTGTTTTGGCATTGTTATCATACTCGTAACTATTGGGCCGATTCTAACTAAATATAAAACCATTATGTTGTTTAACATTCTCTTTCGAATGATAAAATTGCCAAAGTCCTATTAATGTTATCCAGTGAATTATTTTGTTTTGCCAATAACATCCAACTTTTCGGCCGATACTCTGCTAGACTAGACTAGACTATAATATTCTATACACTGCTAGGCAAGCCTAGAATAGGATATGCTAGGCTATACTATGCTAAACTATAATGTCCAAGGGTTAAGACATACTATGCTAATAGAGGCTATAATATGCTATGCTAGGGTAGCATAGGGTATGTTAGGCTAGTCAATAATAAGCTATGCTTGAGTAGGGTATAATAGTATGTATAGTATAGGCTATATATTTCTAGGATAGGTAATTCTAGGCTAGGTTATTCTATGCTAGACTAGACTAAGCAATACCAGGCTAAGCAGGGCATAAAAGGTTATACTAGGCTAGGCTACGCTATGGTATGCTAGGTTATGCTATGATATACTAAGCTATGTTACACTGAGCTAGTCTTCGCTATACCATGCTAGGATAAGCGAGGCTTTGCTAGGGTAGGCTAATCTATGTTATGCATACTATGCAAGCCTAGGCTAAGATATAATATTCTAGTGTATGCTAGGCAATACTATGATATACTATAGGTGAGAGTAGGGTAAGGTAGGCTATGATATACTATACTAGGCTAGAATATCCTAACTAGGCTAGAATAGGATAGAATATAGTAGGTTAGGCTCCAGTCAACTAAGCTATTCTAGGCTATACTAGACTATGGTAAGCTAAGCTAGGCTAAAATAAGTTTTTATATATAATTTTAGGCTGCGCTAAACTAGGCTAGGTTAGGATACACTGTTGCAAGCTCAAGTATACTATACTAAGCTAGGTTGTCCTAATGTATACTATGCTAGGCCATACGAGTATATGCAAGTCTATACTAGGCTAGGCTAGGATAGGGTATACTATGCTATTCTAGGCCATTTTATTCTATGAAATACTAGGCTGAGCTATACAATGGTATGCTAGGCTAGATTATAGTGTACCATGCTAAGCTGGCATAGGCTAGGGTAGGTTAGGTTAGACTATGGTTGGGTGTGCTATGGCAAGATATACTATGCTAGAATAGGATAGGATAAACTATGCTAAGCAAGGCTATACTATTCTAAAATAGTTTATTCTTTGTTAGGCTAGGTTATACTATGCTTATACTATACTATGCTAAGCTAGATTAGGGTAAGGTTGGCTATGGTGCATAGGCTATACTATGCTAGGCTTTGAAAGGCTAGGCTAGCCTAGGCTATACGAGGATATGGTAGGTAATACTACGAGTATGTTTAACTATTCTAAACTACACTAGGTTACGCTATGCTATACTATACTAGTCTAGGTTATGCTATACTATGATGAGCTATAATATACTATAACATGATAAGCTTTACTATCCTATTAATGCTAGGCTGTACTAGGCTAGTTTATGTTAGACTAGGCTATGTAAGGCTAGGCTTTACAATAGGTTCATAGGCTAAGATAGGACATACTATACATTCTCGGCTAGGTTAGGCTAGATTAGTTTAGGCTAAGTCATACTATGCCAGGCTAAGCTATACTCTGTAAGGCGAGGGTATAATATGCTAGCTACGCTAGAGTATGGTATCGTAAGCAGCGCTAGACTTGGTTATACTATGCTTGGCTAGGCTAGACTAGGTTATCAAATGCTAGGTTATACTATGGTAGGCTATGCTATGACACAATCTACTTTGTTTTACTATGCTATGATATACTATGCTAGGCTAAGCTAGGTAGGATTTACTATGTTATGCAATCTAGGCTAGTCTATACTATGATACTCGTAGGCTCTATTATGCAAGGACGAAGGGGGGTAAAACTATGTTAGGCTATTCGACGGTAAGCTAGGTTGTTTCTGGCTACTATTCGATACTATACTAGGCTATGCTATAAAATGTTATACTATTCTAGAAAATACTAGGCTATACCAGGATATGCTATAATAGTCTAAACTATGCTAGGGGATACTATACTACATACACTATGCTATATTATACTTTACTATACTATGTTTTGCTATGCTATACTATACTATGTTATTCAAATAATATATTATGCCATGTTATACTATGTTATAATATGATAAGCACCACTATGCAATAATATGCTATGTTATACTATGCTATACTGTGCTATGCTGGAATTCGGATCACATGGAGCTGCTTGGCGATGTCGGACTTGTTGTGGCCCGCGCGCAGGAGAGCAGAGTTCTCGATTCTTTAGAGTTTCTTCCCGACATTCTTGAACACAATGGAAAATCTTTTAATGTCTGGAGTACATATAACAGTACTTTTGAAACACAGGGTATTTATTATTCGTATTTTACTCTTTGAGAAAAGAAGAATGAAAAAAAAGGCTGTTAAAATAAGGATATAAATTTATCGCTCCTATTTCACTCTTTTGAAATATCACGAACTAAGATAGGGTAGGAAAATAAGGGTTATATCTCTGTCGCTCCTATTTAAACCATTCGAGATAATTGGAAAAAAGGATGGATTGTAAACAAGGCCTATATATTTATCGCTCCTAGTTCACTCGTTTGATTAAAATTGACCGGAGGCACGGATAGTTAAATAGAGGGCATAATTTTATCGCTAATATTTTACATTTTTTACATAATTGAACGAAAGTAGGCCTAGTAAAATAAGGTGAATATCTTTATCGCTCGTATTAACCTCGTTCGAGATACAAGGAATGAATGAAGTGCTTGTATACTAGGTGTATATATTTAGCGCTCCTCTTTCCCTCCCTCGAGATAAAAGCAATAAATAGAGGGCTAGTAACATAATGGGTATATATTTATCTGTCCTATTTCACTCGTTCAAGTTGTCAATAATGAAAGGAGGGTTTATGTATAAAGAAGGCGTATTTATTTATGTTTCATATTTCACTCGTTCGAGATCAGAAGAACGAAGCAAGTGATAGTAAAATAAGGATTATGTCATTATTTCGCATATTTCAATCATTCTAGATAGATAATAGGAATGAAAAGATGGCAGTTAAAATAAGAGGTATATTTTATCACTAATATTTCACTCATTAGAGATAGCATGAACGAAGGAAAGGCTAGTAAAATAAGGGATACATGATTATTGCTCTTATAGCACTTGGTAGAGATAACAATACCAAAGGGAATGTTCTTCGAAAAAGAGGTTCATTGTACTTATAAAGGAAAATACATATTAACAACCATGATGTTAATTTAGCTTTCGTGTTGTAGAAGGTTATTACAATACGTTTAGTTATAATCCTTAAAATTAGCCAAAGTTGAAAAAGCTATGAACGGAGTGTCGCTTGAACAGGCTTCTTGTCTGGTTCCTTTGCGGCGATAAAAACACCAGACCAAACTTAATAACTTACTAAAAGCAAACTGAACCAACCCAGATAAATAAACTTAGCCAAAGATAAACTAGAAATACTGAAATCCTCAAACAATCACCTAATCCAAGCATTGTTTGGTAAGTCCAACCTTACCTTCATTCTTTTCTCAAAGAATGAAGCATCGAATAATACATATATTTTAACCACTCTTTGTACTAGGTTGGATTTATATATCACCGAATATCCCCTCATTGAATTGTGCAACTTTAACTTCAACCAGTACTAGATCACATTTTTTCATGACTGAACATCACCACAATATACAATTTATCAACCTTAATTTTACAGCACTAACTTCTTATTAGATTTCCCGAATATTTGTAACTTGAATGCTCTAAGCAACTTTTTCCATCACTCAATATTTTTCCAAAAGATTACACACTTATTTTAACTTATCTCTATCCTCTCTTATTCGAGAAGCAGGAATTAAAAGAGACACAACAATTTAAAGTATAATTTATTATTATATTCCCCAAACTTCCTAAATAGTTCACTAGTTTATTTGCGGCAGTTTTGTCTTACTGGGTAATGAACGGCTATTTATCCTAGTTTATTGCAGTTATGTTTTTGACTTAGCTTGATTCATTAGGAAAATGGCGTAGAATGCGCAGGTTTGTGGAAAATTGAAGGAAACAAAACGTGAAGAACCAACTCTCCATGTCTACATGTCATTTTGACCTACCAATAAAACATGGTAAATGGAATTAAACTGTATCATCATTGCCTTTGCCTATGTATCAAGTGAAAGAAAATCTCGGATGAGCAAAAAAGCAAAGCAGCTTCATCTCTTTTTGGATTTATACGCTGTTATCCAAACCTCCCCCTTATGGATCTAAACAATTCGGTTACTGTTAGCTTGCGTGGGGGACGTCCGCACCGCTTATTGTTCCCGGCGTGAAAATACGTCACTTTTATGGCGGGATTTGATTTATATAGCGTGATTTTTATCTCGGAGCTTCGTCTTGGAGGCTGCAAAGGCTTGTGTCAAGATTGTTAACGGCACGAGTTAAAAGAACTTCAATTTCGAGGCCGCAATTAAACGACGAAGGAGCTGGTGGGACAACGACATAAGGACAATGCGGTGCTATCGTGTCCTGCCTCTGTTCGAGGCGCAGACCAAACAAAAAGCACAAAGGAGGAAGAATGAGATTTTTTTTTTTCTTCAGTTTTCGATTTTGTATGCTTATTTTGGGGGGGAATTTTAAACTAGGCTGAATTTTTAATTATGGTGAATTATGCCCTTAGTATCAGTTACCAGATGTGCGCTATTGGTAAAAATTGTACTTATTCGTTCTCACCAATTTTTGCTTAACGTTTTACATCTTTTGTAAGTTACCCACAATTCTGTTAGACCGAAAAAACATCTTAGTTTTCAATTTCGATTCCGTGACGTTTTTAATTCCCTGCCCAATTCTAGTATTCCAAGGAATTTTATTGCTCGTTCTTCCTACGCTATCCTTTGTTACCTTGCCTTTTTCATTTCTTTTATTTTCTTTTTAATCCTTTTCAATTTTATTTCATCATCAAACGTCCTTCCCAATGTTGAGTCAATTTCTTTTTCAATAAAGAAAACAATACGAGAGGATTTCAATCTATTCGCTAGTTTTACCACTCGGAAAAAAAGGGAGATAATTCTGTGGTAAAAACGATGACAATTGGCTCTTGACAAGAAAAGTAAACATTTGCAAGCCAACTGAAGGGGAAGAAAGGAAAAAATGGAAATAGGAATAACAACGAATAGCGGAAGAAGACATACAAGTTCACAAGATTTACAAGTTCACTGCTAGAAGCTTTCAAGGCTCCCCTCCCTGATTCCAAATTTTTTGATACAACCCCCAAACTATAACCTTGTTTTAGGATTAGCGGACAATTTGTGTAAAGTGAAATAAAATAAATGATTAAAAATGATTTGAAATAGCAACGAGTGCTGTAGCAAATCGCCTCAACGCATAATGCTGGGGTAAGAAGGGCTGATATAAAGATATCTTGAAATAACTAGATTTCCATTTGCAATAGTAGTTGAGAATAAGGAAAATATTCATGGGAGTTCGAAGGTTGACCTGAGCATCGTAAAAAAATAAGGGACCTTAGGTCAGAGAGGCACGATATACAGTTTAATTTGGGACCTGAACCACGGATCGAGACAGCGTATGGTACCCACCCGTTGTAGCGATAGTTGCCTCAAAATGATCAGCGTACCAGGAGCACTACGCGCAATTTAGGCCATACGTTGGAAGATCGGATATTATGGACGAACCAGTTTTCTCTCAAGCATTAATGAAGAAAGTAGTAAATGAGTTTATCCAGTGAGATTCGACGCATCGCAAAGTGGATTGACCTCATTTTATCAGATTGTTGCACACATCGTGTCTATCAACAAATCACAAAATAAATATTATATGAATATGAATCTGATCTAATCCGAAGGAATTTAATATTCCTCTTTTAATATTAGTATTTTCCTTATCTAACCTCTTTGATATGCTGGATTGTATATAAACTTTTATCTAATGAAGATCATCTTATTTAAACAAAACATTGATAATTATTCTTCAGTGGTAACAAGTCTACCAGGGAATAGCTTCGCCAGAGCTTGCGCTTCGCTACTAGGATTTAAATTTGAAATCTAAAAAAAAGGAGCCATGGTTAGATTTTTATAAATTTTCTGAACTTCACCATTTGCAATTCTTTGGGTTTTAAAAAATTCACAAAATCGATACATATATTTATTTCTGAACTTCACCATTTGGTTTTTTAATATTATAAAAGAATTATTAGAAATAACTTTGATAAAAAAAATAAGTCATAAACAAACTAAGATGAAATTATTATTCAAATACTCCCAAAAATCCCCTTTCTTAAATTATAGAGTTAGTCGTGATGATGATGATAAATCAACCGAATTTCCGTAACTATGGAACTCTTTAGCTCGAAAATAGCATTAAATATTTCAAGCGAATTCCCGTAACCATAGAGACTTTTAGCTAAGCCTAGCCTTAAATTTATCAACCAAAGTTGCCTAACCATGGTGCCTCTAAGTTCTCGAAAGGGCCCGTACTTTGGCTCACGAGATAAGGCATTACGACGACAGAAATTGTCTGGATTTGCGCAATCCTGGAGTGGAACCACCTGGTAGGGATGTATCCCGCGCGAGGTTCAATTGCAATTTAACTCGCACATCCTAGCTGTTGCATAGGCCGCTAGCACAAAAGGGTTCTATTGTAGCTTAACTTAGTTGCAATTGTAAGCAATGTTTCCGCGCGTTTGTCTGTAGCCAAATGATACCACTATAATAATAATAATAATAATAATAATAAAAGGGTTTTTTTCTATGGCGACTGTCAAACCCTCGAGCAATCACAGACCATCCGCTAACCAACTAAGAAAAGGCTTGGTTGAAGAAGTCCGTCTTCTACTTACGTTTGAAGGCGCTAGGATGGAGGGGGGGAGGAGCGTGAGGGCAGCATAAGGATCAGTCAAACAAAGACTACGAAAGGGCTCGGGGCTGTAATATGGTATGTCAGGAAGAAGATTAAGATGGTGGTACCGTATTTAAGATATAGTAGGAAGGATGGATACGCTAATTTTGGATCGAATGATCAATGATGATGGAGCGGCACGAGGCGTCCTTGGTCGAGAGACGCAGGGAGGCAAGGAATGGCGAGGAGAAGCCAGTGAGATCCCGCGAAAAGAGCCTTGCAGTGAATAGTCGATGGAGAGGTAAAATAGTGTGGATGTTGATTGCGATTATAGTGGGACCTAACGTGGCCTAAATTCTCAAATAAGCAGGGGGAAGGGGAATCAAAATTAAAAAACTCCCAACGAGGGCAGCTTAATCAGAATGTTTATAAATAGAGTGATATAAATAAAATGTTAAACTAGATGAAGTGAAAGTCTGTGTAATTTTTAAAGCCTAAGGGTAAGACGCGGGATTTGGTGCTGGTTGGGCAAAATGTTTGCTTTGGTATGCAGACGGTACAGAATCCTCCAGATGTCTGCCGCAGCAAGATTCTCCATCCTACATCTGACGTGCCCTTGCTGGTCTGTGTTAGCTGTGAGAAAGTTTGCAGATATTAGCAACCAGAGCTTTGAGAGAGCAATCGAAAGTGATGACGGTTAACATGGTTGATATTCCAATAGATAGTTCTGGAGTGCGAAAGGGTGGAGCGAAACGTAACTTCAAATCTGAACGAAGTTAGGCCGCATCGAGTGAGGTTAGCCATCGGGTAAAATTACAAATTGAGTCAACCTTTCAGTTGTTTTCATACTCTCTGGCGAACAAAGCATAGAATTTCACAAGAAATTGTATTGCTCCAGTCTAAATGGTTCCAAACCAAGTGCATAGGTAGCAAATTCAGTAAATTTAATCACCCAGACCATATTTTTGTACAGGACATTTTGAATTTTATTATAAACCTACTTAATGTATCTTATTACTCATATTTATTTAATTTTCAATCATTTAACTTTCTTAATGAATTACTCTAGATGAAAGAACGAGATGAACGCATGTAGTTACATGTTGATTGCTAGGAAAGGGCAGACGAAGAGCACTAGACGAGTTGAGATTAGGTTTGTTTGATATATGCGCTTTCTGGACCAAGAACAGGTATTTTGTAACAGTCCTCATTTTTTCGTTATTCATTTTCGTTTGCAGAAATAATGCTAGAATTTCTCATTATAACCCATTTAATCATTTTCTCTCTCTACCATTTTACCTTCCTTTGATGGGATGGTAACTGCAATTCAAGCATCATCTACCCTTTCAACTAGAAGAAGCAGAGACAAGCTGTGGCTACCAAAGACGGGCATTTTTTTAATATACCCGAAGAAAAATGTGAGTAATAAATTGTGTTGTGTCCGATAAGATAATTTTGTGTAATGTTTAGGAACCGCCGCTTTAATGGGTTTGGGGTGAAAAAAGAGAGGAGAGGCCTCTGGGCTCAGCGTAATCTGGGGTAGCTCGTCCCCCAACAAATACTCTATATATATCCTTCCTTCGGAAATTGCGAAAATGATAAAACACCAATTTAACAAAATCTTTTGTAGATATTAAAAGAAGAAAGACAAAATACGGACTTTACTGAAAAAAAAAATTTCAAGGAAAAATGTCTCTTGATTGCTGCAACGGACGAATCCATACCAAGTGAGTGGCGCTATCTGAGAGACCAGACTTACATCTCCCAAATGAATGTTTCAATGGGCCAATTTTAAATTTTAATTTAAATGTTTACAATCTCTAAAAAATAATAAAAACGGGACCGCGCGGAACTAGACTAGACTCTCCTCACATCGCCGTGCAGTTTTATGGAAGTTTACTTTCACACACCTTTGAATTATATAAAGTAGCACAAACCATTCGAAGAAAATATAAAAAAAAACAACCACCCATTACTTACCTCCCCACACACGAACCTTCCAAACTACACACCATAATTGAGTCGCGCCAACAAGAAAACAACATTTACAATGGAAAATGGCAAATTTGACTATTTACTTTGTTAATGATAATTTCTTTTCAGTGCAAACAACTTACACGATAGAGTTTATCTAAATGCTCGGTGGCTTTGAAGATTAGTGGAGGGGAGGGGGAAGGTAAAGGGTTTTCTCTTGCACAATTCCAAGGTGTGCGAAAGAAAAAAAACAAACACGGTGATGCAAGGAGAGTCTATTTTTGTGTGATGCCGATTTTATTATTGTTTGGAAAATTGTAAACATATACTTAAAGGTTAAAATGGGCCCATTGAAAGTCTTTTATATTGCTCTATTGGATAATCACTCGATGATGTGGATGAAAAGCTTCTCTAAGCGTGCTTAATGTAAAATCAATAGGGCGATAAATTGATATAACTGCATATCCTAAATGCGATAATGCAGATTAATTTATATAGAAGTATATATAGGGTATTATATTTTAACAAGGGGTTAGAAAGTGGGAATTTCATTACCTGAATACCAGAATTAATCTAACAAAGAGAAAGGCCAGTGTTTATCCAATCCCATGAAAGACTGCGACTGTATACAATGGCGAATCGCTCACTTTGCTAAGAGGATTAAGCAACGCTTCGCAGATATTAGGAGAGGTTCCCTTTCATCTAGTCCTTTGGCACTTATGCAAAACTGTGAGTAGACGAATGATTTTAACAAAGATATAAGGTAATAATTCAGTTTAGGGGTGCACGATAGGGAGCCCTATTTCTGGCTACAATTTAGGAGTTATTACCTAAGACGGCAACCTAATGTGCATTTGGCCAATCACGGCGTTTTATTTGTTTTTATTTTGTTTCTGGCCTTTATTCTTTATTATTTAGTAAATGCCTGCACTTCTCCTAAGTTATACCATGTAGTATTTTTTTTGTTTCGTTTATCTATTTCATTTGAATGCAAAAGTGTCAGCATTACCTTCTCTAAATGTGACAATAAACCATTATTTTCACACACTGGCACCTTTTAATTCGCACTTAATTCACACATTGGCATACCTGGATACAAGCTTTTATAAGAGCGCCGCTTTCGCTTTTCGCCCCCAAACCCTTTTGTTTAACGTTGTTAATGCATGTATGTGTATTTTACGTATTTACACTTTTAATAAGACTTCTCATAATTTATTGCTAAATTTAATAGATTTTGGTTGAAATTATAGCCTCATTTTGAAAGCGAACCGTTGTTACAGGTACGGCTTGATTATAATATCCCCAACACTAAATAGTAAGTTTGTTTTGTCCTTGGATTCGAACCTAATGCTAGGCTTTCACATTAATACTACTAAGTGTATTAGATAAGTTTTCGTTGTACATATTTATTCCTGAGGCGCGAGCGAAGCGAGCGGCGGGGGTAATGTAGGGGCCGAGGGACCCCCTGCAGTATGAAAACCCGGTGCGCGGCTCGATAATGTCTTCAAGTAACCAAACGCATATACAAATAATCTATAAATAAATAATAAGTACGTAAATAAGTACTAATGCTTGTTTTAGGCAATTTAGTCATCAGCTACGGCTTCGTTTTCGAAGCAAATATAGTTGTAATCAGACACCATTAGTACTGTTTTTACTACAAAAAACACAGCTTAGGTTTTTTGAAGTTTCACCAAACACATACTAATTTTAGCGCAGAAATGGCGCCTCTTATCGTGTGCCCCTAAACTGAAGTATTACCAGATAAATAATATACGACATAAAAAAAAATATTGAAAGAGGTTTTCGCAAAGTACATTCTCACTAGGGTTGATAATCATATGTCAGAAGAAGAGGGTGTGGGGGTCTCCGATGATAAAGTAAATTTTAGATAAGATGGTCGGTTAGTTCCAGTGCCACTGAGAACATCAAATATCGACGCCCGGGTGAAAATCCGTCATTCTGACGAACTACCTGCGGCGTTCATATAAAATATAATATTTTTCAAAACATTGTTTAAATGTAGAATTCTTTCCTTTTCTTTTTATTGTTTTTAACCTTTTAGTTCTTTATATTTATTCTCCGCTTTTGTATATTTGAGTCGCGCCGTATACTTATCATTTTTTGTTTCAGCTATAGGTTGCAAAAGGCTAAACTAGTTCCATTTTCCAATAAATGTGAAAAAATTTGTTTCTCTAATATAAGTATATAATTACGTTAGTGTAATATATATATATATATATATATATATATATATATATATATATATATATATATATATATATATTTAGAAGGTATCACATTGAAGAGATATATATTCGGTGAAAGAATAATCAACCACAATTTATGAATCCATTTTCTTCACGAACAGATCTAGTTTTGAATTTAGCCAGTATGAACTGCATAATGAAAGCTATTATTTGCGACTCTAGTATATAAAGGTGGATAATCAGCCTAAACAAAATGAAAACAATGAAAATATAATGAAATATATAAATCTATGTATGGTTCGGGAGGACACTTTAAATCGCCTAGAATGACTGATTATAGCGGTTTATAAATGGATTGGGCAACAGTGTTCGAGTTATATTTGTTATATTTATATTTTTCTTCAGAAATATTAAAGTTATCAATCTTGCTAATCATGATTGATTCAGGAATCATCCTTTCTATATAATTGTCGGAAATATAAATAATTTTGGCTTGGTTAAATTCGATTCTTTGTTCATAACATTGCATATGAACGAAAAAGCTGAAGGAAAGTGAGCTTCTCCTACTATCTGCACTGTGTTGTTCAATCCTCTTACTAAAGTAACCTGACTCTCCAATTTGCGATTTATCACAATCTTTACAGTGCAGTAAATATGCACCTGCGGCTTGGTTTCTGGGATAAAGTTTGGTTAAAGACTTTTGGATGGTATGCGAATATTTGAATCCTATCTTTAGGTTGTTTTTGTTAACTTAAGACTTTAATGGGCTAGAGCTGGGGCATAAAGGAGGATTATACTTTGAAGTAAAGTTGTGTTTGAGACGTGTGATAATGGAATAAAACGTTTTTTCTAGCTTTAGAATGGCATTTGTTAAGGAAATTGATGTGATATTTGAGCACAATGAAATTACAAATAAGGTGAGTGATTTCATCCTGAAAAAAAATTGGATCATATGTTCTATATGCTCGGAGGAATAAGAATGAAAAACGGTTACCTTACTATTTTAAATTAAATACGCAAATAAACATATAATTCAATCTGCGTTCCTCACGTCTCCGCTCCCCAAATAATAATCCATGCCCATCTTTATCTTGCGACCTTAAGAGATAGCCATTTTAATCAGTACCAACAATCATTTCAATGTACTTTCAAATGTTTTTTTGAATTCTATTCCTTATACTTACGAGTACGTTCGTATATTTGTTTACATCTAACTAACTAGGTAAATCAAGCTCTATCACCAATTCTTTAGTTACAACTGTTCGCCTTAGATAATGATACATGTTGTATAAAAATTGGTCACGACAATAAAGATTTCACTTGCCTACCCTCCTAGAGGTTCAAACCTAGAGGAGAACGGTCAGCGGGAGCTTAGTTGGAAGAAGTTGAGGAGAATGAAATAATGATGGTTTTGATTTTCAAAACCAGAATGTACGCGCATTGCCCGTCCTAAGAGACATTCTAGGTATCTCGCACAAGCGGGTTTTGGTCGTTTGCCGCTATCACACACCCAAAAGCAGCCCTGAAGCGAAATGCCGCATTTAATTTACATTTTATAACGCCTCAGAATGTCTTTATTTCATAGAGGACAAAGAACTCTTTTAAAGATTTTTACGGCTTAGTCCCAACTAAAGTATATAAATATGCGAGATTACTTTATAAACTATGATGATAATCGATATAGATAAAAGCTCCTCGTCAAGCAATTGCAATAATTGGTTTTGTTTTGTAAACCTGTCTCTCACAATTGCAGTTCGATTGACCTGAGAGAATGCAAAATGTACAAATGAATGAAGACAGAAAAAGACAAGCACTCGAAAGGAGGGAACAAAGATATATAAGTTTTACCTTTTGATCTTCGCCCGCAAAATGGTCAAATATGATTTATTTAAATGTTTGGATTTTGCTACCAAACTTTATGAATTTTTGTAATACCATCGCTCCTAGGTAGAGGCTGATGTGGTTTTGTCAAGTAGTACTTACCATATTCCTATTGTTATGATAATACTATAATAAATAGCATGATAATAATAAACAATTTATTAGGGGTACCTCATTGCGACGGGCGTTCAAATACTTCTGTGATTTTGACATATTCCTGTCTTTATAGTGTTCTCTCCCATTCACCTCTTCATTTCGATTAAAATAAAAACTGTTAGGAAAAAAAAATTCCGAGCCTGGTAAAGGAAGATACGAAACGATATTTCATCGAGCGTTGAACCCATTTTTAAAAGAAAGCAAAACCGACGGGGGCATTTTAGCCAAAATGTTTTTGAAAATAGGTCTTTAAAAATCTGCTAAAATAAATGCAAGTGCCTTGAGTTAAGACAAATCGAGGGTAGTTGTGGTGATTCCACGGAAGGGTACGCAATAACATTATACCAGTAATTTTCCATTCAAATAAGAAGATCTACGAACATCCTTAAAAAACGACCCAGGCTTCATTTCCATTCAAAAAAACAAGGGGGCGGGGAAGAATGGATAATTTTCCTGCTACCACTGAAACCTGGAGTAGCAGCGCACCCTCACGACGCAAGTCGCCCAAAATAAGTGTGCTATCTCTCTCTCTCTCTTTCTCTCTCGGCTCGTTTTTGCGCATCTTTTAAATCTCCCTTATCTTTTGCGGGCATGCAGAGACACAACAAAGTGTGAAAAAGAGCAGGAAACATTCTAAAATAAATAAATAATTTCGAAACGATGTTCAATTTAAGATCTTTTATAAAAGTAAATCCTGGTAACCTCAATTTTCCGCGTCACTTATTAATTCGGCAACTAAAACAAAAATAATTTTTATACGCTGCAAATTTCTCTAAATGACATGAGAAAAAATCTTCGATGTGTAAGAGGCCAAAAAGATTAGCGGGTTGGTCTGGGAGCACTGTTTTGAAAATTATCGAGGGAAATTGCGTGGTGTATGCATTTTATGACTAAAAAGATTGAGAGAGAGAATGTAGTAAAGCTATTGTTTGGTAGATCGAGGCTGGTCTTCTTTGAGAGCTCTTTGGTCTTCAATACAGCGTTTAAAGCTGGGATCGGCAATTGATAAAGTGCCAAATATCAGATAGTTTGGGGGTTTGACGGCCCAGAGACGACATTTAGATCATGTTATTGGTTAGGTAATTATAAAGTATACTGCATTTACAATGAGATATGTATCAAACTGAATGTCTGCTAATTCTTTCTAAGTGTATTTTATAGTTTATTTTTTAAATCTACAGAGCGATTGATGTTTATCTAAAATTTTGTACCCCAGATCATTTCGACAACAAATAAACATAGAGCTCCAAGTTATCGACTAACAACTCCGATTCTTTGAGTTCTACTAAATCAATAAGCTCACTCCACTTCTTTAAGACCAAGAAACCATCTTGTGAGCTACCTCAATTAAATAATAAAATTATCTAAAGGAAGAAAAGGATCTCCTAAATTAATAACTAAAACATAAAAACATTACATGGCTAAGGAAATTTTTATATCTAATCTCCGCTCGTATAGGACAAAGTCCCTCAGCTCCGTTTCCCTCACTTCAGTATATGTACAAAAATATGCTTTAATTTGTCAGGTTTTATTCTCCAAAATTAAATCGAGGATTGACAAAAAAATCCTCTTATATCATTAATCGTGCATCATTTAATTTCACTGGTTCAAAATTAAGCTAGAATGTCTTTTGCATTAGAATCTACGCTCTTTCAACAAAACTTGCGACAAGCTATTTGCATACCTATCTCTAATGTATATGCAAGCTGATGTAGAAATTATTACCAAAATTTGCTTCGACCAAATATATTTTTCCAATATTGATGTTTATATCCTTTTCCACATATTCGTTGGTTTAATGATACCCTCTCCATTATTCTTTCCCACTACAATTACTCGCATCTGATTACATGGGTTGGTTAAGTTCAAAATTGGGATACCCAGCCAAACCCACTGATCTCTTCGGCCTCTCACACATCTATAATATATAAGCTTACCCCTTCAAAGCTTTTTGCCTTTATCTGCACTTGTACTCCTCTATCATAATCTTTTTCATTTATATTCAGCGCAATAATTGTCCTTTAAGCTTCAATTTAACTAAGGCATATCTCTACCACATTCTTTAAACCACGATGATACTCTTATAACGTTATCATTATAAAGCAAATTAGGGACGGACGGCTACCCTAATCAGCACAACCTAAAGCCAATGAACGCAGTCAATGGATTATTATAGAAACTATACCACTTCTCTAAGCGTCATCTTTGTTGTTAATTCCCAATTGATCCCCCTCCCCCCGTAAACTAATGATAGGATTGAATATGTAAAAGACATATATTTTTTTTTCCCCAACTCTGTCGATTTATATTGCCTGAGCCACCAGCGAACTTCAAAGGAAAAGGACCGTATGAACTTTCATCTCCGCATCCCCAGAGAACTGGGAGCCCATTGGAAATTTAATCCTTCCATCACAACAATATTAGTTGGAGAATGGATGCTTAGGTGTATTGATGATTGTCTCTGTGCAGATATGGAGCAGGGGGAGATGCGGTAGGTAATACAATTAAGAAAGCATCTGGTTTGCCCCAAAAGAAATTTGTTTTTTTTTGTCTTCTGACGAGTAACGTGAAAACGATTGACTTATGGGAAGACAATGTAAGACAAGATATTATTAGCCTTAGGCTTTATTAAAGAAAAGAAAAACTAAACTCTTGCCCTCATTGCTAAATCGTGTACTAATGTTTTATAAAAATATTTATGATGAAACATGTTTATAAAATTGAAACCTGGCTTATATAAAAGTATGTCATATTGGATGCAAATCATGCTTAAATCCTCGTTCAGAGTTATATTATTTTCGTTAGAATTTAACTGTTTAACGTGATGTGAATTCAAAGTAGTCATTGGTGCTTAAACAGGAGACATAGAAATGACCATGTTAAGGATTATTCTATCTCTCATCCCACTTTTGGCTAAGGAAATGACGCTTCGAACTTGCAAGAGTCCCTTCACATATTTGTGACTAAAAGCGTGCAAGAAGAGTGATTATCAAACACACAATGAAAAGAGACTAATGAATATGCAAAGATAGTCTCGTTGCTTCTTTTATCCGTCTTTAATTTATCTTATGATTATAATCTCATTTGGATAATTAGCAGTAAACCTAAGGTAATCATGAATTTGGCGAAATTTTGCTGTAATCAATCTTTTGACTAAATTTAATTGGTTAACTGTATAATGAACTCAAAAATTTATTGGAACAAAGCAAAATTGTAGTTAATATCCTTTGTACCCAAAGATTATTGATTCAAATCCCTATAAAATAAACAGAGTCTAAAATTTTCTCTCAATTCCATTATTACATTAGCACATGTTTGGTATACTCCTATTGCCCTCAAACTCAATCTAGCATCTGCAATCGAATGCTATAATTACAAATTATACCAAACCATTCTTTATACCCTTGAGACACATGTATAACCAGTACTTTAAAAGAATCACGCTCTTTGTGAACTTTCTTTCACTTCTTTATTATCCTCCCCCCAGTTCCTTCCTAGCCTCCATTTAGCTCCTTGCTATCCTGTACTCAGCTCTTTACTAGCCTCAATTCAGCTTCTTCCTTGCCACTATTGAGCTCCTTGCTAGCTTTTGTTCAGTTCCTTGCTAGCCTCCATTCAGTTCCTTGCTAGCCTCCATTCTGCTCCTTGCTAGCATCCATTCAGCTCTTTGCTAGCCTAAATTCAGCATACTGTAGATTCTAATAATTTTTAGAATGTTATTGATAACAACAATAATTCATTTAAATAGTAAATTCTGGGTTAATATGACTTAGAAAATGGCATTTATTTGGATTTCTGAAAGAGAGATGGAGAGGCCCCGCCCCCAAATTGAACTCAAATGGAGGGGAAAGCATTGCAGAATATTCAATTATTTAGATTTCGTTAGAACGAAGAAAGAGACCTGACAGGATCAAATATCAGGATGCAGATTTTTTTCAGTCTCGGGCATCGGCTGAGAATGTACGATCGCCAATGTAACCAAGTTGGGAAAGGACTTGATGCAGTGACAAGGAGTAAGAGAGGATGTAGAGAATAAGTATGAATGAAAGAAAGCAGAGGGATTTAGAAGAGTTAGTTAGATAATGTTACTGGATATATGAGTCGAATGTTGAAGTGCAGCGAAAAGTGAACAAGAGACCACCCTTGAATAGCAATACGCACTAAATATATAAAAGGGTGCATCAATTTAATTAACCTAAATAGGAGCGAGAGTACAAGAGCAAGTGCCAAAGAAGGGAGGATTTTCCATAATAAATGGGAGCAGAAATGAAGGCATGGATAGCACTCTCAAGACTTGGCGTTGAATTTGACATGAATCCACCAAATATTAGAAGTGATTGCGACTCGCTGACATTTAACCTTTTTTAAAAATAACTTTCTTTAGCAAAAGTGTATGTATTGGAAATGATACACGCCCTTAATAGCAAGATTTTTTTCTTTATTTCTTAGGAAAAGAAAAAGTAGACGTCTTTTAGCAGTCAGAAATAATTATCTTTTCTACAAAAACAGAAAAGGACTTTCTCGGGTTATACATGACTATATATCATTTATCTAGTCATTTATTCGTCGTCTATCTTAATAAAGCTATAATCTCAGATTCCTATGATACTTCTTTCTTATTTTTTTATAAAAATACGAATATGACACCAAAAGTAAACCCAATACCATAGTCAAAGAGCTTCTCTAATTGACCAAATATGTTGCAACACTACTGCTCATTTTCCAAGCTGCATCTTATTATGTGACATCACAGATCATCTCCCTATATTTTGCTGACTCAACATAACTTTTCTAATCAAGTAATGAGAGGGTTAAGGTAAAATTGAGGAATATGTGTTATGGTAACAAAATGAAATTCAATCAGATGCTCAATAATACCAATGGGGATACAGTGTTACACAAACTATCTGACCAAAATTCTAAATTATCAAAGTTACTTGAAACTATCGAAAGTATTGCAATATTTGCTTCCCATTTATGACCAAAATGGTAAGTACTAAGAGACTTAAAAAAGTTTGGATAACAAATGAACCTCTAACTTAAATTAATACCAAACTTCACATGTACAGACTTGTAAGAAATAGTCTTTTATATAGGCTGATCTATAACAGTTATTTTAACATATTAAAGTCTCTTATCAGGATCGCCCATGCTAATTACTACAAAGAACAATCTGCCTTATGTAGAAATGATATACGTAAAACTTGGTCAATGATTAATTCTGTAATAAAGGGGGGAAGGAAGCATTCATTCAGCACAAAATTAAGGCGAATCAGCACTATACTCACTGATCCTTCGGATATTGCTGAAACTCTTCCTTATCATTTTGCTGGAATTGGATTAACTTTTAGGGATAATTACCTATTAATTATAGGTATTTATCACAAGCTGTTGATTTTTTATCATACCTACTTCCTAGCACTTTGGATGGCAATTCCCACAGTCTTTCTGTAAAATCACTAAAAAATAGGTCGTAAACTTTATCTCAACCTTTATCTCTTATATTTAACAGTATAATAATAACTGGTCAATACACTGACATTCGCAAAACAGCTTGTATCACAGCCTTGTTGAAAGCTGGTGATTCCCTAGATTGTAATAATTTTAGGCCTATTAGCTGTATACTCTTACTAAATAAGATTTTGGAAAAATTGTTATACAAAAGTATTCTATTCTTCTTTGAAGCTAATGGGGATGCTATGAATGAATTTATGCAAGTATATATGAATGTATAAATGAAAAATAATTACCATGGAGCTATATTTCCTGACTTAAGTAAGGCATTTGATACAGTTTCTCATGATATACTTCTAAAGAAATTTGAGAATTATCGTAGAAGAGGTTGAACACTACAGCTGTTTACATCATATATTTCAAATCGTCGACAGTACGAAGTAGTTAATGGGTGCAAGTCTAGCACTAAATGAATGAATATATCTGTATCGCAGGGATCAGTGCTTGGTCGTCTATTATTTTTAAATTTACCTACGAGAGGCGGTTAATAAGTATAACGAATCGGTAGGGAAAAACAAAGGAAGGGGATGGATGTTTGTGGGGGTGTAAGGACAAGTTATGCCAAGTCACGACCTGCAGCCACACGCTCCTGCCTCGTCTATTTAAGGAAGCAGTAGCTGATTGCAGATCGTCAGTAAAAAACTTTTCAACAATTAAGAAGGTTGAGCTGCGCGCAATGATCATATTTTTGACCCAGGAAGGCAAGAATGAAAAAGAGATCCATGAACGCATGGTTGTAGTGTACACCGACACCGCCCCTTCCTATGCAACCTTTGCTCGCAGGAATAGGGAGGTACGCCATTATCGTGAGTATGTTGAAGATGACTACCGTCCAGGACGCCCGTCAGACGTGACCAACGAGGACAATGTAGCCCGTGTGGAGAGGATGATCCTCTAAAAACGACGAGTGAAGGTCGAAGAATTCAAGCGAGAACTTGGAATATCACATGTAAGTGTTATCAACATCATCCACGACAATTTAGCCATGACCAAGGTCTCTGCCCATTGAAACTCTAGAAACCTCACGTCCCATGATCGACTTCAACATCGTTAAAGTACACAAGGCCAGAGTTGTACAAGCTGCCCTGCGCGAGTGCAGATTCGAGAGCTCAACCATCTCCCCTACAGTCCAGATCTGGCCCCCAGCGACTACTTTAAATTTCGCCAGCTCAAGGCTGCACTGCGTGGAGGCCGGTTTGGGGACGATGATGATGTCCAGCTTGCCGCCAAGGAGTGGATTGAACAGCAGTCGGGAGATTTTGGTTGTCGGGAATTCAAAGCCTCAGGGACAAGTTGCGCAAGTGCATTGGAGTTGAGGGTTGTTGTATTGAAAAATAATGAAACACTTTTCCTCATATCTCGTTTCCTTATATTCGAATTGCAAATCTTATTGACCGCCACTCGGAAATGGCCAACTGCAAGCTACAAGATCCCTAAAAGCTATCCTATTTGCCGATGATAGAACACTCTACTCCTCCAATCATGACGTCAATATGCTTGCACAGGAACTAAATGAAGGCCTACTACGCATTTATGAATGGCCTTTGGCTAACTACTTAACATTAAACATTAATAAACATATTGCAGGATATCTTCTACACGAGAGATTCCCAATAATGTTAATGTTACAATAGATGATAAAGTTCTTTTTCCACAAATTCAAGGGATGTTCTACTAGTATTGTAGGTAGAGGGTCGAATGCACAGAAACTCGGCCTCCTATGAGCGTATCCAGATAAGTACACAAGCACATGGACAAAATACCTTGAAATATTGACGTATTAAATTATTTTGCAAAGTCTTATAATAATTCTAGACATAGAATGATTGGGAAGACACTGTTCAAAGTTATACACGATGTTGCTATACCTAAGCAGAGAGCTGAAGGTTAAAAAAAAGAGGTTTCTATATAAGATCGGTGATTATGTTCGCATCTCACGCGTTTCCAGTAAATTTAAAAAAGGGTACGAAATAGACTGGAGTGAGAATAACTACAAGATATATAAATTTCAAATGTATTAGCTCTGTATTATATTGAAGATTTAAATGGACAACATATTGAATGTGGGGTTTATGAAGAAGGACTAGAGAAAGTAAAGTTTGACTCCCGTAAGAAATATGTAGTGGAGAGGATAGGTAAAGCGAAAGGGAATGGAAAAAACAAGAGATATTTAGTAAAATGGCGAGGGTACCCAGAATTGTTTAACTCATATATCAAGGCATGTGATCTCACCCCAAAATCTTGAGCAAATGCATTCATAAAATTATATAAAGGTGGGAGATGTGGACGGATTTATATCAGTTGCGAAGATGGAGCTAGAGAGTTTTTATTTCATTCTTCCTTCGTCATCCTCCCTAGATGTTTATTCTCAAAATATCATGTCTGACTATATAATTGAGTTTCAAAAATCCATAATAACAGACCAAAGGCAGTATTAAGTAGGTCTTTGTGAATTGCAATTAATAGGAAATATCTATAATGTTACTAAGTCTACAGACGCATTCACAGTCGATCGAAAAATGGCGGAGGTAAAAAGCTATGCATCGAATACTATATTGGCAAGAGGAAAGGTAGCAAAAATAAAAGAAATTGACTATGCCTATGTTTAGATAACGATAGACGCTGGATATTACAAAAATGAAAAAGCACTTATAGAGAAAATAAATCTGAAAATGAAACAAAAATTATCATCTCAAGATTTAATGCTTAAATCTGACTGAAAGCAACGGAAAATGCTTACTTATTATATGTTAATGCTCACTTTAGGTTCATTGCTCAATATGAAAATGAAAGAAAATCTATTAATTCATCTGTCATAAGAATTTTTCACTCTAATGAAAAGATCTATCAAAGATGATATCCCAAAATTAAATCATTGTATAGCGTTCAATATAGATCTTTCTGCTCTTATATCTCATCTGAGACATGTTACATTTACTCTAACCTTGTAGTCTATCAGTTAGTAGGCGGGAAACAGTCGAGGCTAATGAGAATTATTCATTTTCCTTTTAATAAGGGTTTATTAAGTATAACTTTTGATAATCCACACTATCTGAATCTAATCTCTGGGGACTTGAGATCAATTTATATTTATATAAGAATGGTTGAAGGGAAAAAGTTCCATTTCTTTTCGTCATTTAATAATAAAACTACACATTAGGAGCAAACATTAAACAATAATTAAAAATGTTGAATAGACCACGCGTGTTTAAAGGGTGAAGAGCCCAGAGGGGACACGGTCTTGGATCCCTCTTCTCTTCCCTATTCAGAAATGCAGCACCTTATCTTAAGAGCGGTGTTTTTTATCTAGCAAAGAAGCCTATTTTAGCCGCTTTCGATACTTTTCCAGGATATTATGCATGGAAAGAGTGCGAAACAACCTCTGATAGACAAGCTGGGAAGGGTTAAAAATAATATCACTAAAGATACTAGAGAGTTTGTTAGAAGAAAATTAAAATTTAACAGGGAATTAAAAAAAAAGCTGGCAGGTATTTAATGGACTTTTTCTTTTTAATATCTTGTAAGATCCCATAGAAGCCGAAAAGTATGGTTCAGTAACTCCTTTGAAGCTTACTACGTTTCCAAAACATCTTTCTCAAACCTTTTCTCCTCTCACCTCTTCCACTCCACTGTGTTGTTCGGCTCTGAAACCCATAAAGGGTATAAGGATATGACTATCATCATTCTCTTCATCATCATCGGCTTCAACTCTTCGTTTCATAGTATTATAGGTTATTATATCCTTTCTGTGAGTGTTAATGGTTGATCCTTTAGCACGAAGTATATACTTCACCCCACTTGGTGGTTGGATGCGTACCGAATAGGATTTGGGACCCGTACAGCAGAATGAATCTCCATACCCATCAGCACCGTACACATCCTTGATCTCATCGGTGAGATCACCTAGGAATTCTCCAAGTTGAGGTTGTGGATCATCTTCCCTAGCAATGAAGCCGCCACTGTCTCTGTCACAGTACAACAACCTTTTACCAAACGAGTCTAAAAGGCAATAGAGCTTGATTTGAGCATAGGCGGTTGTGATTGCTGCAATTAGAAGATCTTTATGGGGCGAATAGCTAAACGCATGGTTATAGGAATAATTGATTATTCTGCATTTTCTGGTAGTTTTGATGCATCACCTTTTGAATTTAAACCTCATAATGTGAATCGCATCACTATCTATATAAACTGGAATGAAGTTGAAAGACCATTTGAATTAGACTATTCGGACGAACAGATCCAGTTGCATCAAGGGCTTTTTACTCGTTATATAATGGTATAGGGTGTATTGGAGGTGGGCAGAGTATTGGATTTACGTACGAGTATGAACAATTTATAAATTCTAAGAATATTTATTGTATTAAAATAAATAAGGACAAGTGTACAGCTTGTCTTGGAGAATGTTTCAATTACTTAAAACAGAGAACATTATCAGTATAGTTACAGTTTAAATCGCCATTAATAGAACCGGTCGCCCTTGTTATATATGCCAAGTTTCAGTCTGTTAGTGAGATAGATAAGTCTAGGAACGTATTAGTTTTCACCCGTTTTGTCTCTAAAGTAAGGCAGATGTTGATGCACCTGCGTAGAAGTGCGGAGACGGGCAGCGCCTACATGTATGAAGGAGGCTTTAAATATTCCTCTACCTGCTCCACTTTTATGAGAATTAAGTTTGGTTTCTTGGATACCATGTAGATGTTCTAAAGCTTGTTGAGAGTGTTTTTAAAATAAAGGTTATACTATGCCACATCATAACATATAATAGCAAAGGAATCGAGTTAGTGTGATCAATGATATTTTAGTAAAATAACAAATTGAGAACAGATATAAAGAATTAAGTTGAAGAAACAATGTACGTACGTCACTTGTAATGTTTTTGGACACCTGTAATTTGATTATTCCTTAATTATATCTATGTATATGTAGGTTTTGGTTTGCATTCATAGGTCCAATTCATCTCGAAACCAAAATAATGTACAAACTTCCTTATAACCTTTTTGAAATATCTAAGATGGTGACACTATTCAAATGTAGGAAACCTGCTATCAGTATGCACTATGCTACTAATAAAATGTGTTTATATAACAACATGTTTCTTGATTATTGTTAGATTACATGTCCACAGGATCTAATAATTATATGATATTCGCAAAATAACGTAATTATAATGTATAAGAAAGAAGTGACACGCACGCTGCAAGAGGAGGGTCTCAGCAGTCGACAAATGAGCCGGAGTTTTCCTGAATCACATTTTAGTGTTGTTAAGGAGGTGAAAATGATCAGAAAATGTCAGAAAATCAAAGATCGACCTCTTTCTATACGACAGTTGTCCAGTAAACAACGTAACGAGAGATTTTTGAGTCGCATAAACCTTTGTGATCGTAAGAAAACTAGAGTCCACCTTTAAAATAAATCTAGAGAGCACCATCATGTTGATGCACCTGTTAAATGAGGCCGTATGATATATCATGTACAAGGCCGGAAGTCATATAAAGCATTCTGAAAAATAGAGGTCGACTAGCTTGGACACATGGTCGATGAAACCTTCCCATATATCAGTGCAATGGTATCTTGTGGTATGACTAGTCCACTTTCCAGTTGTTCTTGATTCTAGGCAACGTTAGATTCCGCAGTTAGCCAGATGGAGCAGTTGAATCGAGAGTGCATAGTGCGTTTTACCCTGTGTAATGATATCATGAATTCACAGAAGTACGGAGATGTTATGAGAGATTGAGTACAAACTGCTATCATCCCATGACCTATTCTTTGATGCACTGCATATGATTTTCAAGTAAGAAATGCCGCATGTCACAAGTTTGCCTCCACCATACAGTGTTACCGGAACAAAAATATCACGGTGATTGACCGGCTACCTCCTACAAATATAAATCCACTGGAAAATCTGTGGCAAGATAGGAATGATGCGGGAGGACGTCGTCTACTAACTTCGAATAAACAACTAAAGGGAGTCGTTAACTAGCAGTGGGCTATCATCATATCTCTCAGCTATCGCACTGTAGTGGAGAATGAGCCTCGAATTATAACCGCTCTTACTAGTTCTAAGTGACTCTCGAGCAACCACTGAGCTTCAATTATCAGCTTAATGATACTGTAATTTTTAAAGAGCTTCATCTGCTTCTCTGTTGCATGTTGCTGCTTGCTAACCGATTTGAAAAATATCACTTATCTTTAATCATTTCTCCTTATTTCAAATTATATTCATAGGAATATGCGACCATATATTCAAATAGTTTCTTAAAATTTCCGAAGTATCCGAACAATTTGGCCACGGCTGTATGTCAACAAGTTACGCAGGCAAGGTGGAATGCTGGGTCTTCTCCTTCGCAAGTTACGTTGACGAGAATTCAGGAAAGTAAACATTTTAGGATTATATTGCAATATTACGTTTCTCTCACTGGTAGACAAACGAATGTTTTGCAGTAGAGGATTATAATGAGCCTCTACTTTACAGTGTATTTTCTTTTATATTTCAGTGTATTAACTGTGCGTGGCGTTGTTTTTAGGCTAAGTCTTTCACACATGCGTTATTTTCTGGTGTCATTCTTTTAGGTATTTTTTTTATTTTCGTAGGATTGAAAGAAGGAATTTTTTTCTTCTTCCAAATTACTTCTTGCGCGCATCGCTTTTGTTGCTCTTCAATAATCATTTCAGTTTGTCCATGAATGCTTTCATACATCACCGTTAATATTCGCGGTGAACAGAAAATGGGAGTTACTGGTTTTCACACTTATATGCACTTTCATACATACCCATTTACGCGGTAATTGAAGAAGATTCTTGTTTAACTGATCATTTAAAAACATTCACTTTCTTCTCCCTGTAGCTATCCCTTCCTTAAATGAAAGGTTTTTAGTCTTCTTCAAGTGGGAAAAATTTTGAGCACAATTTTCATCCGAAATGAAAAGGTGCGATGCTCTTAATGGAAAACACGCCATATATAGAAAGGAGAGAAGGAAAACGTGAAGAACGAAAAGAATTAACATCCTGAGTACGAATAGGGAAAAATTGTAGGTTAAGAAGAAATATATCGCTAAACTTTATTCAACGGAATTTCTTCGCATTGGTGTATTAAAAGTATATGTATTTGTATGATTTAGCTTATATTTGGGGGGCATCAGCACATATATACCATGAGGAAAATATAACCGACCTGTGAAGACCATATAAAGCTGCAATGAGGAAGGCGTATCCATTTTGTAGGCGAAGAATATAGTACTGGTGCCCAGAACCTATATGAATAGTATGAAGGGTGAGAGATAAGTTCTTTATAATTATATAAGTAGGTATAGCCTAATACAGATTACTCATTTAATGGTATAAGTATGGTTTAGCGACAACCACTTACCAATATGCATAGATATAAGGCTTCTTTTTCGATTCATCATTCTCTCTTCATAACCAAGCAAATGAGACTCTTCCGGAAGAACAGATCCTTTACAAGATGATCTTTCTGGTTTTCATTTTAAAATTTTCTTCCCTCCCCTCACTCAGTTCCTTCAGATCGGCGGCCTTTAGTTGCATAAAAACCCTTATTTGAATTTTCCTTCTCTTTCAAAACTAAATATGGATGAATACACAGAATAACTAATATCCGACTGAGTATCTGGGAGCGAAGCCTAGTTCCTTTCACATTTTTACGCCTGGGTACACTTCTTTGAAACTCGTGACTTCTCAGACCAATTCCTCCTTCCCCCTTCAATCAACTTTGGAAGAAAATATGTCTGAAGCTTCGCTTCCCCCAAATCTTGCCTTACATCTTCGAAATCATAAGAATGACAAGCGAAACTTCCAATATGTCAATGGATTTAAAGAATATTTAAGATTTTCAATGTAGGTAATTCCAATTGAATTCCGGTTTTAGAAAAATCAGTCAGTCGCACCGAGAGTAGAAAAATATGAGGCTGTGTACGAATTTGTTAATCAAGATGACAAAATGAGTAAGATTATGTGATGTAGGAAGTCTGTATATATAAAAAAGGAGTATATGTGCGAAAATAACTTTTCGATGAGGTACATATCTGCTCAGACACAAAAACAAACAGAGAAATTACTTGGCAGTCAATCGTCAATTTACATATAAGGAAGGAAAATATGCACTATATTAATAAGGCCTTGTTGCCCCAATCAAACGAGAAGTAAAAGAATGAAGACGTGAGCAGAATAAAAACAGGAAAAGAAAAATGAAGAGCAAAGTGAAATAGAAATGAGGAAAAAGATTGATTTTAAGAACTGGGGTTTTTTTATCTTCATAGGCACAGTCATGCATAAAGCAATTTATTCGTCCATTATTTTCGTTTGATCTAAAAATTAAATATTTAGCATTTTAAGGTGATAAATCTTTCTCTACCACAACCTAACACACCAAATAATTATTCAACGAGATGTAAAGGCATCAGGGAAGTGAAACACTATGAATGGCTCATATGTAGGTACATCTACATGGGCATTATTTTTAATCAGAAATCATGAACTTGCCCCTTATTTTTGACAGAACTCCTAAACTTGCCACATATTTTAGTCTGAACTCGAAAAATTGTCACCTATTTTAGCTATAACTCGGAATATCGCCACCTTTTCAGCCCGAACTTGAAAAAAATGCTACTTATTTTACTGCATCTCGTGAACCTGCCCCTCTTTTTGCCAGAAATCGTAAACTTGCCTCTTAGTTTTGCAAGCACTGGTAAAATTGGCACTTATTTTTGCCATTACTCGGTAATTTACCTGTTATTTTGTCCATAAATTTTGGGTACATTCAAAGGAGCAGAATTCGATAAACTGAGTAATTTCTTAAGAAAATATCACTTAGAAACAATTAAGGAAATAAATGATAAAAATATGTATACTATATTCAATTACTGTTTCACACCCAATAGAAAATAGAATATTAAAATTTCGTAATATATTAACCGTGAATGACTTTTTAAAGTCAAAAGATATTTACAGAGTCAAAGCCAAAGACGCTGATAGTGTCCACATCAAGTGAAATAAGGAATAAAAAATATATATATAAACTTAAATACTTATATCAGTAAAAATTGTTTTTCATATTCAAAATATAGGGAAGTGTGTAAGTGATATATTTTAATGAGTTAAATAATTTATAATTCTAAGTTCATCGTTTTAGTATTTTAAATTGTAACTAAATATTTCTATACCTAGATTTTAAATTAGCTAATTAGGTAAACTGATGGATAATTGTTTCAAAGAGAACAATCAACCACTTAATTCTAAAGGAATTCAGGCCTTAAAATACTTACTTACACTTTGCCTCAAGATCTAAATTGCGGTCCTTTTTAAAATTTTCCCTAAAAGAAACAAAGTCGCATATTCTTACTTATTCAGATTTATGACCTTACGACCTTCAAAACTTTCTATAATTCCAAGAATAACCTTAGGAGAATTTTGACAATTATATCATTCGAAAGAGAATATAAAATATCATAAGTATTTCAAAATTGTAAGAATCGGCCGAAAAGTTATGATGTTATTGCCAAATAATTCCCCGATTATCCTTAGGAAGACCTTGGCAATTATATCATTAGAAAGAAAATGTAAAACAACCTAAGGGTTTCAAATTTCGTTAGAATCGGCATATGAGTTAAGATATTATTGCAAAAACAACCTATTCCCGGGCTAACTTGGGGGAACCTCGCCAATTATAGCATTCATAAGAGAATACAAAACAACATAAATCTTTCAAATTTCGTTAGAATCGACCGAATATTTACAATGTTATTAGAGAAAAATGAGAAAGCAGAACCAACGAACCCAGATAGTGAGATATAGTTTCGCACGCGGCTAAAATCTTAAAATTAAGTTATTAAGACGGTTGGTTTTCATAACTTGCCAAACTAAAATAAGTAATCTATATTAAATGTGAACTTGAAATCAAGTAAAAAGAACTTAAATATTTGAGGTAGCTAAGTGACGCTTCTTTGTACAAAATATAAAGTCTTTAATTTTAAGAATGAAAAAAATTAAAGATATAAAAAACCAGGAATGAGAACACCTATTATATTTTTCAGGGTAAGTGAATTAATGCCTTTCATAGGATTTATGCTAAATGCATTACACAAATTTATCTAGACTTCTAATTTGAAGTTTGAAGTCTTTATAAAAAAACAAACAATTTATTGGCACCTACAGGGAGCCATAATACCTGATACATGGTAGGCCCTATTAAGAATAAGGGTAAATTAGGTGGAACCCCTTCTAATAATTGTAAGCTATTTTAACTTTATTTTCTTTTAAGTATTGATCAACTTTAGGCTTCCTAAATTCTGTGTTAGGAGGGCTGACTACTTCTGGTGGTTAATTGTTCCAGACTTGAACGATGCGGTTGATGAAGGCAAATTTTCACATTGATGTTTGAATTCCCACGTCTTGATTTTCTTGTCATGTCCTCGCGTCGCTGACACTCCTGTCAAATTAAAAAGATTTTCTCTAGTATCGGGCATATTTATCAATAATTTATATGTTTCTATTTGTTCACCCCTTTACCTTCTATGTTCGAAGGAAAAGAGATTGAGTTTTTAAAGCCTATCATTGTAGCTAAGATGTTTAATTCCCATTATTATTTTCGTATAGCGACGCTGTACTTGTTCTATTATATTTACATCTCTAGTTAATCGTGGAAACCAGAAGGGAGCAGCATAATCTAATATAGGTCTGACTAATGGCGTGTATAGTTTTAACATCGTCTCTCAATTACGCATTCAGACGGATTGCCTGAAAAAAGATGCAACTCTTGTTGCTTTATTTCTAATTGCAACGCATTGACTGGAGAAATTTAATTTATTATCTATTTTAACTCCTAGATCGACCTGCTCCTTTACTTCTATAATCTTGAAGTCTTGGACATAATATTTAAATTTAGGATTATTTTTTCCGAAGTGTAAAACGTCGCATTTGGAAGTATTAAGCTTCATGCAAAATTCGATGCAACATTTAGTTAACATATTCAGGAAGTTTTGTAAACAGCTTGAGCCTTCCTTATCCTCTATTATCTGCCTAAGTTTAATATCGTCCGAGAATGAATTTACTTTGCAATTCATTCCAGAACCTTAGGTGTTTACAAAAATTATAAAGATTAGGGGTCCTAAAACGGAACCTTGATGAATTCTACTAGTTATCGGCAGCCAATTGGATGTCATCCCATTTAAAATTAGCCTCTGCTTATGATCTGTCAACCAGTTTTAATCCAAGTTATCGTTTTCCAGGATATGCATAGTTTTAGCTTTGAAAGAAGGATATTGAACGTAAGTTTATCAAAGGCTTTAGAAAAATTTAGATACACCACATCGTAACAAGAACCTGAATCGACAGTGTCCTAGAATAGGCTCCGACGATATACCATATATAACTATTCGTTAAGGGCATTTTCTATATTTCGATTGCGTGGTAATCTGATTGACCGAGGTTAGTTCAAAAAGGAGGGGGGGCCTGAAGAGGCTTATTTATCTTCAATATGCTTAAGAAGTGGAACGAAGCACAAGGATAAATAATATGGCTACCATTAATAAAATAGAGTTTTACTAATTTAACTATCAACACCCCCCTAAAAAAATGTTTACATAAACGGGAAATGAAAAGGGGCGTGGGAATATCTGACTAATCTGAGGATTAAGATTTGGAGAGATTTAAAACGGTTAACAAACCCCAAAAAGAGAGGAATGGTTCGCTAAACCATTTAAAGCACAGGGTTGCGTTAACAAAAGGTTAAATGATTAAAGGGATAATGCTCAGCTTACGTAATTACAAAGTTGTTGTGCAGAGGAAGACGATGCGAAGGAATCTTCGGTCCAACTGGCGATCTCCAGCAGAAGGGTTCTTCGGGAGGTTGTCCTTAACGAGAGGAAAGGACTGTCTTCGAGGTGTGAGAGTGAAGTGGGACTTGGAAGTACAAGCGATCCTTGTTACAGCCAATCGGAGATGTTCTAGATCAACAATGGAGGTTATTGTTGAAACTAAGCGTTCTCTTGACGAACATTAAAAAGGGGGGAATTAAATTATCCGGACGTGATGTCTTGGGAACGAGAACCATTTCTTGACGAACTGGCTTGAACAACAATGGCTTTTCTAACGTTGTTCTCTTTCTGAACAACAGGGGGGGGGTGAGAACCGTTTTTTGTCAAACGGGCTCAAAGAACAATGGCTTTTCTAACGTTGTTCTCTTTCTGAACAACATGGGGGCATTGTTGACTTGGCGTCTCGAAAGGCACGAACCTTGGCACTCAAGGGAAATTTTCCTCTTCTAGACAATAAGGGGTTTCTTGGCAGAGTTCCTAGGTGCACAAGGGAGACCGGATCGGCTTGATGCCTCGTGAAGATAATCTGTATCTGCTTCAATTTGGAAAAGCTATGGTATAAATAGCCGTAGCCATCTCCATGACGTAGGGGATAATTGAGTGGGGGACTTCGGGAGAATGTCCCGGTGGCGCCTAGAAAAATACCTTATCTGCCCATAAGCCTAATTCAATCTGGCGAGATTGACGTCTGGAGGCGAAATGGGGGAGTGAACCTCCTTGATTAAACATTGGCTGTGATGGGAGATAACGCGCTTCTGCTTCCTCTTGCAGGATACACGTGGGTAAGCATGTGTGTAAGCATGGTTAACATGTGATAGAGGCTGATTTAAAGCGGCCACAGACCGTTCTATCAGGGACAGCTTTTGCTACATGCTCATAAAATGTGATCAGACTACTGACACAATACCTCCATTTCCTGACACTTTTCTGACTATTTACTAAGAGTTGATTTCTCTCCCGATGACTGCGTAATTTTAAATTAATAATTGACTCCATTAGTTTCATATAATTTAAGCTAAGCTTACTGGCCGATAGTTTTCCTTTTGCTCACGTCTACCTTTTTTGAATATGGGGACAACATTGGCCAGTTTCCAATTACTAGGAACAAAGTTTGCCTCCAGAAAGTAATTAAACAGAAAAACGAGTAAAGCGGAAATTTCGTTTTTAACTTCCTTAATACTTCGCGCGTACATTTCATCAACCCCGCTAGCTTTATCAGGACTTAATTTATTAATTGCATTCTTTACATCATCTGCCCTAACTATTATTTCTTTCATTTCGGCAATGTTACTATTTATGTTTTCTAGGCTTTCCTCATTTAAATTCGGAATATCCTTGTTAAAAACTGAAGCAAAATAATTATTCAAGATGTTCGCCTTTTCGAGGTCATTTTGAACTACTCGGTCGTTGTTTTTAATTATCTGAACTGACTCTTTGTTTTTAGTTTTATATTACCTGTAGAATGCTTTTGCATTATCGCGTGACCTTTCCGCTAATCTATTTTCGTATCTGCAGTTAACAGTGTTCACTTCTCTTTTTATCTGCTTTTGTAGGTCGATAAATTTTGGCCCTAATGACTGGTTGCCTCTTAGCTGCTTATAAAGTGACTGTTTCCTTCCTATCAAAGTCTTAAGATATTGGTTAATCCAAGGTTTGTCCTTTATATATTTAAACCGTTTTGATGAGGAATATATGTAGTCTGAAGACACTTAATGCCACAATAGGAAGCGGTGTTCACATTCTGCTAGCGCTTAGCCCAATTGCTTATTAGAATTTTTCGTTTATTTTCAAAATGGACAGAGAAATAAATTGTATCCTATTTTGATTTATATCTCATTTCCATTCTTATATTATAGATCATACATATTTAAAAAATATTTTTTGCGAATAAAATTTAATCTTGATTCAATCTTTTCCCCACAAGGACGAACTAGAAAATATTAGAACTACCCAACTCTAGAACACTTCCATGAGAGGTATTTATTAGAACCCCTTTGTCGATGGAATCAACCAATAAAATTATTTCTTCGACCAGGAATGATCCTAATACAATTTTAAATCAAAATCTCTCACTTAATAATGACTATTGGAAATTGATTCCTTCCATCCAAGCTGGATCTATCTACTCGACGGCGGCTAAGTTGTAACTGATATTTCTTTAAAGCTGTTCTTTTGTCACTTGAGTTATATTAGATTGTTAACTTTGCCAACTCTTTTTGATAAAATTAAAGCAGTCACGCTGTTATTGTCGAAATAGTTGGTTCAAAGCACTCTACAACCGGCTACTAAACGGACTGGAATAAGGAAATAATTGCAATTTGGAACTTTTTAATAGGCCATATAGCCCATATAATGATATCATGAAAAAAAATTGGGATATTATTTGGCGAAACTTTTAGTTTTCGCGATGCAATTTTACAAAGGAAGTACAGTTAGTGGGTTATTTAATAATGCAGAGAGGTTGAATGGCAATGGGTAATTTGAACGTGAATTAAGCCTAGAAAAGATATGCTTGGTCTATTATAGAAAAATAAACTCAAAATGTTTAATTCAACAACAGAATGTTCACTTATGAGGGAAGGAGTATGGGATTAGATAGAATGGAAAGAAAAATCCAGAAGGAAATTGAATTGTCAAAAAGCATCAAATGGAAAAGACTGCAATGAGTCAAACATAAGCGAGTCTTGTCAACCTCCATCGATTCACCGCAAGTTCAATTGATATCCGAGTGCCAATTTGCATTGTACTCTCAGTATGTGGAATTACATATGAGGAATGGTAGATGCATTTAGAATGGGTATCAACTGATGTAGGAGAAATAAATGGAGAAAATGTTGATAGAATGAGGCATGGGATAATGTAGATTTTGTAGAGTGTATTAGGTTTCTAAGCAAATAGCTTGTGTTTGGCAAACATATTTCAGCACAAAGATTATTATACAAAGATAAAAGTTGGGCAAAGAAAAGAGAGTGTATGTAGGAGCAAGATTGATTTGATCGTTGTGGAAGAGAATATACTAAGTGATGTATTTAGTGCAAACTATTTGATGAGAAGAAGGATTATAGATCATTTTCACCACATGTCTGTTCTCTGTAACATAAAATTATTCGGTCGAGAGTGAAAAAACGTGAGGAAGGTATCAAGTGAAGTGAAATCCTAAGTAAAAGTCTGTTAAAATCGAATTAACGAGAGCGAGGGAAGGGTATGTGAGAATTCTGTATGAACGCAGCTGAGTGGAAATAAATTTCAACGGGGATATAGATGAAATGTGGAGCTAGTTTCAGGTAATGACAGTGGATAATACCTATGTTGCATCCGGGTGTGTAAGAACAGGAAAACGAAATTAAAAGGCTGAATGATGAAATATGAATAGAAACTACAGTGAAAATTTAAAATAAAAACAAGAATTTGGTGGCGGAAGCAGTAAAACAAGAACAAGCAGGAAAAAAAGAACAAAGTTTTAGAAGCAGAAAAAAATTGTGTAGACTTCAGTGTTAAGCGTTATTTCATCGCAAAGTATAATCGGTTATAAATTTTAAAGATTATCATATTGGAAATGATTTTAAACCCTATCTTTTCGAAAATTGAACAAGAACTTGGGCTTAAAATAATTAAAGACAATGTCGGGTGTAGACCTCTAAATCTTCTGTCTCCAATATTGCATATAATATTAAATTATCATCGCAGTATTGATAATATTTTTGGATAAATCGTTAAACAGAAATGTGGTGTTACCCAGACGCAATACTATTGCAACTAGGACACAAAAAACCCTTGTAAACAAATAGGGAGAATCTTTGAGTTCTACGAATTCGCATTTAATTGTCAGGTTTGTTGAAATAATTAAGAGTAATCCAACAAGAACGACCTCGATGGAGAAACTTTGAGGAAAGGGAAAAAAGGAGGTTAGTGACGAAGACGATAAATTGAGTGTGGATAAGATATACAGGGAAGGATTACCTCGTTTAAACAAAATTGACCTTCCCGCCCAGAGCACAAAAGTGGTGCCCAGTAGTAACTGTTACACAGCTTACTTAGAAAAGCGGCCAGCCATCCCGGCTACAGTGCACCCAGGCATGCTCAAACTGGATTGACACTAACCTCATTCTCTTGATGAGAAACATTTTCAATTTAACACTTTTATGCACTTAATTAACAAGCCCATTCTCTCTTGTTTTAATGAGTGGTGTCTTATCTCTTAGGCTAGTCGCCAACGAGTTTTATTTCATCTATCCTAGGAGGGACTGAGAGAATGAGAGGGTGGTTACCCCTCTCTCTTGTCTCTGAAGTTGGGTGTTGGTTTTTAACATGTCTGCTGTCTTGCCAAACTTTTCTCCTCATACTCTACCCACCCTTTATTTATTGCTCTTATCTATCCGTTTACACAATGGCAAGTAAGTGTTATGTGCATTGTGGGTAACCGTGCTGCATCCTAGTGGCAGAAGTGCTCAATAGGCTTTAGCCTAAGAACTTGCTTTAACCTGCATGGAGGTTGTTAAATAGAATCTTCTGCCTCTAGAACCCCCCCCCCCACCTTATTCATCATTCATGGATGTACAAACGAATTTCAAACTTGGACTTTGGTAACGTAAAGCATAGTACCTCTCCAAGTTCAGTGGGTGTCTACTGGAGAATTTGTACTTGACCAGTACAAAAGCAGTAGGTTTAAAACTAAGAGTAATGATAATGATTACCTGGCAATGGAATCAAAAGTTCTTAAGTAAAAACTCAAAAGAATCTTGAAACTTCTGATTATAAGAAAAGAATGAATGAAATGACGGAAGTTTCCGTTTGCATAAATTGAACAAAGAAAACTGCTAGCAAAATATTTTCAACAGTTTACAGAGAAACTGGAATCCTATCAGAGATAATTGAAGCTATACGCAATTATTAATTTGATGTAAAGTCGAATTAAATGCATCATTTAACTTGACGTTTTTAACATGTTTTCATCCTTTTACTATTTATTTTTTTATTTTATTCTCGTGAAGATATGAAAAATCTTGATCGGTGAAAGTTAATTTCAGGTAACCACAGATAAAACGCAAAATAAGTGAATGAAAACTGTCATCAGGAAAAACCTTTACTTGTTGATGCAGTAGCTTGTGGTTAGAATTACGAGTAGTAAAGGATGTTCATAACATGTTATGGATTTCATTCCAAAGTCAAACAAACTTTCTAATTGAACACTTCCTTGTTTGAAAAAAATGCTCCAACTTTCCTCATGTTATTTTGTAACCCATTATAAGCTTAGATCAACCCAATACTCCTGACAAGTGGCAGTTTGTTAATGTTTTATCACATAGCCACATTTGCTCTATAGAAAGCTACAGTTTCATTTTGAATCCAAACCACGGTGGTACTTAAACTATGGTAAGGTAGACCCAAATCAGGCTCTCTCTTTGGCAACTAACCCTACCGAATATGTTTGAATGGAAACGCTAGTTCTACTCGGCCATGTTGTAGCTCTTGGGTATAAAAGTGAACAAGTCTTCCGACAGAAAATAGAAACGGTAAAATAGTGTCATTATTCTATAGCATTTAATATTATATAGCTGTACTGATACTTTAGAATGAGTTTATAATTTTTTATTAAACTTAGAGGTCAGAATTACCATGAAGAGTTAATAGTTCTCAAAATATGTTTTAAATCGTAAAGAAAATCTTAAGAGCTCTCGGAAAGAGCATTGCACTGTTTTCAATCCCCTCTAAGTAAGATGCGAAAACGGAATAGGTGCGTAAAAAAATATATATACATATAGTAAGCTGTTCTTGACAACAACGAAAAATGTAGGACCAGTGTGCTGTTGAACTTTTTACAATTTTTGAAACCAAAAATGGTGGTTATTTTCAGACCTCGCGTAATTGCCAAGTTACTAATATACTTTAAATATCAATCCATAATTTATAATAGTAGGGAGTTGAGTGGATGTAGAATGTTTAATTGTCTGAACTACAAATAATTATATATGTATACGAATATATCAAACACCTAAGTAACTTTCGTTACCTAGTTGTTTATTTATAAGATTAATGTATATACCAGAGGAGTTTCCTTGTAAAGCTGCATTTTTAAATATGAAGAACAAGGCAACATTTTCTAAATACGTGAAAAGACCGCATATTGAGCAATTATAGTCAATATTTTCATTGATTGGAACAGAGAAAGTTTGGGAAGAGATTCTTTTAAGTGGCTCCCAAACCATTTAAACTCATTTCATTTGACACTAGTTTTTTTGAGTGAGCGCATTGAGGTTGCTAAATTCTCGACTCTATGAATAACGTCGGTCCCAGATTGATTAACTTGCGAATACAGGCAAAAGCTAACTTTGAAAATTTAATTTTAAAGTGATTCGAAACCTCCGAAAATTCTGTAAGGAAACTAACGTGTATTAGGAAGTGCTAGTTCCATTTTATTCAAACGTTAGTTTATTGTCAATTTTCCTATATTCAAAGGCAGTTTCCTTGCTAACCTATTTTATTCATAAAACAAAAACTATCCTGTTCAGGGGGGATTTGAATATCGCTGTGTTAATAGAAGCCAGTCAAATTTTTACATTTCCAAAGTTTCATTCATTTTTCCTTATTGTGTTTTTACATATCCCACTCTAGGATTGAGAATAGTTGAGATAGTTTGAAGTGAGGAAATGGCAATTATATTGATGTGTCCAGAGAACTATTGGGGTGATGATTAAAGAATACACAATTTGAAGTAATAATATCAGAATGTAACTCAAAAGCCCAGGCTGCGAATATTGAGATTCCAGAGGAAATTCCTCGTGACGACAGAGCTACCACGGATGTCGAGATCATTTGCTGCTGCATTCCTGGATATTTAAGCATTGTAGCGAATGAGCGTCCCATATATTTTTTGCTCTCTCTATTTCTAATATTCCTTTTTTTGTCCCTTGATGTAGGCTAGACCTTTGAAAGTGACTTTTTTCTGTCTGCTGCAAAACAGTTAATGTGGGCTTGGATCACACAGCCTCCAAAGATTATCCTATCCTACCTGAATATCTGACATAAGTAAAAATATAAAATAACTTGTCTTCAAAATAGCCTTTTCAAGAGAAAACTTACTGCCTGATTCCAGACATCCATGAACTTGGAAATGATGGTCACCTTAACAATAAGAACAGACGTCTTCAAAAGAACATTAACGTTCCTCAACCAATAATTCAAACCAGAGAATATACTAAACCAGCTAATCTACCTGGAGTTTCCTTCAGTCATATTCACTTTGTTCCATCAATTAAATTTCACACGTAGAGATATCTTCCACTGTTAGTAGTTCAGCCGCCAACAGCTCCCGCAAAGTTCTAAAACCATTACTCAGATGAGATGATTTCATCTTTATTCTAACTTGAGCTATTCTATTAAGGAGTTTAGACTGAAATAAAAACAATAATAAGACATATAAGTATCCACTACAAATAGATAATAAAGTATTACACAATCATATTTTAAGGAAAACTGCCCAAATATTTGGTTCGCTTGTGCTTGTTTTGCTTTGCAGCTAACTTTGGCTAGCAATAAGTTATTTAGACAAGTAGACAAAACTTGCCAAGTCTACAAGTTGTTTATGCTCTCTGTAAAATTAACTGCGTTGATTACTTACGTGCTATAATATTTATTACTTTTATGCAGTTTATTATACATAGTGGCATATACCAAACTGTATGATAATAAAAAATTATGTGGATTGAGACCTGTTTTCCTTTGAATATTTAGCTAAAATATGTATTTTATGAATTAGTTAGAACATTGTACTACGAGAAAATGTGATCAGCCCTGATAAAATAATTGAGAAGACATACGCTGGGGTAACTTCAATAGCAAAAGGATCAACAATTCAATCAATAATTGAAAATTTATGTAGGTTAGGTCTATCAAGATTAAACCTCTTCGCATTCATTTTCTACAGATCCAAATTTATTTTTTGAACTCCCCTCTCTACCGACATGGAACATATACATAGTATTTCCTGGCATAATATGACATTGTGGATTCCATTTTTAAGAATATTAGGGGCGTCCGCTTTACTCCATTTGAGCACTTGCCCATATGAAAGTCTATATAATTCACTCAAATCATCTATTATCCTGCACAACTAGAAATTATTTTTCTTATTTTTCTTAATTAACTGCAAATTATATATGCTTAGGGATAAAGTCATCTTTATTTTTTTAAAGGAGTGAACTACAATACTAATAAGTAGTAATTTGCAGTAATGGGCATTATAGAATATTAGTCATTTGGTTTCGAGATGTTTGAATAAAGTTATATAATTTGGCCAAAACATTCAGTTAAATCTTTACCGCATAGTGGTTGATCACATTCTATCGTGCGATTTTGGAATCATTTTATCAGAATACTTCTTTACTCAAAGGCTACGATGTCTTTAATAAAGGTAAAGATAAACCCTCCATAGTCCCTACCGTCCCAAAGAATTCCTTCTAGTCTAACCATCACTGGCAAATTCCCAAACTTCAAAACACTCGAACTCGTTTCAAAGAAGAACAGAGACCAGCAAATCTACATTGCGATATCCATTTAAAAGTTTAGGTTAAATGGATTAAATTGCCAGATAATTCCAACAAAACTGCCAGGAATTAAAAGTCCCCAAATTGTTAATGTTCTTCAATTCCGTAGGAAAATGGGTATAATTCAGTTATTTATTTATAATTCAATTTATTTATCAACAGAAATTTACACAATTTTAGAATTTCTTTTTATCTCGTTCTGTTTTGTATTTATTCGTTATTCACCTCGAGTTTAGTTTCTCCAAGAGGGGGCAATTAAAACAAGGTAAAAATATCATTTTTATTACGTAATAGCGTGAAGAATTTTATTGAGTAATTTTTATCTGGTTACGAGGGACCTGGATTGAATTTACATGAAGGAAAAACTTGTTATTTATAAGAGCCAACAAATAACCACTTAGCAACGAAAGTGTCTCTTGAAAAATGAGATTGTGGGGGGGGGGGGGGCTGCAATGTACGCAGTGATGGTATGCGGTGAGTATAGCAATGAGTACCTACCTTCAGGCAGACCTTGGGTACCTTACTATTGGAAGATATAGTGTGCCCTCAAGGGTAGGAAAAAACGATCCCGTCTACTGCGAAGGTAAAAGCAAAGTTTAAATTACTAAATTGAGAGAGTTTATTTTATTGGTGTTAGTTTGGTCTATTGCAGGGATGGCTGACCTTTTTAATTGAAGGGTTATTTTTAGTAATTTAAAGTTTGAAAACACTTAAATGGTTCACTTATTTAGTTACCGTGGGTTTTTTTTAAATGAGATACATTTCTGTATTTTAACTGCCCTTTTAATTCGATCTTCATAATTTGTTGTCTTCAGTCTCATACATAAAGTAGTCCTCTGCGTATCAAAAAAGATGCCTTATAATTTAGTTTATAAAATTCATGGATGGAAACAACGTTTCACTTGAAAAAGAGGTACCACACATTGTCAGTATAGGTAAGGCCAAATATTTCATTGATACAAAAGAGTTTGGTAAAGAGTTTCATTCTGCAAGTCTGATCTTCTATACTATGCTTTCTAAGGATTCATGTTCTTTTGTCACATAGAAAACTGATGTCTTCACCTTCTTTTCTTGAAACTTCAGGTTAAGGTCAATATAGACGACTGCATATAGTGCTCGGAGGAGTAAATGTTAACCTCGATCCACGAGGTGTTCATTGGAAGGTATTATGTTTGCCAGCAGAGGACTCTGCACCGTGCCAAAAAAACAGGAGGACCCAGTCTTGGCTGACAGCAAATGTCTTGGATCATATCTCTTCGAATATCCCTCGCTTCTGGCGGGGGAGCAAATCTAGGTTTGTGGGCACCAGCAACTTTGACAAAATAGGAAAAAAATTTATGGGAGGACTAAGAAAAATTACTCTAACTCTTGGGAGATGGGGGATGCGATTTATTGGAGGCCTTCGGATAGAGATTATGGCTGGAGGCGTGAACATCCCCTTCTTCCAGGCATTCCTTTAGGGTAGACGCTCGTGTATCTTTTACGAATGCATGCATCTTGGATGGCAGCCCAGCCATTAACTGATCACGTAAGATGAAATAGAACAGAGACTCGTATTCGCGCCCTACTTTCCTACTTGAGCCGAGTCCAGCCAGAATTGTAGGCTTCTCTGAAGGATAAAGCCAAACTGGCGGTAAGTTGGGCCAGGTAATATTCTTGCCTGGTAAAACTTAGCCCGATAGAAATCGGGATTTATATTGATTGCCGATAGCAATTCGACCTTGAGAGTCGAATAATTAATGGTTGCCTCGGCAGGAAGAGATATGAAAATTTTCCAATGATGACTGTTGAGCAAGGGAAGTAAGCGTACGACTTCGCTCTCCTCGATGTGCCACGAATTCACTTTGAAAATCTTTTCGAAATGGGTGAGGTAGGCACTGAAGTCTTTGCCATCCTTGAATACGGGTAACTTAACCGAAACCGTTTGAGGGACCTAATTCCTTGAACTACCAGAAAAGGTTTCAAAATTATCCTTATTTAGCTCTCGCTCTTGTTGACGGTTTTCCCCCTTCCTTCTGATTCTATTACTTCTTTTCTTTTTTCTACTTCTCATGACTCTCTTCTTTCTTCTACTTCTATGTGCTGTCTTCTTTCTTCCTTTTCATTTCATTCTTCGTTCTGGATATAGGCAATTAAATCCTTGTCGGCTAATCTCAAGATTTGACCGTGTTTGTGGAATCTATCAAGGGAAGAAAAACGGAAGTTTTTTTCCTTTTTTTAAAAATTTCAATCAAATTTACCCAGAAAAAAAAGAAATATGAAACACAACAGCGAAAATTTAATCCCTATCGGATTAAAATATTCCGTCCTCCCAATCAAGCTTGGGATTTCTTCGAGGATTACCACCAAAAGAGCAAACTTATGGACTCGCGAGCACACAATTAAATAGTTTAAAAAAATAAGTTGAAAATAAGTTCTACAATCTTTGAATAACTTTTAGCGAACTTAGGCAAACTGGGTAAGAATAATTAAATGGGGAAATTAAATTTTAACGGGTTCTTAAATAAAACAATGAATAAATAAAAATAAGCAACTATACCTAACACTAGTTTTTAATATAATGATATATAATGCCACTGGAAATTGTCATCGAAGAACTTTCCTGCAGAGATGCTTCTTTTAAAATCAGTTTTCATTTATTTTTATTAGAAACCAGTCAAAGGATAAATAAAATCATTTATGCGTGAGGCTGAAACAAGCTTTAACTGATCAATACATAAGGCAGAGGTAAAATAAAATTTTAACTTTTCTTCAGTATTTGCGTAATCCAAATTATTTGGCCTAGAGTAGCCTGAATTCTAAACAGCTTCACGAGCTTCATTAAAGAAATGTGCTGAAGTAATTTACGAACGCCTTTATCCAAAAGGACCAGAAAGCCCCCCAAAAAACTACTGGGTCTGGCACTGAACTTGAAAAAAATCAAAATGAAGCCAAATTAGTTAATGAACCTTTGCTCGAGGAATAAATACTACAATAAAGTAAATAAACTTGAATTTCCCATAATCCTCAAATTTAAAAAATCGAGAAAAAATTCAGGTTAACAAAGAATTCAAACTTTTCGAAGCGACTGCCAAACGCACAGACAAACTGGATAAATTGCTAGCTGGACTTCTTGCAATCAAGCCTGCAAGTATGGAAAGTAAGAGAGCCTTTTCAGCATCAAGACTTTTTTTAGAAAAAGTCCACTCTCGCCTATCTGATTCATCTTTAAATGCAAAAGTTTTCTTTTAAATATTACTTTAAAAATTACAAGAATGATTAAATTCTTAAAATCTAAAGTAGGGTTAATTTTTTTTCAAGTGCGTTTATTAGCCTAATTTCAAAGATTTTATTTCTTTAAAAGAATAATTTATGTTCTCTTTTTAATTCAAATTTCAAAGTATGAATAATTTCTTTTCAAGTATGTTTATTAACTATATTTCAAAGATTTTATTTTTTTAAAGGCATAATATATGTTCCTTTTTTAAACAAATATGATGATTCTACGTATTTTTTTAATAATCTTAAATATGTTAAGCATAAATCATCTTAATGGCTATTAATTGAATGAAATTTCGAAGAATATAATTTTTTTAAATAACAAGAACAAAAACAGGAAGCTCCATAGACCTTGTGTCTTTGCCGCAGGAAAAACTATAATTATATAGTTCGAGGAACCGTCCTGTCCCGGGATTTCCCGGTTCCGGATTTTTTGGGGGAGGAGGGCTATCAGTCCTGTTTCCTAATTTTAAATACTCATGCAAACCCTAGTAGATATCGTGACGGCAGCAACTGACTGGGGCATTGGTTGCTTGTATCAATTCTCTACTTGGGACTGCAGGACCTCGTTTTACAAATTTGTTCTAAGGCGTTTTAAGACCCCAGTTCCCATCCCACTAGTGGAAAAGATAGCTTCGTTGCTACAACTAACGAGGACAATGTTTGCTGCATTCTTTGTCCTTTCAATCCCTTTTCCTTACTCTCGATGTTCTATTTATTTACTTTTTATTTCTCTGTTATTTCCATTATTTATTCCTCATAAATAAAGTGTCCTCGATTTTTACATCAATTTCCTTTCTTTTTTTCTTTCATTGAAAAATGCAACAACAACGTATTGTTGTTTTCCTTATTATAAAATATATGATTGCGGAACACCCTGTACACCTTTAGAAAATCATTCTCTCGATATTTTATATTTAACCATCTTTCTCCCCTTCCCTCGAAATTAGGTCATTAAAGAGATTTTAGTTTAACACTTTGGAAATGCAGCGTCGGAAATTGGGTCTGTATCATGTTCATTTTTGCAAAGATTCAATATGAATCATGGGTTAGGTGTGTAAAAATATGGGATAAGTGCCTAAATATTGGGTTAGGACTTACAAAAAAAAGAGTTATGACTGAAAATTCCATCTTAATTGAGATTTTCAAATAAATTACTCCAAGAACGAATATTCCCTTGCAACTCCTTTCCCCGTTCTTTTTTTGCGGTGCCCTAGCAGGAATTTTGTGCTTACCTTAAAAAATACTCAAAACATTACACAATGGGAACCTATTTCCTCCTTTTTCTGCCTCTTATTCGCCATTATGGTCTTTGAGAACAACAAGGCTCACCGAGATTCTAAATTGAGGCTTAGGCTGGCTTCTCTTTCAAGGCAAGAAGCTTCTTGAAAGCTGTTGCTGAAAGCCGCTTTATGGCATATTTAACTCCCATTAAGGTTTGTCTGTCTTGTTTGTCTGCCACAGCTTCCTATTCTGTTAAACCTTCGTTCAATGAAATGATGTAGAAAGTATAAATACTTATCTTCGGTAGAACCAATAAATTCACCTATAATCCCATTCAAGACAATGGCATTTTCTATATAATTCAGGGAATGAAATCTTGCTCCACAGGTCATTATTTGATGTTTAAGATAGGTTCAAATATATTATTATTATTATTTTAAAAAACGTAATTTTATCTTCAGAGCGTTTGAGTTGAAATAGTCCATTATGTGGGGAATATGTGTGGTAAAATCACATTTTTCTAAAATAATAATTATGATAATATATTTTAACCTATTGTAAACATCACATAATGAACTGTGGAGCAAGATTTCATTCCTTTAATTATTTAGAAAATATGATGATTTTGAATGGGATCATAGGCGAATTGTCTACAAAACTGCATTTGAAAGGCAATGCACAAATGCTATTCATTTTTATGAACCCATCTACAATGTATCATCGCATGATTTAGTTCCATCAAGAGAGGCCAGAGAGAGAGAGAGAGAGAGAGCAGGAATGGATCTTTTGTCAAGGTTTTCTGCATGAAAAATCTTGCATTGTCATAACACTATTGTTATTTTCATTTTCCTAGCGCTTTTCGGAGTATGGGCCAATAAAACCCCTTGGAAGGTATTTACTAGAACACCGTGTGTAAATGGCGATGCAGGCTCATTAGATGGGAAAAATTTTAATTTAAAGAAGGTTAACACTTTTCGCTCGGTTAAGTCAATCCAGACAACTAATAGAAGAACAACAAAACGAAAATGAAAAGAAGCAAATCAAGCAACATGAAGTGAAAAAAACAATGGACGACATTTTTTGGGGCATAAGAATCGAACCCCAAGAATGCGTCGGAAAGTTACTCAAAAGAAGTTAGGATGAAAGTGTAGTTAGTGAAATTGAAAAAAAATGTTTGAAAATGTCTAGGGCTCTTTGGCGTATTCGTGCGATACGAGAAAAGAATAGCGAGTAATTGCTCGCAAAATGAGGGGAGCGTCTCTTAATTCAGCAAAGGCAAGTCCCTTTCTTCAGCCAAGGTGAGTCTCTTTCCTCATTCAGGACAAGTCCCTTACTTTAATGAAGACAAGTCATTTTCATCAGCTAATCAAGTGAACTTCCTTAGCAAAGGCAAGTTCCTTTTTCGGTGAAAGAGAGGCAGTTTCCTCGGTGAAAACAAAACCCTTTTATCAATAAAAACAGGTGGTATTTTCTTCCATTAACCAATTTCATTTCTTTAATAAAGCAAGTTCCTTTCCCCAGGTAAGGAAATTCCCTATTATCTAAAGAAGCAAGTCCATTCTCTAACAAAGACCTTTCCTCATGGAAAGAAAGTTCCTTTACTCAACGAAGTGAAGTTCCTTTACTCAGCGAAAGCAAGATTGTCTCTTCAGCAAAGGCAACTCCTTTTCTTCAGGGAAGGAAAGTCAATCTCATTAGCGAAGGCAATTCCTTATCCTTTCATCAGCGAATTAAGAGCATTTCTTTACCAAGGTCTAGTTGCTACCGTTAGGAAGGAAATTCGTTATCCTCAGAGAAAGCAAGTTTCTTTCCGCAGGGATAACACGTCAATCTCCATACAGAAGGGAAGTGTCTATCCTTAGTGAACGCATGTCCCTCTCCTAAGCAAAGGTAAGTAAGTTTATTTCCTAAGGAAAGGCAAGACACTTTCCACATCAGGGTCAAGTTCTTTTCTTAACGAAGGCAGTAGTACCCTTTCCTTAGCGCAGGCAATTCTCTTTCCTTAGCGCAGGCAATTCCCTTTCTTCACTGAAGGCAAGTCTATATCCTCAGCGGTTGCAAGTTCATTCGCAAACCAGTTATTTGGTTAGGGAATGCAAGTCCATTTCCAATTCCTTGTCAAGTTACTTTCCTTAGAGAAGGCAAATCACTTTCCTCAGCGAAGGAAAGTCCCTTTCCCCAACGAGAGCATCTCCGGGAGCAAGTGTTATTAAAATGCCTCTCAAATAAAAGGCGGAAGTTAGAAGAGGTGGATAAACGCCTACAAAAAGAGGAGACTAATTGAGAGAGAGGAGTTCGGCCCTCTGACTCCCAGGATTGCGCTCGCAGAAAACTTCCTCTGAAATTGCAGAAAGGCAAATCCCAATTTCGATATCCTCCCTTTCGATACCGGGTTTAATTGAAATTATCTCCTATAAGGTAAAAAAGGCATATGGTAAGAGATGTTTATGTATTTCCTCTACCCACTTAGTCTTCAGAGAGAATCAATGACCATTAATTTACTTCTACTTGTTATCGATTATTAAACCAAGATTAAAGCCATGGGTTTATTCTGTATGCTTAAAGTAGAGATTGCTGTTAATTTTTAGTGTACAGCATGAAATGTCGGTTTCTGAAAGATAATTAAAAATATTATCGAGAGATAACAATTTTTTTTTCTTAAATGCTTCATTATCTAAACTATAGCCACGTAATGCTAAATTATGCATCTTTTATTAAAAAAGATTAGTTGAATAAATTATAATTTATCAGAATTCATAATGTTTTTCTAGACCTTGAAAAAAAGAAGACATTTCAAGTAGTATATCCTAATACTTTGTGTAATTATATGTTAAGTGAGTTTGGCTCAAGGATACTTATAGTTTGTTTTTTTACAGGTCAAATTATGTTCTATAGGGTGAAGCACGAAGTGTAGACTGCTTTTTACAAGTCATTTCAATTATGTTGACACGCGACTAATTAACTACGTTCTTGCAAGTTCCTTCAGAATTTATTCAATTTTGGAATTCAAAGTGTAAATTCATAAACAATGCATGTTAGACATATGACTGAAATATGTGAAGCACTTGAATAAAGGTGCAAAAGCGAGAGGAGGTTAATAAAATCTTCCATATGTTGAACCACCACTGTGAGCAGAGCTGTTTTGCTAAAGCTATGCAAATCTCATCAAAACATGATCAAGATCAGGCAATATCTAAGAAAGTGTGCCAGAGAACTTTTTCTACAGGCGAAGGTGAGCCAGAAAACCATGCAAATATTGCTTAAAGATGATCTAAAACTTCACCAATTCAAGAAAACTATAAGATATCTGCTTTCCACCCTACCAAAAAGAAGAGAGTCGAAGGATAAAAGCTCCTCCTCTTCCGGCTCCTTCACTACTCTCAACATCTAATTCTGTAGACGAATGAGACGTTGTTCATTTTTTAGGTTGCCTAGAACACAGAATAATTATGTAGTCAGTGGGAGAAAAAGCTAAGCGCTGGTCAGGTCAGCCACTCATCGCAGACTCTTTGGCGCCCTAATCGATGGGCTCATTCCCCGCGTTTCCAGCTGACTTCAAACAGGGGAGGGGACGGGGATATGGCGAGGAAGTTGATCCAACTTCTCGGACTTTAAACCATCCATATACACTGGCACGGATCCGGCGTGACATTAATCAAGCTTTGGGAGCATAGGCATGGCGACAAATAGATAAAGGTGGTAAACAAGGGTAGAGTCTTGGCAGAAGCAGAGACACAAACCGGCCTGAGAGATACACAGAGCTCTCGAAGGAGTTTCATAGCTATAAACCCAAAATGCTTACTTAATGTATCACTGACGTCTCTCTGTTCCATAGGCACCGTCTAGATAGGCTAAGGATGCAGTGAGAGCTGTGAGCAACTGAAGAAGGCGTCAGGATGGCACGAAAAGCGCATAATTCACTGTGCATGGCGCCTAGCTAGTGGGATCTTGCTAGTAGTGAATAAGGGACGTGCAGAACGCACCAACCTCCAGGCGGAAAACAGTGTGATGGATCGAGTCCACCTTTCGCAATAAATGCTCGGCTCAAAATGCATAAAACTCGTATCCGTAGCTAAGTTTCGACCGACAAAGGATCGGTAGAAGAGTAAGCAAGTTGCCTTATCATCACCACAGGTGCTGACAGTCACAGAACGAAATATATCCATGGCTAGGTTACAAGAAACCCTAAAGCTGCGAATTTGAGCCTCTTAAGTGAGGCATCGGTCAAAAAAAAAGACTAAGGAAATGGTGAAAATTCATCAATTCCAGGCGAACCTCGTTTAGGCAGAAGTCCAGGGCCAGGTAGATATAAAGGGCGGCAGAATTTCTTCCCTTAGTCTTGGCCAAGGAAACCCAAAGTTTGTGCGCTATTTGCATAGCGAAAGATGCAGTTTAATGCCTTTTGAAGCGATGCTCCAGAGTTGACATCTGTGTCGCACCAAAAGAGATCGAAAGGTCGTTTACGTAGAGCGTAGCGAGAACATCACCCGGCATCACAACCATTCTGTCGCAGAGGGCTCACTACATCCGTACTTGGTTTTAATGTTCTCGTATCGCCATGCATTATGGTATGGGTTTCTCCACACCAGGATACAAAGCAAGAGAGAAGCAATGGTGGATATTTGGGGTCAACAAAATAAACGTCTTCAGTGGGCCAACGATCACAGAAATTGTAAACACGAACAATGGTCTAAAGTTATCTAGTCAGATAAAAGTAATTATTAAGTATATAAGGAAAAATATTGTATTGTTTTTTTACATATAGTTTATGTAATTTAACTTTAATAATTCATGTAGAAAAACTATTAAATGCTTAATTTTTGGAACATTATTTGCAGATTTTCAGCACTTCAGGGTCTACCTTTGTGAAACGAGAAGTCGGAGAGGCCATTCATCCTTTTTGTGTGGTAACAACTATGAAGCATGGAGCTGGCTAATCATGGTACAAGACTCCATGTTTTCCTCATGGGCAGGGAAGATGTTTTTATGTGAGGGAAGAATGAGCTTCACCACTTACACCACCATGTTTTTACAAATTTTAGAGTCATATATCCAGAAATTGCATCCCACAGCACTAAGGAATTAAGTTATATTTTAACAGGACAAATACTACATGACATACTACCAACCATACCCAGTACTGGGTTGGAGAAATGTAAATCACCCGTATGCAGTGACAACCACAGAACGCAAACTCAAATCAAATGGAGGTCTTGTGGGGAGTGCTTGGAAAAGCAATAAGAAGTTCCACAATTACAAGTAAAACAGAACCATATGAAAAATTACAAGCTCGGTCAAATCTATGCAACGAAGGATCGTTGCTGTAATTAAAACAAAGGGGGCTAAACTAAGTATTAAAACAAGTAAAAATAAAAAAAATATATATGATATACATATATACACTGAATTCGTGTACTATGAATGTCCAATTACATTATATCAATGATTCCAGAGGGTTCTCTACATCTTTGGCCAAAGGCGTATGTAAATTTATAACTGTGAGTTGACTCAGCTCCTACATAGAGCAAAACACCCAGAATTGAGCCAAAAAGGAATAAAAATAAATCGCTCAGATAATCGGCAGTATAGGACAGATAATAGGAGAAAATTATGCCGTGTCTGAACGTTTAAGGAGAGATATTCTTAGCAACAGTTGCATTGATTGAAGCAAACAGGCATGACCAAGTGCTTGCAAAGACAACATTTATAGACATAAAAACCTCTGCAGACTTTGGTGGATGCTAGATTAGGACATATCGTGGATATTAAATAAAGTTAGGAGCAGAGCAAGGTCATCCAAGAAAAGGGTCGTTATGTCAATGGACGACAGACCGGGAAGGAATTTGCTCCCTGTTCGTGCCATAAGAATGCTATCCTCTTTGATGCAAACTATAGAGAGACAGTTAACGATAAAGGAGGACGTTAGCCACGAATCAGGCGAAATAATTTTTCGGATTTGGTGTGAATATGGTCACTGATCAGAAAAGCAACAATTTTCAGACGATAAGTGAGAGACCACGTGGCTTCCAGTCTATGTTTTTTTCTCTTTCTCTCCACATGGTTGGCTTTACCACGCATGTGAAAAGGATTGCCTTTCGATTTTTTATAACTTTCTCTTGTAGCATTCGGCGAGTGTAACGGAAGCAAATTATTGTCCCCACTTTGCCAACTAAACGTGTCTTTTCCTCCGCGGTTAGTGAGATTTCTCCCCTAAATCCTCTGAAGGATTTTACAAAATGACAACTCATAAAGATGAAGAACACAAATAAAGACAATTTCGGATGCCAGAAAAGCATACTTATTGAGTCAAACATCGAATCAATGAGAGTAGCAATTAGTGATTTGTAAAATATTGCAACTGAGAACAGTAATAGGCTGAGAACATTATTTTGCTGAGACCAGTATTCTACTGAGACCAGTATTTTATGCAAACTAGTATTTAACAGAGATCAGTAACCTACTGAGACCAAATAGTCTGCTTAGTCTAGTTTTCTGTTGAAACCAATATTTAATTGATAACAGTATTCTACTGAGACCATATTCTGGTAACACTAGTATTCTGATTAGAATGGTATTCTAGTGATAACATATTCTAATAACACTAGTATTCTGTTAAGAATGGTATTTTGCTGAGACCCAGTATTCTGCTGAGACCAGTATTCTAGGGAGAACAGTATTATAATGAAAGTTGTATTCTGCTGCGACCACTCTTCTGCTAAAAGCAGTGTTTTAATGAGAGCAACATTCTGTTGAGGCCAGTATTCCTCTTAAATGATATTCTGATGAGACTAGTACTGTGTTGAGACTAGTATTCTACTGAGACCAGTATTCTGCTTAGTCTAGTATTAAATTTTGCTGAGAGCAGTATTCTGTTGAGATCCGTATTCTGTTGAGAACAGTATTCTGTTGAGACCCGTATTATGTTGAGAAGAGTATTCTGTTGAGACCATATTCTGGTGACAAGAGTATTATGTTGAGACCAGTATTTTGCTGAGACCAGTATTCTGTTGAGCCTAGTTTTTATGCTGAGATAACTATTCCGGTGGGAACAATATTCTGTTTAGACGAATATTCTGTGGAGAACAGTATTTTCCTGAGAGCAGCATTTTGCTAGGACCAGTATTCTGGTGGTATCAATATTCTGCTAAGAGCCGTATTCTGCAAAGCCTAGTATTCGGTTGCGACCAGTATTCTGGTGAGAGCAGTGTAAAGATGAAACCTCTATACCTTTGATACCAGAATTCTGCTGAGCTTAGTTTTCTGTTGAGGCCAGTATAATGTTGAGACCCGTATTCACTTGGGATCAGTATTCCGGTAAGACCAGTTCTGTTGAGACCAATATTCATCTGAGACAAATATGGTGTTTCTACCAGTATTTTGGTGTGACCATATTGGGGTAAGAAGAATTTTATGAGACTAGTATTCTGGTGAGACCAGTATTCTGGTTAGATCAGTATTCTGGTGATTTCAGTTTTCTGCTGAAAATAGTATTTTGTTGAAACCCGTATTATGCTAAGAGCATTATTCTTTTGAGTCTAATATTCTGTTGAGACCAGTATTCTTTTGAGTCCAATATTTTGTTGAGACCAGTATTCTTTTGAAGCAGCATTTTGTTGACACCAGTATTATGTAGATACCATGATTCTGGTGAGATAAATATTTGGCTGAGACCATTATTCTGGTGAGATCATTATTATGGGGAGACAATTTTTATTTTGAAACCCAAATTTTGCTAAGACCATATTCTAGTAAGACCAATATTCTAGCGGGTTCAGTATTCTTCTGAGACATTATTAGTCTGAGACCATTATTCCGTTGAGACCATTATTTTTCTGATTTGAGTAGGCTGTTAAAACCATTATTCTGTTGAGAACAGCATTCTTCTGATCCAGTATGGTGTTGAGACCTGTATTCTGCCGAGACCTTTATTCTGGCGAGATTAAGATTCTGGCGAGACAAGGATTTTAGTGAAACGAGCTTTCATTTGATACCAATATTCTGTTGAGACCATATTCTGAATAGACCGGTATTTTGGTGATACCAATATGCTAGTGAGACCAGTATTCTGGTAAGAGCAGTATTTTGCTGAGACCATTATTAGTCTTAGGCCATTATTCTGTGAGACCAATATTCTTATGACTCCAATATGCTGTTGAGAGTACTATTCTGCAGACACCATTATTCTGGTGAGACCAGTTTTCTTTAGAGACCAATATTTTGCTGAGACCATATTCTGGTTAGACCAGTATTCTGGTGAGACCAGTATTCTGTTTACACCAGTATTCTGCTGAGACCTGCAGGGTGGCAACCCGAGAATCGTTTTGTAATTTAATAAATATAGTAACAACCTGTGGGTGCATTGAGTCCGGAATGTCGCTGATTGGTAATATAACGAGAGGTGAAGTTAAGGAAACAGAACATGAATGGGATAAAGGTATTTTGTTGTAGTTTGGTTCAGTGGTTACCTTTCCTAATGTCGTTTACCTTGACACGGCGCTGTTGGGGTGTTTCAAATAGCGGGCGCTGCCTTTGGACTGACACCAATTGTGGGAAAATACTCTGCTTGCCTTGGTTTTAGTGTATTAGGCTGAATAAGGGGATCGAATGGATTCTTTTCAGGATAGGTATTCACAAAAGGCGGATTCAAAACGCTTTATTAGGCGGAGGATTCGATCGGCTTGGGGTTGCTAAATTTGTTTCTCCTTGCTCTGTCCGTTATCTATCTCACTATCCTTTGAGGGGGTCACCGAACACAGAGTCTAACTCCTTGGGCGAGGATGACCACATACCCGGTGATAAGGCCTTCTTCTTCGGGACTACCTGATGTCTAGGCTAGAGGATAAGGAAGGATGGATGAGAGGACGCTAATAATAACAAAATGGCATGTAAGTTATACTGACAGACGACTTAGCTGATTCTTTCTCTCTATCTCAATCTTCTTTTATTATAATACTTAAGTCCGCATATTTATTTATATATATATATATATATATATATATATATAAATATATATATATATATATATATATATATATATATATATATATATATATATATATATATATATATATAAATATATATATATAGGCCCCCTCACTTCCAGGGAGCGTGTCTCTTTTCTCTAACGTAGGCGCGCGTTGGAGCTAATGATCATAAATATGTTCGTTAGTTCCTTTGTTGACTGGTGGGTGGAATCACAAAAGGTGTGTGCGTTTAATGAAACTACATTCACTTTTCCTCAAGCTGGGCCGACACCTTTTATCAGTAAGGCAGTTTAAATATCATATATCCTCGACAATCTTAACCGGTCAAAGCACATACCACCCTGTATTTACTCGGCTTTCACCTGTTATCTATCATTGGGATCGTTTCATCCTTGCAGCTTTTTCATCGCGTGCGTATGTTTAGGTGACCGCATGGGAATTCTAGCCTTCAGCTTGCCTATATCATGCTTCCCTTAATAAATGAATAATTGTGATATTTCTCTCTATTTTACATTGATTCATTACTTATTACATGGCATATTATCTCGGTAATTAATGCGTGTACCAAATTTGGGGATTTTATAGGTCCAACCCGGCGCTCATTTGTGAGGTTCCTTGCTGGGACTACCTTATTTTGCAATTTGGGTATCACAAGCCTACTTTACCTTGCAATTTAGTTGCTACACATCTTTATAATGTGTATATTTAGCGTAGACAAAAGAGCAAATTATTTGGGGCAGCCAAAATTTTCACTGAAAGCTTTTAATTTGTTCATACTTAATAATTCTAGTGTGCTGCTTTTTGCTCATATGAGTCGCAGACCTGCCGAGAGTGCCTGGTTAACATCTAAAAAAATGTTTGGATGTAAAGGAGGGTGTTTAAGGATTGATTAAGAGCAAGAATGGAGGAAGAAGAGCGTACAACAGCAGACAGTCTATTCTATATTCTAGGAGCAAATATGAAGAAATCGCGATCGCCAATGCTGTATAGACTAATACGAGAACCAAAGGGGCAGAGCTAAAACGCAGGGATCTTAGGGGCTGGGAGAAGTGATTAGTGAGTAAGACGTGTAAGAAAGTGCTACGGTAACTCTGGATCAAATTGGTATCTTGTACAGTTCAGGTAGCGAGGCCTACGTACAGAATACTGACTGAATAGATTCGAATGAGGAGTGGGAGTATCGCGAAGGGAGAGAAATAAACGAGGGTGGAGAGAATGATAGATGGCAGCCTCGAAGCTATTGCGACTCAAGTGGATGCGGGGATAATTACCAATAAAGCAGATGTTTTTTCCCCTAAAAGACTAAAGCAAACACCAACGATTACATATAAAGGAGAAACTCAGTATAAAGTGATGCATAAAAAGGTGAAGTTAGGGGAAGTGAAAATTGTTACCGGTCCTCCTACGGTCATAGAGGTCCAATACGAACTGCATCTTCGGACACTGGGGCCGAGTTACCCTTGAAATGAGGGTGCAGCTGACATTAAAATAAGTGCATGCTCTCCTTTCAGTAATGCCTGCTCATGCTTCACCGCCAAAATGCTTGAAGGAACACCTTTGGCTATATAGTTTCTAGCTTCCACTTAAGTTCTCTTTTTTTGTACGTTTCTTTACAGATCTTTGCTGACGAAATTTCTTCGACAGACGCCTCGTCGAAGAAAGCAGAGAGAAGACTTTAAAATAAAGAGAGAAGATTTGCGAGATAAATTGACCATATAAGGTGACGCTTAGATATTTAAAGGCTCCGAACAGGTACATTGCTCAAGGTATTAATCACTTCAGAGACTTGGACATAGGCTCAGGAATTGAGCACTTGCCACTAAATATTTTTGGACACAGGCTCTTTAAGTGAATCGTAAACATGATGCTTTAATCTTATCGATGATGAATATCCTTTATCTCTATAAACAGGGATATTATTGATTTTTTTTCATGCGATGTTGAAAGTTAATGAGAGGTATATTTGATGCAATGAACTCAAATTCCATCCCAATCGATCACCTAATAAAAGTTACCCAGGAGTAGCCATCTTATTACAGTACCTGTTTAAATTAAAATACCGTTAATAATAAGTGTGTGACATAGCTTAGCGGCAAAGGCCCCAAAGAAGCTCATACCCTGAGCCCAGAGGCTGGTGTTTCTTGTCAAGGCTCAAATAATGCGATGATAAAAAATTATTTCTTTTATTCGAGGTTTCATTTTGAGCTCACAAATATATTTGTCACGGGGTCTATACTAACCCCAGATAGATTTAGAAGTGGCCATTTAATTATAACTTGAGAGGAGTATATATTTAAGTTCAAGAAAGTTCAATATGTAATGGGACTCAAGGTAAAGAAAGTTTAATATATACTGAGTCTCAAGGTCAAAAAAGTTCAATATGTAATGGGGCTCAAGGTCAAAAAAGTTCAATATGTAATGGGGCTTAAGGTCAAGAAAGTTAGATATGTAATAAGGCTCAAGGTCAAGAAAGTTCAATATGTAATGAGGCTCAAGTCATGAGAGTTTAATATGTAATTGGGTTCAAGGTCAAGAAAGTTAAATATGTAAGGGGCTCAAGTCAAGAAAGTTCAATATGTATTGGGGCAAAGGCAATTGGTCTTACGAGGATTATTTCAAGTGATGCATCTTGTTCTCTCGTTGCCTCGCACGAAGATCTTAACTGTTAATCCAACCACCGGTTCACTTTAATCACTCTTAATCTATATTTAATGAAGGAGGTCTTCATCCTGATACTACAAGAACGCCTATACAATGCTGGAACACACCAAAGTGGAGTAGGCGATTTTTTTACTCTCCAACGTAGCAGAAAGAAGACGAGATTTCTGGCCAATATGTGTTTTATGAGCACGATATTGCACTGTTTTACACAGGTTCATAGCTAAATGGCATTTGCTTATCCTAATATGTGAGTATGCAGCAATGATCATGTAACTCCGCGCATAAAGGTATATGCCTAAATATACATACACTATATGCACTTTCATTCAACACTACTTCAGCAGCGCTAACATCCCAATGGAATATCAAAGAGACAAACGCACATATTTAACCTATTTAATATACCAAACATTCACACATCGAGATATATATTTAGCTTTTACACACACAGGACTATTAAAATAAAAAAGCAGAGAAGGCAAAAGTGTTTGAGCCGAGGAGATTGCCACCGAGGGGAAAATCTGTGTTGACACTGCGATGGATAAAGAGGAAAAAATGGCCAATTAAAAAATAATGGCCAGCGTCCGATCTCTCAAACAGAGGAAACCGAACCCTTTACTGAGAATTTTCTTTTTTTCTGATTCATTCAGGGAAGAAAGAGCTCCTCTCCTTTCTTCCGTCCCTCAGCCTGTTTTTGGAGTTGGGGAAAAAGGCTTTCAAACAAACGGGGATCGAAGACGGGGCTTCAAGCGATTTTGATTTACTAGTAAACTAAAAGGGCTGACGAACGGCGGACGCTTAGAGAGGAAATTTTTCAGAGGGGAAATAAAATAAGAGGGATATGGAGGAAAGATAGGAAGTAGTAAAGAAGAGAGACCAATTGGGATAAAACTACTTAAACGAATTCAAAAATAGTCCATGAACCGCTTCTCCATTTTGGGAGTCTTGTAAAAATAAGACCTCTCTCTTTTAAACACACACACACACATACACAGACACACACACACACACACACACACTCCTTCCATTTCGAGTGAAATTTAATTCCCGCGCTTACTTTAAGACCATAGAATATTGGGCTCCTATTTTCATTCCTTCGAGACGCTGAGTTCATTTGCAATCTATTACAATTTAATGAGTTTATTCATTCGTTTCCGAAGCGACGAAGCGAAGCTAAAATGAACTGGAATTGATACGTCAAAACAAGAAATATGTCCTTTACTCGTATTAAATCGTTTAGATAAGATCATTGAGTAAAGTTATTACTATTATTATTATTATTTATTATTATTATTAAAATTACTATTATGTTTAATATAATAACAATAATAATAATAATCATTATGTTTATTATTAAAAATTATTATTACTATAATTATTTTTCATATTATCATTACTATTACACAGGCCTGCGTTTCTTTCTCTGTGGCTAAAAGATGGTTGGAAAAAGAGACGTGATCAAACAAAGAATAATTAGAAAGAACCGGAATAGTAAATAAAAAGTAAGGATTATAATAGATTCGGATCCGGCAATATCCCCCCAAAAGCTTTAAAGCAAAGCTCTGTAAAAATAATAAATATTGTGAAGATAGATGAAATGAAAATGTGTCCAAGATATAGCCGCAGAACCATCCGTTGGTGTTGAAGCCGGGAGGGTCCAGTACTCCGGCAGTTTTTGATTTATAGGTTTAGGTTAGCATCGATAAGATTATCTTGGACCACAATGGAAAGGAGCTTGACGTCAGGTAAGACAGAAAGGCGAAGATATTACCACCTTCGATGATGTCAGTGATACTTCCCTTAGCGTACTAAGAGTCAGAGCCAAATATATAGCAAAAGCTTACATAGGTTGTTGGGGACAGATGTCGCGCCATAGATGGTTAAAGAGATAAAACTCTGCAGTGTTGATTTGATCAGGAGAGACAGCGAATTCCCGTTGAAGCATTGATGACGACAGGGGATAGACAGAATATTAACCATACTAAAGACATCATGAGTACAGGATAGCTACGATGGCTGACTACAGGCAATGGGTAAGATAATCGGTTCTAAATCTTTCCTTACAAGTGGTCCCCAGGTAATTTAATCGGTTGTTCCTTTACTGCCTTCGGTAGAGAAGGAAACTTGATTGGATTAAGACTGATGTCACAAGATCCCGGCAATGAACTACGAGCGTGAGGCCGAGTAGTGCGAATGGCCTTCACCACCGTGCTTCTGTTTCCTCCGCCAGTATTAGTCCTGGGCTGAGGTAAGTCAATTATGGGAATCGATGGTATTCCCGCTCACAAAAATGCAGCCTCGCCCCCAACAGGGAGCCATTGATGATTTTTTTCTTGTAGCTGAATCGGTGTCTAGGTAATGGTAGCTAAATTTACGTAGATGATACACTATTTCCTTTATCGCAGAAGGATGATTGATCAGCTCAGTTCTCCTCACTGGGGAGAGATGTCTTGTTCGAATGGAATGGTAGTCTTTCTTTATCAAGAAACCCTATAATTCTATCAATACACTTTTTTTACCTCAACTTGGATCCAGAGTACTGATAAATTCATGTCTCATAGGACGGAAAACCATAGAATCTTCCACATTGTTATACTTCCTTCACCTTCATCATCTTTGTTATAAAGTTTTCAAAAACCTTCTAGGGGTGATGACCGAGCCGAGATTGGTTTCATAGTTTTTATTAATACTAGTTCAAATATAAACCTTCAAAAACACGTTTGTACAAAGAGCACAGAAATCTGAACGTTCAAACGGACCCTATTACTGAGTTGCACATTTAATGTACTGATATTGCTTATTAACAAAAGTAAGAGCTGGATTTGAGGTAGAAGTATAGGAGTGCAAGATTGCAAAATTCAGGCTATCAAAGTCATACACTCCAGCCAAGAGTTGTCAGTTAAAAGAAAGAGGGAGAAGTTTATTGGTCTTAGAGCTTCTATTTCTCAACATGCAGGTTCCCGCTTAGATTATATGATTGAAGAACAGTATACAACAGGCAGCTAAAGAAGGCTACATATCCTCTTTTGCTTACCTTGCCACTGTGCTTACACTTTTGTAAGCCCCAAGTTCGGTATTTGTGCACCAGTTTATTCAAGAGATTTTTCCTTATCTTATTAAACAGAAGTAGCATGAAACTTTATTTACTCACTATTCTTAAGCACGTTAAAATAAACTCAATGCATGTGTGGTTAAAAGTTTCGTCAACAAATTAAGAATACGTAATTTTGAGTATATCCTGGTGTAAGTTAATTTTGGTGGGTGAAAGTGTGATACTACGGCCAAAGCCTCGGTTTAAAATCCCAACAACCACATCAAGACTGGTTAGAACTTTCGGGCATGAGATGTTTGTTTTACACTAGTGATGATGATGGTATTAATAGTAATAAAAATGAAAATGATGATATTTTAATGAGCATTTTAAAAACGTAGAAAGATACGAGAGTGCAGAAACAAGACGGGCGAGCCTGAAATAGGCCACCCGAACCGCTGATGTCAGGCAAATTTTTGTAGTCTTTCCCCTATATAAGCTCTGGTTAGGTACATTCTAACGCCCTCCCCGCAACAAAGAAGTAGAGAAACAACTTCCTTTGTCTTTCCTTGTGTATAAGAAAAGTATTGCAAAAAGTGGTTTAGTCCAAAGAAGAAACTGAATAATTACTGGCTTTGAAAAGCTCTTAAGAAAAACAAGGTACATAATCTCAATGGTAACACTGAGAGTGCTGAAACAACTGTCAGCATGAAGAATCTTTACAACTGGTAACATTATGGTATCACCTGGATGTCGTAGGGTTGTCTTCGACCATCAATCTCCATCAAGGGGGAAGTAAGAGATACTTAGAGTTTTTACCTAAAGGGAAACTCAGAAAAGTGAAGAAAGTTTACATGAAGAAAAACTAAAATAATGAATACAACGAATTCTTTAAAGCAAAGTAAGAGAGCAGAAACAGTAATAAAACTCTCAGCATTATTCAAAGTCTGTTGGACAAGGATTTTGAGGCTTATTTATTGCGTAAGAATCTCTTGCAAGTGGTCTTTATACTTAGTTCTTCTTTTTAAAGCCTTTCCGTTTTAAGCTAAGTCAGAAACTGCCTCCTAGTTATTGTAATGATCATTTACTTTGTTATATAATTGTCACCCGAATTCGGTCATATTTGTTTCTTCCGATTTTGTTAGTTTGAATATTGGAGCTTTTTTTCGCCTTTTGTAGGCACCACTCAATTTTTTTTATCGACTTCGTTCGTTTACGATCTTTAATTTAGAATTATTGATTTGACTGGTTTAAAGAGGATATAAAATAGTGTTTTTTAAAGAGCAAATGGTGTGTTATTAAATAGGTTCTTTTTTATCGGAAATGCAGTAATGGGTTTACTAAAGGAAAATATCGGTGCCGCTTTAGTGTGATTTCTACCTCTTCATACCCACAATATTGATTCTTAGCTCAACTAAAGTTGAGAAAAAAAACGAAGTTACACTCATTTAGTTTAATTAACACCATCAACATTTTATTTGTTTAGAAAAATGAAAAAATCAATTGAAAAATGTAAATCTTATGAAAAAACTTTAGGAATGTTCATCCGCATTTCAAGAAATTATTCAGCATCTTTGCCCTTTGAAAGTCTTCGGCAAACTTCCTCTAAGTCACCATTCAGTTGATAGCTAGGTAATCCTCTTTTTTTCTTCAGTATCTTGATTTTAGTTTCCTGCCAAGATTGTTTTATTTGTTAAGTATCAGCTGATGTATGTGGATCAACATAATTATCTTCGTTGTTTGCAGTTTGATAATCATATCCCATTTGTGAGAGTCTGCGACATGCAAAACATGATCAATTTACATATTTTACTATTAATACCTATATTGTATTTGCATGCATCAGGTATACAAACCTTGCTTGGTGATACATAAGAAGCATGCCTTATTTGATTGGTTCGGATGGCCTCTGAAAAGACCTTGTGGCTTTTGTCATCCGTTAAATTGTTAGGTATTTCAAATTATTAAGATATGTAAGTAGTATTTTCAATTCCATAAAGCTATTAATTGCCGCCTTTATGACGTCATAATCATCGGGGGAAAAGAGTATCATTGTACCGATTCAAGAAATACAACTTACCAACGATGACGCTAATTTAACCTCGATGTAGGTGAGGGGTAGTCGGTTGTTTAAGCACGTTGAGTTTTAATTGCTTTTAAAAATTTATCTCGACCAGTTACATTTCCTTTTTTTTGTCTTCGAGTCTATAAATTCCTCTGTCCTCTTCAAATCCTTCGCGTTAAATCTAATTCAACCTTACTCTCCCCCATTCAAAAAATGAGAAATAATAATCAATAAAAGTTTCAAAACTACCACAATGCTCACGCGAGGATACAAATACAGTTATTTTATAACGATCACAAAGAGCAGTCATTTTGGACTTAAGGCTATGCCACGGCGTGTAACTAGAATACGCTTCTCGTTTGTTTCGTTTCTGCTGGAACAAAATCACATAAAAACTAACAACAACCTAAAAACAAACTAAACCAACACATCAAAATTATCTTACAAACTAAAGTAAAATGATCTACCTGAACTTTCACCATCCCAATTATTTTAGTGTCCCAAAACAATCTATCAATGACAAGATGTCTGCCAATCTATATTTCATCATAACATGATAATTAGAAATTTCCGTGCCTTAAATAGTGAAAATGCTATATAAAATACACTATATAAAATATACGCAAAATGCTATATAGGGCATATCGAAGATATACACTATTTAGCATTTGCGTATTTTATAATAGAGATATGATAATAAAGCGCCTTCGATTGAGCTGGAGATGTTTAGGTAGGAATCACACTCAAACACAAAGATACAAAGAAAAGAATCAAATTTGGGTAGGAATCAAGCTAAAACGGCATCTTTGTGACTCTAGATCTGATTTTGAAAGCTAGAATAATTAAAAAGAACGCTATGTTTAGAATCTTTAATTATAATTTCTTTTTTTTTTTTAGGGATAGGAGGGGTTGTTAGGTAATGAAAGGTTGATTAGGTTAGGAGAATTTTTTAGGTCGGCTATGTTAGATGTATCTCAGCAAGGCTTTATTTGCGCCGGAAATTAAATTCATATTAATTTATTCCACCTTAAAATATATAAGAAAAGATAAAAGAAAATTCTGTGAAAGCGATTATATTCCTATTCCCCGCCATCACGCAAATTCTCCTCCTCACTCTCAGTGTAATATAAGTATCCTAATATTCTCCCTAGGAGCAGAGTAGCCCAACAATCAGTAAATAGGATAGTAAAATAGTTAAAAAAATTGAGGTAGACTTAGATATAGGCCCATTGTCGACTATATCCAGGATAGAACAAGAATTAGTTGAAAGGAAGGCATTCCGATGACTGACAGGGCAAATAATGTAAAACATTCAAAAGACAGGATCGGGGCAATATTACGCGAAACAATAATAGAAATACAACTTAAGTTCATATGAGAAACAGTTGATGATTTTGTAGCTAGTCTTAAAATAGCGGGAAGTCTCATTAACAAGGTCTGCTAACCCAAATCGCGTGCTCTCACTTATTCCGATTTATGACCATACGAGCTTCAATACTTTCAATAATTCCCAGACTAACCATTGGAGGACCTGGGCAATAAGATCATTCTTAAAGGAATTTAAACAACATAAGGGTTTCAAATTTCTTTAGAATTGGCCGAATAGATATGATGATATTGCCAAAACAATATTATTCCCGGGCTAACCATGGCAGGACATTAGAACTTATATAGTTTGAAAGAGAATGTATAACAACATAAGGGTTTCAAATTTGCTTAAATTGGCCCAACAGTTACAATATTATTACTAAAGCAAAAAGAAGCAAAACGTGGAACCCTCGACCGATATAGTGAGATATAGAGTTGCACGCGACTAAAAATATAATCATTGATATGGGTTTAGAGTCTCCTTATTTAAAAAAGATCAGTTGGAGAAGATCCTTACCAATGACAGAATCTCTTACCCATTAGCCACACCCATATTTGATTTGTATGGAGTAGCTGATAAAAGAGTTGGCATGGGAGATGAAGTAAACTTGCACTTAACATCGTCTGCTGACCAAAAAGTCGCCTCCCCTCACTTATTCTGCTTTATGATCTTACGATTTTCACAATTTTCAATAATTCTCGGGATAACCATGCGAGGTCCCTGGCAATTCTATCATTCGAAAGAGAATGTAAATACCTTAAGGGTTTCAAAGATCGTTAGAATCGGCCGAATAGTTATGATGTTATTGCAAAAAGAATAATATTCTCGGGCTAACCTTGGGAGGACTTGGCAATTATAGTATTTTAAAGAGAATGTAAAACCATATAAGATTTTCAAATTTCGTTAGAATCAATCGAAAACTTATGATGTTATTACCATAAGAAAAAAATTCCCGGGTCGCATTTTAATAGAATTTGAAGATGTAGTTGGTATTTTAATGTCACTTCATAAATTCAATCCTTTTCATTACGCATAGAAAATTAATTCACTTGATGGCATTGAAACATTGGCCTACCTATAGTAGGCAACTTTTCTCCCTTCACCTTCTTGTTGCTTTTAATTATTGACTTGTCTATTTTAATCAGGTTAATCTCGAAAGCAAATCTAATGTGGTCCAAAAGAAGTAGTCATTTCTCTCTGATCTTCATTGAAAGCCAGTTCTTTAACAGAGATCTTCATCTCCTTAGGGGATTTAAATTAATTTGAGTTTCGTTTTTACAACCAGGGCAGCCAAATTCACAGCAAAAATCAATTTTACACTTGCGCCTGAGGATATCATCAGGTTGTCTAGTTTTGTAATGATAGTGTGTTATGCCTGTAGCTTTCAGTTCCTTTGGATCTGTTTAAGATTGTGACCCTTGAATTTTAACTGGTGCTAGAAAAGAACTGTTCCCTCGTTCCCACTTTTCCAGCACTTTAGGGAAAATATCCTTTGCAAGATTGGCTGTTGACTAGTTTCTCATATCTACATTTTGCAACGTCAACCAGAGTTTGTAATTGAGATGGCAACAACTCTGCTATTTTTAACTTAGGAGTTCAAATGTGTGAATTTCGTCAGTCTTGTCCTAAATTTAAAAGCAATTGTAGTTTAAATCCCACTGGTAGGATGATGGTAGTGAAGGCCACGTAATCTTTAACACACTGAAGAATATGTTCCAAACAGGAAAATAAGAAAAAAAAGTGAAATAGATATAATTATATAAGAATATAATAATAGTCATTAGATTTTCCAAGTTGACAAAAATAAGTCAAAACTTTGAAGTAGCTAACCAAGTGTAACTAAAATTATATTCAACTAAAAAATATAACTTTAGAATTCCTAAGTATGGCTGCAAATGTTTATCACCCTTCATTTATGTAATTAGAATGTTGAAAATAATAACATACACTAAGAGCACAGTATATCTTAGTATTGCATAATATACCATAGCAGATTAGAGAATTTTATATTATAGAATATTATTGCATATTATAGTAGAGAATAGCACAGCATTGCATAATATAGCACAGCATAGTGTAATATAGCATAGTATATTATAGCATAGCCTTGTCTAGCCACATTATTTGGCACAGCATAGTAGAGAATAGCCTAGCCTAGCATAGCCTAGTATTGTCTAGCATGACATAGCCTAGTATAGCATAGCCTAAACTTGACTAGTTTATCATAGCATAGTATAACCTACCCTGTTTTTCCCCAGTATAGCTAAGCCTAGTCAAACATAGGTCTGAACTTTGTTAATGGTGAACTAAAATACTGGATGCAAAGCAAAACTGACATGCTTTTAACCTCTAGGCAACTTCTACTACTTGAGGCTAAAATGTTCATTTGATCAAACCCACATTTACACTCAGCGGTGGAGATCAATAGTGTGTTACTAATTGGAGGAGGGGTTTAAGCTCTTCTGGTGCTGGTGGCATCATTTCATCAGTTTTGAGTCTAACCATGTCAATGTATTCCCTCATCTCTCTCTGAACCTATCTACCATCAAGCTTAACCCTAAAACCTAAACATGTTTCTCTGTTCTGATTCAACTAAACATGGGTGTATCATTCCCGATTTTGGAAATTGAAAAAAAGTCCTTAATCTTAAATAGATATTGAAAAGAAGTTATACACGGTTAATTCCAACATACTTACTTGCTTTAACATGATTATTTCTTAATTACTTACAAATGAGGTTAATAATATCAGAAATAAATTAAAAAATGGATTTTTCCTAAAAAAAAAAGTTCAACAAAAAAATTCAACAAAAAAAACGGTGCCGACGATTTTCCACATACTGGTCCTAACCCTTTCCAGATATGTTGTCTTGACTTCCAGGCGGTTGCTATCACCCAATTCTTCCGTAGGCTGTAGGAAAGAGAGGTAGAAGGAGGCCTATTTTCAGTATACGAAATTGTACCTTTTTTTCCCTAATATTACTTTTAAGCGTAAGAAACTCACTAAGTGAATACATAGTATATATATATATATATATATATATATATATTGCAACAAAAGCAAAGTCTTCAATTATAAAGCTGGACGATTATAATTTACTTCAGGTTCAAATGCAGTCGGTAGAGGGGCGTAGGGTCTCAAAAAACACTCAATGCACAATATGTAGGAACACAGGCTAAAATTAACTTCTTTTGTGGGGATGGCACAATATTTTCTCCAAAACTAACTTTTTTACTGCCTATTATCATCTCTTGTAAACAAGAGAATAACGATTTATATCAGTATTCCATGAAGTTTACTTTAGACACAGTGACTGCAGATTGGGTAATAGTGCATCATGCAAACAGGTTGGCGGCAAGCTTGACTTCTGAAGCGGGTTTTCCTGTCAGCTTTTGACTGGCACAAGGAGCATCGGGTCATGGGCTCCGTCATCTCAGCTGCAGAGGGTGCTCCAGCAGAACCAGCGGAAAGGGCGTTGATGGAGCACACCTGGCGTATAAGCAGCTTGACCTGCCAGTGCTGCGTAGGGGCATTCATGCGCTCCTCAGCTGAAGGAGTGACCAAGTGCAATGCCAACTGCTGCATGTACTTTTTTCTTTTCATAATGCTGCCTCCTGCCCTCTTCGTGTTTTCTGTATATATGATTAACGAATTGATAGTGGCAGCATTTAGGATTCCAAAGAAGACACAGAGTGGCCACCTATTTGTATTCCTGCTGTAGCTGTATTGGGCGCACATCATGTCAAAGGTACCAACACCTCTTTTAGTTTCATTATAATACTGAATAACCTCTGGCTTCCCATTGTCAAGCACATTTGGCTGCCTGTGCATTGACGACATTAGGATGACATTGTTCTTCGATGATTTTTTAAGGGGGAAGTGAGACATTAGCATTAAGTCCTTTGTGAAAGAGAAAGGCAGTGCTAACCTGCAACCGGTTGGTCTTATCTTTTATGCATTCGGCACTTCCTTCTTATTCCCCTTTAGTGATCCCACAAGTGTCATGTCACAGTTATGTGTCAAGTCCATGATAAGAGGTTGGGTGTTGTGGTATTTTTCTGTTAAAACTCTTGTGAACATGTGGCCCAGTTGTAGGCCACCCCTTGGCCGAGTACCCTGTTTCTCCAGGTAGGGAATGGCTTTCAATAGATATTTGCTTTTGATATCATTGGCCATGACCAGTTTGATCCCATACTTTGCAGGCTTATTAGGGATGTACATTCTAAAGGGGCATTTACCCCTAAAACCCAGCAGTTGCTCATCTACAGTGATGTTTTCATGTGGGGTGTAGTGCATCTCACAATTGCTAATAAACTTGTCCCACACACTTATGATGGGGGAAAATTTGTCGGTGGCCCGCCTCTCTTGCCGTGTGTTCCAGTCATCAAACCGTATGCATCATAGCAGGAATAAAAAACGCCCTTCCAACATTGCTGCTCTCTAGAAAAGGGCACCAGAGATAGAGGAACACATTTCTTTGTCTCCAAGTGGTTATCCTTCAGGTACCTACTGAACATAAGAACACCTATCAGTGAAAGGATCTCAGATGGTAAGGTATGCTTGAGAGTTGCTGTTTGGATTTTGTACTTGGAGGCCAGCTCGTTAATCTTTTTATTGGTCCACAACACTATTTCATTAATTATAGCATCACTTATAAATAGGTTAAAACACTCCCCTGGTGTTGTGGCCTGTGCAGCTGTTTGCATAGGATTTGGTATGAATGACCTAACAATATTCAAAGCAATGGCCTCGTTGCTGTGTGTATCTGAAGAGTTGATTCCATTCAAACCCACTTCTACTAGTCACTGATGGGTCTGTGAACCTAACAATGAGATATGTTCCATCCGTATCACTATGGCGTCGGCAAGCAGCAGAACCGGTGGTAGGGCCAGCAGGGTCAACAATAGTGGTGACAGGGGGTTGCTTCCACTCTTTGGACCTATTACATACTCTATTTCTGTCTTTTCCTGCGGGGTGGGTCATCCCCACAGTCACTCTCCATCATTGATTTTTTCCTTTTGGAAATGTCGCTCCGTTAAACCAATATTCTCTCTCTCTCTCTCTCTCTCTCTCTCTCTCTCTCTCTTTCTCTCTCTCTCTCTCTCTTGACATTTGAATGATTAAGAGCCGCGTTCATTTCTTCGCACCATTCTAATTATGTATTCACGTCAACAAAATCCTGAGAACTTTTCTTCATAAATGTAATTAGGATTTCCTCTTCGTATCTCTTGCAAGGAAATATGTTCGTACATGGAAGGAAAGATGTGTTTCACTGTACGAACTGATTTTTTTAACGATTTAAGATAATCTCATTTCAATTAACAATTCCAATTTGCAAATCAACTCATTACAAAATATTATTTCTCATTCAATTCACTACGTTCTTTTAATGCGTTCATCGAGGACACAGGTCTTCAGAGAATGCTTGCCAAAATCTAAAAATGGCTTGGCATAAGAGATGAGAATTCAAGACACGGTTGAATGCACTGAAAGCTGGGAGGTTCTTTTTCTAACCCTGGTTATCCTTCGAGTTTATTCTTTATTATATTTAAATTTCTTCTTCATCCTTCACTTTCAATCTTAATGGGTCCTAAGGCTTGGAGTAGGTTCTGATGCTATATATATTCCACCTATCTTCACTTCTTCAATCTTCACAAAATACTTTAAATTGGAAAGTATAAAAAACCTATCATCATCTTTTCTCTAAGTTGTAAAACCTTCCTCGCTGGATTAAACAACTCTTCGTTATTAAAAGAACTTTTTAAATCCCCTATGAAGCTTTCCTAATTTTTGCTCTTTCATTCTGAAATTTGCCTTTTCCCTTCTTTCATATTTTCTATTCTTTGAGACCTGTCATTTATTTCTGGCCTGTATCTTTCTTTCATACCTTTTTATTCTTTCTTGTATTTCCTTTACTTCATGCATGTTGTTTCCTAGCTTTCCATTCTCAATACTAACTTGCATTTCTGCCGTAACCTTTAATAGATTTAATTCTTCCATACCTTTATACTTTTAAATTTATTCTAATTGTTGACTTTCGTCCGTAACTCTCATTTCTTTCTTACTTTTACTTTCTTCGATATAATTATTTTTCATATATATGTACTATTTTCCATTCATTTCCTTTCTTGCATGCAATTCCTTTTTCGCCTACATTTTATTTCTTGCATACACTTTTTCCATACAATTCCTTTCTTGCATACATTTCGCCATTCCATATGTTTTCTTTTCTGCATATATTTCCTTTAAGATGCATTTCCTTTTATGCATACATATCGTTTTCCATACATTTACTTTTTACATTTCCTTTTCCATACATTTCAAATCTTGTATATATTTACCTTTTCCATACATGTCTTTTCTTGCATACATTTAAGTTTGGCCTTAAATTGTATTTCTTGCATAAGTTTTTCCACATACATTTCCTTTTCGAATAGATTTTTTCATTGCATCGCCTTTCTTGCATATATTAACTTTTCCATACATTTCCATTCTGTACGAGATTTCATTTTTCGATTCATTTCATTTCTCGCATAAATTTGTTTTTCCACACATTTGCTTTCTTGCATATTTAATTTTTTTCATATATTTACCTTCTTGCATACAATTATTTTTTTTCAGAAAATTCATTTCTTGCATACATTTGCTTTACCATATATTTTCTTTTCTGTTATATATTTAGGTTTTGCATAGATTTCCTTTCTTGCATATACATAATTCATTTTTTGTTAGATTTCTTTTCTTGCAAACCTTTCAATTTTCCATAGATTTTCTTGGTCGCAATTATTTCCTTTTTCCATATTTAATTTCTTGCATACATTTCCTTTCCTGTATAGATTTCATTTTTCTATACACTTAATTTCTTGAATGCATTTTCCTCCCATATATTTTCTTTGTTATATACATTTCTTTTTTAATACATTTTCTTCCTCGTTTACATTTATTTTGCTCTACAATTGCGTTCTTGCCTACATTTCGTTCTACATAAGTTTTCTTTATTATACACATTTCCTTTTTTCCATACTTATCCTTTCCTAAATATCTTTCCTTTTTCATAAATTTATTTTTTTGCATATATTTAATTTTTGCATGCATTTAGTCTCTTTCAATCTTTTATTTTTTTCCTACATATCCTTTCTTGCATACATTTCTTATTTTCCATAGATTTCCTTTTATGTATATATTTCTCTTTTCCAAACCTTTCCTTTCTTGCATTAATTTCCTTTCTCATACATTTCCCTTCATGCATAAATTTCCTTTCTTGCTTTTATTTCATTTTTTCGAAACATTTACTTTTTTGCAGTCATTTATCTTTTTCATACTTTTTATTTCTTTATATATTTAATTTTTCCATATATTTCTTTTCCTGCATACATTTCCTTCTTCCATAGATTTCCTTTCTTGCATACATTTCATTTCTCCATACCTTTCCTTTCTTGTATATATTACTTTTTATCATAGATTTCATTTGTAGCCTACATTTCCTCTTTCCATAGTTTGATTTCCTGCATAGATTTCCTTTTTCCGTAGATTTCATTTCCTGCATATATTTCCCCATAAATTTTCCTTTGCATAGCTTTCCTTTTGCATAACTTTCCTTTTGCCTACCTTACATCTCCTTTTTCCATACAATTCCTTTTTCCCTTCTTTTCTCTTTCTTAGATACATTTCCTTTTCCATACATTTCACTTCTTGCGTACATTTCATTATTCCATAGACTTCATTTTTTTCCATACATTTCCTTATGCATACATTTAATTTTCAACGGATTTCAATTGTTACATACGTGTACCTTTCCTTTTGTATACATTTCTCTTTGCATACACTTCCTTTTGCATACATTTAATTTTTCATATATACTCCTTCTGCATACATTTCTTTTTCCATATATTCCCTTTTCCATACATTTCCTTTCTCGCATACATTACTTTTTCCTTACTTTTCTTCTCTTTATTAGTCTGTATTTGTTCATACTTTTCCTTGTCTTTTTACTTTTCACCTTACTTATCTTTCCTTACTCTCATTTCAATATAACCTTCACATTCTTTCATTCCTTTCCTTTCTTTCTCACATTTTATTCATTAATACCTTTCCTTTTTTTCGTCGCCTTCCCCTTTTTCTTACCTTTTATTTCCTTTTTACTATTTCTTTGTTTCACATACTTCCTTTCCTCCTCCTCCAGTGTGTGGTGTCCTTGCAAGACGGGAGTAATTTACTAAATAACCCTAAGGCGAAAACTAACGCGGGCGGGCATGGCCGCCAGGAAGTTTGGGAGCAGATTTGGGTCATAAAACTGGTGAAGGTTTGGCAAGTCAAAATATGTGGAAAGTATATAGGCCGAGTTGTTTAAAAAGAGATTACTAGGAGCGTTAGGGCCCCAAAGCATGCCTAACTTTCCAAAACCTACCTAAGCGAGGGCAGGTCTATAGCTATTTGATGAAAGCGCTCCCTTAACCCTGGTCGCAGGGGGGGGGGAGGCATCTAGGCATCCCTTCCTATAGTTCTACCCCACCTTCACCCCGTAAGAGGGGGGGCATATTCAAGTGATTTGTGCACTTTCTCGGTGGCTTAAAAGCCTATGAAGCCCCCTCTATTAATGTATCTTCCTCAGAGTGTCACTTATCCTATATGACCAAATTTTATGAGTCCTGCTTCAACAGAATTCTAGGTGAGATGACCTCGATGGTTTCCTTCTGCTTCTATCTAACATTGTTTGTTACTATTTTGTCCTTTTTTTCTCTTCTGTTATTATTTTATTTTCAGGTTCAATCATCCTTTTTCTAATAGATGAAAAAGAATTTTCGGGTATTGAGCCTATTTATGATTTTGTAAAAAATTTAGAAAGGATTTGTATATGGGGGAGGTTTGTTAGTAGAAAGGGATTTTCGTCCTCGACTTGTACCGTCTTTAGGCATTCTCTTGTTATTTGGTGTATAACTTTATCACATTTAACCATTAGTGTTCTTGTTATCTGGTCTAAAATTCTACTACATTCATCCCTGTTCTTTTATTCCGGATCTAAACTCTATTACATTCATTCTTGTCTTTTTTACCTGGCATAAAACTCTCTTATATTCATCTCTCTTCTTTTATTCTGGTCTAAAGCTCTATTATATTAATTCATGATTTGGTTATTTGGCATAAAACAGTTACATTCATCCTTGTTCATTTTATCTGGTCTAAAATTCAATTACATTTATCCCTGTTCCTGTTATTTCCTCTAAAAGTCTAATAAATTCATCTCTGTTGTTTTTTATCTAAAGCTACTACAGTTATGGCTGTTCCTGAGGATTTTAGTCTATAAGTCTTCCACTATTTGTTTTTTTGTCTAAACTTCTACTGAATTCATTCCTTTTTTGTCCTTTCAAATAACATTTTACTGCAGCTTCTTAAATTTTAATTTAGTCTAGAATAATATCGTATACAGCAGTTAGCCCATTTCTTGTTATCTGTTTTCAAATCCTTATAACTCTTCACTATTATCTATGGCCAAGTCGAGGTTTTCAACCGGAATCTCTAAGCAAGCGAATCATTAAACTGTACTGCGCCAGACGAAGTCTCTCTGGTTTATAATGGATTCAAAGGAAACGTTTAATTGAATATACGATCGTTTCATTTACGCTTTGATTCTAAACCTAACGATTATTCGCTCTGTGGCCATGATTTCGCTATAAAGGCCTTAGATGCTCAATGAATTCTCCATATTTGGAGGTCTAACTACCAACAGTGGGAATAAAATGACGGGACTTTGTCATATACAGAACTGCCAGATTTAGGAAAATGAAAATCATTGAATAATGCAAGTGCGTGAAATGTATCCACTGAAAGCGACTGTGTGGTGTGGTTTTTGGGCAGGTAGACTGCTTGGTCGTTCTTATTTGAATATGATGATGAAAATGCAGTTAACATTATTGGAGGACGTTACCAAGACATGATATCCACTTGTTTCAGCAGGATGGAGCGACCTGCCACACTTCGCGCCAAACGCTTGCATTACTCAACGGAAAAATTCCGCTACCTGTTTAATCCTTTCATGGTGGGCAGGAATGAACAACAAGGTCCTTGAATCTTAGCCCTTGTGATGTATTCTTATAGGGGTATGTGAAATCACAGGTATACGCTAACAAGCCACGCATAATTCCTGTACATTAAGGCTGAAATCAGGTGTGTGATTGGAGGCATTGGAAATTTCGAGGATCGAATAAATATATGTAGACTCAGTGCAGGTGGATATTTTGCCGACATTGTATTCTATCCCTAAGCGGGAGACATAATTATGAGATATATGCAGAATATAGCAATGTTTATAATTTTTTTTATTATACACCTTCTATTTCGGCGCCCTTATATTTATAAATAATATGATAAATTCTAAAATGTTTAAGTAAATATGTTGATTATATTAAAATTATATAAGAGGTGTATTTTTCCTTTTAGCGAATTTCAATGCGTGCCAAACATATAGTATCATTTAATCTGAGTTTTCAACTCTTCCTAATAATAAGGCGACAAATGAACCTCGCAATTAATTGGCTTATATATCACCTAGCGGGTACTGTGATTTGAAGTGATTAGTGAGATGAATAAGAAATTCTGGCACACACCATCCTGGTCATTGGTTATCTCATTAAAAAGAATAGAGGTGTTTATTTTAACAATATGAAGAAAATTATGAAAAAGAGTTAGACAGTAGTAGAAAAAATACCACACTAAAGTACTTGCTCAAATAAGACGAAATACCGCTAACTTTTAACTGTTGCAATAAAGACCCTGAAATAGAAATCTAACCTTACCGAACCACTTTCTAATAAATACTACCTTTACTATATTTAAAGTTTAATGTTAATTTTATTTGACTTATAACTGTATTACTTTATATAAATTATCAGGTGAATTATTTCATACTACTTAACCTATATCATTAAAAATAACTACAGTTTTCTTCAACACACTAGAGAAAAATGGTAATAAATTATTTATATTTACAATAATAAATATTTAAAGCATTTACATAATAAATGCGTTTAAAGTGCCTAAAATTTGTATGCGTGGTGGATAATGCAGAACATGTAGTTTCACTTTCTCGCCACATTTGTTTAAAACCTTTCTGGAGATATGAAAAATGCAAGCAAAAAAGATGCAGAAAATAAAGCAAATAGCATCACTTTCACACTCATTTATTTACGCCAAGTTATATCGAACTAAAAAATCGCGCCCGGAAGAAGTCCGGGGGGGGGGGGGGGGAAAGTCTCAAAATCGGTTATTAATGAAACCACTCCGAGGACAATGGAGAAAGGAAGAGGGAGGAGCAGAGGGAGGAGAGACAAGGGGAGAGCAACAGAGGGGGAGTGGGAATGGACGGAGGAAGAGAAGAAGGGAAAGTGATGGAAAGAGGGGTTCATTAGAGCTGATGCCCAGAAAATCAAATTTCTAGACTTAGAAAATGCCTCGTTTGTCAAAGCTTTATATCCAAGGTGACGCCAGACTTCAGTGATGTATTCAAATTCTTTATTAATAAAAATAGGGTTACAAATCCAAAGGGCGCGGAGAAACATGCCAATGATAACATCTCTTTCAACGAAACGGGCATGATTAGATACAGCGCGCCCATATTGAATGGTATGGGTAGTTTTTTTGATCATTTTAAAAATTGATTACCCTGATTACTTTTTGCTATTAGGACATCAAAAATTGGCAATTTCACTACTCTCTTTTTGCACCCTAAACGAAAGAAGAAAACAAGAGAAACAAAATTATTATGTCTTTAGAAGCTTAGTACGATAAATAATTGATGAGGAGATTTGATGGTTACGTGACTGATCCCCTTCTTGCAGAGAAGGGGGCTTCATCTTCACTTATGGTGGCAAATGATGGAATTATTTCAGTTGAAAGCCAACACCAACGAAGGCACCACCTCCCCCAGGGAAGTTTTAAGGAGATATCCATGAGGAAGTTAAGCTTGGGAAAGAGAAAATGGATGGAAGCCATATCCGTCGTGCCTACTAGGGATTATTTGGCATTGGGGCCAGGGAGGCACACTTTTTCCTTAGCGGGGGAAAAGTGTAAGTTTAACCAGTCCGTTGGGATTGAAGTAGTTGGGGAGAAGGGAGAGCCATACAAAAGGAATTGTTTTCGATGGGTAATGGGGTACCATCGGAAGAATTGCGTGGCTATCAAGTTCCAACCACCCCTGAGTTAACTTACATACTCTTCACACAATTTCACTTCTCCCAACACCACCACATTCTTGAAGAAAATTTTTCTAATTTGCTGATGGGTAAAAACATTCTCTCGTTGGTTTCAACTTTATTTTTATGCAAATAAAATTAGGAACGAATAAAAAAAATAAAATAAATACTAATAATCTAAAAGTAAAAAATGAAATTATAAATAAATGTTAAGAAACAGAAAAGGGATAATGAAAGGGATTAAGAAATAAACCATGAAACCCAAGAGAGGTAAAGAAAAAACACAAGAGTCAAGAATCATTAAAAGAATGAAGAGGTAAATAAAATAATTATGGATTTGTTGAAAGATACAATAAAAAAAGAAATGAAAAGAAAGAATGATCGAAGAGTAGAGAGATATAAAGAAAAGGTAAATTAAAATAAAGACTATGAATATTGAGAGAGGAAAAGAAGATAATTCTAAAAATAACCAATCGAGCTAAGAGGGACCAAGTAGCTAGAAAGGGTGTTTTGTTCTTCCTAAATCTTTATCCTCATTACTATTTTTTATTCATCTCTTTTGGCGTCCATCGATGAGGACAGAGCCTCCTAACCAATCCTATACTCCAATTATCTTGATTAAATACCTGCCTAGTCGCGGCGGAACCAAGTTACCACTCCCCATTGTACGTATAACTGGTCTCCCTCTCCTCCTGTGCCATCCTCTCCCCAAAGTCACCCAAAAGTCTTCGATTCAGAATACTCGGGCTATATACTTTTCCACCACTCTCACTTCTCACTTTTTATACTCTACACAGCCCCCTCCCTCTCTGGGATCTTTTCTTCAGGGGTTGTTCCCAGAGAAGCTCTTACCTTCTCGTGGCGAGGGCGGTCAGCCTTGGGCCCCTTAGGGGACCCATGGTGCTGCCAACAAGACTTATAACATGCCCCTCTTTCTTTCCTTCTCTATTACGCTCTTTCACTGCCCTTTATCCCCTTCCCCCTTCCTTCACCTATCTAGTGGTCTTTATAAATACCCGACCTCTGCTCGTTTAATGGATTGATTTAGAATTGTTCTTTCATGAAGGTGAAAGAGGCTGGGCATCTCCAACGCCTTCATCTACCGAATGCCTAAGAACAAACCCATCGTTGGCCCATTTTCTCCGTGCGTTGGAGAACTCGGGTAGCCTTAAGGTTTCAAAAGATGGTATGGTAGTTCCGTATACATTCTCCAAGAGGACAGACCGGACGTAACTGATTGTATAGTTGCAGTAGTGCCTGGCCCTTGTAGGCCTCCATGGTGGGGAGCCCCGAGGGAGAAAGCGAAGTTTTTTTTGGCAATGGCTAGCCATAATCCAAAAACCTTCCCTTCTCGTAAGGGTTCTCGCGCCAAACGTTCCTTAGCTCCCCTTTCAGCCTTCCCTCGCTCATTGAACCCCTATTCCAACGAAGTAGACTCAGATCTTGATTATCCTCACTTTCTTGTCATGAATTCATCATCCGACATCCCACTTGCAAATGTCGATGTGTTTTACGTAAATGAATCTTTTGAGTCCCGCTGTGGGAAACCCCACCGGATGTTGTCAAGAGGAACTAGTGATGTCGTAATCGAGGTGTCATTCCACTCTTAACACAACCTTGTGCGAAATCTATCTTCGATAGCCGAAATTCCAATAACTGTCTCGCCCCATCCGTGTCTGAATTTCGTCAAAGTTATCGTCCGTTCAAACGAACTAAAGCACTACGACCCCACCCGCCTTCAGAGTAAGCTCAGTACCCAATGTTTTACACATGTACATACACAGGGTAACTAAAGCATCAGGCTCCACTAAAGTCCCAACCGCAACACTGATTTTAACATTTAAACGGCTGGGTACCTTCGTGTCACGGTAAGTCCCTACATCGAACTACCCAGACGCTGCTTCAATTGCAATCAATTTGGACATGTTGGCCGTACCGGTCGGCAGCCTCGCTCCTGCGTGAATTGTAGCTCTGACCACCATGACCCCGAATGCACCAAAACACCCCACTGTGCCAACTACGGAGGTACCCACAGTGCTGCGTCAAAACTCTGCTCTATATTTTTATATGAAAAGGAAGTTCTCGCTCTGTGCGAGTCCCTAAGTCTAGATATGAGAGAGGCCCGCCAGCGTGCCCGAGCACAAACATTGCCACACGGCAAGCTATTCTTTGACGTTTTACGTGACGCTGGACGAAACCAACCAACACGCGCGAGTTCCGACCATCCTTAAGCACTTCACCCTAGATCTACTCGCAGCGTCTAAAACATTCAGAATATGCAGTCAAAGCATCGCTCTCACACCGAGATAACCAATGTAGCCCCCCCTCTCTCTATCAGGTCTAGCTGGGAGAGACACTTGAAGAGATCAGACGCTATTTGAAATAATCCTCAACATCGACCAGTCAAGGTTCATCATTCTATGCCCTTAAGTCCGTCTCACTCTTCACAGGACTTAGGCCCCATCCTGATCCAAACGATGGCAGATATACACCCATCTCCACACACCTCGCTCAGATCCCGAACACTTCCATGGTGGTCGGCCGAGTGTGAGATGGCACTCAAACAGAAGCGTTATGCCTACATGAAATATAAGCGCCGCCCGAACGATTTTACTGTCAGTAAATTTCGTCGGGCGTCGGGCTAGGTTCCGGTATATTTCGAAGCACGCCTGCCGCTCTTCTTGGCGGGCATACGTGTCTTCACTTAACGGAAAGACCCCTTTAGCAGAGTCAAAAGGATTGGGGGCAAGTTCTCGCAGGACCCCCCCTCCTGTACTCCAGGAGAATGGGACCGCAATCTTGGACCCCGCGCCCATGGCGAAATCCTTTGCGACCGCTTTTTTCGCATTCTCTAGCCGGGATGGTGCTCCACCAGCATTCAAAGCACATTGTCATGTCGTGGAAGGCCGCCGGCTGAACTTTACCTAGAGAGGCGGAGAATACTTCAACGACAAGTTTACTGTAAGTGAGTTGCGCTCCACTCTCGCCTCGTGCGCTGACACCGCCCATGGTCCGGACGATATCCCGTACGCCATGCTTCGACAACTGGGTGAGCAAGCATTGCCTTTCTGTTAGATTTGTTCAACAGGATCTGGGTGCAAGGGCTTTTCCCAGATTCCTGGCAAATCACTACTGTGCTCGCCTTTCGCAAGCCGGGGAGAGATCACTCTACTCCGACCGGTTTCCGCCCAATCTCTCTAACCTCTTGCGTGTGCAAGTTGAAGGAGAAATTGGTAAATGTTAGACTAGCATTTTTCCTGGACAGTGGAGGCCATCTGTTTTCTGCACAGTGCGGCTTCTGTAATTTCCACTCCACGTCGGATGCTCTGCTCCGACTGGAAAATGTGGTCTGCGATGCCTTTCTTCGTAGACAGAACTATGCCACGGTGTTTTTCGATCTGGAGAAGGCCTATGATACTGCATAGTGATACGGTATCATAGAGACTCTCCACTCCATGGGGGCGAGGGGACGCTCCCCAGTCTGTATATCTGAATTTTTGCGATATCGTCGATTCCGTGTACGGGTGAGGGGGAGCTCTTTCCAGCCCAAAGGAGCAGGAAGAGGGTATCCCGCATGGAAGTGTTCTCAGTGTCATACTCTTTGACCAAAGCATTAATGGCATTACCTCGGAGCTGCCGGAAGATGTTCCTGCTACGCTCTACGTGGGCAACCTTTCAATCTCTTTTGGCACAGCCCAGATACCAACTCTGGAGCGAAGACACCAACCGGAATTGTACTGCGTCTCTCGCTACGCTAAAGAGCACAGGTTTCGGTTTCCTATGGCTAAGACTAAGGTGGTGCACTTCTGCCGCCATCCACGGCTCTAAACCGAAACAGATTAATTTCTTAATGGGGTGCACCTGGATGTAGTTAACTCGCACCATTTCCTTGGTCTTGTATTTGACCGACGCCTCACCTGGGAGGATCATATTCGCAGCCTTAGGGTCGCTTGTACCCGCGCCATGGATATTCTCGGTCTCGTGACGTTCAGCGCTTGAAGAGGTGCAAGTGCTACTGCCCTACTTTATCGATCCTTTGTTCGTTCCAAACTCAAATACGGATGCGAGTTTTATGCATCCACAGCCGATCGTTTATTTCGGAAGGTAAATTCGATCAACCACACCGGCCTTCGCCTTGCGACCGTTGCCTTCCGCACTTTCCCTATTGAGAGCCTATTGGTCGATGCTGGGGAGAGGCCACTTGCTCTGCACCACGGGCAGTGCATCACTCGCCTGTACGCGAGATTCCGGTGCCTCCCTCACTCGCCAACAGCTTTCACTGCATCCGCAGCTGATATCGACGGTGCCTTTGCCGCCTAGAGACGCCAGTCATACCCTAAGCCCTTTGGGTTTAGGGCCAGGAAACTGCTTCAAGAGCTAGATATAACTTTCGACCCGGTTGTGCCTCTTTTCTGCCCAGGACGCCACCCTGGAGGGTACCACATTTGGCTATTTGACGCCCCGCCTTTGCTACTAAAGCTTGTACGGCGCCGGGAGTATTGCGTTCGACCTTTTTGGAGCACACCTCGTGTCACGCTGGAACCGTGCTAGTGTATACGGATGGCTCCAAGTCCAAAGAGGGGGTCGGCTTCCACGCCGCATTCCCTCTGTTTGAAGTCAGCGGTGCTCTGCCATACGCTGCGTCTGTCTTTACCACCGAGCTGGTGGCAATACTCCACTCGGTACAGGAGATTACCCGACGTGCCTGGTTCGGAGACCGGATTCGTGATCTATAGCGACTCACAAAGCGGCCTCAGTGCTCTCGGGGCATTGGAATATCGGCATCCCCTGATTCGTGATATCCGTGACGCCAGGGTTTTGGCGACCCGGCCAGATGTCTTGATTATCTTCTGCTGGGTTCCTAGGCAAATAGGAATTTCGTGGAATGAGCGCGCCGCTGAGGGTGCCAAAGAGTCCGCGAGAACTCGGCGACGCAACTTGCGTTTCGCTCTTCCTCACACCGACTATATGGCAGGAATATGGGCAGCTCTTCGGACTGCTTGGCAAAGAAGATGGGATACGGTCGAAGGCAACTTAAAGTGGCGTGCCATTTGACCGCGACTGTTCCCATGGAACTATCCCCGATTTGCACGACGGCTTCAGGTCGCTTTCTGTCGTCTCCGAATCGGACACACTCGTGTGACACATCGCTTTTTGATGGAGCGCTCGCCTGCGCTCTATTGCGATGACTCCTTCGTCCCCCAGACTGTTTGGCACATTCTTGTCGAATTTCCTAGTCTGGGTGATCTTCGCGCACGTTACCTGTCCCGGTACCGGATTGGCGGGGTCGCTTCCGCCTGTCCTTTGTACTCGGGACGAGTGCGTGCACATTGACTGGTGGACCTGTTACTTTTGGGGGGAGGCCGGCCTTCTCTCTTTCATTTAACTAGGTTTAGTTGTTGTTTTTGTTATTGTTTTGTTATTGTTATTGCTTCCTAATTGTTTTTCTTTTTATTGTTTTATTGTTTTCTGTTCAATATTTTAAATTAGCATAGAACTAGGCTGTTTGTTTACGGCGACTGATGCCTAAGTGGGCTTTTGCCAGATAGCCTTTAAAAAAAAAAAATCCCAGAGGGTGTATCCGCAACTCTGTTTGTCGATGATTTAACACTATACTGTTCCTCACCTCGCCTTCCTTCAGCAGCGCGTTGGCTACAACTGGCCGTCGATGTTGTATCCAAAAAAGCACAACTTAAGAGATTCCGCTTTTCCACGAACAAAACCAAAGCAATGTATTTCCACCGAGGTAGAGGGGTTCTTCGTCCGCCATACATCTCCCTATTAGGCGAAGATATAGAGTTTGTCTCCGAGTTTCGGTTCCTTGGCGTAACTCTCGATCCAAAGTTATCCTGGTTACCACACCTTCGCCGACTTCGAACAGTCTGTCCGCGGGCTCTAGACATTTTGAAAGTCCTCTCACCTACTTCTTGGGGCAGTGACCGACAAACATTCTGGACATTATACACAGCCCTCGTCCAATCCAAATTGGATTATTGCTGTCAAATTTACTCATCGGCTTCCCCTTCAGCCCTTAAAATGCTGAACCCCTTTTGAAACCTCGGAGTTTGTCTTTCTAGTGGAGCCTTCCGTACTTCTCCTGTCAACACCCTTTACTGCTAGAGTGGGGTACTCCCTTTGCCCTACCATAGACTTTAAATCTGCATGCGATACCTATGCCGAGTACAGCAAGCCCCTGTATCAGAGGTTTACAGATGCCTGTATACTCCTGAATAAACGGCGGCATATGATAAGTTGCCATCTTTACCCCGCCCTTTGAACCTTCGCATAGATCATCTCTCTAGCCTGGGTGCTCCAAGGGTCCTTACCCTTTTATCCTTACTGACCTCTAGTTGGCGTGCTCCTCTCCCCACAGTATGTACCAACCTTCGGAGCCTGGAGAAGTCCTCCATTGACCCTCGCATCATTAAGAGCCTGTTCTTATAGTATTCAATCTCACACAAACAATGCTGCCCACTATACACGGATCGCTCTAAGTCGGACGGTTGCGTGGGTGCCGCCGCCATCTACCCAGGAGGAGAATTCTTAACTCTATCTATGCCGCCAACAGCATCCATTTTTACCGCTGAACTTTCAGCAATCCTTTTGGCCTTTAGACTCATCCAAATTTTACCTTTTAGTGATTTTGTCATTTTTTCCGACTTATGGAGTGTCTTACAGTCAATTAGATCTTTTAATGCGTCACATCCCCTAGTCACAGAAATTTTCAAATGGCTGATCCAAAATGCACCTTGATATAAAATTATTTTTTACTGGGTCCCTGGGCATGTAAGGGGCCTGAGCAACAAGAAGGCTGATCGACTGGCCCACTCAGCACATTTTTTGTCCCCTGAGAACTCGGCTCTGCCTTTTATGGACTACTTTCCTTCAATAAGAGAGTATATTTTTAAACTGTGGCAGAATGAATAGGATGACTGTTCAATATCCAAACTATACAAAATTATTGGAGGTGGCCCTTTGCCGAGTTCACATTGGCCACACAAGACTTACTCAAGGCCATCTTGATTCGGGTGATGCTCATATCAACCGTTGTTGTCGTTTTTGCGGTGGGGACCAATCGGTTGCTCACCTTTTATTGGATTGTAGCAATTTTGCCATTCTCCGGTTGTCCTGTTTCCCGACCCTTCTAACTATTCCTCAACACACCCTTCTTCGATTCATATTGGCGGAGGAATCTTTTAACCCGTCGTTTTTTGAATTTTTATCACAAAGTGGTCTCCTCCACCCTTTATAGATTATTCGCAACGTTTTCTCCTAGCTGCCATATAGAATCCATTGGATTGGGCAGCAACCCACTGGTAACTTACCTTAAAACTTAAACCTTACTCTATACAGCTCCTCCCACACTTGATGGTGCATAAACCCTCGCTAGTTTTTAATTTTAGCTTTAAGAAAACAACAATGAGTCACCGGTTGAGTTAAAGAAGGTCCCCCTCGCTACTCGATTTCAACCATTTGTTGATTAAGGGGAATTGCTTTTCGTTCCCCTCTTTCCTCTTTTTCCCACAACTAGATTTCCTTTTACATAAAAATAAAATGTAAATCTTAAAATCTTCTCCTCGGGAATTTAATTTACTCAACTTTGACTAGATTTAACTCTTTTAACCTTTTAGGATTACAAAGCTTTCTTCAACCTATGTATATCTTAATATTATAAACTTTACAATGATTTTTTGTAAGTTCATTCTTTATTGAAATCCTTATAAAACTGCTCCCATCAAACTTTTAATAATATTACCTCTCGACTTTAGAACAAAGGTAAGAAAATCCGTATAAAATCCACCCAAGTTAATATTAGCATATTTCTAATTAAAATCGGCCATTTTTCTTAAAACGAAGAACGAAACTCCAGTTAATTTTGGCTGCTAGTTTTATTAACCTTGGATCTTGCCCAGGGCAAGGTGCGTAATGGAGTTATTATATAAAAAAAAGGGTAAAGACCTGCGAGGTATGGGAGATTAAAGGAGAGCTGATTTTCCATGTTCCCTCCATACTGGAAGGAAGAATCAAGCTTGTAGCCAATGAATAGTTTCTTATTCTTTTTTTCATTCCTCTACTTCCTCTTCTCCTTCCTTTTCTTCATCTTTTCTTATTCGTCTTAATCTATTATTATTATTATTATTTTGAAGACTATCAGAGAAAAATAACTATCCTATCACCTTATTTATATGAGGGCGAAAAGTAATATTCTCATTAGAACTTGTGCGGGTAAGGAATACTATTAGATAAGTAGGTATGTACTTAGAAACTTGTAAAATAAGCCGATACACACGTACATAAGTGTACCGTACTTAGCAACTTGTGTAAGATAAGCAGATACATACACTCTTAAATAAGTATATCAGTACCTATAAACTTTAAAGATACGTTTATATACTCGGAGATATGTGTGTACGTACTCTGATATTGCACAATATGCAGGTACATAATGTGAAAGAACAACTTCTGCCCCCTCCCTTAACACACACACACACACTTTATTGGAGACTACGTGCGATTCTATCCCACCATGGAGAATGTCACTTTCTGTTCGGGAACATTCGTGAATTTTTGATTCCTGATTGCATTGAGGAAATATTGTCTAATCATGCAAACTCTTCCCTTACCTCCCCCTCCCGATCCTCGATGATAAGGCGAGAAAGAGCCGCTGTGTCTAGCACCTTCTTGTTAAATAAGGAATAGACTCTGCCTTCGGATTAAGATGTTTGGAGCTTGTGACTCCTTTCTCCAAATTTCCCCTTTCCGCTCAGAATTGGGCCTACAAACACTCGGGTTTTACTGTGGCTTGAGGACTCCAGCACGCACATCAAAGCCGTCTCCATGGTCTCGTCAAGTCCCGTGAGCTCTGACAAGCAAGACTTTCTCCGCCGTGATTCTACTTTAGTCAATTAGTAGCTTCTAAGAACGGCAAGCCTTTGAATTGGCGGAACAGTCTCCCTTCTTTTAATCGAACGAATGAGAAAATCCCCATCGATTACCTTTGAGGAAAAGATGTTTCCTCTTCCAGTGGAATTACGAGTAATCCCACATTTCCAGAAGTAGGAAATTATTATTTCCGAAGAAAAATTATTCCGTTTTCTCTTCCTTGCGGTGTGTTGGATTTATTTCATAATTCTTTCGCACTCATGAGAGATATACATTATATATACATCTGTATTTGTAGACCGATCGTGATTAAACGGAAAGCCGTGAATTCAGATATCAATAAAAATTTGGCGACAGTGTCTGGAAAAGGGATTAAGACAAGACAGCTGCCGCTGCCTCAGCTATTATAAAATTATATTAAGAAACCGGAAATCGTTGTCGCCATAAACTGATAACTTTCGGCAAAATAGGAATTAGCGAAGCTTAGTTCAATGGGCGGAGCTAAAATCATTCTGTTTTCAGAGGCTAAAAAAAGTTCAAGTTCAAGTTAATAAAAGTGATGAAATGTGTGGTAGGTTTTCATAGGTGTGAAATTGTTTACTCCTTTGCCCTGGTATTGAGGGCATCACTAGCATACTTTCTTCTTCTTGTTTGTTTAAAACAAATTTTCCTCTGTCAATAGTATTGCTAACCGTCTATGACGGTCAGGTTCTTCCATTGTGTTATAAATTTTGTTTATTCATTTTGTAGGTTCCTCGGTCGGGGATTTCAAGCTTTTCAATTTGCTAAGTATTCTTTTCTAGTTTATATAAGCATTTTTGCCTTTTTTTATTTGTACTTTATAACTTTGTTATTTATTAATTCTTTATTTTCTTTCTACTTAAATTTTTGTTTGAATTGTTGTTATTGCAGTTAATTTATCTTACTCTTTTTGTTATCGTTAACTTTGTTATTTAATTATTCTTTTAATTATTCCTTTCGTTTACTTTTTTGTTATTACTGTAAGACTATCTTCCTTTTCTTATTATTTTAGGCAATTTTGTTAGCTTGGGCACTTTGCCTCTTTTTCTTTATACTTTTTGTTTCAGTTAAATTTTAATTTGGGCACCTCGCCTCTTTTTATTAAAGATTTTTGCTTTTGGTTTATTTTTTTGCTTTAACTTATTTAATTTAAATTTTTGTATCATTTTTAGATGTAGATTGGTCTTATATTTTCTGTTGCACAGTTTCTTCCGCTGAGGAATAGTGCTGTCCTCTCTACTCTGCGTTGTCTGAATTGCCGTATTTCTAGATTGTTGGGAGTATTTCTTGTTCAATTTTGTACCAAGTCTTTCTCCCTAGCCTCTGGATTTTCATATTGATCGGTTTGAGTCCATTTCTATCATGTAGAACCGATTGTCAAGTATGGTCGATCCTATTTATGCCAGTTATTAGCAGTGTGGCTTGATTCTGTACCCTACGCATCATCCTATGCAAGATACAACTTGCCATCTACGTAATCACAGATGGGTACACCAAGACAGAGCGTACCAAGACCATGTAGAGTTTTCTCTTATTTGATACGTTGAGGCTTCAGAAACGGTACAGTTTCTTCAGCTCTCTTTTGGTTAGGGAGACTCTGTTATTTGTGTGGACCTTGTATCTTGATTTGTAAAGACGTAAGTTCAGGGACTTTTCCTTGTTAGAGTACCGATAAATTTATCCTCAACGAGGACGTAGTCAAATTTCCAGCAGTTTATCGAAATTATCAGGAACTTCTGTCGGTTAGTTTTTATTTTCAACCTTTTTCCGTAATGATTGATTTTATCAATCTCGGCAGCTGTCGCCCTTGTTGAACTCCAGTGTTACTGATTGGACTTGGAACGATTTGTGTGATGTCATCTGCCTAATGCAGATACATTGATTCATCCCTCACTGGAGCAGGGAGTTCTATTGTGTAGACGAGGTACGGCAACGGGGTCCTTTGTAGCCCTCGATCGCGATTTGGCTATTCTCTCCATTTAATAGTATAAAGGAGTCTTTTTTGGAATGGGGTTAACTAGAGATTGAAGATCTTAAATTGTACCCTCTCAGTCAGATCTTGTCAAAGGCCTTCTCTTTATCCCCCAGCACCAGGTCAACGCATTTTCGCTTAGCTTTGCTGCATGCGAGTTTTTTCGTTAGGAGGGCGAGGGCAGTTTCCGTTCCTCGTCTCCTACGCAACCCGTACTTCTGATGGTTGTGAACTCCGAGCTCGGCTAGTTGTACTTGAATCCTGTCAGCCAGAGTTTCTCGTAGACATTCACAACGAATTCCAGCAGGGTGATTTACCTGTAATTGCCATTTGATCAAGGGGTTTACATCCCTTAGGGGTGAAAATTATTTTAGCAATCTTAAAACCACCAGGGAAGAAACCTGTGTTCAGGGAAGCGTTATAAACATTTGTGATTCCCTGAATGATTTGCTGTGAGGTATTTACCAGTTTGTTTTTGGTCCTGCCAATCTAGCCTGGTGCCCTTTGCTTAAATGTTCTTATAGTGATGATGACCTCCTCTAGTGTTATGGGACAGCCATGGCGAGCCATCTCCCTGCCTTAGTCTACTTGATGTTGTGGGTGCGTGATATGGATAATCTGATTCAGATCTTTGATAAGTTTGCCTTCGAATTCCTGGTAGATCTCTTCATTTTCTTCTTGGGTGATACTAAAGACCTTTTTCCAATAATTCCTATATCTATTTTCTAGAACTGCCGCTTCCTCTATAAAATATCCGTTCTCTTTTATTTGAACATAAGTTATTTCGGGTACTCCTTTTATATTCATGACTTAATGCCAGAATTTAGCCGGGTTCATCTCGCAATCGATTTTGGCTATCGGGTTGTTCCATATTTCCTTTTATTGGAGGTTGATAGCCTCTTTTAGCTCGGTGCTTAAGCGCCGAAGAAGCGAGCTTCCTTCCCGGTTAGAACCTTCTAGTCTTATTTCTTCGTACACTTGCTGTGATCACGAGCGACCTCCCTCATCTCCTCTGCCCATCTGGGCTAAGGAGGTGTTTTGTACCTAGTTTTGGGTATGACCTCGCGGTCCGTTTCTAGTATGGACGTAGTTATCCTCTCACTACTTCATCTATCTCCTCCACCAGAACCTTCTCCATTTTAGAGAAAGACCTGGCTGAGGCCTGTCCATCTGGCTTGGCAAGCTCCTACCGACAGAGGTTAGAAGCGGGTTCATTTCCCCCCCCCTCCTCTCCAAATAAGAAAAAGAACAAAAAAAGACTAAGAAGACTCGGGGCTCCTCACCATCCGCGGGGGCTGCAGAGACCGATGGGTCTGCTGCCACTTCGGCAAGCGACCAAGGCAAGATCAGCACATCCGGCCCCTCTACCCCCCCGTGTGCATGCCCGTGACTATGATTAAGACCAAAAGTGCACAGGACGGAGCCTAGATAACATCGGCGCACCTAATTCAGAGGTTACCGGGCGTTTTCCAGTCCACTGGCTTAAAACCCTTCCTCTTTATTCGCTTCGTTGATGGCAGCATGTTGCTCAAGGGCAACATGATCCATCAGAGGAGAGCATTAGCTAGTGCAATTGGTAGAGAGCCGAAGAAGACCCGTTTCTCCGAAAGGAGCCTTCTGGCAAATGCGTTAAATCCCGCCGAGACGGCTAAGATAAGTGCTCTTTGGACACTTCATTGCACGCCGGTGAGTGTAACGCCGCACTCTACAATGAACTTTTTGAATGGATTAGTTTATGCGAGGGAACTCGTTGAATACTCCATAGAGGACATCACCTTAGAGCTGGCCGACCATATGAAAGTCAAGTTCGAACGTGTCATAAGAAAACAGGGAGGGGCGTCGAGACACACCCCTACACTCTTCGTCACGCTCGACTGTGACAAGCTCCCTGAGTCGGTGTGTACCGGTTGAAACCACAACCGCGTGAAGGCATTCCTGCGACTGCAGCAGTGGTGCTATTACTGTCACCGACTTTGGGGTCACCCCAAGTGTGTGTAAATTGCTCTAAGGCCACATACAATAAGTCTTAATCGTGTGTGGCCAAGTGTGTCAATTTCGGAGAGCTGCATCCCTCTTCTTCGAAGCAATGTGGTGTATATCTCCTTGATAAAGAAATTATGGCCGTTTAAGCCAAGGATCGACTCTTATTCCGCAAAGCTAAGGACTTGATCCTGGCACGCTCGGCTCTGCCTGGGATGTCTTATGCCTCAATAGTTAGAATAGCACCGTCTACTCCTTGTTCATCCAGGCCAACGAGCTCGGTTGTTTCCGCGCCCATTCGGAGTGCTTCTGTGGGCTCTACTCAACCCTGGTGTGCTCCTGGTAAAACTGGCGGCAAAAAGCGCTCATAGCCAGCCCCGGGTAAAACCAGGGCTCTCCCCCTTTTCCTCCAGTGTGACCGTTTTCCCTAAGACGAAACGGCCACCAACCTCCACGAAGTTGTTAGACTCACAGGGGGCAACGCTCCAGAAGATGGTCGCCAGGCCATCTTCCGGGGTACCTAAAGCTGTCCCTTGAAAGGAGGACAGCAACAAAGGAGCTTTTGGTCCTTTCCTCGCGCATAGTGGTGGGCTGAGTGGCTCGGAGATGATTGTTCTTCGAAAAAAGGGGCCCCGCATCAGAAGCCGCAACGCCCGCCTAAGGTTTCGAGGCGGAGGGAGGAAAAGACTCACGTGGCGAGCCTAACCTCCTTGAATAAGTTATCGAAGGCGACAGCTCATTCAGCGATTTGTCCGGCCAACAGCGCCGCGGAGTTCTGCCTATGGGAAGCGTACGGCCATTTCCGAGAAAGTCTTTTGCTCGAAGAGTGCCCTTGCATCTCCTCCGAGCTAGGCCTGGAGGGCATATTCCTTTGATGGAATTGCCGCGGACTCCGAACCAACTGGGAGGAGCTGCAGAGGCTCGTCTTGTCCCGTTTTCCGTTAGCCATTTTACTGCATGAGAAGATGCTAGGCGCGTGCCCCCTGCCTGCCCTCCCCGGGTATAGGGGTCTTGCGACCCCACTACCGCAGGATGGCTTGGCTGGAGGATGTGTGGTTTACACCTGGCATGATATCTCTGTTTTTCCTTACACTTTAGTTACGTCCTTTCAGGCCGTGGCTGTGCAGCTTCACCTGGATAGGAGGTATACTATCATTTCTGCGTACATTCTACCGTCAGCTGACTTCGACGCGGTGTAGTTTCACCGCGTCGTGGCACAGTTGCAGAGGCCCGTTCTCTTGCTTGAAGATCTGAACCGCAGGGATGCCTTCTAGGGAGATTATTAAATAAATTCAAGTGGACAAGTCCTTTCTTATCTAAAATAAAAGCTTGAGATAGGTGTCCTAAATGTGGATGAGTTTACACATCACTGACCGAGAACCGCTTTATTTTCTTGCCTTGACCTATCTTTGTGCTATTCGGATGCACAGCCTGATTTTGTTTGGCTAAGGTAGTAGGTGACCTACATGGTAGTGATGACTTTCACATTCAAATATAATTTTCAGGGAAACTGCCGCCTGAGAGCCAACCTCGGTGGTGCTTGGCGCGGGCTCGGTGGCCTGCATTTCAGGAAATGACTAAATTCTCTATCTCAATCGAGGAGTTTAGGTCGGTGGATGAGGCCGTTGAGTTGTTCTCCGGCAACCTCTTTGCCGCGGGCCTGACTACTATTCCTAGAAAGTCTGGCTGTTTTGCTTGCTGACCACTACCATGGTAGTCGGCAAATTTTGAGAAAGCCCTCAAACATAAGCGTTATGCCTACATGCGCTATAAGCGCCACCCGAACGATTTTACTCTCGGTGAATTTCGTCGGGCTAATGCTAGGTTCCGGTATATTTCGAAGCACGCCCGCCGCTCTTCTTGGCAGCAAACGTGTCTTCACTTAATTGGAAGACCCCTCTAGCAGAGGTGTGCAAGCGAGTCAAAAGGATTCGTGGCAAGTTCTTCCCAGGACCCCCCTGCCGTTTTCCAGGAGAATTGGACCGCAATCTCGGCCCCGCGTCCATGGCGGAATCCTTCGCAGCCGCTTTCTCAGCATTTCCTCAGGGTTTTTCGAACTGGAGAAGGCCTTATTATACCGCATGGCGATACGGTATCATGGAGAATCTCCACACGATGGGGGCAAGGAGACGCCTCCCAATGTTTATATCTGTATTTTTGCAAGATCGTCGATCCCGCGTACTGTGGAGGGGCAAGCTCTCTCCAGCCCAAAGGAGCAGGAAGAGGGGGTTCCACAGGGAAGTGTCCTCAGTGTCACACTCTTTGCCCTGAGCATCAACGGCATTACCTAGGTGCTGCCTGAAGATGTTCTCGCTACGGTCTACGTGGACGACCTTTCGATCTCTTTTGGCGAGGCCCAGATGCCAACTCTGGAGCGTCGACTCCAACAGGCATTCAACCGTGTCTCTCGCTATGCCGAAGCGCACCGGTTTCGGTTTTCTTTGACCAGGAGTATGTTGGTGCACTTCTGCCGCTATTCACGGCTCCACCTCGATCCAGGTTTGTTTCTTAATATGATACGCCTGGATGTCGTTAAATCGAACCGTCGCCTTGGTATTGTATACGACCGACGCCTCACCTGGGAGGCTCATATTTGCAGCTTTAGTGTCTCTTGTACTTGCGCATTGGATATACTCCGTTTCGTGACGTTTAGCGCTTGGGGCGCTGATAGGATTACTGCCTCACTTTTTTAGCGATCCTTTGTTCGTTCGAAGCTCGAATACGGGTGCGAGTTTTATGCATCCGCAGCAGATCGTTTATTGCCGAAAGTGGACTCGATCCACACTTGGTCCTTCGCCTTGCCTAGTGCATTTCGCACTTCCCATATTGAAAGCCTGTTGGTCGATGCTGGGGAGATGCTACTCGCTCTACGCCGGGTGCAGTGCATCACTCACCTGTAAATGTAAGCACGGCGCCTCCCTCAGTTGCCAACAGATCTCACTGCATCTGCAGCTGATCTCGGCGGTGCCTATGCCGCCGAAAGACGTCAGTTATACCCAAAGCCCTTTGGGTTTAAGGCCAGGAAACTGCTTCGAGAGCTACGTATACCTCTCGGACTGGTGGCGCCCCTGGATCCTATCCGGACGCCACCCTAGAGGCTACCACATTTGGCTATTTTTCGTCACGCCTCTGCTCTCAAAACTTGTACAGCGCCGGGAGTATTGCGTTTGACCTTTTTGAAGCACACCTCGTGTCACGCTGGAACCGTGCCAGTGTATAAGGATGGCTCCAATTTCCAAGAGGGGGTCAGCTTTTACGCCGTTTCCCCTCTGTTTAAAGTCAGCGGTGCTCTGCCATGTGCTACATCTGTCTTCACGGCCGAGCTGGTGGCAATACACCACTCAGTACGGGAGATCACGCAACCTGCCTGGTTTAGAGAGAGGGTTGTGATCTATAGCGACTCACAAAGCGCCTTGAGTGCTCTCCGGGCATTGGAATCTCCCCATCCCCTGGTTCGCGATATCCGTAACGCCACGGCTTTGGTGAGCCAGGTTGATGTCGAGATTATCTTCTGCTGGGTTTCTGGACATGTAGGAATTGCGGAGAATGAGTGCGCCGATAAGGGTGCCAAAGAGTCCGCGAGGAATCTGCGACCGGACCAGCGTTTCGCTCTTTCTTACACCGACTACATGGCAGGAATACGGGCAGCTCTTTGGTCTGCTTGGCAAAGAAGATGAGAGAAGGAGGAAGGGAACTTAAAGTTGCGTGCCATTTGACCGCGACTGTTCCCATGGACCTATACCCCAATGCTGCGAAGGCTTCAGGGTGCTTTCTGTCGTCTCTGAATCGGACACACTCGTGTGACGCATTGCTATTTGATTGAGCGCTCGCTGTGCCCTATTATGACGACTGCGTCGTCCCCCAGACTGTTTGGCACATTCTTGTCGTATGTTTCAGTCTGAGTGATCTTTGCGCACGTTACCTCTCCTGGTACCGGGATGGGCGGGGTCGCTTCTGCCTGTCCATTGTACTCGGGACGATTGCGTTAACATTGACTGGTGGACTTTTTGACTTTTGCGGGGAGGCCGGCCTTCTCCTTATTATTTAACCAGGTTTTTTGGTTTTGTTTTGTTTGTTTTTTTCCTTATAGGTTGCTCGCTCCTGCGCCGGGGGGACCTCTTCCCGACGCAGGAGCTTGCTTACTACTCGTTTCCTTTTCCCTTTTTTTAATTTTCGGTGTTGTTTGGGTTTTTTTGTGTTATTGCATTAGATTTTAAATCAGCCTAATACTAGGCTGTTTTTAATACGGCGACTAATACCCAAGTACGCAGTCGCCATATGCGCTCTTTATTATTGCGTTACTGCAATAATTTTCTTAATTTATAAGGCGAGGCGAAATTGGAGAATCAAACAAATTTTCCATTCTCTTCGAAAAGCATGGGTGACACTTAAAAACGCTAATCGAAAGATAGTTTTTTTGGCTATCTGAGAGAACGCCTATTTTAAGTGCTATCTTTTCGTGTATGTGAGAAGAGCTCCTTTCGATGGCTTTAAGGAAGACTGGTTTGCCAAAAAATAGCCTTTTAACCGCATGATTAATTGCGTTACTGCAATAATTATCTTAATTTATAGGGCGAGGCGAAATTGGAGAATCAAAAAAATTTTCCATTCTCTTCGAAAAGCATGGGTGACACTTAAAAACGCTAATCGAAAGATAGTTTTAGGGCTATCTGAGAGAACGCCTATTTTAAGTGCTATCATTCGTGTATGTGAGAAGAGCTCCTTCCAATGGCTTTGAGGAAGACTGGTTTGCCAAAAAATAGCCTTTTAACCGCAATATTAATTGCGTTACTGCAATAATTTTCTCAATTTATAAGGCAAGGCAAAATTGGAGAATCAAACAAATTTTCCATTCTCTTCGAAAAGCATGGGTGACACTTAGAAACGCTTATCGAAAGATAGTTTTTTGGCTATCTGAGAGAACGCTTTTTTATGTGCTACCTTTTCGTGTTTATGATAAGAGCTCCTTCCGATGGCTTTGAGAAAGGCTGGTTTGCCAAAAAATAGCCTTTTAACCGCATAATTAATTGCGTTACTGCAATAATTTTCTTAATTTATAACGATAGGCGAAATTGGAGAATCAAACAAATTTTCCATTCTCTTCGAAAAGCATGGGTGACACTTAAAAACACTAATGGAAAGATAGTTTTTTGGCTATCTGAGAGAACGCCTATTTTAAGTGCTACCTTTTCGTGTATGTGAGAAGAGCTCCTTCCGATGGCTTTAAGTAAGACTGGTTTGCCAAAAAATAGCCTTTTAACCGCATAATTAATTCCGTTACTGCAATAATTTTCTTAATTTATAAGGTGAGGCGAAATTGGAGAATCAAACAAATTTTCCATTCTCTTCGAAAAGCATGAGTGACACTTAAAAACGCTAATCGAAAGATAGTTTTTTGGCTATCTGAGAGAACGCCTATTTTAAGTGCTACCTTTTCGTGTTTGTGAGAAGAGCTCCTTACGATGGCTTTGAGGAAGACTGGTTTGCCAAAAAATAGCCTTTTAACCGCATATATATATATATATATATATATATATATATATATATATATATATATATATATATATATATATATATATATATATATATATATATATATTCATATATCTGCTTAAAATTGTAAGGCATATATATTATTTAGGTATTAAACATTCTGTGTTCTCGGGAAGCAGTACTTTAGGGGTCGAACCAAGTAAAACATTCAAATGAAATTTCAAACGGTCCACACATTGAACCTTATAAATGGGAAGACAAACTTTCCATGATGTATTATTCTCTTTCATAAATATGAAGATGGACTTCCCGCTTTGTATTATCTCTTTTGTTAATGAACAGTTAAATTCACTAGTATGCAGTATTTTTCTCCTATAAATAAAGGAACGAAAATCGCAGTGTACTCGGTCGGTGAATGAGCTTTCCAAAATAGTTGCCTTCTGTGCTGGGTAGTGAGGTAAAGGGGAAATTCGATTGACCTTTTGGAGCACAAATCTTGCGAGATACAGAGAGAGACCTTGTTGAGTCGAGGCTACTTAGAGCTTCTCTTATTCTCCTTTTAAGACTTCATAAGGAAGGAGAGTTCACGCCATCGATTTCGCTTTCCCGAACCTTACCTCCTTTACCGAGAATATATATGTGGTAACGTATGCTAGATCCGAGCTCTGATTCAGCGATTAATAATTCGAAAACGATCAACAATCAACGTTCGAAAAACGGTAGAAAATGTGTAAGAGTAGAGAAGATAGGTAGAAGAGGTGTATAATCGAGAGAGAGAGTAGTTGTGCCAGGTTGTCTGGCTACCTCAGTCTTTTTTATCTTTATTAGCTGTAGTTATTATGACTATTTCCTTGTTGCAGCATTCAAGCCTTTGAATTCTTGTAGGCCTCTTGAAGGTTCGTTGACTTTACATTTACTAATGTGTCCGCTTCGGATCTTTTGTTTTATTTATCCATTTATTGTTAATTTGTTATATTTATCTATGTATTGTACACTTCGGATCTTTTTATTTTATGTTGTCCACTTTGGATCTTTTAGTTATTATTCTAATTATGTTTATTTTATTTATTCTTCTTATTTAACTGTCCACTTAGGATCATTTATCATCAATTTGTTATCATCATTTGCGTTAAATAAATCAGTTTGGTTTTCTTAATCCATCGTTTAATATTGAATTCTCATTTGAGTTGAAATAGGATTAATCTTCTGGTAGTTTCTCAATAAATCGGTTTGATTACTTGTCGAGCTATAATTTCGCTGCTTTTAAACGCTTGCCTGAACCTTAGGTTCTGCATATCTAAATCAGGTAGTCTAATCAGGTTCAGCACCTCTTCTGGCATATTATCATAGACTTTCTGCCAAATGTTCTGTGCTCGTCTATTTAGGGTAACGTTTAATGGCTCAATGTCCGTCGCTTCATGCAGTAATCTAGTAGGAATGTAGCCAAGCAGTGACACGTTGGTAATAAATCTTATTGCCTTATTTTGGATATTTTGAGCTTGCTCAATGACTGTTTTGCTCAGGGTATTAAGGGGTATAGCCGGGTACAAGAGAAGTGGTCTCACCAACAACAGAGAGAGTTTCCTTTTGTTGCTCGCTGAGAGATGTCTAAAGCGATAGAGAGACTGTAGCGTTCTCGCAGCAACGGTGATCTTTTGTAGGTAATGGGTTCTGTACCCATTCGATGTTAATTCCAAGCCTAGAACTCGGCCTTTTCTTGAGTACTCATAGGGCTCATCCTGCACTAGCACGTCCGATGTTTTTCGACGGCCAACTGGTATCACTCTGAACTTCTGGACATTTGTTTTTATCTTATTTCTTCTCTCATAGTTGTTAACATTAACAATTTCCCTCCCTGTCCTGTTAGCGATATCATTAGGATTTTTGTTAACGTAGGTAACGATTTGAGTGATATCATCTGCTAGTTGTACGTACTGGGTAAGGTCTGAAACAGGATGTGGTAAATCCCCAGTATACACCGAATACAGGGTGGGGCTGAGGCAACCCCCTTGAGGTACCCCAGCCTCGAGACTAAAGGGTATCCCTTCTGTACCATTTATCTTTATCACTGCTTCTCTTTCCTCCAGGTAGTCGCATAAAATCCTGGTTAAGTTTCCATCCATGGCTAGTTCACTAAGTTTGCTTTCAAGACCCGGTAGCCATAACTTGTCGAATGCCGAGGCCACGTCGCGGAGTACCACATCGACATTACCATTCGTCGCTTTTCAAATCGCTTTTCTCTCCATAATTAATGCCAGAGCCGTTTCCGTACCTAATTTCCTCATTAACCCATACTGTTGAGAGTTGTATAAGTTATGGGTTTCCAGGAAGGTTCTTAGTCTGGTGTTGAAAAGTTTTTCGAGCAATTTGCCCATAAACTCCAACAAGGAGATGGGCCTATAGCTGCCGATTTCCTTCTTCGGTTTGCCAGGTTTCAAAATAAAGATCATACGGGCTTTTTGGAATTGGTCCGGGAAGTATTCAACATTGAGGCAGGCATTAAATATCTCCAGTAGACCTTCGTTGATGTTATTGGGGGCATACAGCATATGCATTTTAGTGATGCCTGTTATGCCTGGCGCTTTTTGTTTAAAGCTTTTGAAGGTCCACTTGTATTCCTTATGCGTGAATGGACTACCTTCACATCTTGTGCAACGCAGGATACGCCAACGAAGTGATGTGGAGTGAGGTCGGCACCTAGCTCCTGCAATCTAAGTAGAACATCTTCTTCATACCTCTCATCAAATAACTCATTTTCCTCATCGCTAATGCGAAAGCGGTTTTGCCAATATCGTCTAAATTCTCTCTTAATATCACGGTCTTTAGTATATTCTCCCCTGATGACTCTAATACTGATGTTGTTTCGAGGAGGAGTGCCTTTCAGTCTCTTTATTTGAAACCAAAACTTTTGGGGATCTCCTTCTGCGTCGATTTTAGCAATTATTTCATCCCACTGCCCTCTCGTCTTCTCTAGTATGAGTTGCCTGATCTCGTTTCTCAATTCGCGCAGCTCTTGGTACCGTTGTGCCGTGTTACCATGCATATTTATGAAAAAGATGACTGCCTCCAGCTGATCCATTTTCTGCTGTATATTTTCGTCCCATCTTGGAGAAGGGAGAATTTTATGCTCCGTCCAAGATTTTTGAGGTTAGAAAATCGAGTTTCTCGTCGATCTCTTCTAAAGTTGCCCCCTCGAGATGCTCGATGTGCACTTGGCGCAGGTGTTCACGGTATAATTCCTAGTTAGCTCTTGCTAGGCATCTTCGTTTGGGAATCTTCACTTGTATTGGAGAAGTGGAGACGTGGGTAATCATACTTATATGATCTGACGGTATGAAAGGGCCCGGGAAAGTCACATGGTTAAGAGAAAAGTTACGATTTGTTAGCACAATGTCCGGTGTGGTCGACGGTTTTGCTGTATGGAATGTGGAGAAGTTTGGCCCTTCTCTATGCACAACTATTCTGTTTATTAAGAGGCTCAGTGAGTTACCAGCTACATTAGAGGACCTCGTATAGCCGGCCTCCCTGCTCCGGGCATTCAAATCTCCGACAAGTATCGTTGAGGCCTCTCTCCTAAACAGCCGCCTAAAGTTGGGGTTCAGTAAATACGGGCGCCTGGGCGGTTGATACCCGACTGCAACCACGAGGTCATCATATGTCATAGGGATCTTTACAGCCAAATACGATTCCTCTAGGTCCTGTATTTCTTTAAATCTGATGCCTTTCCTGATTGCAATTGCAGCCCCGTCGTACCTTCCCTTTGAGTGGCTAGCCATTAGAAATTCATAGTTATAAATCTTTATACGTTCTATTCCATCATCTAATCCATGCTCCGAAATAAGCACGATATCGGGATCAGCGTTTCTGATGATTTCATTGTATACACCGCTTTTGTTCTTCCATCCGTTAACGTTTAGCGAGAAGATCTTAAGGTTCCTGATGAGTTTGGTAGAGATAGCCATGGTTAATTGATATTAGGATGCTTAACTTTAGTCCCTTTTTCTCTAGGCTGGTGACCTTTCCCTACCAGATCTTTTCTTCCTGTATTGTTCCTGGTTAAGGTTAACGCAGGACTAGGGGCATATTTCTACTTTTCCCTTTCTGAAGGCGTCTAGGAGCGATTCTTCGGTAACGTCGGCATCATAGTCCCATTTGTATTTGCCTTTAGTGACTCCTTCTATGGGCTCATTGACATTAGCTTTCTTTGGAATGGGAGCAGATGGAGAGCCATAGATTTTCATGCACAGATCTTGGGTCGTCCGATAAATTGGTGCACCGGAGGCAGATGTTGAAGCCATTGGTACAACTTCGTCATTTTTTAGCAGAGTCCCCTTCAGTTGGTCACTGATTTCCATCTGTGAGTCCTCTCTTACGGCACGTTCTTTCTTGCGCAAGCGCGGATCGCGAGAAGCAGAGTGGGGTCTTATCTCTGGTTACTTTAGATTTGATAATTTGGCTTGAATTAGTTCTCCTGACGGTGGGTTATCCGGGAACCACATTGGCCTTAGTCCATTCAGCACCAGCATCTTATTCAATTCAGTTGCATAACTGCCATCGTTCGTTATGTTAACGAAATGTGCGTGTAATATGCACATAATAAGGTCTGGTCTCAGGTTTTGGTCTATCTGAATCGTGGTTTTCAGCTCGGAGACTTTCGTCGCCTGTGCATATGAAGTAGTCCTTCTCTGGTTCCTCTCCTCGATCATGGATTTTTTCTTGTCCGTTATCAAGGCCTTCTTGATTGGGCAAGCCATTGATAGTGTACGATGTGAGTTGCCACAATTGATACATTTCTTATTTGGGCTAGTACACTCTCTCCAAGTGTGACCAGATTCTGAGCAGATCTTGACTGTAGCCTGACAGTCCTTAGTGGCATGCTTCTCGAGGGCATAGCAGGAGAAGCAGATCTGCACCGGCACGAAAACCTCTCGCTCAATGCAGCTGGCGGAGATTTTTGTATTAAAAAGGACCAGTCCATTTTCCGCCGCCTTCGTTGCCATCTCAGTGGTTTGAAAAACTAATTTGAACACATGGGAGTGCTCTTCTCCTTCACGGTTCTTGAACTTTATAGCGTCGTCGATCTTTGCCCAACTTTGTTTTGCCTCCACTTCTTGTTTTATTTCTTCAGCCGAGTGAGTACCAACGTAAGGGTCGCTACGTCTGCAAAGGATCGATCTCTTGGCTGATACATGTGGCGGAACTCGTGGTGTGAGGCCGATTTCTTCTAGTTTCTCCCTTGGATTTGCACTCAGAAGGTTGTCTAGGTCTTGATTCGTGTCGCAAAAGGCCAAGTAACCATAATATTGGTCCTTGAGTCGGCAGAGAGCAATCCGAAGTCATGAGAAGACGGTTTCATAGACCGTCTCGCGCGAAGGCTTCTGGCAGCGCTCTTTGACATGGAGCGGGACTCTCTTCTCGCCGTTAGGGTCGTCCATGATGGCCCCAACAGCAGGAGCTACTTTAACCTACCAGGACCTTATCGCGGGGGCGAGTACCTAAATAGACTTTGTTTCGCCCTTTCTGCCCTACCTAACTAATATGTCTATCAGGGTCCTCCTATCTGTCCTGACTACTCCGCTCCAGAATGGGGCCCCCTTCTTCGCGCCCCCTGCAGGGCTTCCTTCCGGGGTTCGGACACGTCAGAGGCATACGGCTTCTACAGACCTTAGTGGCAGAAAAGTTATCAGAACCAAAGTTGTGCTAGTGTTGAACGAACAGACAAGGTGCAGGCGAGAAACTCCAGTTCATCCAAAATCTCTCGTTGGTCGGGTTTACACCGTCGCGGGTGTGCACGAGCGCGCACGCGTGCGCGAATGTCCTTCGTAAAAACAGACGGTTTCCGTTGAACCCAAGTGGGCGTTCTTCAACAAGCAGCTGAGAATTCCGAGAATTGTAGAAGTAGGACTTTGCTTGTTAGATGTAAAGTCTTCTTGGAGCGCAGTTGATTCGGAAAATTGATTTCAGCCGTGTTTACATGCAAAAGGTTAGAGCGTTATTATCTTTCTAAATCTATTGTGACGCTGATTGGACAATTATTGTATTGCTCATGTCTAAAAGCTGATTGGTGGGTTATGCCAAAAATGAACATAAGTACAACAATTAAATGTATCTCAATCCTGATTGGTTGAATTTTGTAGAATTATAAGTAGATGGGTGTAAGTTTGTGAAAAAATAGAGATTGATCATAGCTATTTCATTTGTCAAAGGGGTGACTATTTGATCGTGTCTGGTGTGTTAAAGGCGGTTTGAATTGAGAAGAGCCAGACAACCTTTTTTTTCTCTCGTATAACAGGAAATTCTTGTCAAAGGAGAAGAAGCAAGGAGCCCAAGGGGAGAGGAGTACTCTATCCAAGAGGCCCCATGGGGTCAGCCAATCAAGACTGCAAGCAGGTTCCCCTCAGCACTATCAGGATGGGGGGGCAAAACCTGCGAGGAAGGCCGTCATCGAAAGTATTTACCGCAACCATAACATCCTCCTCATTATAATCATCGACACCCCTACCGGATTGGCAACCATCTGATTCTCCATGCAGGATTTGAAGCGGCTGGTCTCTGACGAAGCATAAACCCACCTGAACAAAATCCCCCAGGAGATACTAGTTCAACGGAGAATAAACCTACGGTGTTTGGACCATCTTTTCACGGATAACTCTTGCGAAGAGATTAAAGAAGAACTCCCTGCTAAGCAACCCTGGTCCAACATCACCAAGGTAGAAAAGTTTTGGAAAGACCAAAGCATCGTTAAAGTCATTTTTCTAATATAGAAATAGCGATAAAAGCAAAAAAAAGAGCTGCTATGGTTTTACCTAAGAGTATCACCCGAACAAATACAAACGGAAGAATTTAACCACATCGACTGCTGCCATTAGTTCTTTGCAGTCGGGAAGCATCACATAAAAGACTGCACGGCAACTGAAGTAGCGTGCTCCAACTGCGCCAAAAGCGGGCATGGATTGAAAGAATGCAAGGAAAGAAAACAAAAATGTGTTAACTGTAGAGGGGAGCACAGGGCCTTGACATGAAGTACCCTATCCGCAAGGAAGCCAATACGTCCAAAAAGGAGCAAAACCAAAAAGAAAAGAAGGCAAAACAAAAATGAACTACGCAGATGCAGCGGCCTGGAAGAATAACGAAAGAACTAATACGCCGAAGCTGGCGATGCTAAAGGAGGGTAGAGAGGTCATGGCTATGGTAATCTACGCTCACCTGGTAAACCTGGCTAATCCCGGCTCTTTCTCTGAGGAACCTATCCTTCTCCTCGCGAAGAACGGGACCCAGAAAAAGGTTTGGTTCCCCGAAAACCCGCCCTCGGCCGAACATTTGAACATTCAGTTCATTGACGTGCCTCAAGTAGGGCAACATTCTAAAGAAGAAGCAAAACAGAGCCCAACGCAAGACCCCAAAAGAAAAAAGCAAGGAAAAAAGGAAACGTCGGAAGCAAAAGAAGAAGAAACGAAGCAAGAAGCGAAGACAAAAGAAAGAAAGCAAAGAAGAAGAAAACAACGAACAAGTAACCACGAATTAAGAGGAGGAACTGGAAACTAACTAAGTGGAGGTACTTCTCACCGAAAATAAGGAGATCCTCGAACAAGGGAATTTCTTTGACGGCGCGGACGTGGGCCTCAAGGGGTTCGGTTCACTCCTGTGCCCGCCCCCAGGACAGGTCAAGTTCACCTATTAGGGACTCTTCTCCCTCGAGGAAGTGGCAGCACTGGTTTTGAAGGGCACAGTGTACATACCGGAAAAGTGTGTACACACAGTGAATATGACAACCTTTAAAAAGATCAAAAGTGGTCAAAAAACATCTAAAATAAAATAATAATAACGAACACAATAAGTAAATAGAACAATATACGAGGGGTGGTCAATAGGTTTTGCGAATCGGTCGGGCAAAACAAAGGAAGGGGGATGGCTGTTTGTGGGGGTGTTAGGACAAGTTATGACAAGTCAGGACCTGCAACTGCACACTCCTGCCTCTTCCATTTAAGAACCAGTAGCTGATCGCAGATCGTCAGTCACAAATTTCTCAACAATGGAGAAGGTTGAGCGTCAAGAAGTGATTAAATTTTTGACAAAGGAAGGCAAGAATGCAAAAGAGATTCATGAACGCATAGTTGCAGTGTACACCGACACCGCCCCTTGCTATGCAACCATTGTACGCTGGAATAGGGAGTTCCGCTATGGTCGTGGGTCCCTTGAAGATGACCCCCGTTCATGACGCCCATCAACCGTGACTAACGAGGACAATGTGGCCCGTGTGGAGAGGATGATCCTCGAAAATCGACGAGTGAAGGTCGAAGAAATCGAGCGAGAACTTGGAATATCATATGGGTGTTATCAACATCATCCGTGACAATTTAGCCATGACCAAGGTCTCTGCCCGTTGGGTCCCTCGAAACCTCATGCCCCATGATCGACTTCAACGTCGTCAAAGTCCACAAGGCCAGAGTTGCACAAGCTGCCCTGTTCGAGTGCAGATTCGTAGAGCTCAACCATCCCCCCTACAGTCCAGATCTGGCCCCTAGCGACTACTTTTTATTCTCCCAGCTCAAGGCTGCACTGCGTGGACGCTGGTTTTGTGGCGATGAAGATGTCCAGCTCGCCTCCAGTAGTGGATTGAACAGCAGTCGGGAGATTTCTGGTTGTCGGAAATTCGAAGCCTCAGAGACAAGTGGCGCAAGTGCATTGAAGTCGACGGTAGTTATATTGAAAAATAATACAACAGTTTTCCTCATATCTCGTTTCCTTATATCCGAATTGCAGAACTTATTGACTGCCCCTCGTATTTGACGCAACGAAAATATAATCGGTAGAAGTAATAAAATAAGCAGCGTGCGTATAATATTAGAAATAAAACAAATAAAAATTACAAATTACAAATTAGGTTAAAGTGGTGGAATTGTGTGGTAGGTATATAAAGGTGTGAATAAGTTTCCTAGTTTGCCCTGGTGTTAGAGCATCACTAGCATTCTTCATGTTTTGTTTAAAAAATAAAAATTCCTCCGTCAAAAAGTAGCTGACTGTCATTGACAGCCAGTTTCCTCCGTTATAATATATATATATTTATTTATGTAATAAGTATTTCTTCCTTCGAAGCATTCAAGCCTTTCAAGGTTGTTTTTCTTGCTGAATGAATCTCAATTTTGAGTTCTCTGTAATCTTTTTAATATGGGCATTTAGCCTCTTTACTTCGTTTGAATTTTGTTGACTTTGTTTTGTTTTCTTGTTATTAAATGGGTATTGGGAATTGGGCACTTCGCCTCTTTTTATTCTTAAATTTTGATTATTAGGTTTGGGCACTTGGCCTCTTTTATATTTAAATTTAGTTTTACTTTTATTAATTCTTACTATGTTTATATTGGGGGAGAAGAGGACTTTAATGTGGGCACTTCGCCTCTTTTTTCAATTGTTTTTTTAAAATTGTTAATTTGGTTGGACTAATTGTCAAACTTTTGAGTTTTAAAATCATAGAATTTTAGAGTTGTGGACTAACACTACGTAAACATAGGTAGTACCACTTCTCTCGCGCAGGTTCTACTACTTGGGAACAGAGCAGTTCTACCTATAGCGCGTCTCCGGTTTGCACGAATATTAAAATTCAGGTTCAAGTTCGGGAGTATAGTTTGGTCTATCTTGTCCCATGTCTTTCTCCCTAGCCTTTGGATCTCCGTATTGATCGGCTTTAGCCCGATTCTTTGGTGAAGAGTCGATTGCCGAGTACGGTCGATTCTTCGCGTGCCTATAATCAGCAGCGTGGCTTTATTCTGCACTCTCTGCATCATTCTGAGAGAGGTACAGCTTGCCATCTGCGTGATCACGGCCGGGTACACCAGGACTGAGCGTACCAAGGCCATGTACAGCTTTTTGATATTAGGCACGCTGAGGCCTCGGAAACGGTAAAGTTTCTTCAACTCTCGTTTGGCTAGGGAGACTCTGGTATTCATGTGCGTCTTATATCCCGATTTGAAGAGTCGTAAGCCCAGGACTTTACCCTCGTTGGAGTACGGATAGTTCTCGTTATTGACGACAACGTTATCAACTTTCCGGCGGTTCATTGGAATGATCGTGAACTTCTGGCGGTTGGTCTTAATTTTCCACTTTCTTTCATATCTATTGATATTTTCAATTTCGACAGCTGTCGCCCTCGCCTGGCTTCCAGAGTTCCTGAATGGACTCAGGACGATTTGGGTGATGTCGCCTGCATATTGCAGATACATCGAATCGTACCTCACTGGAGCAGGCAGGTCGATTGTGTACACGAGGTACAGCAGAGGGCTGAGACAGCTGCTTTGTGGAACTCCCGCCTCGAGTTCGAATTCCGGTCCTTTGCAGCCCTCAATTGAAATTCGGGCTCTCCTATCGGAGATATAGTTGCAAAGGATCCTTTTCAGGAGTGGGTTAAGCTGGAGGTTGAGGATCTTGTATTGTAATCCTCTCAGCCAAACCTTATCGAAGGCCTTCTTTACATCACGCAGCTACACGTCTACGTACCGCCTCTCAGCTTTACTGCAAGCGAGTTTCTCTGCAAGAAGGGCGAGGGCTGTTTCCGTTCCTCGTCCCTTGCGGAACCCGTGCTGCTGAGGGTTGTGAGCTCCTAGCTCGGCAAGTTGTTCTTGAAGCCTGTCAGCTAGGAGTCTCTCGTAGACTTTTGCAATGAACTCCAGCAGGGCGATTGGCCTGTAGTTTACCAGTTGATCAGGGGGTTTACCTCCCTTGGGTATGAAAATCACCTTCGCAATCTTGAAACCTTCCGGGAAGTAGCCCGTGTTCAGGGAAGCGTTGTAGATATTAACGATTCCCTGAATGATCTGCTGTGGGGCGTTAACCAAGTTGTTTCTGGTGATACCCGTCCAGCCTGGTGCCTTTTGTCGAAAGGCTTTTACAGTGGCCATGACGTCCTCTGATGTTATGGGACGTCCATGGCCCGCCATCTGCCTGCCTTCGTTGACTTGCTGTAGTGGGTGTGTGCGATGCATTTCCTGATTTAGTTGTTCAATCAGTTGGCCTTCGAATTCCTGGTCGAACTCAAAGTTTTCCTCGGGTGTAATCCTGAAAACGTTTTTCCAGAAGTTCCTGAACATATCCTCGAGAACCACCGGGTTCTCAATGTAGTCTCCGTTCTCCTTTATCCGAGCCTTGGGTCTTGGTGTAAGTCCCTTTAAGTTCCTGACTTGGCGCGAGAACTTGGCCGGGTTAAGTTCGCTGTCGACTTTGGCTATCAAGTTGTTCCATATTTCCCCCTGTTGGAGGTTGATGGCCTCTCTAAGCTCTGAGCTTAGGCGTCGAAGCAGCAAGCTCCTTTCCCGGCTGGGACCCTCCTGTCGTACTTCTTCGAACACTTCCCTGTGAACGCGAGCGATATCTCTCATCTCCTCTGTCCATCTGGGCTGAGGAGGTGTTTTATACCCTGTAACGGGTATGTTCTCGCGGTCCGCGTTTAGTATGGACGTGGTTATCCTCTCTAACTCCCTGTAAATCTCCTCTAACGACGCCGTGCTGAGGTAAGCTGGCGCATAGTCACTGAGTCGTTGCTTGTAACGATCCCAGTTGGCCATGGCGTAATTTTTCCGGAGAGGGGCTGGGAGCTGGATTGGTGCGAGAGATATTGTTGTGAGAATCGCTATGTGATCACTAGAGACTGCCGGGCCTGGTTCACTATGGTATTTGAATGGAAGCCTTCACTTGTTAAGACTATGTCAGGCTTAGTTGCTGATCTGGAAGTGATATAGGTCGAAAAATCCGGCCCTATCCTTTGAATGTTTCTTCTTCCCATAATCAATTCCAAGTTTCGGCCTCTATCGTTGGTGCTACCATAGCCCGCCGCACGGCATCTGGCATTGAGGTCTCCCCCTAAGAACGCCATTCTGCGGTGCCCGAACAGTGTGTAGTTGTTGCACAACGGGAGATATGCTCGTCGAGGGGGTTGATATGCTGCAGCTATCACGAGGTCTTCTACCAGGGTGTGTATCTCGATTGCCACGAAGGACTCATCGAGTTCTGGAAGTTGTTTAAAGGAGATGTTCCTCTTGACAGCTATTGCAGCACCATCAAACCTTTCCTGGGAATGGTTCTTCATGATCACTCTGTAGCCCGGTATTTTAATGCGACCAGCTGTAGTGTCAATACCGTGCTCTGTGATGAGAATGATGTCGGGGTCGAGCACACGGAAAATGTTACCATATGCCGTGGTTTTCTCCTCCCACCCATTCACGTTGAGTGACAGAATCCTCATTCTGTTGCTTACTCTCTTCTACAACGGTCGTTTAGTGCTTCTGGGTGATGTTCTTTTTTCTCCCGTTCTTCTTCTTCCTAAACTCAGCGTTCGAGATTTGCTCGCATGTGCTGTGATGTAGAATCACATTTTGCGCGAGCAGGGCCTCCTCCACTGTTTCGGAATCTCCCTCTGAGTCATATTCCCATTTGTAGATCTTTGACCTTATACCCTGGAATATACTCCTAGTTTCCATCTCCTCCAGGAAGGGGAATTGTTCACAGGCGTATATTCTTAGGTTAATATAATTCGCCCTTATCTTCTTCACTCTCTTCTTCTGTTCCTTTTTATCCTGGGGTTTGGGTGTTTCCGTGTCTGAGGAATCTGAGGATTCCGAAGAACTGCTATTGTCAGAGATGTCTCTCGCCGATTCTGTTTTGCCATGGGTGGAAGCAGGAGTTGTCGCTTCGACTGCTACCTTACGTGCTTTCTTGTTCGTTTTCTTGATGGTATCAGTAGGTGTTGTAGTTGCAGATTTCTGTTCCTTCGGGGTCATCTGCAGATGCAGCACGTCCCCTGATGGGAGGTTGTCCAGGAACCACATTTGTTCCATACCGTTCTTCGCTAACATTTGGTTTAGAACCGTTGCAAATGTGCCCGGGCGAGCCAAGTTTATGACGTGTGCATGAAGGAAGCATGTCATTATTTTGGTAGAGCCCTCGTTCTCGATTTTAAGATAGGTTTTCTTGGCGTCCACCTCAGAGATGGCCGCCTTAGCTGCCTGGGCGTAGGACGTGTTCGCTCTACGCGTCTCCTCGTTCTTCTTGGCTTCCTGCTTCTTTCTCAAAATCTCCTTTTTGGCGGGGCATGACATGGCTATAATCCTATGACCTTGCCCACAGCTTATGCACTTCACTGTGTTGCTGTCACAGTTGCGCCAATTGTGGCCCTGCTGGCTGCATTTGGAACAAGATTCTTGCTGCTCCTTGCAGTCTTTGGTGGCGTGAGATTCCATCCGATAGCATTAAAAACAGAACTGGACTGGAGTGTATTCTCCCTTTTCCACTTGCTCTCCACTGATCTTGGAATTGAACATTAGCAGTCCTTGTTCTTTAGCCTTATGTGCCATGGTAGTCTCCGCGAAGACCACCTTGAACACATGTTTGTATTCACCACCGTCCCTTCTGTTCATGAACTTAATAACTTCGGCTACCTTGGCTCAGGCTTGCCGAAGCTCTATCTCCGCACGGATCTCCTCCGCGGTATGCTGCCCAATCCATGGGTCGATTCGACGACATACCACGCTCCTGTGGGCTAGGATCTGGGGGGGTACTGCTGGCTGCAGTCCAATGGCTCGTATCGCTTCTACTGCCCTTTCTTTGGTTATTTCCTCGATATCCTTCTCTTTCTCGCATATGGCGATATAACCTGAGGGGATATCCAGCAGCCTAACCATGGCAATGCCCAGTGCTCCGTACACGGCCTCAAAAGTGGACTCTCTGCTGGGCTTGGGCTGCCCGTCGACAACCCGCAGAGGGATCCTGGTCGTGTGGTCCTGGGCCATCTCTTCACAAGAGTGGCCCTTCAGTCCGGATATTCGTTCGTCTCAGTCTGCTCTCGATGTGGGTGGTTGGTATTTCCACAGATTGGTGCTCCTTCTCTTCTCGGATTATTTGTTGTTGTGTGGGACTCCCTCTACTTCATCTCTAAGCTTACGTGAACTGAACTGCCAAATGGGGGGGATGAATGATGGAGGGTGGACCCGGGCGAGGCCCCTCAGATGGGTGATGAGTGGCGGACTTGATGATGGGCGGTGATAGAATCAACTAACACCACCCGGGGTGCCGCCCCATCTGAGGTTTGGATATCGATGCTGTTTCCAACTTACACAGGGACGGTTGTGTGTCCCCCTGTGGTCTTGGGCCGAAGCTACCCTTAGAGATTAGAGCGAACTCTTCCCTAAAGCTTTCAGCATCGCCTCGTAACCGGGCGGTCTCTTCCGTAGAGTTCCACAGTGGGCTAATCCTCAAACCTGCTTTCCTTTACGTCCCCAATTATGTCTATCAAAGTGGACCGACATAGTTGAGGCGAGACTAGATGAGTGGCAGATCAGTTCATTTCAGCTTCGCGACTCCGTAGAGGGAGGGGGGGGGGGGTTAGCACGACATCAAGTCTTCCTGGTGCCGGTTTAAAATTCTTTAACGAATTCTCCCCGTAGGGTTGATGAGGCAAAAAAACTTGGCGTTTTGAGCCTCGCTGGGCTCAACCGTTTCCTCCTTTATCTAAAGTGAGATCTGTTCAGCGTCGATATTTTATATGAAATTCTGCTTATAAAACAAATAAACTAATACAATCTGAAATAATTAACAATTTAGATACTAGAAATAATCTAATTTAAAATAAGTGAATAGAAAGTATTAAAAGTGCAAATTAACATAGAAATACGTTGTGATTTAAATTAATAGCTGGACTAACTAGCTTATAAAAAATATTAGAGTAACTGAATAAAAGTATTTAATAACCAACTAACCGTTAAGAAGTATATAAATATTGAACAAACCTACAAAAACTCATTAAAATTGTATAATTGAGAAATAACGCTGTATCATAATTAGGTAGAATAATTGTATGTATATAACTTAGAAAACTATATATGTTCAACTCATATGTAAAAATGTAAATAGAATATTGTACTGTATAGCACTAACTAATTGAACTCCATGTCTCTGGCAACCTTTATCTTCTTACTTGCACTATTGACTATCTTTTAAATGCTTATTCTATTTTCACCACTGTTTGCTATTTTACATGTATGCAATTCTCTCAATTGTAATTCATCTCTTAATAAACCGTTGACCGTTGATAAATAAAGTTAGCAATCATTATTATTCACGAAGAAAGAAGTCGTCATATGCGTTCTTCAATTCGAGCATTGTTCCAACTGTTTACCAAGGAATAAAGAATCCAGATGTATATTTTTCCATTCTACCAAACAAAAAGAGAGAAATCGCCATCGAGTCCTTATAAATCTACTGGGTCAACAGATAGACTTTTAAAGATAAGAAATATACTAAATGAAATAAAAGAGACTTACTGTAATGTTTATAATACCAACAAAGTATTGTGTGTCGATGAGACGATCCTCAAATTTAAGGGTAGATTCTTTTACAAACAGTTTCTCTCATTCAAACCAACTGCTAAGTGGGGCGTCAAACTATGGTCTTTGTTTGATTGTCAAATATGATTTCTATTGAAATTTGAAGTATACACAATATCAGAGAGAGAATGTTAGCCCCACTTCCTAACCTAACGTCTACCCGTGGCGCCGGAGAAAAGATATACCTGCACGCCCAAGCCGCCCCAAGGAGGCGGCGAGAATTTCGCGACGCCGTGTGATCTGTGTTGGGTTCGCCTTCTTCCTAGTCGCATCGCTTGATCAGCGCCAGACCTACAGCGTGGATTATTTCCACGCGAGCCTCTGATGCTCGCCGAGAATATCCCCTCCACCCATGGGCACCAAATTTAATGAGATCCCCGTCCCCCTTATGAGGGCCTCTGGCGACCTACTTACGCCGAGGCAGTATAAATATTTCGGAAAAAGCTCTGAGAAATGAGTACCATACAGCTCCGTCTTGGTTAGGAGCTACGTACAGTCTCCAACGCCCGGCTCCACTTCTCAATGGCTTCCAGCTACGAACGCGACGTGTCACCTCTCTAACCGGCCTCGTTCGTACCTAAGGCCAGAGTTCCCGCCCGGCAGACGCAGAGACGGACAGGCATATATTACTCGCGTATCGACTTTGTTCTCGTCTAAAGGACTATCTCTTTCATTTCTCAGCCTGGTTATAAAATAAGGAATTTTGCAAGTTGAACTTTGTAGCACCCCACTTCCAGTTCATCTCCAAAGCTTCCAGTCAATTGAGACTTACGTGAATCTCTCCGTTATTTGCACTCTCCCACTTTTCCTGGAAGCAATCATCATACAGCTTCTCTCGGACTCTCGTCCCCGTCGAGTCAGTTGTATCTCCCCCTCGTTTAGTACCTCGAGTGTCATCATCTTATTCATTGTCATTTATTTACTTTTGATAATAGTATTTCTTTTGTATGCAGTAAAGCTATTTTCGTACAATCAGTTTCTCAAAGCCCAGAACCTATAAAAATTGATTATTTAGGCCAACCGCATTCGATTTTGATTATTTAGCCCTCGCACTGGGATGTATATCCCCCACACCAACTTTCTGGCCTGCTTGCTTCCCGCGTCAGCGCAGAGTCAAACCTCGGCCAGCATCGAAGTATCTGATTTGATTTTTTTTTTACCAGTGACAGATTCTAAAGTGTGTTATTCTTGTATATTAAAGATTCTAGTTTTAGAAACTAGGAAAACACTTTACCCATTTTCCCTTTTCCCTTTTATGTGCGTATTTTTTATTGAAATTTGTGATTATGTGAAACTTTAACCCTTTCAGGCCTCATAAAATGTCTGCCGTATTGTTAGGGTTTAATCTTATTTCTTTTTTTGCATTGTGTTTGTCGTTTTCTTCCTTGCGTATTGGACAACACAGCCTCTCGCTAAATTTCGGAGTTAATATTTCCACTATAAATAAGAATTCGCGTGATGCAAAATAAGTATCGCTGTGTTTGTTTTTTTTAAGTGAAAAATCGTAAGTCTGCCAAAGCCTACCAGCACTCACACTGTGCGACTAAATACTTCCCCATGTTTGGGGTGCTTTTCCTGAAAGTTGGTCAAACGCGATAAAATGGCCTCATTATTTAACACATTTAAGTTGCAATGAGAGTCGCTTGGACTTAGTGGCAAGACGTCCTAGCTTATATCCAAGAGGAGGAAAGGACCAATGGAGAAGAGAAAAGAGAAACAAAATAAAAAGAACGAGAAGTAAAGAGAAGAACGAAAGTAAATAAGAGAAAAAGAAGAACGTGAAAAAAGAGAAAGAATCCGCCATCATGAACTTGAAATGAGTAGGACCAGGAACGAGACGCTGTCGATCAGCTCGAGGTCCGAAGCTCCCCCTACCACCCCTGTTGAGCTTCCGGTTTTCAAGGAAGACGAGGATTTAGGAGCCTCCTTAATTCAATTGGAGAAAATCTTTGATAGCTACCATCGAGGCAGATAAGGTGGCTCAATTGTTGCCCTTGCTAAATAGATAACTCCGAGATGTATGCATATCACTCACTTCGGAGGCAACAATTGATTATTCGAACTTAAAATCGGAGTTACTGGCGGCATATAACATGACCCCACACCTTTAACAATCCAAATTCAGACATGCCAGCCTTCAACAGGCCAAACATACCGTCAGTTTAGATACAACCGCCAGCGTCACCTCAACATTTGGCTCGATGCTTTTAAAATCTCACATGACTACTAGGATCTCGTTTACTTCTGTCTAAAAGACCATTTGTTAGCTGCACCTCAGGCCGAAATTAGATCTTTTTCCCCAAAAGACCGGCAGCGTCTCACATTCAAGGAGTGCACCCAAGAGGCTGACATATATTTAGTGCGGAAGTATGAATTAGAAAGCGCCTTGTGGCTCACGTTCTATGAGGCTTAGGCTGGCGCCAGTTATGTTTTTTTTATTTATGATCACCACCCCCTAGTTTGATAGCGTTGATCGCCCGTCTAGCTGGTGGTGTCTTCCTCGTCAAAACGGCACTTATCATTTCATTGTTTGCATTCTCTGACGTCATGCTATTCCCTTGGGACTTCGCTCGTCTCGCATCCCCACGTGCCTCCAGACGAACTCCCCTATTTAAGACGAGGTGAATAGTCTTGATCAGAGAGTGCGAGTTAGCAAGTCTTGTCGCATAGATCAAGTGTAACTGTATCCAAGTGTAACTGTATCCAAGTCGAACCGAGCTTCTTCGTCGTGATCTCTTGAATAGATCATCCCCTCAATCCGCTCTGTTCAGAGGAAGATTACCACTACTTTATTAGATCCCAGAAGACTGCCCTGGGTTCGCCTCTTCTAATCTGCCCTTATTGAGATACTACGTCGTCCGTTGACGAGTCTCTACTGTGGTCGCCCTCTTCTTCCAGAAATCACAGTAATTGCAAACCCGCTGGGACCTACACTATCGTTACTAGACATTTAACAAGCCGCAACCTTTATCCGAAAGAAGGAAAGAAAACAGCGCCCCTTTCCTCCATTTACTCCAAACCTATGCCAAACAAAGCTAAATTCATTCTGCAAAATGGAAGCAAATCTGCCAAGGTAACTGGTCTTAATGCCTTAAATTTGACCTCACAATCGGTCTTTAATCCCTACGAACAGTCCTTAAACAATTTGCATTGCAGTAGCGGATTAAGTCACCTGCCCACATAATAGAGGAGTAGTGTATGATACACAGTGGTGTACCTCGATATATATTATATATAGTACTTCTATATTATAAAAACTGTTATCAAGTGTGTGAGGTCTATTACATAGTAAATCAATTTAGTTGATTTACATCCCCTTTGAGTTTCTGTAGTTCCCTTGTATTATTAAAGTTCCTTTATTGTTCTCTAAAGGCCTAGTACGTTTAAATTAGTTCTAGATCAGTGGAACGTTAGTCTATTAACTATTTAAAATTTATATTATTATTTGGGACCCATTCTCTCTTTGTGTATTACATTTAGTGGAGTATTTGAGTTAATCTCCAGGCAGATTAGAAAGATTAACGAGTTCTAACCATGTAGGAAGAGTTTTAGTATTCTTTTAGTGGGATACCTTTTAAATATTTATTTTGGGGGAACCTACTCTTTTAGTCCGCACATTTGGATGTAAAACTGTCGAAATTCCACTGCCTGCAACAAAGAAGCAGTTGAGGTCATTCGTGTGGTCTGACTCCTTCTACTGACGTTTTAATATGATCTTCGCCTGCAACGCCGTGCCTCTGTGTGAGCTGTTTAAGAAAAAGACCAGTGAGTGCCTCATCTGGACACCCTTTTCCAGCGAAAGCTTAGACCAACTAAAAGGTAATTAGCTTCAGCACCGATCCTAGGCTTACCTAACTCCTTTAAACCTTTTTGCATAAGGACTGATGCGAGTAACAATGGCATAGGATATGTTCTCGTCGAGTATGGTGAAAGTATTCCCATGGCGTTTGCGAGAAGTAAACTCATTCCCCGCCAGAATAACCATGCGGTAATTGAGCAAAAAGCTAATCCATAGTTTGGGGCATACAAGAGTTAAAAATGTTTCTATTAGGTAAAGAAATTGGTATCGTGACAGATCATACACCCCTCTCCTACCTACTGAACGTTAAGAACAACAATCGTTGTAAAAGAATAACCTCTGACCACTAGTATATTGGAGACCACGTGCGATTGTATCCCGCATAGAAAACATCACTTCCTGATCGGGAACATTCAAGGAAGTTTCGACTCCTGAGCGCATTGAGGAAATATCCCGGTATCTTGCCAAATCCTCCTGAGTCTCCCCCCACGGATGGGGGCACGATGCCAGAAAGAGCCGTTGTGTTTTGCGCCTTACTTTTAAATGATAAATTGACTCCGCCTCCGGATTAAGATGTCTGCAGCTTTTCACTCCTTTCTTCGAATTACCCCTTCCCCTTCAGAATCACCCATACAAATACTTGGTTTTGATTGCACATCAAGGAGTCTTACACGCACCCCAAGGGCGTCTGCATCTTCTCTTCGAAGTCGCGTCAGAGTTCATCCAAAATGCAAGACTTTCTCCGCTGTGGTTCTACCCCAGTCACTTGGTAGCTTCGTTTAATAGAACCGAAGAAAATCTCCATCGATTACCTTTGAGGAAAAGAAGTTTCCTTTTCCAGTGGAATTACGAGTATTCCCACATTTCCTATCAAATGTCATCTTTGAACATTGGCCATCTTCATCGGAAGGGTTGGTTTGAATCGTGCCTCACTTGCCTCATTTAAACTGTGCCCCACTTGCCGCATCGGACCGTTCCCCACTCGTCACATCGCAAGAAGGACCTTCTTCGAAGTCACCGACCCGTAAGACTGAAAGCCCCTTCCTTTTTAGTATTATCAATTTCCCCAATTTGACTTGAGCCTAGTAACACTAATCAATTAACTCTATTTAAAAATCCCTTCTCATAATAATTATCTAGAAACTATTTTATCACACTAGTGCACAAATTGTATTTTTTCATTGATAATGATGAAACTTTCTACCCAAGGTTTGAAAACAATAAATATATACCTTGGAAGTTTATATAAAGATATATCAAGTAGTTTTTAAGATATGGTATGGGTATTTAAATACCCCTTTGGCCATAGCGACAAGGAGTTTAATTTTCACTGACAATTACAAGAAGAAAACAAATATTAGTTTTAACTACTTGGAGACATATGGTAATGTTTAAAGGATTTAGGATGTAGACCACACGTTACATTTTTCGCAAAGTAATTTGCTTTTTACCTGACAAAGATTACATCCTTTGCTATTTTCTGAATAAACAATCCAGTGTTCTTTCCCATCATATCTTCCGATATTCTGATGATTTTGAGAAAGTTTTCTTCCTTGTTGTTCAAAAGGTTTTCAGATATGTTATGCAGAGATTGTCAATAAAGTCGAGCAAAGAAATTTTTTTTCCCTTGTTCTTCCATTAGACAGTGAGCATTGATGTCATTGGCAAAGAACATATAGGAAAAGATGGGCCACCACCCCTTTCTTTGACGCATTCTTATCCTGTATGTCCCAAACTTTTCATCCATTACGTCAACATAGCCCATGTGTTTGTTATACTTCTTGTAGTTTACAGGTTGTTCAACATCAACATACTTTTTTACATCTCATATATCAATTTGTTTTCCCTATGTCATTTGGACCCAAATATATTGCCAAAATTACGTCATTATTGTCTTTCCATTTTTGGATCAGTATACCATCACTGGTTGCAAAATCATTTGTTCCACGAGGATTTTTCTTCATTTCATTCTTTGACATCAAAGGAATATTCTGAGTTCGATTCTCTCGGCAGGTTCCCATACAACAGATATTCTTCTCTGTCCAATATTGTATAAGAGGGACACTTGTGAAGAAATTATCAAAATATAGTTTGTAACCATGATTACCTGGTACTGAGAGACTGTCAAACAGTTCTGCCACAACATTTCCCACAAGACCAAGGGTTTTTGAGTCTACTTTATTGTTTGATTTCCCTGTATAGAATTTGAAAGTATGCATATATCCTTTTTGCAAGCAAAGCGCCCACATTTTGAAACCAAAGCGAATTGGTTTTCCTCTAATAATTGCTTAGAATGATGCCTGCAAAATTACGGGATCATGCTGTCATCGACATACATGTAGAACAGAAATTTATGCTGAAAGTGTTCAAATAGTGGTTAAGTTTTGCTTTTGTATTATTTACTTCTATTTTGGTGTTATCAGTCAAATGGATATTGTGTAAAATAGCAAAAAACCTTTCTCTCCATATGCTCTGAGAAAGAATTTTAGGGACATGATCACCACCTCACCAATATCGCTTTTTGTTTGGTTGAGGTGAAGTACAAGATAAAAAAAATCCACCTAAAATCACTAACTTTCATCTCCTGCTAAATTTAGCATTTTTCTGTTGTGCATATTGGTTAGATTGTTCGGCAATCAACTCAAAAAGTTGGCCATCAAAAAATAACTAAAAAAAATTCAAGGTTCATTACTTTGTACAAGAACATTGCTGTTATTTACATCAAGTGGTCGAGACCACTGACGGTTTACCCTAAAATGTGGCTCTTTACTCAATAAACACTTTCTTTTTTTCGATTTACTTTCACATTTTGTAGACGATTCTTTTTCATCTTCCTTGAAAATGACTTCCCTCTGTTTGTTTGTTGCAAAACACGGAACATAGACCTTTTCCTACGAAGGGCGGACAATAATTTTGTAAATCAGTAGGGCAAAACAGAGGAATGGGGATAGCTGTTTGTGGGGGTGTTAGGACAAGTTACGACAAGTCAGGAACTGCAGCCGCACGCTCCTACCTCGTCTATTTAAGAAGCAGAAGCTGAAAGCAGGTCATCAGACAAAAATATTTTAACAATGGACAGGGTGCAGCCCCACGCACTGATCAAATTTTTGACCAAGGAAGGCAAGAATGCAAAAAAGGTCCATGAACGCATGGTTGCAGTGTACACCGAAACCGCCCCTTCCTATGCAATCATTGCTCACTGGAATAGGAAGTTCCTTGAAGATGACCGCCGTCCAGGATGCCCATCAGACATGACCAACGAGGACAATGTGGCCCGTGCGGAAAGGATGATCCTCGAAAGAAATCGAGCGAGAACTTGAAATATCACATGAAAGTGTTATCAACATCATCCAAGACAATTTGGCTATGACCAAGGTCTCGGCACCTTTGGTCCCTAGAAACCACACGCCCTATGATCAACTTCAACGTCGTCAAAGTCCACAAAGGCCAGAGTTGCACAAGCTGCCCAGCGCGAGTGCGGATTCGAGGAGCTAACCATCCCCCCTACATTCCAGATCTGTCTCTAGCGACTAATTTTTATATCGCCAGCTCAATGCTGCACTGCGTGGACGCCGGTTTGGGGACGAGGAAGATGTCCAGCTAGCCGTCCAGGAGTAGATTAAACAGCAGTCCGGAGGTTTCTGGTTGTCGGGAATTCAAAGCCTCAGGGACAATTGGTGCAAATGCATTGAAGTCGAGGGTAGTTATATTGAAAAATAATAAAACACTTTTCCTTATATCTCGTTTCCTTATATCCGAATTGCAAAACTTATTGACCACCCCTCGTAAATGTGCAATTCTCATTCACCTTCATCATCTGATTTATTGCTATCTTCATCTGTTATGGCATCTTCGTCGGGGAAAGCTCATGTTCAAATGAACTTCTTCTTCTTGAGCCCGTATGGGTGTGGCGATTTTCCATCCTGGCTGCCGTGCTGACGGGATCCAGCGCTCCATCCAGTCCCAGGTTTGCCTCCCTTCCTTCGTAAAGATACTTTGTATTTCTCCCCTACTTGGTCGCGTTTCATACAACCTCGCCCACACCTTTCTCTGGTCGGCAGCTAAATTCACAGGGTAGATGCTGTCCTTCTTTTTAGCTAACCCTTCCTAACGCCTGAGCTCCCGTTCGGGATGGGTTTTTCTCAACAACCTGCTTTATTCCCACCCATAACTTCCTCACATCCTTTTTCCTTTCCTCTTCACACATTATCAATTTTACGCCGTGTCCAAGGTGAAACCACCATGCCGATGGACTTCCAGGCCACCAGGCGTAGGAAAGGGGGCCTGAATTGCGGCATCTGGCTCGGCCAGGCCTGTACGCACCCCTTTTAGGGCGGGATACTGCAAGGGGTGATAAGCTATTGCATCCCGTGGAACAAATAGGGTCACCATGCCCAATGATGAGAAAATTAAAAATCTCTCCTTAATTCCCCCTGTGTAATCGACGGAGCCGCCCTCAGGCAGCTCCACAAGAAAAATGGAGGTCCACCCTCTCTGTGCTTGCGCAGAGGACCCTCCATATTTCCCTAAACGGAGAGGAGGGTTACTCATCTCCTTCGCCTATGGGTGTTAGGGACTCTCCCTCACCCCCTTCTTTGGAGGTGCTTTCGGGCACCTCCCTTTTTCCAGCGGCAGTTGCCCCTTTTCTTTCCAAGGGGACTGCCAAGAAAGCCAGTAGGCAGCTCATAGCCGACCGCTCCTTAGTGAGGTGGCTCGGTAGGGCAAACCCCGTTAAAAGAAGAGGGAAGCCAGGCCACATCGGTCGCTTCCCTCAAAAGACCTGCTGGCAAGAATATTGAACCTGGCCGGGGTTAAGGCTTGTGCCTTCCCACACATGACTGGTGACGCTACCAACCTGACCTGCGTGGTCCTGGGAGAGTATGGCAACTGCAGGCCTCTCCTAAGTTAGAAATGGTCCTTGAGGCAAGCCAGCCTCAGATGGTAGGGCCTTCCATTGGGGAAGCCCGGGCTCGGCGCCAAGCACCGAACCCGAATCCGGCCCTATGCAAGGTCCTCCTCAAACGGGTAGGGATTCTAAGGCAGTCCAAGGAGGGGAGGGATCTCCTCCGGATGATGCCCTTGCGAACACCAGGACCTTTTCCATTTCGGAGAAGGACCAGGCTAAGCCCAGTCCATTTGGCCTAGGCGCTTCGGCCAGCGGAGGGGAGAAGCGGGTTCACTCCCCGCTCTCCTCTCCAAAAAAGAAAAAGAACAAAAAAAAACTCAAAAGACTCAGGGCTCCTTTCCATCCGCTAGGGCTGTGGGGACGGATGGGTCTGCTGCCACTTTGGCAAGGTACCAAGCCAAGATTGGCCCATCCGGCCCCTCTACCCCCCTGGTAGCGGAGCACCTGACTATGACTAAGACCAAAAGTGCACAGGGTAGAGCCTTGATAACTTCGGGACCCTTCATTCAGAGGTTACCTGGCCTTTTAGAGCCCACTAGCTTCAAACAGTCCCTCGTTATTCGCTACACTGATGGCAGCATGTTGGCTAATGGCAACATGATCAATCAGAGGAGAGAATTAACTACTGTAATTGGTAGAGAGACGAAGCTAACCCGTTTCTCGGACGGGAGCCTTCTGGCGAATGCAGGGAATTGCTCTGAGGCGGCCAAGATAAGTAGTCTTCGGACACTTGATAGCACTCCGGTGAGTGTGACGCCGCACTCTACCTTGAAATTTGTGAAAGGAGTAGTTGATGCGAGGGAACTCGTTAACTACTCCATAGAGGACTTAACCTTAGAGCTGGCCGACCATGAGGCTTTTAAGGTCGAACGTGTGATGAGAAAACAGGGAGGGGTCTCGAGACCCTCCCCTATACTTCTCGTCACGTTCGACTGAGACAATCTCCTTGAGTCGGTGCGTGCAGGTTGGTACCGCTACCGCGTAAAGGCATTTGTTCTACTGCTGTGGGGGTGGAATTACTGTCACCGCTTCGGCCATACAAATCGTTCTAGTAGATGTGCAATATCAGGGTAACCCGAAGTCTATGTAAATTGCTCCGAGGCCGGTGGCCTGCATTTCAGGAAATGATTGAATTCTCTATCTCAGTTAGGGAGTTTAGGTCAGTAGATGAGGCTATTGAGTTCTTTTCCGGCCACCTCATAGCCGTGGGCTTGACTACTATTCCTAGAACGTCTGGCCGTTTTGCATTTTGACCACTTCCATGGTATTCAGCTGAACGTAAGACGGCTATCAAACAAAATCATTATGCCTACATGAGCTATAAGCACCGCCCGAACGATTTCACTGTCGGTGAATTTCGTCGGGTTAAGAATAGGTTCCAGTATATTTCGAAGCACGCCTGCCGCACTTCTTGGCGGGCATACGTGTCTTCACTTAAAAGGAAGACCACTCTAGCAAAGGTGTGGAAGCGAGTCAAAAGGATTCGGGGCAAGTTTTCGCAGGACCATGCTTCCCGTTCTCCAGGAGAATTGGACCGCAATCTTGGACCCAGCGTCCTTGGCGAAATCCTTTGCGACCGCTTTCTCCGCATTCTCTAGCCTGGATGCTGCTCCGCTAGCATTCAATGCACGTCGTGATGTCCGACTGGAAAATGCCGTCTGCGAGGACTTCCTTCATAGACAGCAACACCCCACGGTGTTTTTCGATTTGAAGAAGGTCTATGATATCGCATGGCGATATGGTTTCATGGAAACTCTTGACACGATAGGGGCGAGAGGACTCCTCCCAATGTTTATATCTGAAATTTGGCGAGATCATAGCTTCCGTGTACGGGTGGGGAGAGCTCTCTCCGGCCCAGTGGAGCAGAAAGAGGGTGTTCCGCATGGAAGTGTCATCAGTTTCACACTCTAGGCCCTGAACATCAACGGCCTCTCCCCTGTACGGCCGAGCTGGTGGCCATACACCATTCGGTAAGGGATATTACGTGACGTGCCCGGTTCGGAGAACGGATTGTGGTCAATAGCAACTCATAAAGCGCCCTGAGTGCTCTCGGGGCTTTGGAATCTCCGCATTTCCTGGCTCGCGAATTCTTGGACGCCATGGCTTGAGTGAGCCGGGCGGATGCAAAAGATTATCTTATGCTTGGTTCCTTGTCATGTAAGATTTGTGCTGATTTAGTGCACCGATTAGGTCGCTAAAGAGTCCACAAGCTCTCTGCGACCGGACCAGCGTTTCGATCTTCCTCACAGCGACTACACGGCACGAATTCGGGCAGCCCTTCGGCCTGCTTGGCAAAGAAGATGGGAGACGGTCGAAATAAAGTTAAAGTTGTGTGCCATTGCGCTGTGATTGTTGCCATGGACCTATTCCCTAATGCCGCGACGGCTTCAGGTCGCTTTCTGTCGTCTCCGAATTGGACACACTAGGGTGACGCATCGCAATCTGATGGAGCACTCGCTTGCGCCCTATGGTGACGACTGTGTCGTGCCCCAGAATGTTCGCCACATTCTTCTCGAATATCCCAGTCTGGGTGATCTTCGCGCACGTTACCTGACCCGGTACCGGGATATGCGGGCTCGCTACCGCCTGTCCTTTTTACTCGGGACGAGTGTGTGCACACTGACTGGTGGACTTTTTGACTTTTGGGGGAAGGCCCTCCTTCTCCCAATTATTTAAGCAGGATTTTTTTTTTTTTTGCTTTTGTTATTTTTCCCTTATAGGTCACACGCTCCTGCGCCGGGGTAAGCTCTTCCCGACGCAAGTGCTTGCTTACTGCCAGCTTCCCTTTCTACTTGTTTTTTTGGGGGTGTGTGTTTTTTATCGTTTTGTATTTTATTATAAAGTAGCCTAGTACTAGGCCAGTTTTTAATAAGGCGACTAAGGCCCAAGAAGGCATTTGCCAGATGAGCTCATTAAAAAAAAAAAAAAGTCCGAAGAGGGGGTCGGCTTCCACGCCGTATCCCCTCTGTCTGAAATCAGCGGGGCTCTGCCAGGCGCTGTGTCTGTCTTAACGGCAGAGCTGGTGGCAATAAATACACCACTCGGTAAGGGAGATTTTTGGACGTGCCCGTTCGGAGCCTGGATTGTTATTCATAGCGACTCACAAAGCACCGTGAGTGCTCTCAGGGTATTGGAATCTCCGCATCCCCCGGTCGCGATCTCCGTGACGCCACGGTTTTGGCAAGCATGGCGGATGTTAAGATTATCTTCTGCTAGGTTCCTGTACATGTAGGAATTGTGGGGAATGAGCATGCCGATGATGGCGCTAAAGAGTCCGCGAAGACTCGGCGACCAGACCAGCGTTTCGCTCTCCCCTTACACCGACTACATGGCAGGAATACGGGCAGCTCTTTGTACTGCATGGCAAAGAAGATGGAAGACGGTCGATGGGAACTTAAAAATGCTTGGCATTGCGTTGTGACTCTTCTAATGGACCTATCTGCCAATGCCGTGACGGCTTCAGGTCGCTTTTTGTCGTCTCCAAATCGCACACACTCGTGTTACGCATCGCTATCTGATGCAGCGCTGCCCTGTGCCCTATTGTGACGACTGCGTCGTACTCCAGACTGTTCGGCACATTCTTGTCGAATGTCTCAGTCTGGGTGATATTCGCGTACGTTACCTGTCCCGGTCCCGGGATATGCGGGGTCGCTACCACCTGTCCCTTGTACTCTGGACGAGTGCGTGCACATTAACTGGTGGACTCGACTTTTGGGAGGAGGTTCGCCTTCCTCCTATTATTTGAGGCGGTTTTTTGTTTTTTTTTGTGTCTATTTTGTTTGCTTTTGAGCCAGAAGAACCTTTCGGGTTGCGAAGATCTATCAGAGAGAAAAAATTCCTTCCAAATCGATAATATAAATATCCCATTAAATTACCAACTAAAGACGGACTCGCCGTATCGTGACGGCTAGAGTGCTGGCATTTGAATTCAAAGGCTTGCGATCGAAACTCCCAACGTCCACAATTTTTACGAAGAAAATTTACGAAGAAAACGTAAATCAAGGAAAACGACTTCAGGGGCTAACTCATCAAGAATCAAGAATAAATCATCACGTCATCAATAATAAAAGAAATCATCAACTAATCAAGAAAAACTCATCTCAACTCAAGAAGATCAAGAATTAAGAAGGAATCATCACATCAAGAAAAATGCAAGTTAATATGAAGATACATCAAGAAAATAAAATCGAAGATAAAGAACTATCCCAGCGAAATTAAAGAAGAGGGAAACTTAGCCAACAAGAATATTATTTTATTAGTAACTTGGCCGTAATGCCGAATGGGTAAGACAATATCCAACATAATAAAATGTACAATATTTATGCTCTATATTTTATAATTTCACTTGATAACACAATTTGTTACTAGCTTAAGCATTAACGAGTTCAGTCACCTAAAAAAAAGATTTTAATAAATTAAATTTGAAAGAAAATAAAAAATATCTTACCGTTCATTTTTCGCAATCGGACGAGCAGCCATGATAACAACAAAATGTCTTCTAACTCAGTGCTTCCAATCTATCTTACTGAGTTTACCTTTGTGTAATCGCAATTAAACCTTAGCAGAACATTATAACATGCAAGCATTTTATGTTGTATATATAAAATATGAATTCTAACTATTTTTTCGGAGTGGGTATTTAAATACCCCATCGGCACTAATAGGTTCAGTTAAATAATCCCCTTTGCCATTTCTTACTTCTTATTTTGAAGTTTGTAAATAAAATTATATTTTTGTTAATTAATCTTTAACTAACCTTAGGCGATACTCTCGGCCTTTTCAAGTAAATCTCACCACCATTTAGGCAATCTGTCTGATTATTTTTGATTTGAAACCCAACGCCTCAAGTTTAACCTCCTAGTCGGTCGTTAATCCCTGCGAACAGTCCCTAAACGGTTCTCTTTTCAGTAGGTGATTATGTCACCCCCCTCACATAATATAGAAGTAGTGTATGGTAGAGAGTGGTGTACCACCACAATGGTCACCGCATAAGGTAGAGCCTCTCTCCAAGAATTCCAATTTAAAAATATATATTTTAATGGTTCCGAGAATTGCCTGAAGTACAGCTAAGGAGAAATACCCTAGATTTGTCTCCAAAGTAATCTCCCATTATTTTATTGTAACTATAAATGGATTACTTTTGTAGATATTCGTGAATAATTATTGTAGATTTGTGTAAAGCCTTATAAGAATATATGCCATAATTATTTTTTATTGTGTATATATTTTTTAGGAGTTTCCCTGGTTGTATGTACCTTTTTGGGGTATTTTGAGACCTATCTTTTTTTAAATATCATTGTATGTAAGCCCCTGCTTATCCAGACCATGTTAACCCCGGTTATCGATAACTATTCCTGTCTGTCTTATTGTATTATTTCTATTATTATTTTTTTTAATTGATGTTCTTCGGTAATAGAAATACCAAGAATTTTCCCAGTTCCCTTTGTTTGACTTACTTTTTTTCAGAGGACCCGGTACCATCCCGTTTGTATTTGTGTCCTTATTGGAAATTTAATTTTTCTGATGTCACTTCCTTCGGAAACTTCATCTTTGGAGAGAAGGAGTTGTCAGAAAGAGAAGGTTACACCCCCGCAACAACCCACGTCTACCCGTGACCCCTGAGAAAAGAAGCACCTGCATGCCCAGACAGCCCCAAGGGAGCATCGAGGATTTCGCGCGGCCGTGTGAACCGCGTTGGGTTTCCCTTCTGCCCTGTCACATCGCCTGATTAGTGTCAAACCTATGGCGGCCAGGACTTTCGCGTAAGTCCGTGATAATCGCCGAGAATATCCCCTCCCTCCTGGTGCGCCAAGTCTAATGAGATTCCCATCTCCCTTTGGTGGGCCTTTGGCGACCCACTTCCGCCAGGCAGTATAAACACTTCGGGAAAAGATTTGAGAAATGACTACTATACAGCCACCTTTGGTTAGCCCCCATGTATAGTTTCGTACGCCCTGCTTCGCCTACCAACGGCTTTCAGCTACGCACGCGACGCGTCACCCTTCTACCTATGGCCAGAGTTCCCGCCTGACAGACGCTATACACGGAAAAGCATCCATCACTCGCGTATCGACTTCGTTCGCGTCTGGAGTACTTTCTCGTTCATTTCTCAGCAAAGTTAAAAAAGAGGGAATTTTGAAAGTTGAACTTTGTAGCACACCTCTTCCTCGTCAACTTCAAAGCCACCAGTCAATTAGGCTTTACGTGAGTCTCCCCGTAATTTGCATTCTCACACTTTCCCTGGAAGCAATCATCGTACAGCCTCTCTCGGACCCTCATCCCCGTCGAGTCAGTTGTAACCCCCGCCCACCGCCGTTTGGTACCCCAGGTCTCATTTTATTTATTGTCATTTATTTACTTTTGCTAATAATATTTTCTGTGTATATATTAAGGCTATTTTTCTACAATCAGTTTATCTAAACCCACAACCTCTAAGAATTGATTATTTAGGCCAAACGCACTCGATTCTGATTATTTAACCCTACTACCGGGGTCTATAACCCCCTTCCCCCATTTCTGGGGTGCTCCCTTCCCACCTCACCGCAGAGCAATCATCGGCTAACATCCATGTTCGACTCTACGACACACAGACAAGGATAGTACCACTACAAACACCTCAACCTATCGGTTAGCATACGAGGTTTTCACATAATTACTCCAGTGCTTTGAAAATAAGGGTCATGTCGTTTATCTTGGTAATTTCTACTCAAGTGTACATCTTTATAATGACCTCAGGCTGCTGAATATAGGTGCATGTTCTACAGTAAGGGCTAAAAGGAAGGGTTTACCTCTTCAATTGAGATCATACAAAGGAAAACGGGGATATTCCAAAAATTTGGCTAAATGAAGAAGAAACAATGATCGCATGCGCTTGGTAGGACACAGGCAAGGTGAATATGCTTTCAACTGTGGGAATCCCTGAGATAAGTTCAGTGGAAGTAAAGTAAAAAATAGAATCTAAAACAGTCATGAAACCTCAAGTTCAAACATTCTACAATAATTTTATGGGAAGGATAGATAGATTGATCAACTGTTTAATTTATCCTTTCAAATGAAAGCATAAAGGTGGTACCATACAATTTGGCACTTTGTTATCGTAGCTGCTCTTATCACTGGGCATATTTGTTATAATATACAAAATCCAGACTAAAAAACTGAAACAGAGAAAGTTCAGAGAACTTGTAATCGATAGAATGCTCACAGACTTTTCACGGAATGTTATGCTTAAAAGTGGTGGTCGAAATGCACTGAACCCACGAAGGTTAGGCCATTTGCTATATCAATATGAGGATAAGAATATGCAGCTAAACTGCACAGTCTGTAGCATATTGTCATAAAAATATTCAAATAAAGGGAAAGAAAAGTGCAAAAGGACACAGACAACATATTACTGTGGGAATATTGCACTGGGGAACCTACCTCGTGTGTTACATGCTTTGAAATCTACCATACTCAAATCAACTATAAAAAAGTATGTCATTGTAATCAATGGAATAACTCAAGCTAATAAAGCGAAAATAAATTAGTTCTAAATGGTTTAATTTTGACTTCATTAGGAATAGAAAGGATAATGAAGAAAAATATTTATAAGATTGATTGTATTCTAGCACCGCCTCGCAGGAATAACCCACAATTGAGGCAGAATGACCTCAAGTAAACGTAATGTAATATAGAAAAAAAATGGAAATTAAAAATAAAATATAAATACGCCCCAATACTCTAAAATTGTTTGAAAATGAGATGAAATTAATTAATAATTTATTAAAATAGTCTGCCCTAAAAAATGTGGAAAATATAATATTCATGGTCTGAATATAATATTTTCGAACATATATTCATCCGTAATATTAACAAGATAACTGAAGTATAATTGTGAAATTCATTTTATCCTTCATAAATGGTCATCCAGCAAACTGTTGTGTGATTTGTAATTACGCAGTGAAACGGTAATGCACAAGACTAAACTAGATAAGGATTCCCATTGCAAATCTTTTCCCCCTTAAATACTTCTGCCATGAGGGGGAATTATAAATGCTCATCACCAAATTCGTGGGAAGACTACAGTGCCCTTCCAAAAGTATACGCATTCACCCTGTAACGGGCGAAACTGTGAAAATCCACTCGTCGGATTACACAAATTTCTATCTCATTAATGGATGAAATTGCCCAGAATCCCATTTAGGTAGGTTAAATAGTGTGGTTCAAACGGTGGTAACAGTATTTATTTATAACAAGAAATAACAAGTAAATTAAATACTTTTTTATAACTATAATTTCCCCTTTAATTTGGAGGAGGGGTCTCGAGTGGTTTTATATTTCTCTTATTTTTTAAAACACAATCTAAACTCACGGCCCCCAACACTTAGAATACAAGAAAGTAATGCTAAAATAAAGTATAGAAATTAAGAGACGAAGCAAAAAAGCGAAAAGGGATAGATGAAGTAAAAAACGAAGAAAAAAAATGACAAATAGAAATATAGAAGCAAGTAAAAAGAAAAGATAAAAAAGAATGAAAAGGAAAATTTAGTCATAATAAACAGAAAAGGGGGAAATAGATAAATGAGAAACAAAAAACAAAATTATACGGGTGGCAGACGAAAGAAACAGCTAGAAACAAATGAGCAATAGGTAAATATTTAACAAGAACAACGAAGAGTCAAGCAAAAGTAATTAAATAAAGGAAACAAATAAGTGATAAATAAATTGTTTATAAGAGGGAGAACCAAATAGTATTAAATAAAGTTAAATATGAAGGTATATAAATGATAATTTTCAAAACTGGATTAAGAAATAGATAAAGAAAAGACAAGGAACTATGAAAAGCAAAATTGCTAAAGAAAAAAGAAAAAGAGACAAAGAGGGATGTAAATAAAAGCCTGAAACAAAGACATTTACTTTTTAAGAGATAAATAAAATAAGTAACAAAAACGAGAGAAATAAAGAGGTAAATTAAAGAACTGAAAACGAAAAGGAGAATTCAGGCGTAAATAAAAGCAAAGAATCAAGAAATATACGGAGGTGAATGAAGCCAGGGAAATAAAAATGCGACAAATAAAGAGGCAAATATATCAAATACTAAAAATAATTGATATATGAAAGTTAAAAATCGGCGATAAAAGATGTTAATAAAAAGAAAGAAAAAGGACCAATAAGATGGAGAGACAAAATATAAATGAGGAAGATTTTGAGATGAGACTGCGAAGAGGGCGAAAGACGCTTCGGTATCTTGACGTCGATGGCAAAACATCTTCCCGAAAGAGACGTCAAACGCAAAGGCGAGATTTAAAGGATACAAGGAAATAGATGGGATTTTTGTACTCAACATTTGCATTTACAAATCGCTTCGGGATTTATATAAACGCAAAATTATAAGCACCGTTTTAGAATTCTGCATGGCCAGCGTATGTTGGCAATCCGATTATCATTATTATTAGGGGAATGAGGAAATAAGAGGTTTATAAGTGAGGAAAGAGAGGAATCTCTAACAAAACGGGGCATCTCTCTTGCCACAAACTTTTGAAAGTAGATATATAACTTGAGAGAAAGTTGATAAATAGAAATAATAGAAGTAAAAGTATCAAGAAGGGAAAATTGAAATATACTAAATATTATCAAACTTGAGGAGGGTTGCGGTTGTATTATAAAGCTTCAAGTAGGAAGGAGTTCGTATAAAGGTATAAGTAAGAGTTCGTGCAAAATTTTAAGTAAGAGTTCGTATAAAGCTTCAAGGAAGAATTTGTACAAAGCTTCAATTATAAGTTCATAAAAGCTTTAAGTAGGAGTTCGTGTAAAGCTTCAACTAGCAAGTCGTATAAGGCTTCTCCTTGATTTAATACAAAGCTTCGACCAGCAATTCGTACAAAACAGTAAGTTGGAGTTCGTCCAAAAGATTTATTTAGGTATTCATGCAAAGATTTAAGCATGAGATCGCACAAATCTTCAAATATTAGTTTGTACAAAGTTTCAAATTGGAATTCTTATAAAAATTCTAGTATGCCATACACAGCCTTACTTTTAAATCCGTGAGCTTTTCATGGACGAGTTCCAACAATGCTTTCCATATGAGTTTGTACAAAGCTTCAATGCAGACTTTGTACAGAGCTTCAAGTATGAGTTTGTACAAAGCTTGAAGTAGAAGTTATTACAAAGATTAAAGCAGTAGCTCGTTTAAAGACTAAAGTAGTATTTCAAACAAAGCTTCATCTTTGTGTTTGTACAAAGCTTCAAGTATGAGTTCGCACAAAGCGTAAATTTGTGTTTGTACAACATTGTTTGTACAAAGTATTAAGTATGAGTTTGTCAAAGCTCCAAGTTTGAGTTTCAACAATGCTTTGAGCAGCAGTTTGCACAATGCTTCAAGTATGATTTTGTACACACCTTCAAGTAAGAGTTTGTAAAAATCTTCAAGTAGCAGTGCGTACAAAGCAGATAGTAGCAGTGCGCAAAAGACTTCAAACATAGTTCTTACAAAGCTTCAACTATGAATTTGTACAAGGTTCAAGTAAGAAATCGTTTAAAAGCTTAAAGGAGCAGATCCTGCCAACTTAAAACAAGTGTTCGTATAAAGCTTAAGTGGGAGTTCGATCAAAACATCAATTATCAGTTCGTAAAATCTTCAAGTAGAAGTTCGTACAAAGCTTTAATTAGTAGTTCGTCAAAGTTTAAAGTAGGAATTAGAAAAAGCCTAATTCCTACAAAGTTGCAAGTAAGCGTTCCTATGAAATTTCATGTACGAGTTCTGACAAAGTGTGAAGTAGGAGTTCGTGCAAAGCTTATAGTAAGAGTTATTATAAAGTTTCAAGTAGCAGTTCGTACAAAGCTTCAAGTAGCAGTTCGCATAAAGCATCAAGTATGAGTTCGTATAAAGCTTCAAGTAAGAGTTCGTTGTGATAGAACGGTCTGAGGTCGCCATGCTTCAGCCCCTATCATGGGTCGAAACACATGCTTCCCCACGTGTATGCTGCCAGAGGAAGTAGAAGGCGCGTAATTGCACCCCCATCCCCAAGTTTAATCAAGGAGGATCAATCCCCCGTTCGCCTCCCTGCGTCTATCTCGCCAGATTAAATTAGACTTATGGGCAGATAAGATATTTTCCCAAGCGCCACCTAGCCATTCTATCGAAGTCCGCCCCCCCTTCGCCATTGTCCCCTATGCCAAGGGGCTTGCTCCGGCTATTTATGCGATAGCATTTCGCATTTGAACCAGATCCAGATTATCTTCGCGAGGCATCACGGCGATCCGGTCTCCCTTGTGCACCTTAGAACTCTACCCCGAGAAACCCCTTATTGTCGAGAAAAGGACAATTTTCCTTGAGTGCCAAGGTTCGTGCCCCTCGAGACGACAAGTCAACAGGGACCCCCTGTTGTTCAGAAAGAGAACAACTTTGGAACATCCATTGTTCTTCGAGCCCGTTTGACAAGGAACGGTTCTCACCCCTCCCCTCTTGTTCAGAAAGAGAAAAACATTAGAACAGCCATTGTTATTTAAGCCCGTTTGTCAAGAAACGGTTCTCGGTCCCATGACATCACGTCAGGTTAATTTAATTCCCTCCTTTTTTAACGTTGTTTAAGAGAACGCTTGGTTACAATAATAACTTCCATTGTTCATCTAGAACATCTCAGATATCCTATCTCAAGGATCGCTCGTACTTCCGAGCCCCACTTCACTCTCACTCCTCGAAGACAGTCCTTCCTCCTCGTTGAGGATAACCCCCGAAGAACCCCTTCTCCTGGAAATCGCCAGTTGGACCAAAGATTCCTTCCCATCGCCTTCCTCTGCACGACAACCTTGTAATTACGTAAGCTACGCATTAAATTTAACCATTTAACCTTTTGCCAACGCAACTCTGTGCTTTAAACGATTATAGCCAACCATTCCCCCTTTTTGTTTGTTTTGCCGTTTTAAATCCCTCCAAATCTTAATCCTCAGCTTAGTCAAATATTCCCGTGACCTTTTTCATTTCCTGTGTTTCTTCCATTTTAATCCCCGGTTATGTAAACATTTTCTGTGTGTTGTTTTGATAGATTAATTAATAAAACTCTATTTTATTAATGTTTGCCATATTATTTATCCTTGGGCTCCGTTCCACCTTTTAAGTATATTGAAGATAAATAAGCCCTCTCCAGCCTCCCTTTTCCTTTGAACCATTCTCGGAATATGATTACCACGCACTCGAAATATAAAATAATCCCCTCAACGAATATTTATATATAGTATATCGTCGGGAGCCTATTCTACGATATTCGTATATAACTTCAGGAGGATATTTGTACAATCCTTCAATTCTGAGTTCGTACAACGAGAGCTAGCACTCGAACGTACAAATTACGACTTCTATGAGGATGATGATGAAGGAAAGTATTGTGTGAAAGAGGATCTCTTCACTCAGCTGTGAAAAAATAAAATCAATAAAGGAGGGAAAAATAATTATAAATGAGAATAATAAACGATCAAATGCAAAAAAACAGATTTTTAATCTTTGAAAGACAGGTTATGGTGAAATCTTTCCATTTGTGTGCGTTCAAAAATGCACACATCTAAAGGTACACATATGATTCACAATTGCAAGGGCTTTAAACTTGCTTTCTGCTGCAAGATTATTACCACTGGAGGAACACTTCGGGGGTCTGAATTCACGCCGTTCTGGAAGATCGATGATCTATCAGAAATGGGAACCGATAAGAATTCCTAATAGTACAATCACACATGTAATAAAAATTAAATAACCACTTTTAATCTTTTTTTCTTTTCTTAATATTTACGCCATCTTTATCACTTTCTAACACTAATTTCCGTGAAACATGAATATCTATATGACAAAGAATATCAATTTGTGAATTTGTTTCCATTTCAGACCAAACTTGTGATCTCCCTCGATGGTGCTGAGGGATCCTCCAGATATCAGTCAGCCAAACTCAAATTCCATCATGGCCGATCCAACTTCTGCTGTCGGTCGCTTTGGCAGCCACGCCTGCCTGACGCACAAGGCGAGTCTTCTAATTATCTTCTTTGTATGCAGACATTTTTTCCTCGACAGAAGCCCCAATCTCCTCTCTGCTATTTACATATACCTGTCCTTTTTACCCAAATGCTCAGTCATTACATTCAATTTGTCTCTTTTTCCCAACAAGCATCTTTGTTGTAATGGAAAAAATAGCAATTTTCAACGCGTCTTCAAGTAGTCACGTATCGGAGAGGTGGTGCCAGAGTGGTGTCTATGAATGGAAATTGGAATTGAGGAAATTGAAATTTAATTTATTAGCGCTATAGAAGCGTTAGTTATTTAAGTGAAATTTAGAATTCCCCTATGATTTTTGGATCCATCTGAAGTCCTCCCAACCAAACAGCTAATTTAGGGCAATCGCTTTATCAAAAACTCAGAACTATAGCTGGAAGCAACGACGTTATAGTTGATGCATTTAATTGTTCAGATGCTATGAACATATCTATCCCATTAACGCAAGAATAAGAAGAAGAAAACATTATACATATTAAAATGCCTGAAAAATCTACTAATGGGAGCATTTTGGATTTAGTAATTTCAAGTGAAAATGTATAAAATAAATCAGTCTGTAGGCAAACGGTTGGATAAAAAAGATCACAATTGTAAACTTCGAGTTTAAGACAAAAACCTAAATAAATTGACTTTAAGTTATCAAGAAGAGGGATTTCGATTAAATTTCGAGAGAAAATGGCTTCTAAAAATAGAACAAAATACATTGACAACTTTGCAGATGTGTAGTAAAAGGTGAAGAATTAATATGGTCTAGTATGAGGAAGGATGTTAAAATTTAGAATTAAGATGGAAAATCTTGAAATTAAGAATTAATGAGTTCTAGTAAGAGGGGGAGCTAATAAAATTAAGAAATAATTATGTGTAGTCATAGGGAAGATGTTAAAAGTAGAGAAGATATGTAATAAGAGGGCATATGTTAAAATGAAGAAATAATGATGTGTAGTAGGTAGAACATGTTAAAATTAAGATATAATGAATTGTAGCAAGAGGGAAGATGTTAAATTGAAGGTATTGGGGGAAGATGTAAAAATTAACACTTAATGAAGTTTAGTGAGAGAGAATATGTCAAAATGAAGACTAGATCATATAAAAAACTATGACCCAAACAGATTAACAAAGTAGTTGTTAATCCTATCAACCTCGGGTTGTTTATTCGATCACTCGCTCCACTCCTCCCTTTTCTCTCGTGTTGATGACCCGCAACTGGATAAAGTAATTGACATAAAAAAAACAACGACAATTCAAGCCAAGTCTTCGAGCAGCAAGAGCTCGTTGGGGAAGGGAGGGATGCAAAGGGAGCGATAATATGGTGATTTGATACAACTAACAAACGATTACCCCTTCCTGACCCCAGGAGAAAGGGGGGGGGGGTAGGGCATTCGTTGCGCAAATCCCTTTTTTTGAGAAATTTTTAGTTCAGGAACGAAACAATGCGAAATAAAATATATTAAATAAGGGAATTTGAACCTGGTTACTTGTATGAGCTCCCCCCAATATCATAAAAATGCCCCAGATCCTCCTATTACACCTTGATAACTGTAAAAAAGTCCTACGAAATCCCTAAATACCTTAACAAAATTATTACACTACATCTAATCATGGCCCACATAAGTTATATGCGAATTTAAAACATATACCAACTCCACTTGTTGGATGGAGTGTCATTATTTAGCTACTCCCAGATCAAGAAAACTATTAATAGTATTATCAACGAAGTTTTGCCCCACAAACACGTATGCTCTCCCTAATTGCTTACGCAAGTTCTCAATTAAATCCTCATTATTTATTGCACGAGGTGTCCACTCTTACTTTTAAGGGCACAACATACTTCCAAAAGGACGGCATTGCCATGGTAACGCCATTTGCCTCTAGATTTGCGGATTTATATATCGCTTGCGAAAATCTCTACTAGTATTATTAAATTTCTAAACATTGTGTGGGCATATTCAAATATTACAGAATATGATACACGGTTCTTCTTTACTGAGGTTTCAATCCGCTGGGGATTCCCTCAGGGAGACAAGAAACTAGAAACTGAATAACAAGAAAGTCTGAGGAAGTTCCAGAGAAGCGAAACGTCAGTGAAGCAAAACTTCGTATCAGATCTGGTTTCTTTTATGCTCCCTGTCCATTTGTTGATGAAGACATGAATAAAAATATGTTTAGTAACTAAAGATTAACATACATGTCTATATATTAAAACTAATAATAAAGTGCAAACAAGACTATATTAGTAGTTTAATTTCTACCTAATCCTGTATGAAATTCTTTTATTTCGACCATTAAAGTAATGAAAGTAGTAAGAAAAAAGAATATTTAACAAACATAATAATCACAAAGTTAAAATAAGTGCAAATAGGACTTAATTTTACGATGTCAAAAATTGCGACCTAAAATGTTTCAATGTCAATAATGGCAACTCCAATATAAATATGATGTAAAGGAAAAATTAAACATACTCATTCTTAATTTAATTAAAATGAAAGGTATAATAATTTGATAATAAGGAAAATGAGTAGAAATTGCATTCCATACATTAATTAACCTGTATATTTGTGTTCATCCAAACTTGCTGATGTTAATAAACTTGGAGAAATGTGCCTCTGCATCCTTGCGTGTTGATGTTTTGGGCAACGTACATTTTCCAATACAATTCAATATGTTGCGTAAGGTAGCGTCTCTGTAGATTGGGAAAATGGAATTGGTTATTGAGGGTAATTAAAGTTGAGTTCTAAGGTCTTGACCTAGATGGTGTTTTGGATAGGTGAGGTAAAGTTAGGTTAGGTTAGTTTAACATGACTCAACATTTCCTAACCTGACGATCTGAAAATGACTCGTAAGGGGTGAGACGATTTGACATCATCGACGCCGTGCTGAGGGGACTCAGCACCCCGTCCGATCCTTGCTTAGCCTCTTCTCGCTCTTTCAGACAGCCTGTTTTTCTCCCCTACTTCGTCGCTTTTCATACAACCTCTCCCACAACTTTCTCTGGTTGGCCTCTAATTTCACAGGGTAGATGCTGACCTTCTTCTCAGCTAACCCTCCTGGATCGGGGTGAGGGGGAAGGGGACAATGTTTCCTATCCCCTGAGCTCCGGGGCGGGATGGTGGCTTTTTAACTACCTACTTCATCCCCACCCATACCTTCCTCACATCCCTTTTCCTTTCCTCTTCACACTATATCAATTTCACGCCGTGTCCAATCTGCATCCGCCATGCTGATAGACTGCCAAGCCATTAGGCGGGAGGGGTGGGGATGAATGGGGGCACCTGGCTCTGCAAGGCCTGTACGCACCCCTTGCAGGGCGGGCTGAAGCGAGAGGTGATGAGCTATTGCATCCCGTGGAACAAATAGGGTCACCATGCCCATTGATGAGAAAATTTAAATCTCCCCTTAATTGCCCCTGTGTCATCGAAGGAGCCGCCCTCGAGCATCTCCACAGAAAAAATAAAGGTGCCCCCTCATGTGCTTGCTCAGGAGACCCTCCATTAATATTTTTTAACCAAAGAGCAGGCTTACTCCTCTCCTTCGCCTACGGGTGTAGGGGACTTACCCTCACCCCCTTCTATCCAGATGCTTTCGCGCACCTCCCTTTTTCCAGCGGCAGTCCCCCCTTTTCTTTCGAATGAAACTGCCAAGAAAGTCAGCAGGCAGGTCATAGCCGACACGCCCCAAGTGAAGCGGCTTGGTAGAGCAAACCACCTTAGGGAGAAAGGGAAGCCAGGCTACTTCGGTCGCTTCCCTCAAAAGACCTGCTGGCCAGAATATTGAACCTTGCCAGGGTCAAGGACTGTGCCTCCCCTCACATGACTGGTGACGGTGCCAACGGGACCTGCGATGTCCTAGTATGGAATGGCCAACTGGAGACCCCCTCCTAAGATAGACATGGTTCTTGAAGCAAGCCAGCCTCAGACGGTCAGGCCTTGCATTGGGGAGAATACAGGCTCGGCGCCAAGCACCGAACCTAAATCCGACCCTAGGCAAGGTCCTCCTCAAAGGACCCGAGTTTCTAAGGCAGTACAAGGAGGGGAGGTATCTCCTTCAACCGGTGCCCCTGCTACTAACAGGACCTCCTCCATTTTGGAGAAGGACCTGGCTGAAACCGGTCCATCGCGCCTATGGTCTTCTACGGCGGACGGGAGAAGTGGGTTCATTCCCCGCCCTCCTCTCCTAAAAAGAAATAAATAAGAAAAATACTAAAAAGACTCGGGGCTCCTCTCCATCTGCAGAGGCTGCTGGGACGGATAGATCTGCTGTCACTTTGGTAAGCAACCAAGCCAAGATTGGCACATCCGGCCGCTCTGCCCACCCGGGTGCGGAGCCCCTGCCTATGACTAAAACCAAATGTGCACAGGGCGGAGCCTCGATAACATCGGAGCCCATCATTCAGAGGTTACCTGGCGCTTTCGAGCTTGCTGGCTTCGAGCGCTTCTTCGTTATTCGCTCCACTGATAGCATCATGTTGGCCAAGGACAACATGATCCATCAGAGGAGAGCATTAGCTGGTGTAATTGGTAGAGAGCCGAAGGTGATCCGTTTCTCGGACGCGAGCCTTATGGCAAATGCGGTGAATCCCTCTGAGGAGGCCAAGATAAGTGCCCTTTGGACACTTGATTGTACCCCAGTAGGTATGACGCCGCACTCTACCATGAACTTTGTGAAAGGAGTAGTTTATGAGAGGGAACTCGTTGACTACTCCATAGAGGACCTCACCTTAGAGCTGGCTGACCATGGGGTGGTCAAGGTCGAACGTGTGATGAGAACACAGGGAGAGGCCTCGAGAAACACCCCTACACTCTTTGTCACGTTTGATTCTGACAGCTCCCTGAGTTGTTTGGTACCACTACCGCGTAATGGCATTCGTGCCACTGCCACGGCGGTGGTATTACTGTCCCTGCTTTGGCCATACAAATCGTTCTTGTAGACGTGCAAAGTCAAGGTCACCCAAAGTCTTTGTAAATTGCTCCAAGGTCGCACACGATAAGTATAAATCGTATGTGGCCAAGTGTGTCAATTGCGGAGAGCCGCAATCCACTTCTCCGAAGCAATATGGTGCATATTTCGTTGAGAAAAAAATCTTGGCCGTTCAGGCCGATGATCGACTCTCATTCCGCGAGGCTAAGGAATTGGTCCTGCCGCGCCTGGCTCTGCTTGGGACGTCTTATGCCTTAATAGTTAGAAAGGCACCCTCTGCTCCTAGCCCATTTAGTCCAACGAGCATGGTTGTTTCCGCGCCCATTCTAAGCCCTTTTGCGGGTTCTACTCAACCCGGGAGCTCCCTTAGTAAAGCTGGAAGCAAAAAAGAGTCCACAACCAGCACCGGCTAAAACCAGGGCTTCTCCCCCTTCCCCCAGCGTCACCGTTTCCCGTAAGGCGAAATTGCCATGCACCTCCACCGAACCGTTAGACTCACAAGAGGCAACACACCTGAAGTTGGTCGCCAGGCCATCTTTCGGGGTTCCTAAAGCTGTCCCTCTAAAGGAAGACAGCAAAAAAAGGATCTTCAGAGCCTTCGCCCACGCGTAGTGGTAGGCTGAGTAGCTCGGAGACGGTGGTTCCTCGAAAAGAGAGCCCCCCGGCCTCCGAAGCCGCAACGCCCGCCTAAGGTTTCGAGGCGGAGGGATGAAAGACTCGCATGGCGAGCTCCCCCCCCCATTATGTCCTCGAAAGCGGCAGCGCCTTCAGAGCTTCCTCCAGCCAACAGCGCGCAGGGTTCTTGCTCCGGGAAGCGTACGGCCATTTCCCTTTTGATTTTCTGTTCGAAGAGGGCCTCTGCGTCTCCTCCGAGCTAGGCCTGGAGGGCATATTCCTTTAATAGAATTTTGTGGACTCCGAGCCAACTAGGAGGAGCTCTGGATGCTCGTTTCGTCCCGTTCACCGTTAGCTATTTTCATCAGGAGATCCTGCTAGTCGCGTGCGCCTTGTCCGCCCTCCCGGGGTAAAAGTGTCTTGCGCCCCCACCCCTACGAGAGGGTCGGGCTGGAGGATGCGTGGTTTACAATTGTCATGATATTTCCGTTCTTCCTTTCACTTTAGATACCTCCTTTCAGGCAGTGGCTGTGCAGCTTCACCTGTATAGAAGGTATACTGTCAATTCTCCGTAAATTCCCCCGTCAGCTGACTTCGACGTGAGGGACTTCCGCCGCGTCGTAGCACGGTGGCCGAGGACCTTTCTCTTGCTTGGAGATCTGAACGGCAGGCATGACCTGGGGAGATTATTTAATAAATCCCACTGGACAAGACCTTGCTTATCTGATAGAAGAACTTGAGATAGGTGTCCTGAATGTGGATGAGTTTACGCATCACTGCACGAGAACCGCTTCATTTTCTTGCCTTGACCTATCTTTGTGCTCTTCTGATGCACAGCCTGATTTGGATTGAGGGTGGTCGATGACCTTTATGGTAGTGATCACTTTCCCATTCCAATGTCATTTTCAGGGAAACTGCTGCCTGAGAGCCCACCTAGGTGGTGCTTGGCGCGGGTGCCGTGGCCTGCATTTCAGGAAATGACTAAATGTTCTATCTCCATCGAGGGGGTAGTTTGGTAGATAAGGCCGTTGAGTTGTTCTTCGGCAACCTCATCTTTGTGGGCCTGAATACTATTCCTAGAACTTCTGGCCGTTTTTCACGCCGACCACAGCCATGGTGGTCGGCAGAGTGTTAGACGGCCCTCAATCAGAAGCGTTTTGCCTATATTCGCTATAAGCACTGGGGGAATGATTTCACTGTCGGTGAATTTCGCCAGGCTAGGACTAGGTTCCGGTATATTTCAAAGCACGTTTGCCGCTCTTCTTGGGGAGCATAAGTGTCTTTACTTAACAGGAAGACCCCTCTGACAGAGGTGTGCAAGCGAGTCAAAAGGATTTGGCGAAATTTATCGCAGGACCCCACTCCCGTCCTCCAGAAGAATGGGATGGCAATCTCGGATCCCGCGTCCGTGGCGGATTCCTTCGAGACCGCTTTATTCGCGTTCTCTAGCAGAGATGCTGCTCCGTCAGCATTCAATGCACGTTGCGATTTCGAGGAAAGCCACTGGCTGGTCTTGACCTCTAGAGGCGGAGAACAGTTCAACGACAGGTTTACTGTGAATAAGTTGCGTTATGCTCTTGCTTCGTGCGCGGACACTGCCCATGTTCCGAACGATGTCCCGTACGCCATGCTTCGTCACCTGGGTGAGGGAGGCATTTCCTTTCTGTTAGATTTGTTTAACAGGATCTGGGTGGAGGGTCTCCTCCCAGATTTCTGGCGATCGCTACTGTGCTCGCCTTTCGGAAACCGGGGAGAGATCACTCTACCCCTGCCGGTTTCCGCCCAATCTTTCTAAAATTTTGCGTCTGTAAGTTAATGGAGAAATTGGTAAATGTTACATTAGCCTTTTTTCTGGACCGCGTAGGCCATCTGTCTTCTGTACAGTGCGGCGTCCGAAAGTTCCACTCCACGTCGGATGCTCTACTCCAACTGGAAAATGCCGTCTGTGAGGCCTTCCTTCGTTGACAGTGTTTTTCGATCTAGAGAAGGCCTATGATACCGGAAGGCGATCCAGAACCTTGAAGACTCTCCACACGGAGGGGGCAATGGGACGCTTCCCAATGATTATATCTGAACTTTTGCGATATCTTCTATTTCACATACGGGTAAAGGGAGCCCTCTCTGGCCCAATGGAGCAGTAAGAGGGTGTCTCGCAGGAAAGTGTCCTCAATGTCGCACTCTTTGCCCTGAGCATCACCGCATAACTTCGGTGCTGCCGGAAGATGTTCTCGCTACCCTCTACGTGGGCGAATTTTTGATCTCTTTTGGCGCGGCCCAGATTTCAACTATGGAGCGTCGACTCCAACAGGTATTGAATCGCGTCTTTCGCTATGCCGAAGAGCACCGGTTTAGGTTTTCTTTGGCCAAGACTAAGGTGGTGCACTTCTGCCGCAATCCACGGCCCTACCCCTACCCAAATTTCTTTCTTAATGGGGTGCACCTGTGAGTGGTTAAATTGCACCTTTTTCTTGTTATTGTATTTGACCGACGCCTCACCTGGGAGGCTCATATCCACGGCCTTAGGGTCTCTTGTACCAGCGCCATGGATATTCTCCGTTCCGTGACGTTCACCGCTTGGGGCGCTGATAGGGCTAATGCGTTACTATTTTATCGATACTTTGTTCGTTCGAAGCTCGACTACGGTTGAGAGTTCTATTTTCCTCATGGCCAAGCGTTTATTGCGGAAGGTGGACTCAATCCACCACACCAGCCTTCGCCTTGCAGCCGGTGTCTTCCGCACTTCCCCCATTGAGAGCCTGTTGGTCGATGCTGGAGAGATGCCACTCGCTCTACGCCACGTGCAGTGCATCACTCGCCTGTACGCGGTATCCAGCGCCTCCCTCACGTTGCTAACAGCTCTTACTGCATCCGCAGCTGATCTCGACGGTGCCTAAACCACCTAGAGACGCCAGTCATAACCTAAGCCCTTTGGGTTTACGGCTACTAAATTCCTTTAAGAGCTAGGGAATAGCTCTCGGGCAAGTGGCGCCCTAGTTCTCCCCAGGACGTCACCCTAGAGGGTACCACATTTGCCTTTTTGTCGCCACCTCTCTGCTCCTAAATCATGGAAAGCGCCGGGAGTATTGCGTTCGACCTTTTTGGAGCACGCCTCGTGTAACACTGGAACAGTGCCAGTGTATATGGATGTGTCCAAGTCCGAAGAGGCAGGCGGCTTGAATTCACGGCCAAACTGGTGGCAATACACCACTCGGTACTGGAGATTACACAATGTGCCCAGTTCGGAGACCGGATTGTGATTTATAGCGACTCACAAAGCGCCCTGAGTTCTTACGGGGCATTGGAATCTCGGCCTCCCCTTGTTGGCGATATCCGTGACGCCACGGATTTGGCGAGCGGAGCGGATGTCGAGATTATCTTCTCTGGGTTCCTTAACATTTATGAATTGCGAGGAATGATCACACCGACTACATGGTAGGATTACGGGCAGCTTTTCTGACTGCTTGGGGAAGAAGATGGGAGACGGTCGAAGGGAACTTAAAGTTGAGTGCCATTGCGCCGCGACTGTTCCCATGGACCTATCCCCCGATGCCGCGACGGCTTCAGGTCGCTTTGTGTCGTCTCGAAATCGGGCACACTCACGTGACGCATCGCTTTTTGATGGAGCACTCGCCTGCGCTCAATTATGACGACTGCGTTGTCACCTAGACTGTTCGGCACATTCTTGTCGAATGTCCCATTCTGGGTGATCTTCGCGCCCATTACCTGTCCCGGTTACGGGATGGGAGAGGTTGCTACCACCTGTCCTTTGTACTCGGGAGGTGTGAGTGTACATTGACTGGTGACTTGTTGACTTTTTGGGGTAGGACGGCATTCTCCCTTTTATTTAACTAGGTTTTTTTTGTTTTTACTTTTTTGTTATTGTTGTTGTTTTTTGTAGGTTGCACGTTCCTGGCTGGGTGAAGGGGGACCTTCCCCTGACCTCGGAGATTGCTTCCTGATTGTTGTAATCTTCCTTTTTCATCATTTTCATATTTGTTTTTTTAAAGTAGCCTAGTGCTAGGCTGTCTTGATTCCAGCGACTTATGCCCAAGTGAGCAATCGCCAGATAGGCTCCTAAATTAAAAAAAAAATTCTGAAAATGTCTTTTAGTACTTTCCTTTTATAGAATAGTCAACTCAATTTTAGTATGTGGAGAATGAAAAATCTTCCCCCCTTAATAAAACCCCCTTGTGCCGAATTGCCACTTCTGCAGGTGTTATGTTCCTTATTCTTGACATGATCGAAAATGAAAAATAATTAGCCGTTTTCCTTTCTTATTTCAAGACACAGAAATGTTTTAAAATAATAAAACCAAGAGTAAAACCTTACGTCTACAATAATAAAAACAGGATGAATAAAAACAAGGGTTGCTGACCAAAAAGTCCTGGTACTCACTTATTCTGACTTATATTCTTACTGCTTTCAAAACTTTCCAAAATTCCAGAAGTAACCTTGGGAGGACCTTGGCCATTCTATTATTCGAAAAACAATGTAAACACCTTAAGGGTTTCAAATTCGTTAGAATCCGCCGAATAGATATGATGTTATTGCCCCCATAAAACTAATTTCCTGGCTAACCTTAGGGTACTTTGGTAATTATATTATTTGAAAGCGAATGTAAAACAATATAAAGGTTTCAAATTTCATTAGAACCGGCCGAATAGTTATGATGTTTTTGCCCCCCAAAACTAATTCCTGAGCTATCCTTGGGAGGACTTTGGTAATTATATTATTTGAAAGAGAATGGAAAACGACAGAAGCGTTTCAAATATTGTTAGAATTGTCCGAATAGTTATGATGTAATAGCCAAAATAAAGTAATTTATTGGCTATCTTGGGAGGACATTGGCAATTATATCATTCGAAAGAGAATTTAAAATAACATAATGGTATATATCCCGAATAAACCTGCAGAGTGAGTTTCTCCCTATTCTTTATTGTTATTGTTATTGTTATATGATATATATATATATATATATATATATATATATATATATATATATATATATATAAAATACCATAACTAACATTTGAAAACAAATATTTCCAATTTATCTTTTCCTTCCAGATATGTAATTTAGCTGGTTATGGTGTGTGATGCCATCTCTTACCTGGCTAAGGGCACCACTGACCAGGACAGATGGGTCTCGTCGGGGAAATATTTTACTTTTGAGCTCCTGGCACCTTTCTAGCCTGCAAGACGTACTGTGCCATCTGGTTCACCTCCTTGTCCTTAACCAGAGCCCTCAGGAGGGATGGCATGCACCTGTTTGACACTATACGTCCTAAGCCCTACCACCCGTCTGAACTCATGAACCACAGGCTGTAAGTTGGTGAGTCTGTGGCGATGTACAATTAGGCAGAAAAGACTACTCTCGTCGACCAGTAGGTTAGCTCTACAAAGAGTATCCAAGTTTTGTCAACAATCCACCACAAGCGGTGTGTTGTAGAGAAAAAGAAGACAGAGTTTCATATGTTTTACAACGCGACAAAGGACGGTGTTGATACTTTCGACCAGCTCTGTTTTCTGATGTCATGCAGCTGAAAGACAAGAAGGTGGCCCTTGTGTGATTTTATGGAATTAATAATATTGTTGTGAAGAACTCTTACATTTTGTATGCCCACCGGCCTGGAAATAAGGGAAATCTAGAAGGAAGTATACACTGGATTTAGCACTGGAGCTCTGTCGACTACATGCTAACCTTCGGCTGGTTCAGGCGAGATACCTTCCAATGGAGGTGGCCTTTATTATTCGTAGTGTATGCGACATCCCAGAAGAAGATCCTGGTGTAGTGAACACTCCAAAAAAGAGTAATAAGTGGCAGAGGTAATATTTGTACCCAACTAGTGGCACTTCAAGGACCAAGGTGTTGTGCCTCAAGGGCCAAATGTTTATCTGTTTGCACCACATCAGACAAGTCTGCAGCTCATGCTATGAATATGAATGGTAAGCTTATCCTTTTACACTATTTCATCATCATACTTTCGTAAAAAATGTCAATAGATCACGAATTTGGATGTTGTTTTACATTGCAAGCACTCTTGTGTGCCATCAGTAAAGTGCCATTGTATCTTATATTTTTATTTTCTTTTGAAACAATTTTGTGTTTAGGGTAAATTTCTAACCAAAATAATGATTTATTTACATTTTTTCACGAAAGTTTAATGATGAAATTTTGGCACTCTTGGGTGCCCTCAATAAAGTGCCATTTTTTTTCATTGGCATTCCAAATACTTATTTGGGGATTTAGAATAAACTTTAATCCTTGAAGAACGTTTTTGGTGAGTTTCATTGAAATCTATAACATTCTATATAGTATTTTTACTGAATTTTTGTTTTAACGTAAAAGATTTTAAGATTTTTTTCAAACAAACTTCTTCCTCAATTTTTTACTCTTTACAAGTTTTTTTTCCAATAGATTTTGATGCTTGAGGGCTAAAATTCGAGGCCAAGGACTAGCTTTTAAGACTAGTCCATCAAATTTGCTCAATTCCCTCCATGTGGACATAACAGCGTATGATATTTGAGTATTTTAACAAATCTATACATATTTTATATTAAATTGTAAGTATATTTATTATTTTTATTGTTGTTTTCTTTAACCTTCCCATTATAGTCTCAGGTAAATGCTAAACATCTTGAAATAAAAAGATTTAAGCCAAAATCAAGGTAGCATATCTGCAACCACGTTACATAAATCGTGACGCCAATTTGACGTTACCTATACAGGGTTAAGACCTTGAAGCTTTCGCGGGGCGCCAATCCATCGACTATGAAAAGGTCTGATAGAAGCAGTGGGTTTTCAGAATCCGCTTGGAAGCGCAAGGCGATGAAGAGGTTATTATGACAGTAGCAGACCATTCTATTGTGATGGGTAGCTAAAGAGAAGGCATGAGTGCGAAGAACTAGAGGCAGTAGGTAAGGGTAAATTACAGTCAGTAAGAATTTCAATATGAGAAGGAAAACGTTAAAAGAAATTCAAACTTTAATGGGCAGCCTGTGCAGTTCAAGGAACAGGGATGTGGCGCGAGAGAACCGTCCGCGACGGAGGAGAACTCGAGCCACAGAGTTCTGGACAAGTGAAAGGAGGCGAATTGTAGTGTTGGAGCCTCCAGCGAGAAGAAAGTTACAGTAATCAAGGCGAAGGGTAACAAAGGCATTGATGGTATTTGCAAAACTGTTTCAGTCAAAGTGGGAACGGATACGACTGAGGTTACGGGAAAAGCATAGAGGTGATTAGCTGATATTAGAACACGCGATATGAGACCAAGTTAACGGTCAAAGGAAACACCATGGTTTCTAACGTTGTCAGAGAATGAGATTGGGAAACCACCTAGATTGAGAGTGGGGGTGCATTTTTACAGCGAGTGAAAATTACTCAGGTTCCCTTCAAATGAACCTCAGTTTTGTTCAAGTTTAATTTAAGGAAGTTATCCGATAACGATTCAGTAATCAGGTCATATGTGGATTAAATGATTAGTAGTGATCACGTCGAATGAGTTTGAAGAGAAGGAGAGAAAGTTTGCGTGTTATTGGCATAGAAATGGAATAGAACTTAATGACGCCAAAGAAGACCAAAGAGGAAGGAAGAAGATACGAAAGAGGAGCTAGCCAAAGATAGAACCATTAGGGACAACGAAGGACACAGCAGTTAGTGAAGAGGCCTCACCGCCGATTTGAACAAAACGAATATGAGATGAGAGATAGAAGCAAAACCAGTTTAGCGTTATTTCAGAGACACCCCAGAAGTTCCGATGGGTGTAGAGAAGCATAAACTGGTCAACGGTGTCACATGCTACCGAGAGATCGAGAAGTAATAGAATTGACAACTATTGATGATTATTAAGATTAAAGTAAAACCAAATAACAATATATAGAATTAATTGGTACTATTCAATGTAATTTTGAAAATAAAAGGTGACATGAATAAACAATAAAAAAACCTATTATATTAAATTATAAACAAAAAACAAAATAGCCAAATCTGATACTATGTATCAGATTCCCAAGCAATAAATCAATTACATGTATATATATATATATATATATATATATATATATATTATATATATATATATATATATATATATATATATATATATATATATATATATATATATATATATATATATATAAATATATATAGAAATAAATTCCAAATTAAATGCATAGAGTGATTAAAGTGTTTCTTAGAAATACAGAAGCAGTAGAAGAAGAGAAAATACACAGACAAGGAAAAAAATGCATGAATAAAAGTGAATAATAAGTAATAGTACATAGTTGAAACTTTGAGGACGCAAAGAGCTTAGTAATGATTTCTCAAATTCTTCAAATCATGAATGACAGATCGATGAGTTTTATTTGATGAATTTATTATAAACTTCTAGTTATTTTTTCAAAGTGTAGTAGAAAGCTATATCTTATTTTAATAAAAACATTGGATTGTTTTAGAATACTACTTCTTTTAAGAAGACCTTCCAAAAAATTCAAGACTTAAAAAGAAAATTTAAAATTTAATACAATTTTATGAAGTTTCAAAGATTTTCCAGAACTTCCCAGAACACACCCTTGGAAACTTCTCTGAGCTTCTGGAATACTTTGGAATATTACTTCAGAAATATTTATACAGGGATTCACATATCTGCTATCATTTCAGCTTCTGCTACCATAGTAAACAGATCAGAAGAGAAAAGACACCAAGAGGCTGCAATCATTCTACAGAGGCATTCTGTTATATCTGTGGATAGTTCATCAAAACAAGAGCAAAAATGTTTGGTATAAGAGCATCTAAGAGAATGTATGAAGCTTAAAAAAAATACTTTGTATGACAACTGGGGACCAAGATAAACCTTAGCCACCTCATTTTGTCTATGATCAGTGTAAGAAAACTTTGGAAGGTAAGAAAATTGTTTGTTGTAATGAGTAAAATTCTAAATATCACAAGTATTTAAGCTAATATGCTTGTTAGTAAGCAAAGAGAGAAATAAATTCTATATTTTTACTTTTGCAAGATGGTGTAGAGGTGAAAGAAGAGCCAGGAAGTTTGAAATTCCCATGAGTTGGCACGAACCCATATACCACTCAAGCAGCTGTTACTTCTGCAGAGTGGACTCTTCCAAAGATTGAAATAGCAAAACTGCCCCTCTATTGCCTATCCCGATCTTTCTTCCTCTATTTTACCAGTACCACACATAGCTGATCTTTCTGTAATTACCCCCCATAAAATAATAAGTCACTCTAAGAGGAAAGAAACAATTAGAGGCTGAAAAGATCAGTGGCGATGTAAAGTACAGTGTCAGAGATATGTCTTTTGAGAGGAATCCATACCATTCAAGCCAAACAGACCTCAATGACCTCATTAGAGATCTTGGCTTTTCAAATTCAAATGCTGAGCTTTGATTTTGAGGTAAAATAAGTGTGATTCCCTGTATGAAAATGTGCAAATGACAAGCAAACAGACACATCAGGAACATTTCTCAAAGTTCTTTCCTTATCAAGTCTGTTTGATACAATTAGAATCTCATATAATCCAGATTAGTGGAGCCTCCTCCTTGCCAGCTCCTCAAGAAGAATTAAAGTAGCACTTCTCATCCATAATTGAAATAAGCACTCATCTTTTCTCTTAACCTATTTATCATATCTCAAGGAAAACTACAACAATGTCAAGATCCTGATACAAACTTTGACTTAAAGGCCTATCGATGGGAAGTGATTGTAGACTTCATAATGGCAGCATATTTTTGGTCTCTAGGAAGGTTTTACCAAGTTTCCATATCATCTGTCTTTTGAATGGTAGTGATACCTCAAATAATTGCCACAATAAGCACTGGCCACAGGTGACTGATTTCTCTGTTGGAAGGCATATGTCAAGCAGGAGCAATTGATAAACCGTAAAAAAGGTGTTATTCCCTCCATTCCATTTAAAATCAGTTATTTTAGGGTTCTTAACAAAGAGTCTACAGCCATCAAATATCTTTATTACACTACAACAAATTTCAGTGTCAAGAATAAAACATCGATCTCCACTCTTCGCTCTCGCTGGGCCCCTTGGTACTTTCCAAGAAGTCCTTTGCATACATATTTGAATGCATGTCAGGCCACTAGCTCACTTTTCTCCATTGTCGCCTCGAAGTCCTCATCAGATATAACTTGAGGAATCTGAGGGCCTATAAATATGTCTTCTTTAATCTTGCATCACTTACTTTAGGGAAGATCGCTTTGAGGTACTAGAAACATGGCTTGTTATGTTGCAGTTCTTTATTAAACCTGTTCATTTGGTCTAGTTTTATAGGCAGTGATGGCAAAATGATTTCTCCTTTTTAACTAGTGGCTCATGAATTACATTATGACATACAAGTGTCATAGTTTTCCAAGGTGACCAGTCTGAGCGTACATAATGTTCTGATTTGGCCCTACTCTCCACTTTCAAAGGAAGCGCATACGTATGGTGTATCCAGTTTAGAGCCCATTAAGTAGGGCTACTACTTTCAAGTCTGGACAAATTAGTCACTCTTGCTCTTTGTAACCTATGCGGTCTAGAATAAAAGCAAGGTTCTCATATGTCTCTCTTAAAATGACTGAGTGAGTAAGTGGAACAAAGAGCATGGTGTTCCCAATATACAACAAAACCGCTTTATGCTGTAAAGGGATTGATCTATGAATAAACTCCACTCATTTGGTTCATAGGTCAACTCTCTGACATTAAATACCCCTTTGATATCATTACAATAAGGCAAGTTGTTTTCAGAAGTGAAGAATTGCTGTAGATCTGCAGAACGCTTCCTAAAAATTGGAATTTGAGCATGTTTGTCCAACCTGTTCCAATGCTGCCGAAGTGAGGCCAGGAATTCATTCTGTTGCTTTGAAGTGTTAGATTACGAACTAGATCATTGAGTTGCGGTTAAACTTCTCTAAAAAATTTTTTAGAACGTTTTATAGTTGTCAGTTTTGGCCCATCCTGTATGCATTTAATCCTACGGAACCATTAGTGTATTTAACCTAAGTAAGATGGTAATTTACGAGAAACTGCAGGGTCACAGAAAAAATACCTGGGCTTTGGTGGCCTTTAAATATAATTAAAGGCTTTCAAGTCCTCAGTTTTATGTAAAACTGTCTTTCTGACCGGTTATATAGGACAAATTTACTATTTCTTACACGGTTACAAATATTCTGCTATCGCCTGATATTTGTAATCTAATATTATGTCAAAATATTTCTTTCATCGTTGCTTCATCCCTACTTGCCTCTGATTTTCGGAAAAGAAGTACACTCTCGGAATGCAATAATATGACCTATAGTCACTTCACTTTGTTCCTTGCCTTTGCCCATTCTGAATAGATAGTGATAAAAAATGTTGCCTCCTATCCACCAAATTCCGTTTCCTAGATTAATAAATAACTTTGTAGAGAATCGCAATTTACTAGTAAGAGCCCTTAAATAATTTACTAGACATAAACTTACTTTTAGTACAGTACTCGGGGACCAGTTATGTCCTCTTCGTCTATGTGTATGAATAGCTGAGCCGTTAAATTGTGAGTGGGTCAGAGATTAGATATAGAACTTCCTTAACGCAACTTTTAGCTTGGTTTAGATACTGAGATTGATTCGATGACAGATTGGATGGGCTTAAAATGCTGTGCCTGATCTCCTATTGGTAGAGTACTCTACAAGAAGTTGGCAGATTTGGGTTCGACTCCGGGCCAGGATATTTTAAATTTTCTTTTCCTAGAACGCTTTTGCTGTCTTCTCTAAAATGAATTACATTAATCGAGTTATCCAATGCTCATATTGCTTTGGAGTCTCTTCTCCATCCTTTCTCATGCCTTTAAATCGCAGCGTCACAGAAGACATACCTATTCAGTGAGTAGACACAAGTATTTCGTCTTTCGTCTGCTTACATTAACAACCGGAAACTCACTAAAGATATATTTAACAGAATAAAAATTGCCTATGTAAGTCTGTTTCTTTCTTTCTTCCTTTATATTCATAAATAATAAGTTTCCCTCAAATATTTAAAGAATATGTTATCTAAGTTAAAACAAAACAATTTTAATACAGTCACATAGCTGAGGAATTCATCTTAATTGTAAAAATATTGCAGTTAATAAGGGCTCCATTCTGTTAAAAACACGAGAATCTTTATAATCATGTATACTCTTCAATAAATAGAAGAAAAAGCGAAGCTAAAATGTTTGTTTATGTGTATGTGTAATACTAGAGTAGATTTTCTAGTTATTTTTAACAAGTTTTATACAATCGCATTAAATTCTGCATTTTTGACACTCATTATACTGCATAAATGAGCGTCGTGATTTTCTCACCTTTGATTTTTATTCCCTTTTCACCATATTATTTTTATTCATCTAATTAGACTCCTTTTGTTCTTGGGTGTATCCTCTCTTATTCACTGCTCGAATGTGCTTTTGTTAATTATATCAGTTTCTTTTATTTTTAAATTGATAAAAGATAATAGTTCAAACTGACTACAAAGAATCATGTTGGATTTCGCTAAGGTATAGTTGCTGTGAGCGAATTAGGTGTACCTAACCTATCTACCTGTTATTTTTTATTATTGTAAAATGTGTGGTAGATATAGACACGAAAATCCACCTATAATGTTTGTCGAAGCTACAAATGATACCTACTTGCGAGATCCCTGCCTTCGAATTTGCAATTTGGATTTCCCGCATACCTCCTCATAATTTGTGCTTGGAGAGTTCGTGTGTCCCCTCCCCGCACTGAAACGCCCCTAAACAATTAACCCCTTAATATAACCTACCTAGCCTATAAAGATAGATAAACACCATTTTAGCCATAGGGGCGTTTGTACCACATAAAATAATAATATTCCTAATACTTTCTTTATTTTTCATTATTTTCCACAAAATTAAGAAGATTTTGTTAAATATTTTCGAGTTTTAATGGCACTAAAACAAAAATTAAATAGAAAATGACTACTAGTGAGAACGAAGCTGCTGTGCCCAGCAGTCCCACACAACATAGTTTCAAGGAGCAGGATGATTGAAATGCAGAGTACAAAATCAGGCCCTACGCTTCGTACTAAACGTGAAATAGGACAACTTCGTCTCGTCGAGGGAGCTTCATCGCAGAAACGGTTTGGAGACGGTAAATGCCTTTCTGCATTTACACAGCACCGCCATCTGAAACAGCCTGGAGCCTAATCTCCCACCAGGTACTGTAGAAAACATGTTCAGGTTACCGGACCGGAGATATACAACTCGTACATGCCTCCAGCCAAAACAGTTGCCACACCGGAGATCTACAGGTGCCCCTTCGTCCAACTCGCATACTGACTATAAACTGATTTCTCTAAGTGTAGCATCATAATCGTGAATAAAAATCGAACCGAAAGTGCCTAATGTACCGATTAAATCTTGTTTAAAAATTTATGATGCGAGACACTATAACTACCATTCACTTTCATTATTGTGATTAAACTGGATGTGTTGTTCAATACTATTTGTATATAGTCTTTTACTTTTTTGCGCCCTAAATATTTTGGTATAGAAATATCACAAGTATTTTTTCTTCTAGCTCCAAATGTTTATTTGTAGTAAAGTGTAAATTGTTAACGAAAAACTTAGATGGCCCGATCCCCGGACAAATTTTCTACCTCCTCGTGTATTTAAATTTCGTCGCATTCTCTCTCTTCCCTTATCCTCCAATCTACGTAAGTGTGGAGGTGGTCGCTTATTTTTTCACCAGCTCTGTACAAGAATGCTAGAACAGCCAAACGACCTGTCTCTTACTGAAGGCTTTCTTCTTCAACATATCGGGACTTGCCCTCAACAAACAAAATTCGGGGAGGGCTTTCGCACTGGCAGTGAAAAATCTATCATAGATTGTTTCTCCTAATTATATTGACGTAGCTCTCTCAAAAAGAGCCTTGATTAGGTTTTCTCAGGCTCAGATGGTAGGTGAGAAAGCGCATTCAGTTTTTTACCCAGCATGAATCTACTTCCCTTGTCTACAGCAACCACGGGTAAGTTTCAAAAAGAGAATATTTCGATGGCTCTCAGCAGTCACAATTTCACTCGCCTTTGTTTCCATTTGATGGCGTCATTTTTAAAGAATGTTTCAACTAGTCTTCTGCATTCTATCCTCCTCCGTCATCAACGTTTGGCGTGAAGCCTCATCTGACGTCTGTGAATAAAATAGGCTCTTCTTGTTAATTATCTGTCCTCACTCTTCTTCCCTATCCAAATTACATGATTTTTCCCCTGTTTTGAGCCTCACTGCCCTGCATCAAATATAGTACCCTTGGACTAAAAAGCTGAAAAATAACGCCTTCAAGATTTTAATTCCAGTCCGTTACTTTATACTGCCCATTGCAATCCGTGAAATGCATTGTATCTGGTACTTTTCATTGAATTTATCTATTTTGATGGTCGCGTTGCTCCAATTTATTTCCAGCAACCTGAACCTTTGTGGTTATTTAGGTTGGTAAATTTTTCAGATTATTACGAAGAATTTTTATTTTAATAATACATCAATGAAATGCCAGTCTATCTTTCTTCATCTTTACCTGTACAATCATATTTAACGTTATTATTCCATCTTTTAATGGCACCACAAGGCCTTTGTTAAATTGCTTTATTATGCTAGGGCAGAAAAATCTAGGTCAAAGATTTATCACCGGCCACTCTTTTTTCTTGCCGTTTCTCCTCCCTTTTACATATAAAATTTGATCTCTTAGTATAATTTTCGCCATTTCAGGATTAGGGGCAGTTGGGGGAGCGGCAAATGAGGAAGAGAAAGAGTCTTTATTCCTCTGGCGGGGTATTAAGCCACTTTAAGCTGAGAATAAAATGTCTGCAAAGGATTAAATTTAGGCTCATTAGGAGAATGTCGGCCTCTCGCTTTAATGAATCAAGAAATATTCACTACCTTACACCCGCTTCTTCGCGGAGTGGAATTCTAGAAAGCGGGATAGCAAAAGGCAACAGAAATCAGAAATGATATCATAGAGAATCCGGAAATTCCTTCTGTAAATAAGAATGATACAGAGTTACTCGTAATTGGGGAAGTTGGGCTGGTATTTTGCAGACTCCAATCGCCCGTACCTGAGCTTTTGCTACATTACCTAGCTAGCTAGCTTCTGTGCCTTGTTTTATTAATATTTAGCATATCTGCTTCATAAATGAGAGCGCTTTTTTTCACTATTACCTTTATAATATTTTAGCTTGAATTTCAATATGTAACAATATTCTTTTCGAATCAGGTCATTTTATCAATGTTACTGATTGAAACTACTAAATCTTATTGAACTAAAAAAAGTCTATAGGTCATATCCATTTTGCTGGATTCACAAAATTCAAACACGCGGAAAGCAGAGATGACAAGCAGCACTATATTTAACCCGGCTAGCGAGAAAGACGTGAACTTGAACTAAGTCGACACATTGTTTTATCGTATCTTCTCGTTAACACACAAAAGATTCTGCTTCCATCAATAAAGGACTTTCTCAGAAGACCTAACAAAGAAAGACAAGATTTAACCCTGCTGAGATAAGGGTTTCTACGTATCAGCAAAGCCAAAAGAGAACCAGGTATTTTTGATGGTCCTCAAATCATTGAGTTTATGAAAGATATTCCTGTCCGTCACTCTAGTCTATTATCGCAAACTTCCTGGGCAAATCACCGACGTTCAGAATATGAACGTGATGTAAATGATTAAAAATTTCCTGGTGCACATATATCTGTAAAGATGCATTTTTTTCAGCCCATATCCAGGCTATTTTCGAGAATTAATCGATCAAAGTGAGCGATTAATTCACGTTGTTTTAGTTAGTTGGTTATAAAGTGTTTTGCTTGTGTGTTCCCCGTAAGGGGCGCGGCGATTTGCCATCCTGGCCGCCGTGTCAACGGGATTCAGCGCTCCGTCTGGCCTCAGCTTAGCCTCTCTTCCTTAGCCTCTCCCACAACTTTCTCTGGTCAGCCTCTAATTTCACAGGGTAGATGCTGACCTTCTTCTCAGCCGACCGTCCCGGATCGGGACTGAGGAGGAAGGGGACAATGTTCCCTAACCCCTGAGCTCCGGTCCGGGATGGGGTTTCCTTAGCAACTTGCATCATCCCCAACCATACTTTTCTCACATCCCTTTTCCTTTTCTCTTCACACTCTATCAATTTTACGCCGTGTCTAAGGTGGAGCTGCCCTGCCGATGGACTGCCAGGCCACCAGGCGGGAGGGGTGGTCCTGAATGGCGGCACCTGGCTCTGCCAGGCCAGTACGCACCCCTTTCAGTGCGGGCTACTTCGAGGGGTGAAGAGCTATTGCTTCCCGTAGAAAATACAAGGTCAACATGTCCAATGATGAACAAATTAAAAAAAAAACTACCGTCAACTTCCACTGTTCCATCGACGGAACCGCCCTCTGGCAGCTCCAGGGCAAAAATGGAGGTCCACTCCCTGTGTTTGCGCAGGGGAAACTCCATAGTTCTTTAACTGAAGAGGAGGCTTATTTCTCTCCTACGCCTATGGATGTAGAAAACTTCCCTCACCTCCTTCTCTGGAAGTGCTTTCGGACACCTCCCTTTTTCCAGCGGCAATCCCTCCTTTTCTTTCCAAGGGGACTGCCAAGAAAGCCGGCAGGCAGCCCATAGCCCACCGCTCCCCATTGAAGCGGCTCGGTAAAGAAAACCCCTTAGGGGGGGAGAGGGACGCCAGGCCCCTTCGGTTGCTTTCCTCAAAAGACCTGCTGGCCAAAATACTAAAACTTTCCGGGGTTAGGCCTGTGCCTTTCCAAACATGACTGGTGACGCTGCCAATTGGACCTGCGATGTCCTGGGATGTGATGGCCAACTGTAGGTTCCTCCTGTGATAAACATGGTCCCTGAGGCAACCCAGCCTCAGACGGTATTGCCTTCCATGGGGGTAATCCGGGCTCAGCGACAAGCACCGAACCCGAATCCGCCTAAATGCAAGGTCCTCCTCAAAGGGCTGGGGTCTCTGAGGCAATACAAGGAAGGGAGAGATCTCCTCCAATCGGTGCCCCTGCGACCACCAGGACCTTCTCCATTTCAGGGAAGGACCTGGCTGAGGCCGGTCCATCTGACCTAGGGGCTTCTGCCGGCGTAGGGGAGAAACGAGTTCATTCCACTCCCTCCTCTCCTAAAAATAAAAAATATGAAAAAGACTAAAAAGACTCGGTGCTTCTCTCCATCCGCGGGGGCTGCGGGGACGGATGGGTCTGCTGCCACTTTCGTAGGCGACCAAGCCAAGATCGGCACATCCGGCCACTCTGCCTCCCCGGGGCCAGAGCCCCCTACTATGAATAGGACGAAAAGAGCACAGGCGGGGCCTCAATAACGTCGGGGGCCCTCATTTAGAGGTTACCTTGCGTTTCAAGCCCGCTGGCTGTAAACGCATCCTTGATATTCGTTCCACTGATGGCAGAATGTTGGCCAAGGGCAAAATGACCATCAGAGGAGAGAATTAGCTAGTGTAGTTGGTGTAGGTGACGCGTTTCTCGGACGGGAGCCTTCTGACGAATGCGGCGAATCCTGCCTTGGCGGCCAAGATAAGTTCTCTTGAGACACTTCATGACACTCCGGTGAGTGTGACGCCACACTCAACCATGAACTTTGTGAAAGGAGTAGTTTATGCGAGGGAACTCGTTGACTACTCTATAGAGGACATCACCTTAGAGCTGGCCGATTATGGGTAGGTCAAGGTCGAACGTGTGATGGGAAAACAGGGAGGGGCCTCGAGACCCACCCCTAGACTCTTCGTCACGTTCGACTGTGACAAGCTCCCTGAGTCGGTGCATGTCGGTTGGTACTGCTACAGCGTGAAATCATTCGTGCCACTGCCGCGGCGGTGGTATTAATGTCACCGCTTCGGCCATACGAATCTTTTTTGTGGACATGCAAAGTCGTGGTCACCCGAAGTCTGTGGAAATTGCTTCAAGGCCACACACGATAAGTCTAAACCTTGTGTGGCCAAGTGTGTCAATGGCAAAGAGCCCAAAGAGCCACACCCCACTTATTCGAAGCAATGTGGTGCATATCTCCTTGAGAAAGAAATCCTGGCCGTTTAGGCCCATGATCGACTCTCATTCAACGAGGCTAAGGACTTGGTCCTGGCGCGCTCGGCTCTGCCTGAGACGTCTTATGCCTCAATAGTTAGAAAGGCATCCTCTGCCCCTGGCCCATCCAGGCCAACAAGCAAGGTTGTTTCCGCGCCCATTCGGAGCCCCTCTGCGGGATCTACTTAACCCGGGCGCTCCCCTGGTAAAGCCCCCAGCAAAAAGTGTTCATACCCAGCCCCGGCTAAAACAAGGGCTTCCCCTTCTTTCCGCAGCGTGACCGTTTCCCGGAAGGAGAAACGGCCACACGCCTCCACCAAGTCGTTAGATTCACAGGAGGCAACACCCCTTAAGTTGGTCGCCAGGCCATCTTCCGGGGTTCCTAAAGCTGTCCCTCTAAAGGAAGACAGCAAAAAAGGAGCTTCGGCTCCTTCGACGACGCGTAGTGGTGGGCTGAGTAGCTCGGAGACGGTGGTTCCTCGAAAAGAGGGCCCACTGCCTCCAAAGCCACAACGCCCGCATAAGGTTTCGAGGCGGAGGGAGGAAAATACTCACATGGCGAGCCCAACCTCCCCCAATAAGTCCTCAAAGGCGACAGCGCCTTCAGCGCTTTGTCCGGCCAACAGCACCCGGAGTTCTGCCTCCGTGAAGCGTACGGCCATTCCCATGAGGGTATTCTGTTCGAAGAGATCCTTCGCGTCTCCTCCGAGCTAGGCCTGGAGGGCATATTTTTGTCAATGTAATTGTCGTGGACCCCGGGCAAACTAGGAGTTGCTGCGGAGGGTCGTTTCGTCCCGTTCATCATTAGCTATTTTTCTGCAGGAGACCATGCTAGGCGCGTGCCCCCTGCCCTCCCTGCCGGGGTATAAGTGTCTTGCGACCACACCACGACGGGATGGCCGGGCTAAGGGATGCGCAGTTTACACCCGGCATGATGTGCCGTTCTTCCTTTTTCTTTAGATACCTCCTTCCAGGCAGTGGCTGTGCAGCTGCACCTGGATAGGAGCTATACTATCGTTTCTGCGTACATTCCACCGTCAGCTCAGTTCGAAGCGGGGGACCTCGCCCACATTGTGGCACGATTGCCGAGGCCTTTCTCTTGCTTGGAGATCTGAACGGCCGGCATCCTTTCTGGGGAGATTACTAAATAAACTAAGGGGACATGCCCTTACTGATCTGATCGAAGAGCTTAAGATAGGTGTCCAAATTGAGAATGAGTTTACGCATCACTGCTCACATGCGCCCTATTGTGATGACTGCGTCGTCCCCCAGACTGTTTGGCACATTCTTGTCGAATGTGCCAGTACCGGGATTGGCGGGGTCGCTACCGCCTGTCCCTTGTACTCGGGACGAGTGCGTACACACTGACTGGTGTGGACTTGTTGACTTTTTGAGGGAGCCGCCCTTCTCCCTATTATTCAAGCAGTTTTTTTTAGTTTGGGTTTTTTTTTTCCCTTACAGGTCGCACGCTCCTGCGCAGGGGGACCTCTCCCCGACGCAGGAGCTTGCTTACTGCTCGCTTCCTTTTGCCCTTTGTTTTTTCTGGCGGGGGGTTGTTTTTCATCTTTTTGGATTTTATTTCGAAGTAGCCTAGTACTAGGCTAGTTTTTAATGCTGCGACTAATGACCAAGTAGGCAGTCGCCAGATGAGCTGTTTTAAAAAAATTGTTTGTGTTCGCATAAGTTACGCAAAAATCTTCTAATTTGTGACTGAAGTTTTTGATAGTATAGCGAAAACAGGTTACATAATAATTTTTTTAATGTTTTATTTCAGGTGTTTTATTACTTTAAGGTTTGCTCTATTTTATATGTTTCATCATCAGCCAGTTTCATCTTCCTGCTAGACATTTTGTTTTTTAATTGTAAGTTTCGAAAACAAGGTACTGAAACAAAATATGAGCCTATTTTAGCATCAATTCTAATAGAAAGGAAACAACAGGAAACTATAATAACATTAACAGAAATTATTCTGAAGCAAAAACATAAGGACAAAATACAGACATATAATAATAGAAACGGTCAGAAGCCCATTTAATGGCATACATCCCTCGGGCACTTAAATGAGCCACAAATAATTTACAAAATTTAAATGTTATTGGTATCTTGTCTCCTTTCCTCTGGCAATCAGTTCAGCTCCCCCACCCCTCTCCAGGCGATACCCTATGTAGCCTAGTGCAATTAGTAACTGTAGGGGCTGCATATTTTTTGCGGCCAATGTTTAATTTAGGTAAGCCCCGTCACTGGATTCATAAGAACTTTAAGATGAATTCAGAAAACGTTGTTTTTGCTATTCCCTCTCGCTCCCCTCCGCGTTTATCCCCGACTTCCATGCAATCTTTTAGCTAACGCACCTGTTACCAGGAGGAACTGTTCTTAACTGGAAAGAGTTGGGTTAGCTGACATGGGTCCTGAATGGACTGCACGGCATCCCGGGCTGACCTACAGTCAGGATTTAATAATAGTAGGTCATCACCGACCCTACTCGTTAGTGCACCCGTCTATCTCTATTTCTCTCTATTTCATATCCAAACGTACCCCTCTATCTACAGAGATATTAACTGGCGGACACATTTTGTGCTCTTATGGGTCCTTATTCGACTGGCAGTATATACTCTGATGTCGCTACCTGCTACGAGCGCCGCAAACACGCTGATTAAGGCAAGTAATTGGCACAGGGTGTGTTGGGCCTTAGACTCAGCTAACCTTCTTCCAGTGCACATATAATGTGGCTACGTCGCACCTTCCTTTATGATCGAAGCTTGAGGACTTACTTGATTGAATGGGGAGTCCGTGCTGTCAAGGCCTATCTTAGCTCGAACCCGTTGGTCAAGTATATGTAAATGACCACATGCTGGAATTTTATGATCATATGGAGACTTTTCTCTCAACCTCCTGAGACTTTGGGGGTTCATAGTATCTAATTTCTAAACAAACATTTTACTTTTTTTTCTTTAATCATCACCACAACTTCACCAAATAGTGTAAGAGAGGAAATGCAGGGATAGCTGCATCCAAGTGCGACCTAGCCCTCTCTAGATGTCGGGAAGGACGAAGTAACACAAGTCACCACTTGGTTCGGTAGGAGTTTCCCTCTTACCATCCCCATGCAGCTAATGTGATTCCATTTTGCCATGTTTGGAGCTGCCCTCGTGCAGCTCATACTCAGAAAAGGAGGTGCCCCCCATTATACTTTATCTGGAGCCCCTTTAACCTACTTCTAGCGGAGAGGAGTTTACGTCTACATTATGCCTACGAATAAGAAGGATTCGACAAGGAACAAATACATCTTTATACACACAGCGCTTTTCCCTTTCCTTTTACAGGGGACTCCCATGAAAAGTGGCATGCGGCGAGGAATCGACCCTTCGATAGGGTGAACTTCCTTAGAATGACTAAGGGTAGCGAGGATGGTCAGGTTGTATCCACTGCAGTCCTGCGGGCATGCATCTTATATTTGCAGGTGGTCGGATTTCTTGCCCCCTCTGTTTCCCGATGGATGTAGACTCGCCAGCCGAAACGGCATGACTATAAAATTGAATACTCCTCGATTTGGACACGTGATAACTTGGGGGGGGGGGGGGTAGTCACATGGAAATCCTGCTTGAGGTGACCTCGCCCAAGAAGTAGTGATCTTACATGAGGCTAACCCGGGCACGGTACCAAACACCTAACCTGAGCTCGCCCCGGTGCAAACTTCTCCTCAGTCGGCTCGGGTTCCTTAGGACTCAGAGAGAGAGGGGAGACCTCCTACCAGCTCGTTACCCCTTTGACATCCAAGCCCTCCTCCATCTCAGAGAAGTAGCATGTTGAGGCCAGTTCGTCCGGTCTGAAGGCAGCTTCCATGGATTCCTCTCCCTCCGCATAAGCTACGGAGAAGGACTGGTCCCCTTGCGCGTCGACAACCAACCAGGCCAAGACCGCCACGTGCAAGCCCATGCTGGCATCAAGTGGGGGGTCCCGACAAAGACCAAATTGGCAACTACGCTTAGTGGAGTCTTAAGTAGGTCGGGACCCCTCAGTCAGAAACTAATGGCGTTTTTTACCCCAATGGCTTCAAACACATTCTGATTATTCGCTCCACAGACGGCAGTTTATTGGCTTGTTTAACTGGTAGAGAGCCGAAAGCGACTCGGTTCCGGGGCGGGAGCCTTATGGAAAATGCTTCGGACCCTTCTGAGGCGGCCATGATTAGTGCCCTTTGGCCACTCAATGGGTCACCGGTGAGTGTGACGCTGCACTCTACCATAAACTCAGTGAGATAACTGTTTTAGGCGAAACAAATCGGAGCCTACTCCTTAGGTGAGATTACTAACGTGATCTCTAATCACGGAGTAGTCAAGTTTGAACGTGTGATGAGAAAACAGGGAGGGGCCTTGTTACGTTCACCTGTGACAGGTTCTCTGAGTTGATGCGTCTCGGTTGTTATCGGTAACGCGTGAAGTCATTCGGGTCATTGTCACGAAGGTAGACGTACGAAGTCGAGTTTACTTGAAAATGGTCTATGTTGCTGAATGCCTTAGCCGATAATTACCTATCGTGTATGGCCAGGTGTATCGATTGCGGAGAGGCTAACCTTGCTTCTTATAAGCAATATTGTGGGTATTACATGTAAAATGATATCCTGATCCTTCATCTTGCGGCTCTTCTCTCATTCTGCGAAGCTAAGGAATTAATCCTGGCGCGCTCAATGCTGCCTTGGACGTCTTATGGCTCAAATTTCAAAAGGTATCTTCTGCTTCTGTCCCCTCTAGGCCTACATACACGAATGTTTCCGCGCCAAATTGTAATCTTTCCTTGGGTTATACTCACCCGGCCCATCTTCTGGTAGAGCTCGCTGAATAGAAGGTTGATATCCCATGCCTCGCCCCCCCCCCTCCTCTCCAAGCACAACAGATCTCATAAGGCGTAACGGCAGCGTTCCTCAATCTAGTCTTTAGACTCTCACATTTGGAAATCCCATGAAGGTAATTGAGGCTCCACCTTTCTGGGTTTCTAATGCTGCATTCCAAGAGGAGGACATAACAAAAGGAGCTTCGGCTACTATGCCCCCAATTAAGGCTGGACTGGTTGCCATCTCAGACAATGGATCCTCCATAGGATGGACTCGCGGATCAGAAGTTGCCCATACGACCGAAAGTGTTGAGGCGGAGTGAGGTAAAGACTCACATAGCGAGCACGACCTCCCGCGATAAGTCCTCGAAGGCGACACCGCCTTTACTGCCTTGTTCGGCCCACAAAACCTAGAGTTCTGTTTCACGAAGCGTACGTTATGGGGGCTGGGTAGGATGATGGGTGATTTGCACCCGGTATGATGTTTCACTTCTTACGTTTGCTTGAAATACGTCCTTCCATGCAGTGGTATTTCAGTTATACTGTAATAGGAGGTTTATTGTAATTTCTGAGTACATTCCACTGTCAGCCTACTTGGAAGCGGGAGGTTTCTACCATGGTGTGGCACGGTTCCTAAGACATTTTCTTCAATTTGGGGTATGAAAGATAGACACCCAGACTTGGGATGTACTCGATCAATCCAAAATCTCAGGTTAACCCGACCAATCGACGAGCTGGAAATAAGTATCCTAAATGTGGATGATTAATCGCTAATCGCACCAGTCTCCCCAAACACTTTCATTTTCCTTCCTTGATCTATCCTGTAATGCTCGGATACACAGCCTGAATCTGGGTGGGAGGTGATCAATGACCTTAATGGTAGTTTTCATTTTCCCATGCAAATAAAATATAATCTTCTGGAGAGCTGCAGCGTGAAATACACCCTTTCCTCTTCCCGGTGTACCTTAGATCGGGCGTGAGTGTCAGCATTTCAGAAAATGGCCAATTTCTCTGACGAAGTTGAGGAGTAACCTCATTGCCGTGGCCCTAGCTATTAATTATAGAATCTCTTGCCGTTGTGTACACCAACAGTTTCCTTGGTTGTCAACGGAGTGTGAGATTCCCTCAGCCAAACGCGTTATGCATACAAGAGCTATAAGTGCCACCTGAACGAATTCGCTGTCAGTGAATTTCGTTAGCTAGGAAGAGATTCCATAAACGGTGTGGAGAAATGGCTACATTAAGCCTCCTGGAGGAGTATAGGTACATTCAAGCCCCCCTCCCTTCATGAACAGAAAGCGTGGGAAAGGTAGCCGGCGAAAATGCTTACCATGTGTGATCTCCTCGCCGCTGTGGGCAGTTGGAGCTAACATATGTTTGAAGGCGACCACCTAAGGTCCTTAAACGACGCTCTAACGATCGTATTACCTACGAGACCCATAAACCCGTGGTTAGGAAAAAAAAACGGTGCGAGTCAGAAGGCACGCCAAGTAGTGGTGCGGTTGCGAGCCTATAATTTGCGAGCTGACTTGGGCACCCCAGTGCCACCTCAGGAATTCTCGCTCTCCCCAGATGCTAACTCTCCATTTGCTCCCCCCCCCTTTTGCATCTGTGGCCTGGTCACTTCCTTCTTTAGATGGGGCGGCAATCCGCCTATATATAAGCCCCGCAAAGAAAGAGAAGAAGATTATCAGAAGTCGATACGCTAGAGGTGGATTAGTTCGTGAAGATCGATCCATCGGCTAGACAAGAAGATTATTAGAAGTCGATTCGCCAGAAGAAAGATTAGTTCGTAAAGATCGATCCTTCAGCCATACAAGACTATTTCCGTGAGAAACGATAGGATCAGATTGAGAAAATTGATCCCCCCTTTTCAGGGCCGTATTAACCTAATTAGTCAAGTTTTATATCGGTGCCATACCGAAGAAGCCTTTTCCGTCTGCAAAGAAGCCCGACTAAAGAAAAGCAAAGCCGCTCACACTCGAGTGATTCTCACATCTCAAGCACCGTAAGAGTGAGAGGAGAAGAACCCTGCCCCAACGAGCTCCCGTTCTTTAATTACGTTTAAGAAGCAGCCCCCGTCACAGGCTACGAAAATTTCAACCAGCGACCACCACACTTCAAAGCGGGAGATAAGTCCTCCAGCGACATCCGGCAATCCCTAATACCGACCTGTAAGTTAACAATAACATTTATATCTCTATTGCGATAGTAGAAGTTTAGTACTTCCCACGTTTTAAAGGAGAGTAGAAACCATTATTCTTGAACCTAGGTCATATGTTTTTGTAGAGGACAGTACGTTAATTTAAAGTTTTATGCTAATCAAATAGGGTCGTGATAAAAATAAAAATTGGCAATTGGCATGTTTACTGAAAGCCTACTTGTTTATGTTTTGTCATTGAAAAATCTTGGAGGCCAAATATAGAAATGCTTTTACTGTTGGTTTGTAATATTTAATTTAAAATACAAGTTTATTTTGGTAGATTCTGGTGTTTCCTCTTATCCTTATGTGTTTAAAAATAGCTCTTCCTTAAGGACTCAACCACTAAAATAGCACTCTTAGAACAAAGCCTACTTCATCATAGAAGTAACTCACGCCCCTTAAAGCATACCGCTACTAAAAGGGTGTCAAAGCGTAGAGTGATCAAAGCCAAGGGTCATTCTACGACAAACGGGAAGACCCGTATTGCAGAGGTGTGAAAGTAATTCAAAAGAATTCGGAGCAAGTTGACGCAGGATCCTATTCACGTTTACTAGAAGAATGGGGCCCCAATCTCGAATCTTGCCTTCGTGGCGTAGTCCTCCATTACTATTTTCTCTTCATTCTCTAGCCTTATGATGCTCCGCCAGCATTCAAAGCACGCACTCATGTCGCTGAAGACCATCGACTGGACTTTACCTCTGTCGTGGTATAGCCGACTATATAATATAATATCTATTATTATTTTGGAGGGGGAAGCTCAGGCTATTAAAGCGAACCGTCCAATGTCTAAATACTACGTTGATGCGTAATTAATTAGATCGAGTCCGAGGTTGGCAAGATTTGAATAACGAGGCCGAAAGTGAGGTTCAGGTAAATTAAAGAAAAACATAAGAAAATATAAATTTTATTTACAAATTAAAAATGATCGAAATGATATAAAGGAATAGTAAAGGTTGGATAATGATTTATCGTTACCGGTGTGAAAGACTCGTCAGGAGAAGAGTCAGAAGGAAGGGTATGGTCGGCATCTTACTTTCAAGGGTGGGAAGGCGTAAGTTCTAATCTTATCTGGGGCTTGAAGGGAGAGCTGGAATCTTTGGTGATTCTCGGGAAAGGTATGGCTACCTCCGGGTAACTTCGACGGGGCTGGGTGCTTCGACGACTTGAGGGAGTAATCCGGCGCAGCTGCTTCAGAAGCCAGCAGGGGAAGAGGCTTCCGTTTGACCGTGGATGCCATATTGGAAAGAGAGTGTCCAGCCTTCGGTTAAGTACGCACAAAACCACCGACTTGGGACCAGTGATCTCTTCTTGCGAGCTAACCTTGTTCTTTACTAATGTTCCAAGGTGGCTAAGAGATTTAAATCTGCAGTCTCCTCATGCGCGATATGGGGAATAACCTCCACTTTGGGGAATTACAAGGGGGCAGCTGAGGCGCCAATATCCTTTCCGACATACAGGCATTTAAACATTATATTAGCCCCATTTTTCGTGATTTGTTTTGCTTGTATATTTTAGGAGCCCCTCTCTCTATCTCCGCGGGAAAAACTGCTGGTATTTACGACCGCGTAGCGAAAATTCTCCACACTCTACTTGGATCGTACGATGTGGGGGGGATCATCTGGGCTTGCTTCTCTATGTGCCTTCGGCCGCCTGGGGTTATGCTAACCACGTGGCTTCCAGCAACGTGCTAAGCATTTCAAAGAAGGGGGAAAAAAGGGTATCCTTCTACAACTTCTAAAGCCGGAGAAACCTTGAAGGACAGGTTTACATTGAGTGATTTATGTGTCACTCTTGCTTCATGCGTTGACACATTCCCAGATACAGACATTGTCCCGTACGTAAGCCTTCAACACCTAGGTGACGCACAGCTATTTGATGAAGCACTTCCCATCACCTAACTGCATTGTCCCCCCAGGCTATTCGAGACATTCGTGTTCAGTATACTTGTCTGAGTGATCGCCTCTGTTAGCTATCTCGTTTTGGGGAGGAGGCTAGCCTGATCCATTTAATTTGACTCTCTTTTGTTTTGGCCGTATGATCCCTCGGCGGGAGGAGTTGGATTTTTTTACTATATCTGTCACCCTGCTGGCTATTTCTAACATGTTTGATTATATCTGATTATGTTGTGTGTTTTTATTGTGTCCACGTTTCACTTTCATAAATTCTTTAATGCTCATAATATACAATAAATAAATAATCTAAATATAGGATTCACGTCGCTTCTGAAGATGCAGCTAATCTGTATTAATGTCGGGAAATATTATTTCCGACATACAAGCATTCAAACATTATATTAGCCCCATTTTTCGTGATTTATTTTGCTTGTATATTTTAAATGTATGTATTTATGTACCAATTTGGCCACTCTAAATTTGGTAAGTTTTAATTCAAATGTGTTTACCCATATATGAGTTGGTTTTGCATGCTCATTTCATGCCATGTAATCATTCAAATTTTGTGTATCTCGCTGTCGAAACTTAATCGCTCTGTTCTCGTGTTAATCCGTTGTCTGAACTCTTTTACTTCGGTTTAATTCTAATTAGGTAACAGTTTCTCCAATATATTTCTTGCACGTAGAGCATTTAATTTGCCCTTTTGTTAATTGGAAAAGATCACCTCTCACCCTAACCCCTCCTTGAATTCTAACACTTTTTTTTTACATAGAATTGCGTCGAGACTGATGTCGTTCTTCTACTGATTTCCTTTTCCATACTGCTATCAAGATTTAGAGAGGCCGAACTCTCCATGAAGGGAGTGCAACAAGACTCAACCGAATGAAGCCTCATTATAGTTAGGCCAATGAATCATTTTAATTTATGTAGTTGAATTTTATTAAAAAAACTATTAATATATCTATTTCCCTTTTTTTTAGATATTTTATAATTGAAATTGAATATATCTGTAAACTAATATTTCGCATCTTACATGTTCATTGTGCGGTAGCCTCCATTGCTCCTATTTTGTTGCTTTATCCTTATTATATCAAAGGTTATGTTTAGTGCAAAACATAATTGAAAAGACCTCGGAAATGGTTATTTTGGCCGATTTGAAGGCAGAAAATTTAAATTTGCATGCAGCAATGCTTCACAACATCTTAGGACCAAATAGTTCGTATTTTAGGCTTTGTCAGGTAAAAATACATGCAAAAATGCACATAAACGTATGAAAATAAAACAATTGGTCCTGGAACAGTACTACAGGCAGTGGCAGTCTTTGTTTTGAAGCAATATCATGTGTGTAACTGGCAGCCATTGTGCATAATCCATAGGGCTCAGGGCAAAAGGCTGCAAGGCGAGGTTGCTTAATGTTTGTATGTTTAACTCAAAGTTAGCCAGTCTAAGAGGTCATAAAGTGTAATGTAAAGAATTTTAGGTCTAATGCAAGGTCCCAGTATATCCCAATATCAAGCATCCTAGCATGACCACAAATATGACTTTGCTATACGAGGCATTTCAGGACATCTGAAATAATTTTATAGTAGAATTTGGAGGTTGATCCATTTTGAACACAGGTTGGCATCATTCATTAGCTCGTTGATTAGCTACATATTTGGCATGTATGGTCAATGAAACTGAATGTGCATTCTCAGAGAAAAGTGGCCAAAGGTTGTTTAGGTGGTTTGCTTGTCATACATAAGCTACCTAATAGCATAATGTGCTGCTGCACATGGTTGATATTCGCCATTGTCTAGTGTCTTTATGAAGAGAAAAATTTATTCTCTATAGCTATTATTGATACGTTGTTTTTTGCATCATTACTTATTGTTGAATTTGGCTATGTTTCCAAGTTCCAGTGGCAATCCAGTATTTTTTATGCACTACTAAAATGCACTACATTATTATTAAATAGTAATAGAAATATAAAATATGTCATTTAGCAAATAATTATATTAACTTTGAATGTATCATAAATCAGGGTTGATAAATGTAATTTATGGATTTGTTACTGACAAAATATTATTTCATTCCAAGATAAGGCCAAATATATGCTACTTTTAAATTTTGGAGGGAGAAAAAGTGCTTGGAATCTGCGTAACATAATTGGAATTCCTGGGTTCACTATCTCCAACGGTTTGGCCAAGGTGGGATATGAATGGCTCTAGGGATGCCAAAAGAGTTCTAGTATGACTTTTTTTCCATTCACTAAACTGAACCTTACCCAGGAATGGCTGGCCTAAAGTTTTCTTAATTATCTGACTTCTAGGATAGAAATTCTTAGTTTTATTAGTCTGAACCATTTGGACTACTACGCCTGATGCGTGGTTGAAAGAAAGAGGAGAAGGAAAGAATCAGTGAGAGAAGAAATAATATATATAAAGAGGGGTAAATAGATCAACCAACGGCCCCATAGCACCAAAGACTTGTTGAAAGCTGCCATCGTAATTTTCCTGGCCAACATGATTGAAATATTTATCGATACATTTTTTTTAGGCTAAATTGATTTCTAACATGCAGTAGATGCTGAAGATGGTCTTCTTGAATAACCTTTTACTAGAGGTTCTACGGACATGTATGTAAATTTGTGAGGAAAGCTGTTTTTTTCTATTGAATATCTTTGCTTTTCTCCAAACCATAATTTATTTCCAAATTCCTGGTGTACGCTTTGCTTGCCTTACCACAAGCGTAAGTTCATCAGATAAAGAAATCTAGGGCAATATGAGTTTTTCACCGAACCCAATTGCATCACTTTCACTGACCCACTTGATGATTGATCCCCCCCTTCCAGGTGGAACCAAATCGCAGAAATCCTACTTACTCTATTGATGCAAGGATGTGTCCCAGCTATCCTGCAGGCTCCCACGACCAGTTCCAACAGAATTCTTCCAACTATCCTCATCGACCTGTTGAAGAACTTGGTTACGAATTCAAGGTCGAGAAGTTTTCACCCAAACAGCCCCTTGCTCTAATTCTTTATCTTCGGCAGCTGTTGGTTGCTCAACCACGGCGATCATGGACGAGTCTTTAATTCCAGGCCCGGCATGATCGAACTTTGAAAGAACAAGTTCGAGGATGCATGTTTTTTTTCTCTGCATCCTTCAAACGAAGGACACGATCGATTCCCCTTGACTTCTAGCGTTGAGGTAGAGGACATTTGGTCCCCTGCTTCTTTATTCGTTATTGAGATACTGGAGTATCCGTGCTTTTTGACGGCGGATCAACTGTCTTCCCATTCCATCATTTCTTTTTGGTGCAAGTCCTAAAAGACAACTAAACTAACTAATGAGCTCTTTTCTCGGACGCAGCATACCCGGGTTCTATCATGGTCGTTACATTTTGTATTGAACGAATTTTGCAAGTGCGATCTTTTACATATATAAGTTTCATCAAGAATGATAGGGGCACTAATTAAGAAGTCTGCAATAACAAAGTTTTGCACTGTAAAAAGATTTAAGGAGTTATTCAGTGTTAGTGGATTGTACCGATTTAAATTTGAAATATCCAAGAAAGTTCGTTGAGTGTATGCTGAGCACAAAATTAGTCTATGGGAGTGAGAGAATATCTTAGATGAGAGAAATTAGTTTTTGAAAAGTGGCTGTCTATAAGATGGGTAAATAGAGTGAGGAAGGAAACGATAAGAAGGATATTCCATCCAGAAAAAGATTTGAATCAGCTGGGATACGAAAATGTTCTGAGTTGGTAGAGTCATATACGAATTTTGACATCGGTACACGACGGTGATATTTTGTATGATAGATCTGAATTAAAAGGGTTTATGATGGGCGTGTTTAGGTTCTTCATAATGACGAGAAGCATACAATAGATGTGCTTCTTTGTTGGTAATGAAGAATCAAGAGCTGAGAAGGATAGAGAGTAGTTTCGCTTTCGTTCGAGGTATATGATGGGGATGATCGAGTAAAAATTTAACTCTGACAAAATGTGACGTTATGTTTGTTAAAGTGGTAGTTTCGTCTTTCTGGGGAAGAGTTCTAGAATTTGTACCGTCCATAATAAAGTAACAAACAAATAACGTAGTGAGGACTTTCATTTTATTTATATTAAACGTTACTTATCCATAAATATTCTCTATTTTTAATGGTTTGAAATGCCTCTTGAGAGTAAGAGTAAGAGTTAGTGACAAACTAGTCGTATCAGGATTCATTTGACCTTATGAAACTGAAGAAGGAAGCTAATTAGCCTGAATTGTTCTTAGGAGCTGTAAAAGGGGTAAATTTGAAGATTAAGGAAATAGTAGAAAGCCAGTGTGTTCATAGAAAGCTGTGAACTACAGCAAAAAGCTTAAAGATATCCAACCATGAGAGATGTGTTAGATAACACAGTTAATATCTGTCAATGGACAGTCTGTGGAGGCTCCGAGATGTCAACTGTACGCTAACGCAGTTCACTCAGCTCCTTGCTTAATGCCAATGTAAAGTTTTAACTTGTAGATGGTTTTCTACATTTTAATTTAGCTTTCTGAAAAATGATTGATTATTATGTTATTTACTATTATTATTTATTAATCATTATTATTTAGTCATTTTATATTCTTTCACTTGATATCTAGTTCGTTGCTCTATCTTATTTAGAAAAAAATTGTGTAAAACTTTATTGAGGTGACCCTGAAACTGGTGCTTTTGGCCGATTTCACCCGACAAAACTTTAGCTCAATTTGGTAATGCTTCCCAGTATTTAATGTTAATATAGTTGTAATTTTTGGATTTTCAAGTTCAGAAAATATCGCAAAATATACAGTAAACAATAAAAAATAAGAAAAAATTCCTATTTAAAAAAGGGTAACCTTCCTCTCCTCAAGGAGTTTACTAGACGGGAATTTGTTGTTCAGAACAAAGATATCCTTTTGTTCATCTTAGCGATTAATCCCACGAGAAAGTCAAATAAATCATAAAGGAGATACAGGTTCAGTTGGTCAGGCTGAAAATACACATTCACTTAACCGGTAGATGGTACCATGTACAGAAATAACCAGATTTGTTACAGAATGATAAGAAAAAACAAACAAACATAGCATCATTCCATAAATATCATAAAGAGCCCTATCAGGGTAAATACCATTTGCCAAGTGCCAAACATGTGAACTTACTGGTCTTGTGTATGGCAAACATGGGCAATCCATGCTGGAATCCATTGGTGGCCTTTTTCACCTTTATACAGGGGCATTATGGGTGAAGAAGTGGTCTAGTCAGTATATAGCATTGAAGACTTGAGAATGGACTAGTACACATCATATGTGAATGCAAAGTTTCAAGAAATCCAACTTGACCAGTCAGTAACACTCATGCAAAGCAACCTATTTCTCTACAACAAGCTAGCCCCTAAAATACCCTGCAGAAAAAAATATTATCCTGCTACGATCTCTTTGCCTGGTTGTACATACGTTGCCAAACACAAAAAGGCAATCAGACACCACCTCTTTCGTATTAAAGGATCTGGAGACATTAAACGGTGAGTAATGCCGTATTGTTCGCTTAATTACGTTACAATAGTTTAAATCTATATTTTAAAATACATATTAGATGTAACGACTAGACGAATTGGCTCTCATTTCTTGTGCAAAAATAATAAAGCAAAGCAAAACCTAAGGTTTAGTGGCCCCGTGGGTTACGTTAGATTTTGCTTTGCTTTATTACGTTCAGACAAAGAATGTAAGCCAGTTTCTTCTATTGTTTCATCCAATAAATGTAAACAATAGAGTTTAATGTCATTTCCTTAAAGGAGCGAAAACTAGTATTTACCCTTTTCATTTCTTTTCTTAAGTTTAATTCTCGTCCTGATGTTAAATGTTTGACCTGGATCTCCCAAGTGTCATCGGGAATTTTTAATTGAGGTGTAAACATGAGACTCAAGGCCTGTTCGTACCTAGCGATATATTTACTTAGTGACTATCTTTTTCGCACCTTTTGTGACATAAAAGAGTTTTCCTACACTTATCTTTTATCTAATTCTCTTATAACATCCCATTCGCATCCTATTTCTAGCAGGTAAGGGTGTGTTTTTTTTAAACTCTAGCCACACAAGAGGGCAAGAACAACTAGAGTTCTAGAGTGATCAGTCATTTCCAAGTAGATATGACACGACCCCCTCCCCCAAGGGTACAATCCTAGAATGGAGCCACTCCACTTGGATGTACCGTGAGTGAGTTGCATGCAGGGTTGAAATTGAACTTGCATTTCCTAGCTGGTCCATGGACCGCTAACACACGGGGAAGCTATAAAATTCCCACAGCATGCAACTGCCTCCTCCACTTTATATTGGTCCCTCATAACAGTCTCACAGAAGCAGGGCACAACTTAATTGTGTGAACTTCGACGGGGGCCTAAAGCACAGCCTGTAGGATCCAAACTTTCGCCCTTAATCTCCCATGGAATCAGAGGGAGCAGAGATTTTTACCTGCTCCTTTGGAGATATAAGCAACCTTTACACTTCGAGTCCGCCATTTTAGGGCATTTCTTAATTAACTCTACCAAATTTCTTTTGTACACTCTTATTATATTATTCCTATAATCCATTCCCTAATTTTATTCATCGTTCTAATTCCGCTACCTACCCATTTTCCCCCCTTTTTATTAGAATTTTAACTTTTCCCGTGGGTCTTTCTGTTCTTAATGCATTCTATTTCTATTTTCCTGATAGGGAGACAGGAGTGAGAAATTAACTAATCCCTAAAGAGTTTCCAAAAATTAATTAAATACAACAATTAAAATTATACTGAATATCTTTTTTAATGGATTAAAATTATAATTTCAAATTGTATTCATCCAATAGGACCGGAGTGTAATAATATACCAATTGTTTTAGGGTTTATTACTGATGCCAACTATTTTGTAACGCTTTGTATTTCTCTAGTTTACGTGGGATCCGAACCCCAGCTGTATACAGCACATGGCACCAGAATATGTACTCCATTCAACGGCTTACCTTACCCGATGTAGCATAATTTCGCTGTACTCGCATGCGGCGTTTTTACAGTACTGGACCGTAACATGAAATGACGATGAATTTCATGCTGTACGGTAGAGGTAAGGATTTGGTGCCACTCAAGGTTGAAGCTCTACAAAGCACAACAATGACGCTTCAAACCTATAATAAACAACATATATAGTCATGAATAATTGTAACACCACAACGGCTGCCTCAATTACAACTACACGTGCAAATTAAACATTCTCCACTACACGCATCACGTTTACCTCAGCCGCGGAGATCAGCCATACATCTCTGTTTAACCAGGATGTCAGCGCCCGAGCCACCAACAACCCGCTTTGGATGCAACCGATCCAATCACGTGGTTGGAATTATATGAAGTGTTCATACCACATAAAGCGATAACCGATTAAGAGCGCATGATATACATTATGCAAAATGTCCTGATAAGTATATTTACTTTGTTCCGCGGAATTTTGCTTGAAAGTTGGAGAAGGAGTACGTGGGGAGAATTAAAGCAGGCTTTTAGGCTCGAGTTCAGCAGGTCACAGGTCAAGAACTTGAGGGAACATTTAAATACGCCTCTTTGAACATTTTAAGCGAATTGATCTGGGCAAAGGCGCTCAGTCTGAGCCTTTCGACTCCCTTCTAACAGAAATTTTCATGCGTGGGCAGGCCCCTGACCACATTAAGTCCCTCATTATGATTGGTGAGCATAAGAACGTCGACCAGATTGCATAAGCAGCCAAGATTATATACCCCAACCCGTATGTTAGTTGAGGGACTGTCCCACAAAATTTGATTTCTACTTCTAATCTAACTATTTCGCAGGTTTGGTTACCAACGGAGTCTTCCGATAACAGGCTGGACCCGTGTACCGCCGTTTTCTCTTCATCACTGGACTTAGCTGCCACGTTGGACAGGATAGAAAGGGAGTTGCAAAACCTAAAACTCCAATGTAGGAATGCAAGTGCACAGTTACAAGACGGGAGATAGCGACAGGCACCGTCCCTCCTCTCGAAACGAAACCAACGAAGGCATTCCAGCAAAAGAGGTGAGGCGCAGCATTCCTTTAATCATTCTTCTTCCGCCTACTCTCCGCACCTAAATCTTCTCACTCTCTACCAAAGAGTCTATGCTGGTACTATTATAAATAAGGTAGCAACGCTATACACTGTAGACAGCTTTGACAATATTACTACTTACTATTCTCATTATCAATCTAATGCTCGCTTTTCACAACTTCGCCCATCTCATTATAATGTTACTTTCCTACAACCAACTAATTAGTAAAAGTACCACAACAAATATGGTGCACAATACGTTAAATGCTTACAGCTCTGCTTATATTTACAACCAGTCCCTCCTTCATCTAACGTTAATCCACCAATTTCGTCTCAACAATCCATTCACTCTTCTCAATCTAATGCTCTAATTCACTCTTACTCTTCTTATTCTAGTAATTCAAATTCACCATCTAATTTAAACTCAAAATGCAAGTGATCAATGAGTCTATCACCCTTGCCATTCCTTCACTTCCTCAGATTGATGCACCATTTCTTATTTACGACCCACTCTCTGATTTTTTCTATTTAGTTGACACTGGTGTTTAATAATGTGTTATTCAAGCCTCTCTAGATGATAAAGCTTGTTCCTTCTCTGATCTTGTCCTTAAATGGATGGTAGTTGATTTATTCTTACTTACTTGAGAAGAGAAAGTGATCAACCACAGAAAGCCTTAACCAATTGTTCACGAAGAAGACTAAGATCATTCACCCGATAAAAGACTACAGGACTTAATTAGACCTAGACTTAACTACATAAGAATACCTCTGCTTTTCTATCCACCTACAATATGGCGTGTTGGTTAGGGAAGCTGAGCCTCCATAGATACTCATACATGACAGGAGCCATATCTGCACCGGGCGGCTTTCTCGGCACACGCCGAAGTTTAGCCCGGAACGGGATAATACCCGTGTGAAGAGCAAATCCTTCTGAGTGGAGCAAACGCTAAAACAGTTAAGCGACAGGCAGGTAGGCAGAGATTTACTGACACATTCACGAAATAAGTCAGAGCAATAACTGGATCTGAGCAGCACTTTATATCTAACTATTTCCATTTTTTTTCTTTCACTTCTCTTCCTTTTTCTCAGCTTAGGGGCTGTGAATAAAGAACAGAAAGAAGAGAGGGTAGAACTAAATGGAATTAATGAAAAGGGTCCCTTTGCGCACCCTTAAAGGTGCGCAAAATCCAAAGAAAACATCAGTGTATAGAATAATATATGGAGAAGTTGGAATAGTTCTAATTAGATTACATGACCATACCTCATATTACGTTGGAATATGTTAAACAGAACAAAGACGTCGATAAACTTCTCAACGAAAGAGCAACAAAACTTTTAAAGACTATAGGGATAGAGGCCAAAGTCCTGCCTCAAATACGATCTACAAAAGCTATATACTGCAGAGAGATATACCGATGGATACTGGAGCATACAGTCTTAGAAATTCAAGACGAAATTGAACAACTCCCAAAATGGGCATGGTTACAAGAAATGGTGAAATTCAAAAATAGACTTACAAATAACGAATATATTAATGTCTTTAAGGTGATATTCAGAGACACAGGTATGGTTCGCAAAGCTAAGGAGAACAGGCTACTAGTGTTTAATTTAAAAATAACACCGGAGCAGATCAACACGGGGTGCGATTAATTCTTCAATGTTTTAACGTGCTTCAACTGATTCTCCCTATACCAACACATAAGGCATTGCCCGAAAAAAGACGAAAGGAGGTGCTCTAAATAGAGCTCTAACATACATACATGGAGAGATTGCAAGAGCTCTGAGCAAAATTTGTAAACTATGGAGGGAGCCATCGTACAATGCGATGGCTTGCCCAATAAAAAAAGAAATCATGAAAGAAAAATGAATGAGAAAACAGAAGCTGAGGAGGTGAGGACGAACCAAACATATGCAAAGGTAGCCAAAGCCCCAGCTGAGCAACTTCAACCAGCAAAAATATCATTAGGCTATAACAAGAAAAATCATTGAATAAAGATATCCATTAATCAAAACGGAGAAGAAATACAAGAACAGCCACAAATAGAGACGGCATTCAGAAAACATTGGAGTTAGATTTTTAACATATCCCCTGAAGAAAATATGGATTTCGAGCACGAATATAAGAACACTATAGTGGAAGACTTATAAAGTAATAGAGAAGAAATAACGCCCAACCACACTGCCTCTCCCACAATATTGGAAGGGCATGGAGTGGAACCACTAACCCGAGAAGAACTTAAAGCTACTATAATAGCTACTAATCAAAAAGCGCCAGGCGATTCTGGGACGTCACGTGAAAATTTAATAAGAGCAACGAATATTTTTCTAGAAAAAAATGAAAGACATTTGCAAAGCATCAATCGGCGCATGTTATTTCCTGATGCCTTAAAAAGAGAAAAAACAATATTCCTACCCAAATCAGTCAAACCTCCGAACCAACCCTGAAACTTCCGACACATAACTTTACTCGAATCCATAACTAAACTCTTAGAGAAAGTGCTTTTTTAAAGACTCAGCTAACATCTCGAGAATAATTATTTAATCCCACAACACCAACACTAGTTTAGAAAAAAAGAGAAACCGAAACAGAAGTTGCCATACTTGTCGAAGCGATCACAAAGCTAAATATGAAAAGAGATACACAGACGTTGTCCTAAGAGACTTACAGAAAGCATTTTACAACCTATGGCGAATTGGCCCTAAATATAAGATTAAAAGTCTAGGAATAATTACCAGAATTATAACTAAATGTTTGTACAATTACGTAACGGATCGCAAAGCACATATCGAAATATATCAGGGAGTTCTTAAACGGGGATGCCTTAGTCCGTTACTATATAGCATATACACAAGGGATTTGCCAGATCCTATTTTCGAAAATACTATATACATACAATTTGCAGATGATATCTCGGTAATCACCAATAGTTATTATAGGCATCTACCCACGATGGCTAGAATAAGTGCAGAAGTAAACATAAATTTTAATAACTATTAAAATAAATGAAAATTCCGAACTAATCCAGACAAGTTTATAATCGTACCATTGGGAAGACGCAAAACATCGCGAGAAATTATCGAAGGAAAGAGGTATAGATACAAGAGGGCGAGATTCTCGATCTAAAAATAACTTCTAACGGATATAAAAAACATATCATTGAAAGGATAAACTTAGCAAAATTAATCTCACAAAAATGTTTTAACTCAGAAGTTTAAACACAAAAAAAAACAAAATTAAAACTTAAAATGAATTATGCAGATCAGTAATATTGTATCCAGCAATACCTTTCAATCAAGTACATAAGACCAACACCATCATCTTCAAAGAGTAAAAAACATAGGAGTTTTACTATTTACAAATACGAGATGAATAAAACGCAATAGAAAGCAAGATCTACACAAAGAAATTAACTTAGAACCAATAAACACAACTCTTCACAAATGGGCGACTAAAATATAAGTAAAACTAGAAGAACTTCTAAACGAAGAAGAAAAAAGAAAATTGGAGCTCCCCATAAATTACCTGGGGAATAATAGGGAAAATTTTGAAAGAGGAAAATCAATAGTCTGAGTCAATCCTCAATCCCGCACCAATATGTACATATAAGATTCATCACGAAAAAACGCACAAAAACAAACAACAAAAAAAACACTGCAAACTAAAGTTAAATAAAAAAACAAAATAAGATAAAACAGCGAAAAACAATAGAGTCGTGGAGCCTTGGCACAAAAAAAAAACAAATAAAAAGGAAATAAAAATATAATATATGTCGAGGTATGCCTGTGGAGACTAGATGGGTGCTCAGAGTCGTACAGAGGCACGGGCGGTCACTAAATAAATGAATGACTTCCGTTTATTCCCTGGCGAAGGGAATATTTAAGACGGGTATCGTCGTTAACCAGCGCAAAAAAAACACACAAAGTAAATAAATGCGAGTTACAAAAAAAATCAAAAGAAAAATACCAAGCAAACAAAACACACACACACACACAATGCCAATATGTAGAAAAAGAAAACAAAATTTGACTCGAAAACCAAGGAAACAAATGGTTAAGATGGAGTTCTAGAATTATAAAAAAAACGAGTACACAGAGTCCATTATGTGCACCGAAGTACATATTACTTTGCAGGGGGTAGATCCTCGACCGGATTCCTACTTAGACAGTCTGAAACATAGTTTTCTGTCCCTTTAATGTACCTTATTTCCACCTGGTATTCCAATATAAGTAAATTCCAACGCATACGCCTTCCGTTCTGGCTTTTACAGTTCCTTAAGTAAGTCTATGTTTGGACTTCTGTACACTCCATACAGTCGAAAGAGCTTCAAGTTCTATTACCGCATAGTTCCTTTCGCGTGCCGAGAGATTCTAGTTAGCGTACGCCGCAATGAGTTAACTATTGTTCCTTTTTCATACTGGAGCAAGACGCAACCAATGCCTTCATTAAAAACATCCGTTCGTATCCCAAAAGCTTTGTTTGTGTTCGGCAGTCTTAGTATGGGAACTGATGTTAGTTTTTCCTTAAGCTAATGGAAGTGATGGGTCGCTTTAGGGTTCCATTTGAAGGGATCTGGGGAATGTTTATTTAATAAGGAGTTAAGGGAAGACACTAAGGCGCCAAAATTCGGGACAAAACGTGGGTAAAAGGATGTCGACACGAGAAAAGAGTGTAATTGCGTTTTAGTACGCGGGAAGGGCATGTCGTTGATGGCCTTTGCCTTTTCTTTCTGGAGCGCCATTTGATTTTCACCAATGTGGAAACCGAGTTATTTATTAGTGCTATAGGCGAAATATCACTCGCTAGGGCCTATAGTAAGGCCGTTTTCACGAAGCCTAGTGAAGAGCGAGTGTAGGGAGGTAAGATGCTGGTCCCAAGTACAGGTGGCCACGTAAACGTTATCGAAGTCAAAAGAAATGTTACTCAGCCCATCCAGTATCCTGCGAATTATTCGATTGTAGTTAGTACAGTCAGTAACTAAACTAAAAGGTAGGCGCTTAAACTGCATAAGGCATTTTCAGTGGGAAATGCGGTGTATTTCTGGATACTATCCTTAAAGGGGGATTTGATAATAGGCCTTACACATGTCTATCTCTAAAATAAAGTTGGCCTCTTCAAATATATGTAGGCACTGGTCTTTCAAATTTATAGGCTCAGCATCGAAAACTGTTATGCCGTTCAGCTTTTTAAAGTCTACGCACATCCTGCTTTCTGACCATATCAATGGGAGAGCAATAATTCAACGTGGAAGGTTTAATTATACTTAATTCTAGCAGGTTTTACACTTCGGCGTTAAAAGTAGGGCGCAAGTGAACGCGTATGGGCTAGGACTTAAAACTAATAGGCTCCTGGGTGGTTAGGGCTATATCATGCTCAAAATACAAAGATCAACCAGGCTTCTCAGAAATTACATCGGGGAATTCAGTTAACAAAAGAGCCAATTGCGTCTCCTGAGGGGGTTCCAACTCGAGGCTCAAATCGAGTTCCAGGGTGGAGTTTACACGGGAACCGGGGAGCAAAGGGTTTGAGGAGTTTTCGTTCACTTCGACACATACAGTTTGAATTAAATTAAGAGGCTCAGATGGATAAGAGACTTCCATTACTGCCTCTTCGTGAAGGGCGATTATATTATTAATGCAAGCTCGGCGGTGATAGCGCTTAAGCATATTTACATGAAACAATTTGTTATCTAGGGCCTCTGTATTACGTAATATATGTGACCGCGGGATTCTAGGATGGGAAAGGGCCTTTCCATTGCGACAAATCTTGCTTCTCTCCGTGGATATGAGAAGCAGGGTCTATTTATCAAACTTGAATCGCTTTTCTTTGTACCTAACGTAAAAATCGGTCGTCTATTTTTCTAATTTTAGGTGCGGAATTTTGTCCGCTATAACGACGCATTCTTCCAAGCAGTTCCTAAGATCTAGCACGTAAGATTACGAGGACTTGATGTCCTCATTCAGGCGGGATTTGGAAAAAGGTTTATTCAATATGCTCATTGGTCTACGTAAATTTCGGCCATACAAGAGTTTGAAGGGGGCAAATCCCAAAGTTCCGTGGGGGATTTCTATGCAGGCGAACAGGGCAACCGGCAGGTATCAATACCATTCTTGAGGCTGAGCATGTTATGGCATAACTTTGGAGCGATTGTGGATGAGACTTCTTGGGGTCTTTCGGGTAGAGATTGTGGTTCGATGCGTTCACATCCGATTCTTCTATACATTCGTTGAAAGAATGTACTCATCTGTCCTTCATAAATGCGCGGATTTCAGAGGTTAGTGCAGCCATCAACTGATCTCGTAAAACGAAATCAATTAGGGAGTCGTAGTCGCGGTTGACTTGGGCTGAGTCCAATCAGAACTGGAAAATTCTCTGGAGGGTGAATCTAAATTGACGTCAAGTCTGTTCGGGAATTATTCTCGCCTGGCGGAACTTTGACCTATAGTAATCGGGATTCATAGTAACTGCCGATAATAAGTTTAACTTGAGGGAGGAGTAGTTGACAGTAGCCTCGGCCGAGAGAGAAATGAAAATTTCTCGAAGGTTAGTATTAAGCAGAGGAAGTAGTCCAGTAAATCCATCGGCTTCCATATCCCAGTAACTTCACTTCAAAATTTTTCTGAAAGTGAGTTAACTAGGCGCTGAAAGCCTCGCCGTCCTTAAACACTGGCAACTTTACCGAAGCGCTTTAAAAGGATTCTTTTCTCGAGCTAACAGAAAGGGTTTATAAATGATTCCTGTTCAGCTGACGCTCATGCTGAAGAATCCTTTCTATTTCTCTTTCTTCAGCTTCTTGTTGTTATGTTTCTTTTCTTTCTCCAGATTCTATTTTTTTTCTTGTTTAACTGCCCTTTCATATAATCTTCCTCCTGAACATATGAAACTAGCTCCATGCATGACAAACCAAGGATTTCTCCTCGTTGACGTACATGCTCAAATGAGGATATGTTGTTATTGTAAATGCGCGTCTGGCCACGCATTTACACTTATGGAAAAGATTATGAAGCTTTGACGATCATATCAAAATCATAAGAGAGATTTTGTTATACAATGATTGCAGGCAATAATTAAAAAAAAAATAAAAAAAATAATTCCAAACTTGATCTCTATGTGACCAATGATTATAGGCCTTTAATTCTATATGGGTATTAGCAGTGGGTTTTAGGGGAGATCGTCCCCCCAAAAAACAATAACACAAACAATGTAAATAAAATTGGGAAAAAACGGTCACCACGAAAAAAGATCAATCAAAAGAAAATTCAGAATTTGTTCTACTTTCTTTGAACGAACTTGGCAAACTAGTTACGGAAAAACTTAACTTGGTAGGGGAGGGGGAATTAAAAAGAAAAAGGGTTCTTTTAAACAGAAAATAATCCAACTTTACTTGCTACCAGAAAAAGATAAAGATAATGATTAAGAATCTGGGTTTTTTTCACTATAAAATGTACCCAACTATACCTGACACAAGATAACGATAATGATATATATGTATATATATATATATATATATATATATATATATATATATATATATATATATATATATATATATGTCGAAGTATGCATGTCTAGACTAGCTCGGCGCTCCGAGTCGTACACAAGCACGTGCAGATAGCTCACCACAGGCCGCTTGAGATATGTTTAGGAACGATTAATAAAGATTGCAATTTACGGTTGACCGGGTTCTGACTAATGCAGGGATCTCCACCCCGTGGTCCGAGGGCCACATGCGGCCCGCGAGGCCATTCCGTGTGGATTGCGGCCACTTGTCAAAATTACCATAGCGTGCGGCCTGACAGATCATTTGCTGGGTCATCGGTCCGGCCTTCCATCATTCTAAACTTTTGTTGAAACTCTTTTTTTCTCAAGAGCTTAATTTACAATAGGTTAAATTATAGGTATGTTAGGTTGACAGGTTTGTTTAGGTTTAACCTGGTGCTCAGCTCAAATGTGACCACCTGTACGACGTTCTCTCGCTGCGTGTTAGTTTCATTATCTCTGATTTCCCTCGAACCAATCACAACCCTTGTCTGACGAATTTCAAACCACCCAATCAGTGTAGATCTTCTCGTTCCTGCCTTACTCGAATTTCTAATCTTTCACTTGTGGTATATCTACCAGTCAGAAAAGGTCAGTAATAATATAGATTCTAATAATCAGCTTTATCGAATGTTTAAATTTTTCTGAATGTAATTCCTTCCTTTCTTTACATTTCTAGTTCCTCCAGAGGTTATTATAATTCGTACAACGTTTAGTGGCTAAAACATAAAATTTTTCCACTATAATCTTCGAAAAAATAATTTTCCACATTGCTTCAACATTTATATTAATGTAAACCTACTCATATTAATTCCCGTTGTATCGAATAATTTCTTTAACCACTCACTTTATTAATACATTTCTAATTAATTTACTCCAACTGTGTGTTTTCATTTTCATCCTTATTCTTTTTTATACTTCTGTTCTATCATTGTTATATTTTAAAAAAAATTCTGTTGAAAATATTACCCATTACTTGTCGTGAAAGTACCCAGTTACTTTGTCACTCCTGCCTCGTCTTCTCTGTTCTAACGCGTTCTCATCCATTCCTTCATTTAAAGAAAGGTTAATGACTATTATCTAGGCTAGCTTAGTCATTAACCAAACCTTATCTTATGCTTTAGTGTTTAGGCATGGAAAAATGATGGATACATACAAATAGGACTAAGCGCGGATTGCCCTAAGCCGCCTTCAGTGCGAGATCAAATCTTCACCCCTTAAATAGAAAGAAATTTAGCAGAGGTGCCATTCATTTAATCGAATTCGCTCATTGATCTACCAGAAGTGCCTTCTATTGGTCTGACAGTCTACCGATTTATGAGTCTAGTGGTTTTCAGGTTTTCCAGCCTGCGTGTCTCTCATTCTGTGGGCATTCGAGTTGGCCGATCTACGAGCCTTCACTTGGCGCTTTTATTGGTCGTGCGGTCTACGTAACTGTAGCTCAGCTCTTCTGCCAGTCTCTTGGCTTGCCACTCTACCCGTTTTTCCATCTGTAAGTGTACTTCTCTATAAATTCTGCTAGTCTAGTAATATGCATATCTGCTAGTCGGATAGTCTACTAGTCTACCGATCTACAGTTATACAATTTTGGCGGGTGTGCCAGTCTACTCCCGTTCAAATCTGGCGTTCTACCAGTTTACCAATCTCCTGTCTAGATGTCTATAAGGGGTCGAATTTCCGTACTGTCAGTTCTACAGGTTTTCAATCTATCAATTTGTCAAAATGCCGGTCATTCTAGTGGTAATTCTATACGTTGAGACACCAATTACATCAAAGAACTGCTACTTTTATGGCAGATAATTAGTATGTATAACAAAGATAGCACAATATTCAACCTCTTCGACTCATTCATCTCCAAACTCTTACCTTAATTTTTTTGAATATTGTGTTTGATTTTGCGGGCAAATTCCTTGCTAAACAATAATTAGTTTAATTTATTTTCTCGTTTGTTCATTTCATTTGTCTGTGCGCATGTCGTTCTTTACTGGTCGGAAAATTTTGCGTTTGTTCGTTACTTTCTATTTTTTTACCCCATTTCTACCGTCCTCAATTGTTTGAGGCTAGTAACGTCACAGAGGGGTAATATTATGCCTACATTTTTTCATTTTAGAATTGCGAATAACGAATTGATTTTGGTTTGTCACTCTGCAATTTTCAACTCTTAAACTTTTATATAAAGTGACATCTCTAAGCAACATGGATCTTATTCGTACTTTTTGGTTAAGTTCTTCACTTGTTTAACTCCATCCTGGAATTTTAAAATATCATCATTAACAACTCTGAGATTAGCAATAATAGTTTAGATCATTTATCTATTCTTACCATTTTTTTGTTTCTCCATACATTAACTTTAGGTTTTTATTTTATAACCCTCCTCCATTTTTCCCTATATTTTTATTTTTCTCGTAAATCTCTATAAAAAATATTCTATTTTTATACGGGGAAAGTTTTCTTATAAACCAGAGGAGGGATATCAGCTCGAAAGTGCTGCTTGTCAACAACTTTTGCTGCAAACGAGGCTGGTAATTCATCCCCTTTCCCGAATGCACGAAGGCTTAATGTTAAAATTTTAATAATTTGTTCATCAAAGGATAAAATTAGGCGAATTCAAACTTGAATTATGTAATTAAAATTCTGAAACAAGTTTATATGTTTGCTTTCTTCCAGAGAACTACAATTACAGCTACTCTTTCTTCCTCTTTTCTAGTTTTCTACTTTTGTTTCCGTGAAATGAAATTGAAATAAATAAGTTAATAACTTATCTCTCAACTTTAATCTCAACCACATCATTATAAGTACACTCATAAATGACAAACGATCAAATATCAAACATTCAGGCTTACAAGTTTGAATTTCACATACTAACTACGCTATGTCTTTCATTTAGTTTATATGTTGAGAAGAGAAATGCATTACACTTTGAGTAAATAGACAGATATATACACTTAGATACAAACAAAGGGTCCGGTTACAAGGCAAATGAATAGAGAGTGGTATAAATGAATAGAGGGAACAATTAAGACCATAAAGGCAGATATGAAGTGTTATATCCGTCTGCAGCCTCACTGGAATGGGGCCGCAAGTGTGAGAGGAAAGCTTTTTAGCCACACTCGAGTACTCTTCAGAGAGGGTCACAAGGTCACCCCTATCTACTTACATCTCCCCCTCTGCGCCCTCTTGTTACAAATGAATGATGGGGTTCGTCTGTTGAAGGAGTCCCTGTCTATTACAGGGAGATATTTACTTTCAAAAAACTCCCATTCTCTCATGAGCTTTGTTTTTTATCGTTCCCTAACACGAGATTTCTTTTCCGAGCGATCCATAATTGAATATCTATTGATAATCGAATCTCCTTTTTCCTTTTTCTATTGAACGAAAATTTCCAGAATATTGTTGGTTAGATCGAAAACTCGTATTTTCGGAACGAATGGCGTCTTATATCACTAAACAGACTTTGGCAAAAGAATGAAATAAAAGCGGGTATTCGGTAGCTAGGCCATAGCGATGAATCGCGAAATGAATAAAAGATCGTAAAAAATCAAAATAAACCTTAAAAATGAAGTTTCAAGAGGTTTTAAACAGGAATTTAATCATTTGGAGATGATATGGAATAGGAAAATGGCAATCAGTAGGGTCCGTACAGTCGAAGTGAGGATTTAAAGAAGAGTTTGACAGCATTTTTTGGTCAGAGAACTTGGTACAGCTCCCCTCAATATCGTATGTCAGAAAATTCCAATTAAAAATGATTTAGTGACTCTAAATATTGTTAGTAGTATGAATGAATTTATTGTTAACGACATTGTCAACGACATAGACGGTGACATGGTTGCCAAGATTTCCAAATTTGCTGACGATACCAAGCTTGGTATGAACGTTGCAAAGGATGGAAATACTGCCCGCCTGCAGGAAGATCTTGGAAAGATTGGGGAGTGGTCGGACACGTGGCAAATGCCTTTCAACGTGAACAAATGCAAAGTAATGCATATCGGCCACAGAAACCTCCAATCTCAGTATATCCTTAAGGGCACTGCTCTTGAATCGAGTGACACTGAGAAGGACTGGGGTGTAACTATCCCTAGTGACCTCAAGTTCTCGAAACAGTGCATTGAGGCAGAGAAAAAAGCCCAAAGGATGTTAGGCTACATAAAGCGCCAGTTTGGATACCGTAACAAGGAGATAGTACTTTGTCTATACAAGTCGTTGGTTTGGCCGCACCTGGAGTATGCCGTAAAATTTTGGAGTCCTTCGTTTGGAAAGGATTTTGCAAGGTTGAAACGCATACAAGCCAGGGCAACTAAGCTGATTCCCTCTATCCGACATAAAAGTTATGAGGATAGACTAAGGGAATTAAATCTGTTCTCGCTGGAAACCCGTAGACTGCGTGGTCAGCTCATCGAAGTTTTCAAAATACTTCGAGGGTTCGACAATGTTGACTACCGGGATATTTTCACACTGAGTGAGAACAGAACGCGCAATCACGGCTTCAAACTTGAACTGAAGCGTTACAACTGCAATCTGTGTGGAAAATTTTTCACGTACAGTATCTGCGGTAAGTGGAACGCACTTCCAGTGGAAGTTGTCAAAAGTGAATCTGTTGACACGTTTAAGTCAAGACTAGACAAAGGCTTGAAAAGCGGCCGTTCAGGGACGCAAAACAATTGAGCAGCCATGTGCCTGTTCGATTGCTAGTCCAAAGGTACCCTCTTTGAATGGACCGTAAGGTTTCCTAGGGTACTTACTTCCCTTGTTACTCCTTGTAATTAATAAGAAATAAAAACTTCGCAGCCAGATATAGTTTACTCATTTATTAATAAAATTAATGAATAATTTACCATGTATGTAGACACTTTTAATCATGGAAGAATGAGTTTCAAAAGAAGAAAAAAAGTTGAACGTTACTATGAGTTTTAATGAAGGATAGAAAACAAATCCTGAAAATACCATCCATTACGTTTTATCTCAAAAGTCTGCTCAATTATGAGAGTCCATAATTAAAGATTGGGTGGAGGACCGTTTTTAGACGAATATTCTAATGAGGACTACACGGCTGACTTTGGTCGGAATCATTCATGTTTGACCAATTCTTGAGAATTCAGTGCTTGCCTTGCTCATTTTTGTTCATTAATAACTAATCCACTTGATACTATTTTCTTGTTAAATTTTAAATGAATTTTGAGAAATTAAATAATGTATACTTTAAAAACTCCACAAACAAAGCTTACTTAAACAAATATAGAGGAAAAAAAATTGAAAAGGAATAATACAAACTGTCTATGAAGTCCCTTTCTCTTCTCCTAGCTGTATAAAGAAAAGTTAAATTCTTTGGTATGTATGTAGCTAATTTTGTACCCTTAGCGTGATTAACTCATAAAAGCATCACAAAAACTAAACATAGACAGGAAACAAAAATAATAATAGCACAACTTATAATGATACTTGAGTACAATATTTACTCACACCTGTTCTTGTATGTAAAGGAGCTATCCTCTTTTTTTCTGGCTTTATAAGATCCAATTTCCTTTTTTGTTGCACTATAGAAGATAATCAATTATCAGTTAAAATAATTTTTCATATATTTAAAACGATTAACTCTCGCATGTTTGAACATACAGTTGCAATATTTTTAGCCATACCGTGGTAGTTGAATCTACTAATTGTTATATATATTATGATCTCTTCAGATTGTTGAACTCTCAGAGTTAAAAGCGGTGTATTTATCTTATATTTACTTCTTGGGCCGGTCTTAAGTGGTTCCTAAGGTCAGTGTTAGTTCTAGTTATAAAGTTTTATTTTCATTTAATAATGTGTAGGAAATACTCATATTTATCATTCAAAATGTCGAAATATGGAGTTTATCTGTCCATTTTCCAATACCACCCAAAGAATTATATACATTTATTATTCCTGTAATCATTAACTTAATAATAAGACTGGAAATTACGAAGCCCAAACGAAATATTGCCTTCTTTGGTTCGATAAATTCTGAAAAATGGCAGATAAAATATTCTTGGGGAATTAAAATAATTCCCAAATAATTTTCGCTACAAATAAAATTCTGCCGCAATATCTGCCAAAAATAATTTTGAAAAATATTATTATTTTTGCATTCTCCGCTAACCTTTTGATTTCTTAACAAGGATAACAATTAATTAGATGGAGGGGACCGCTAGGAAACACCATGAAAACCCAAATTTGAAGAGGCAAGAAAAAAACAGGAATTAATAAGAAAAATAGGAAATAAAAAGTAAGAGGAGATACATAAGAGGGTGATTAAAATTAAAAAGAGGATAAGAGAAAGCGTCAGTAATGCGAAAGATTAGAGATGCGGAGAAGAATAACAGCGGATACAAACAAGGCAATAGACGAATTGAGACGGGGTAAGACAAGAATTAAAAGTGGAAGAAAAAACTAGATATTTTCGAGAAGAGCTGCTTGTTATAGAAGAGGGTTGAGTTCAACCTTTCCTTCGTTACTCAGCCGAAAGAGATCAGGCTGTGTGCTTGGGAGATTTATAATAGAGACAGTGTAAAAATTAACCAAATATTAGGTTGGCCAAATAGTCAGTTAGCTCGGAAGGTTCTGGGACAATAGAAAAACCCGAGTAAAAAAATAACTCTACTAATATACAAATAGTATTCTTTTTACAAAGGTTAACCGAGGTTTTGAAGCAAGCTATACAACACAGTAGACATTCACGAGTCTCAGCCTCTTAAAGTGGGGGGGGGAACGGTCGCCGTACGCACCAAGGAACAATACTGACCGATGGGTCGCTTGAAAGACCTTGATCGTACACGAAGCCGACGATGGATCCTTATAATTAGGGGTGGGGGGTGGGGTGAGACACCAATTGCACAAGAGAATTGCGCGTTGCTGTTACCTCGAAGATTTGATCCGATGGAGTAATATTCTCTTGATAATGACTATTAACGAGATAAACTTAGATCTTGCCCTCGAGGTTAGAACACAAAATCGAGACTGTGTGCTTTTAGTTCGAGCAGTGGGCAAAATGAGTCTGTAGCAGACTCATGCGAATTAAATGAGAGTACACGGAGCTTGATTGTTTCTGCAAGGAATTGTGCAGAGTCCAACAGGACGTGAATAGCGGATACGAACGGGAATTGCAGACGGCAAGTACTAACGGGGGCGGGCAGGCGGCCGATACTGCCTTCTAACTCTGGCGCCGGAGGATTCATACTGGGGTCGAATGTGGGTTCCCCCCTCCGCACGAAAAGGGGGTTCCACGGTGCGACGCATCGCCAGGTGAGGATAGTTTTGCACTAGTAGCGCAATCACGAAAAGTTACTAAGACGTCGAGGCGAAACTTTGTTCTACTCCCAATTGGACCTTTAAGCTTCTCACAGCTTTCCGCGATGACGGGCTTCCAGGCCACCACGGCCTCTCGTGATTTCGCAACTTCATTAGTGCAAACAAAAAGGGTCAACAAGGTGTCTCTTCTCTCTCTCTTTCATTGAAAGTCGCGGCTTCACGCATCTTTCTCTATCTCTGATCTAGGACAGTGCTAGATAGAAAAGGAGGATATGAGAAACTACAGGTGGTACCTGAGTCTTCTTTCCTGACGTTTCGCTCCTTTGCAGCTTCCTGTTTTTACTCAGAAGAAGCCTCAGAGGAGTTTATTAAGGTTGCATTTTAGTCCCACTGTTTTTCGATATCTATTTTTGAGCCAAAGGTTTTGTTATTGCTTTTGGTTTGTTTAAAGGTGCGCCATCATAATTAAAAATACAGTTATCATCCATATTTTGGTCGTCAACTGTTGGGAAAATGTTCTCATAAGGCAGGTAACAGCACCATTATGAGTTAATGGCAGCATTCTTGGACAATATCTTTAGATTATCATCACATTGAGGTAAACGCCTATTTAACTTCGACGCAGAAGGTTATGGGTAGGAGGTTGTTTAAAAGTGGTTAGTTTTTTATATTTTATTTAAATGTTCGTGCTCCCCTTGTTGTATAATTCCAAGTCTAGCGAGAGTAAACAAAAACAAAAGAGCATTGAGCTGATAGAGAATGCAGGGGCAAAGTTCAGTTTATTATTTAATTTTTAATATTGTAGTTTGTTGGTCGAATTCTGTTCTTTTTTAGCGGTTGGAAGCATAAATGGGCCAAAATTGAAATGAATACGATTTCTCACAGCCAATAAACAACAGATTTGGAAAGAGCACACAAATTATTCAAGAGGAACTAATCATATGTACAGAAAGAGTGATTACATTGAAGTAAATAATAAGCTAGAATAAATAGAATTTTAATGAGAAAGATTAAAATTATTTTAACCAGCGAAATAGGTTTCGCAGTAATCTTAGGGCAAGCAGACAAAAGTATCCATACTGAGAGGACACTTTTGTCTGCTTGCCCTAAGATTACTGTAAAACCTATTTCGCTGGTTAAAATAAATTTCATCGATTAAAATAATATACCTTGCTAATATGCTATGTATAGTTTTGTCTAACTTTTTTAAAATATCGACGCTTGTACTTTTTAAATAAGCTGTAGACATGACTTTTATTGTTAAGTTAGTATTATGTCATCGTATGTACCACCTCTTCCTCTTCCTTTTTTAGGCTTGAAAAAAAATAATTTGCCGCTACCAGACGCAGTATGAAGGAAGCTAAATTTTGTTACCTTGACTATACTTACCACTACTGCGTATATTGCAAATTAATTTACCCCCTTTACTTTTGGTTTGATGATGTTTATAATAAAATATTCCCTGTACGCAATCAGCTTTCATTCGTCTGGCCGCAACTTTTCTGCCAAACTCCTCCATGGCATTGACCTAGTCATCAAATCTGACTTTTATTTGATCGCTTACATCTTCAGCAAAACGTAGTTGATTAATTTGAGTGGGCTTATTTTGGCTACACGTTATTTAATAAGATTTATACCACGCTTAATATAAGCTAACATAATTTTTACACCTTCTCCTTTCCCTTCTTTCTGCTATATAATCTATTTAATCTATTGAGTGGCAAGTTGTATAAAATCAAGATTGGAGAGAGGAAATATCTCCATTCAGTAATAATATTAGACGCAACATTTATAGCATACATTATATACGGTTCGACGCTCTTGTCTCTGCTGCGTGGGTAATTGTGCCTTTTCTGTAGCTGTCCCTATGCAGTGGAATAGTCTGATATCTCTTGAAATACAGCCCTCTTCCCTACCTAGCGCTTTCAAACTGAATACTGAATGATCTAAGTGGGTAGGGGACAAAGAAAGGGTGTGGGGACAGATAGCTGAAAATAGACAAGTGGTGAAAAGAGAAAGAAGTATGGTAGGGTGAAAAGAGATGCGAAATGCCTGATGATCAGGACTATCGCTTTTAAATATTTTCATGAGGTGGCTTTGTTGTCTTTGAGTTAGTTTATATAATATGGCGTTCAAGCCATTTGTCTTCAAAAAATTAATGTTCTTGGATATGTTATGCGCATTTGCTGTTGTAGTAATGAATTACTTTAATCACTTTAGTTTATGCTTAGTGTCTTTGTTTTTTGTATATCTTGTAGTGAGTGTAAATCGTGTCTTTTGATTTTTCTTTGATGTCTTCTTCGTTATAGTTGGATGTTCATCGGTGAATTTGCTGTCGATATTCGGTAAATCCTTGAAGAAATTGGTGAAGTACGTAATTAGGTTTTCTTTTCTTGTTCGGTTTTATTTGTCAATGGTTTGGGAAAAAACATTCTTATTCTCATGCGCAGAGCGGCACTGCTGCTCCGCCATCTAAAAGCCCAGCGGAGCTCCGAAATCTGGCGCGGCTTATACTTCTTCCGTTCTGGTTAATCATTTGGACGATATCATTGTTCAAATTCTCGATTAACCATTTTCTGCATTTTTCTTGTATGTTCTTCTATTACAACGTTAATGGGACTTAACCCTACCTTTAGGTGCAGCTCTTCCTGGCGTCATATTTCGTACCTGAGTTTATCCGTAATTATGTATACACATTTGTTGTGCACTACTTGTAGTTTCCTATTTTGTGTCTTCGAGACACACGAGAGGGTGGAAGCGGAGTATAGCAGCGTCAATCTTACAAGTGCATTTTAGATCTTTTTCTTATTGCTTTCACGGAGATTACTGAGCATGTATAGATTTTGACTGCAGCTGTGGCATTGGTGATTCTTTCATGGACGTGCTTCGTGTACTCCGTTGAAGTAATCTTTATTCTGAGTAAATTGCACTCCATGGTGTTGGGATAGCGTCTATCCCCCACTCTGACATCGTATAGTAGTCTCCAGCCAATGGGGACTAATTTGAACTTTTCCTGATTTGTGCGGATTTTCCACTGGGCCTCGTAGATGATTAGGTTCTCAATTTCTGCTGCTGACATACGAGCTTGCTAAGGCGTGTTCATCCATGGACAAGTGATTATCTCGGTGAAATCATCGGCGAATTGAATATTGAGGCAAGTGGGGCTCACAAGGGATGAGACATCAGCGGTATAAATCAAGAAGAGAGTGGGGGCCAGTCCACCCTCCCGCCCTGTGGGAGGTCCGCAGTGAGCGAAAACTTTGGTCCGTCCGGGCACCCTAAACTGATATACGCAAGTTCTTTCTAAGTTTTCACTTAGTCACAGTCGTAAGATCTTGTACTGCATTCCCCGTTGCCACACCTTATCAAAGGCCTTTGCTACATCCCGATAAACAATGTCCACGTAACTTTTTTTCCGTTTTGGTTGGGCTAGTTTTTCCGTGATAACATTAATCACTATCTGAGTATTTCGCTTCTTTCTAAACTAGAATTAATATGGGCTAAAGGATCTGTTTGAAGAGCTTCACGCCAAATTCTAGAAGTGAAGTTAGCCGGTAGCTCTCCTTCAACGTTGGGTCCTTTCCGTGCTTAAGACAGGCGTTAATTATCCATCTCATCCCTTTGATGACATTGGCTCGTGCCTGTTTAAAGTTAAACTTTGTAAGCCCCGATTGTCCTGGGGCTTTTTCACGACATGAGCGCATCTCGCCGAGTAGTTCTAATTCAGTAATCTCGCCGTCTCTGTCGTGCTGTCTATCTACCTGGTAGTGACAGGGTATCTTGTGTATTTGGTCCTTAAACTCGTTTATGATGTTGCTTTCAAACTCTAGGTCATAGGCTTTGTTTTCCTCCTCAGTTATAGTGAAGAATTTTTCCGAATAACTTCGGAATAGCTCCTAAATTCTTCCTTCATTTGTGTCTATTTTTCCGTCTTTTTTAGTAGTTTGAGCTTCTTTTTCCCAGTCGATCATTTGAGACGTTTGATCTTATTCCAAAATTATCTAGGAGATGCTTTGTGATCGAGGCTATCGATCGCAGGATCCCATCGTCTTTATTGTTGTACAAGGATCAACAAGTTCAGTTCTTCTTTGAGTTCTTTACTGCGTTGTATTGAGTCAACTGATGCACTTCTGATGTTGACTTCATACAATACTTTTAGCTCATGTTATAAATCCTTCATGTATTTGGTCTATCTATAAGTATAGATGGTCCTATACTCGGATTTAGGGATAGAAGCCCTATCTGCGTTAATGAGATGGTTATTGAGGTAGTCAAGTGCCTCGTCAATCTCCCTTATTCAATTTAGACGGATCGTAGGCCTCGAGATGGCGCGCGTATCGTGGCCATTCTGCTCTTCTGTACTTCTTTCTAACTACAGCTGGAACATGTATAGGCTTTTTTCTGATAGTGAGTAGTATCCCTGTATGGTCACTACATGGTACCTGGACTGGTTCCATGTAGTACTTGAACGGTAGCTGACGATTCGCCAGACAGATGTCTGGTTTTGTGGCACTTTCTCCTCTGACAAAGTTGGGGATGTCGGGGCCTAATCGTTGGACAAAGTTTCTGTCCAGTAATAGGTCCAGGCTTCTTCCTATACCGTTGAAGGTCCTGTAACCAGATTCTTGTTATCTGGCTCTTCTGCCAAATAGGCCAGTACGACTGTGAATTGGTAACACGTCTTCCCTTGGCGGTTCATATCCGGTAGCAATGATCATCGAATGCTCCTGCCAATAATTCGTGATTAACACATCGTAGTTCAAGAATTTAATTTCTGCATTACGCTTGTCGATCCCAGGTTCAAAGAAATGTATTTCTCTGAATACATTTCCGTAAATACTCTTTCTCGTCGTATTTTTTTCCAGTATCTTCGGTGCGTTTCATAACATAGTGAATTGTTTTTAACTATGCTTTTTTTTATTCTTGTTTTTCTTCTTGGGGGCGGTTTTAATGTGCCCAGGATTTTCTTTCTTCGGGGGGGGGGGGGGACTTGAGGTTCTAATCTGCTCTTCTTAGCTCGTGTACGGGTGCAGGGGCCTTCATCGTTTCACATAAGTCCTTAATTGTGTCAGTACATGTATCCGGCAGAGTTAGGACGAAATCAATGAATGGCAGTCTTCCGAGCAGCTTCCATGGGAGTGATAGACAGAAGCAGTTAGGTGCTTAAACCCTCATTGAATTATGAATACTCAGTGAAAATAATATTCTCTCTATCTGAAGGGTTAAGCAAAAAGTAGGTGGTGCTCAAAGTCCGTAACTAATCGAGTAAAAATGCTTTATCCGTAAGATAGTCAGCAGTGCGTAGTAATCGAATATTCAGCCGTCCGCTTTTAAAGAAGCTATGAAAATTCGTCTTCTCTCGGGCATTTTTCTAGTCGAGGACGAGCGCCATGCGAAGGCTTAAGACCTAGAAGGGAGTCATATAAAACCTCTATTATTAGTATTATTATAATAGCAAAGAAATACTAATTCAAATAAACACTGACATTTCGCCCTACTTTCCTCAGTTTCGGCCTTTCCGCTTCCCACTTTTGCTTTCTTCGGCTTTAAATTTGGCCTCCTCCATAACAATTAAGGTTAAAGAAGTCGACACTTTGAAAAGCCCTTTACCTCACTCTTTGTTATTTGACTCTGCCAGAACACGTTAATTTCCGCTCTATCCTCCATTATATTCCTTCCTGAAGTAAGCTCGATGAATGTATATAGTCGTTTGAGGCTATTTAAGTATTATTTCACCAATTCTATTTCCTTTATTTATTCCATTTTCTCCCTGACACTATCATTTGTTTGAGGCAACCCATAAATTACGGCGAACTCTCCGTCCCCGCTCTTTTTATTTCCTCTCAATCTCGATTTTCCTTTTCCATCAGACAAATATTCCTCTACGAAACCATTGATGTCAATTGCATTTTACTGACGCCCTTTGCACAAGATTTTCTATAATAATTGCTTGACTTACCTATATATATATATATATATACATACGAAGGGCAGTCAATAAGTTTTGCAATTCGGATATAAGGAAACGAGATATGAGGAAAAGTGTTTTATTATTTTTCAATATAACTACCATCGACTTCAATGCAATTGTGCCACTTGTCCCTGAGGCTTCAAATTCAAGCCAACTAGAAATCTCCCGACTGCTGTCCAATCCACTCCTGGACGGTGAGCTGGACTTGTTAATCGTCCCCAAACCGACGTCAACGTAGTGCAGCCTTGAGTTGCGGAATAAAAAGTAGTCGCTGGGGCCAGATGTGGACTGTAGGGGAGATAGTTGAGCTCCTCGAATCCGCACTCACGCAGGGCAGCTTGTGCAACTCTGGCATTGTGGACTTTGATGACATTGAAGTCAATCATGGGGCGTGAGGTTTCGAGAGGATTTTAGGGACCCAACGGGCAGAGACCTTGGTCATGTCCAAAGTGTCGTGGATGATGAAGATAAAACTTCCCTGTGATATTCCAAGTACTCGCTCGTATTCTACGACCATCACCTGTCGTTTTCCAAGGATCATCCTCTCCACATGGGACACATTGTCCTCGTTGGTCACGTGTGACGGGCGTCCTGGACGGGGGTCATCTGCAAGGGACTCACGACAATGGCGGAACTCCCTATTCCAGCGAGCAATGGTTGCATAGGAAGGGTGGTGTCGGTGTACACTGCAACCATGCGTTCATGGATCTCTTTTTGCATTCTTGACTTTCTTTGTAAAAAATTTGATCATTGCGCGGTGCTCAACTTTCTTCATTGTTGAAAAATTTGTGACTGACGATCTGCGATCAGCTTTTGCTTCTTAAATAGACTAGGAAGAAGCGTGCGGCCACAGGCCTTGACTTGTCATAACTTGTCCTAACACCTCAACAAACAGCAAACCCCCATCTTTTGTTTTGCCCTACAGATTCGCAAAACTTATTGACCGTCCCTCGTATATGTAGCGGGTGTTTAAAAAAAATTGATATCATTTGGAAAACTAATAACTTGTCCAGTTCCCTTTCAAATGACTTCAAACTTTAACAGCATGTGTCGAAATAGGTCAAAACTTTATGTTTAATGTTTGTTATTTTTATCCTTAGAGGTATAGCAATGCCATTCACTGAAATCAAAAAGGCGTTTTGTGTGTTGGAATATGCTCGAACACAGTCGAACATGACTGTGCAGCGTGCATTTATAAAGAAGGTTGAAGAACGTCAGGATTCTTTTTTAGCGGATTAAAGAATACTTATTATTACCCTTACCTAACCGCATTGACTTAGAACTTTATTGTTCATTTATCATATATATATACAGAGGGAGAATAACGTAAACCACAAATGGTACAATGAAGTTCCAGAGAATTGAAACGTCAGTAATGAAGAACCTTGTACCACTTGTGGTTTCTTTTATTCTGCCTCTCCATATATATCGGTGGCTAAAGATTTACAGACACCTCGTTTATTATAGGAAATTCAGCAAATGCAGGTCCATGAAGTTTCTATTCGCATATCAATATGAAAATAACAATGAAGTAATTTGGTATAAATAGCGATGTTATTTATATCCCAAACAATCAGCAAGAATGAATGAAATACAAAATTTGTCAAAACATTTATCATCAGAAACTTATAATAGATGAAGCTCCGTGAAAATTACAAGAAGGGCGACCTGGTAGAGGAAGCTCATTAGTGTTCCCTGACTCCCTTGGAAGTAAGTTCATTTAGTCTTCGAGGCATGACTTCCACAAGGGTGCGACATCGGAACGGTGTGCTGCTGGCCCACTCATCGGTGATGGCTGTCTTAAGTTTCTCATTGGAGGATGGCTGACTAGTTCTTACGGTTTCTTTCATATCCTACCATAGGTTTCCCAATGGATTACGATTCAGAGAGTAAGGCTGGCATCTCATCATCTTAATAGCGTTTTCCGGAACCACTAAGTGGTGGATGCAAACTTGTGAAATAGGAAATTGTTGGGCTGGAAATTTTCACCTTTCAGGTACTCCTGGAGAGCTCTTGGGTTGAGGGCAGTATGAAATCATTCAGGGCAGCTTGCTACTTTTCTAAATTCATATTGCCATTACAAAGATAAATTCCACCCTTTAAGTTGACATGCAGAACTATTGAAATAGCGGGCCAGACGCTACGCCTTCGCGGGCCGGAGGTTGCCCCCTCTGCAGTAGGTTGTCAGGAAAGGGGATAAAATTTATGGCTAAAAGAAATTATTCAAAGAGTAGTGTAAATATGTTTAAATTTGCTGTAAACTGGTTAAAGATAACTGCAGCAATACCTAGGCATATTTATGCGATCATAGTCAAGGGTTTTTTCTATTAAGATTGTAATGCCGAGGCCTTTTTAATGCTATCAGATTCAAGGCTTTTTAAAGCTAGTAATGCCTATGCTAATTAATGCTAGCAAATAAAGGCTCCTAATGCAAAAGTCTTTTTATGCCAGCAATGTTAAAGCTTTTTTAACGCTGGTAATGCTTAGGCCTATTTTCTACTCGCGACGTTAGGTCCTTTTTGAGGCTAATAATGCATAGGCATTTTTTATTTTGGCGATGTCGAGGTTTTTATAAGCAAGATATTTCTATGGTTTTTTATGCTAGAAATGACAAGGCATTTTTTAGGCGGGTAATGACTAGGCCTTTTGTATGCTAGATCTTGCGCAATGTGATTAGCATCTATTGAAGTAAATACAACATCACCTCACATTTACTCTGATATGAAAGTGTTGGAAACGGATATAAAATCATATCTTCATTCAAAGATAAGGAAATCTCCAATAAATGTATTTTTTATTTCGTTAAATATTAACAATAATTCTGGAAACTATTTGCTGAATAAATGTATTTTTGTAAATTAAAAATCATTTTACTCTTTAATAAGTACAGCAATTCTTTACAAGGTACATAATATATCAAGTTAAACGTATTTAAATAGTCTGGATGTGGAACATAAAATTTTCTCGAAAATATCTGCATGAAGAAGCTTTAAGCCATTTATTTACCTTATATTCACCCCGCAAACAAAGATTTGTTCCAATTTCCTCCAAAATAAAAATGCTCCATTTTAGCTGAGAGCAATGTCTAGGCTCATTCTATACCGGCTAGTAATCCGCCGCAAAAAAGGCATTAAATGAAAGGCTATTTAAGCACCATCAAATACAAAATTTCTCTATTTTCTTGTCCTTGGGTTGAAGGTGTTATTTCCCAATTGTTTGCTGCTCTATTAAATACCAAAAAAAAATCATTCACAAACTTTGCTCTTTGGATAGCAAGTTGAATTTTTAAACTAACCCATTTATGGTAAATTACATTATTTTGATGCAAATAATAAAAATATATATAAAGTTTCAAGGGTTATGTTTTATTCAGTTATGGTATAAACATGATATAATCTATTTAAAAAGTTATAGAACAATAATCCATTAGTTAAATTTATTATTTCCCTTATATTTTGTTTTTTACGACCAGGACAGCAATGGCAGTTCTCTTACATTCCATATAAATTTAGCACTAATTAGGTAAAAAAAACTGTAGAGCTTTCTAGTCATTAATATAGATTTTCAGAGCTGCAACTAAGGAGAGAAACTTATAATACCTCAAACAAAGAGATCTCAGTGACCTTGTCAGAGATCCTGGTCTCACAAAGTCCAATGCCGTGCTTTTAACTTCGAGACTCAAGTAGTAGGATTTGTTAGGTGACAGTGAGTAAATATCAGGTCAGAGAAACCGTCCCTATTGTTTTTTAAGCTTTTTTACATGTCAAGATGAGCTTGGAATTTGTCACAATGTGACCGGTCTGTTTGAGGCAATCGAAATTGCCTGTAACCCCAATGAGTGGCACATCTTCATTGACTCCTCGTCCAAGGGCCTCAAAGCAGTACTGCTTCATAAAGGGAACATGTATCCATCTTTTCCTCTTGCTCACTCGGTCCAGCTCAAAGAGGAATACAGCAGTGTCAAGATCCTGTTATATGCATTGAAATATGAAGAGTACGGTTGAAAGGTTATCAAAAAATTTGCTTTTGGGAAAGCAGGGACAACGTGGCACACTATAATCAGCGGGCTTGGCCACAACGGACCAAGTTTAGTTTGGGGAGAAACAAGGTTAAATGGGAGCCTTGGTTGAATCCCCGAAAATACTGTTTCCTCCTCTGCACTTAAAATTCGGCCTTATGAAACAGTTCATCAGAGCTCCAGATAAGAAGTCTGCAGCTTTCAAGTATCTCCAAAGATTTCTTTCCTAAGTTATCTGCGGCAAAGGTGGAAGCTGGAGCCTGCGTGGGTCCACAAATAAAAAAGATTATGGAATACGAGGAGCTACCTGAAAAACTAACGAAGGACGGAGAAAGCAGCGTGGGACAGCTTTATTGCTGTCGTGCTGGGCTGTTTAGGTAATCGCAAAGCCCCAAACCATGTAGTGCTTGTTGAGAACTTGGTGAGAAACTACGGCAAGATTGGTTGCAGGATTTCCATGAAAGTCCATATTCTTGCCGCTCATCTTGATAAATTTAAGAACCTGAAAGCGTACTCTCTGCAGCATAGCGAGCGCTTTGACCAAGATCTCCTGGACTTTGAACGCCACTATCAATGATCTTATGATGAAAATCTGATGGGAGACTATATTTGGGGGCTGATTCGTTAAATTAATTTATAGTATAAGTGTGAAACACAGAAAAATACTCATTTCTAATATTTTAATTGTCTCACTTATGTAATTCTAAAATAAATAAATGCTATTTTTGTATCGTGTCGTTTTGTTTCTACCTTATGTAAATGAAAGTTCAAATTCACCACTTCCTTCCAGAATGAATACGTAAATTTCATATAAATATTATTATCCTGGACACAAAAGAAAAGTTTTGTACTCTAGACACAAGAATTAGAAAATAACAGTTGCTATCCAAAGACAAAACTCATGTTACACAGTGTTATTAAATGTGAGCATCTTTTAGGGTTCAAAATTCCCCTTATAATGGTTCTTCACGGGTGAGGTTAATATCCTGCCTTTCTTTCACTTGGATGTAATTACCACTGCAATCTAGCGACATGAAAAACAACGGAGCCATTCTCAGCTTTTTTGGGGTATTTGAAAGAGGAATCGTCAAAAAATGAGATTTTAACCGTATTTTACTTATGATAACACCAAAGCTTCGTAACATTTGGAAATTATTTATTTATTTAAAAATTCGACAACTAGCGATAATATTTTGACCAGAAATTACTAAATTTACGAGCTCTGAACATTTTATTTTGTAATAATAAAGGTCCTGTTGTAAAGATTGTGTCTTTAATATCCTATCTTGGTAAGAGTCATGAAAACTTTGAGTGCTTACAAGGGTTTTATAACCCCAATTAATATTATGGTGACCCCAGAGTGACGCTCTTGACTCCGTAAAACATAACATTCTTTCTCGCATGACCTTGCACGTCCATATATCATTTATCACGTCATCGGCAATGGAACGCAACATACACGGTAAGCCACTTTTCAGCCATTTAGATTCCTCATATCAAAGTACACGCAACTAGAACTCCTCTTTCGCTAAAGGTATGGCTCCAAGCGGCTCACAGAAGCTAGTCGTTGGTTTGAGCATTACGTTACTCCGACATCGATATGGTTTTTCCCTCTTACTGCTTTTAACCTATGCCACCCTATACACAGCAATTATAGAAAGTTTCACCCCTACCACAACGCATAAGATTGAGATCGTCGCTAAATCTAACAAGCTCTCTATTCTCCATCCCGTAGATCTTCTTAGAAACCTAAGTGCCACCTTGAGGGACGAACTGAACCCATACTTATATCGAGAATTTATCGTTCTGAGCCTTACCTCACACATCTAGAAGACACAGGAAATTATAGCTTCTGAGACCCCTTTGGACCAACTGCTGACGGCTGCCGGTTACCCGCTTAACAGGAACACCAATAGAAGAATACTTATGTGGCAAAAGTCCCCCATTTATCAAAAAGGAGGAAGAGGTAAATTTTTCTAATACAAACTAACTGGAGTATTAATTTTTTTAAAATAAGAAGAGAAGAAGGGCAAGCTGAACGGATTTAAGAATAAAATAACCTATTATATTCTAAAAAAAAACACATATGTGAACAAATTGCAAACAGGGACTGACCTGTATCGTTGGATTTGCGGTATGCACCTGACTAAGGCTAAAAAATTGATAACAAAGAATGTTTGTTTGTTTGGTTTGATAATGGTTGGTTGGTTATATGGTAACTGATTTAACCCAAGAGGTGTAATTTTTTTTATTTGAGTTAATTTTATGGATGGACAACGACTCTATCATTTTCAACTTCAAAGATGTTGAGTTTAAGACAAGATGCTAAAGGATTCTTGGTTAATTGTGTTGACAAATAGATGAGGCTTCTGAGATGGAAATGGGAATGCCACTCCTGGGAGACAAATACAAGTGATTAGCCATCCTACATTTTAGTTGCAAGCCAGTTTGGCCCACATAACGACACTGTCTTTCTCCTTTTCTCTCCTTTTCTCTTTTTATTTCTTTCTCTTTCTATACATTAGTGGGATCTTTAAAAATGTCCTAAAATTGGAATAAAATTGAAACAAATTGAAGTCTAAATTTCTCTTTTGAACATAAGCTCCATTGAGGTCAAAACACTTTTGCAAGCGATGTTAACATCCATTTAAAGCCTTTGTATAGAATCGAGGTCTTTCATTATTAAACCAACTTAACACAGCTATTTTACCATCATCAACAGAAGAAAAGCGAATGCCCTTGATGCTTTTTTATAGTTATGGAAAGAAAAAAGCATCGGAAGGGAGTAGGTTAGGCCAGTACGGCTGTGTATCAGATGAACTCTAACGTAATTTTAGACAATTTGACTTCACAAAGAAACAGAATGAGTAGGAGTGTTATTCTGTAAAAAGGGGACTCTTTCGTAAAGTTTACCGGGGTGCTTCTTGGTTATACTTTTGTAAAGTGTTGTCAAAAAACGTTCTTAATAGGTAGGTAGTATTTATGGTTCTTCGCCCTACGATAAACTCAACAAAAATCACATATTTGGTGTCCCAGAAAAAAGTAGCATTAGCTTTACTCAGGATTTACAGTCTTTGCTTTGATGGGTACTGTTCAACCTCTTGGTAACCATTGTTTAGACAGTTTTTTGTCCTTTGGGTCATGTTGCTAAATATAGGTCTCATCCCTGTTTACATTTCTTTGCCAAAGGATATGCAGAAAAAGAGTAGCTATATTCTCTAGCTGATCTTCGTGCAAA